>CM056199.1:131524565-132124565 GCA_029692085.1 Gymnothorax javanicus
GACAGTTCCTGGATTGCTATCGGGGTGTTTTGCCTTCAGCAAGTGAAATGCACACTCAGTTAGACTCAGGTCATATGATTGACCTGTCTATCTTCTTCTTGTCTATTCTACTTCTTTGCCTTAAAAAAATCATGAGTTGTTTTCACAGTATGCTCCCAAGTTACTGACCATCTGCAATCTAAAGCACTTTTCAATTAGTTCGGATGTATGTGGCTGAATCAAAGTATATGATATAGCCCAATACTATTCAGAATTCATCCTCTAGCTTTTGTCAACAGTGTTATTGCCAGCAGATACAAGGGAAGCAGCTCAATTAGAGGCCATACATGCCCATACATAACCACTCTTCACAGATGAGGTTGTATGCCTCAGATCAAGAGGAGTTTCTTCCCTTCTCCATATCCTTCTTTTCCTATCTCTCTGGTATGAATTGATCTTTGTCTCTCATTTGTTTATAGGATGTTATCAAGAATGATTAGTTTTTGGCAAGTTTCCTGTTTTTTGAGCCTTACCAATGGTTTACAGTACATGTTAAAATCAATCCTCTGTATTTATTCTGAGGACTTCTCTTGATTGCTAACTTTTGCACTGATACACCTACCTCCTGGAGTATGTTCTTGATCTGGTAAACTGTTGTGAAGGAGTTTTTCCTGAACCAGGGGAAGAATTCTCCTGTCATCCACCTCAGTTGTCATCTGTGGTTCTCCTGGCCTCTTTGTATTCCTGAACTCACCAGTGAATTTTTTCTTTTGAAGAGTATAGCAAAAAGTTCAGTTGGCCACACCTAATGGTTTCTCTTTTTCTCTGGAGGGTTTGTTTTGATTTTTCAGCCTTATAATGGCCTGCTTTACTGTCATCGATAGCTCTTGGGATTTCATATTGAGAGTGAACATTAACGGATTCTCAATGAAATCACAACTTGCAAAATCAACTGTAGAAATTTTAAATGTTCACTTTCAATGTTCTCATTAGAGAAAGAAAGCACATCTGTCCAAGGAGCAGCTGAGTGCCCTATTGTCTGTCCAAATACTTTTGACATGCAAATGTAAATGCAATAGACTTGGGGTGCTGTTTCGCTTGTTTAATTTAAATATTGTCAACTGTATAGCGGGGCACAATTTTGAAAAAATAAATGTCGAACAGCTATGGTTATATTGTAATAGAATGCCCATACGAGTATGTGATAATCGGATTACTGCATTTTCAATTTAATTTTTACCCAAATTAAATTGAAAATGCTATTGCGGAAATACATTTCCGTTTTCAAGTTTACATTGTCATCATTTTGATATTGTCCTCTTTGGGCTTCCATAGTGTTGTTTTTGAGTTTGAAAATGGCCGCTTCTAAGGAGAAAGATGTTCGGCCTGGCAAGCCTTTTGGAAAGGAATCACAGCCCTTAATTATCGCTAAAACACCGGCCGAGGAGCAGCGGCTAAAATTACAGAGACTGATGCGAAATCCCGTGAGTATCTGGCTCTATCTGTCTTTAAAAATATTTTGTTGCTCTCACTTGTTCTGTCGCCATTTCGTTTGCGTTCTCAACAATGTCAGCTAGCCGGCACGGCTTATGAGTTGAAGATATGCCGCGTTGTGCAAAAAATAGTCCATTTTTTTTATTTGTAGTAATCGCTTTACGATGTGTGCGTAATGACATTCCTCTGAATGTAAAGCCCGTGTTTGTGTGTGAGGTCACGTGTCCTGCGTCTGCTGCTTATTCACCCAGGACAAGCCTGCTCCCGTGCCCGAGCGACCCAAAGAGTGGAATCCTCGAGCCCCGCCAGAGTTCGTGCGGGATGTTATGGGTTAAGTTTCTGCCCTCTTCAGTCTTGATTGACCTGTGTTGGAACTCGTGAATTCATCTTGGTTTTGCAAGATGTTCTGGCAGGAAATGCTCCGCTACTTTGCCTATTCGCCATTCGTGCAACATCTAATGTTTCATGAACAACTTGCTATGAGAAAATGAGAGTTGCTAATGGCTGCAGTGATGAACCTAAATTTATGATCCTCAAGTTATAGGCAACCCATTTTATTTGAAAGTTGATGCTCAAAGGGCGTCACGTGACGTGGTTGACAAGAATGGCTGCATAAAATGTTGACTTGGCTTAAAAGTTAGGGAACCAGCTGCAAAGAATTTTGGAGTTTACCGTCCGTCTGGGCCACAATGTGGACGAGATTTCTCTGAAACTATTATACCTTGATGCGTGAAATTTTGTATGCTTAATAAGCTACTCTTGATTCAAGTTGGGTTTGAAAATGGATGTCGAAGTATATTTTTTTACGGAGTTATGGCCCTTGATTGTGGCAGGGGATAGTGATGACACTGTTGTCTTGTTTATACCTGGCTGCATTTTGACTTTCTTTTTTTTCCCTCCAAAGGCTCCAGTGCAGGGGCTGGTAGCGGGGAGTTTCACGTCTACAGACACCTTCGCCGCCGAGAGTACCAGAGACAGGATTTTCTTGATCGCATGACTGAAAAGGTACTTGTATATCCGCGCTTATTCCTGCTCGGGGCTACGATGGGGCTGGAGCATATCTCTGTATGCTGTAGACCAAAATACAGGATTTATATTCCATTAAGGGGTCTTCAGGGTAAAAATTTCACTTTTTTTTTTTTTGAGAATTTCAATATTTTTGATTTTCCCATAAAATAAATGAAATAAATGAAGGAATGCAGTGAGATGCCACTAAACACCTAGAATCTATGTTTTTCCTCTGCCTCAATTGTTACTTGTGACTTTAAATGCAAATTACCAAAAATCACAATTTTGACTGATTTTCAACCTTGTGGCATTCATAAAATCATTAATATTCATCTGATTGACTTGAAATTTGGAACGAAGTTGTATCTGTTGGAGATCTATGACATGACATAGGATTTTCTAGATAGGTGCATCCCTAGGGGGTTAATTTTGAAAATTAAGCAAGTTGATGATAGTGATTTTCGTTAAATGGTTACATAACAGAGCTCATTAAATATTCATATATGTTCAAAACAAAAAAATCCTATGTCATTTCATAGAACCATCTTAAACCTGTCATATGAGACTAATTTGAGTAAAATCTGATCATGGGTTATTGAAATATCAGTACCACTAAATATTTTCAGATTTTGCCATTAAAGTGCCGTTTCCACAGCAACCATGTAAATTTTTATCAAAATACAACATTTTATGAGGTTAAAATCATGTTGAGTATGTTTATTTCTTAGTTTTTACATTATTATGGTTGTTTCTGCACTTTACCCTAAAGACTCCTTTACCCTTAGAGTGCTAAATGCAGCTATTGTTGCTCAATGATGTAAGATATGTGGATCAAAGCTGTTGAAAACCTATCATGTGGCGACTTGTTTAAAAGAGCTCCCGCAGGGGAGCTCTTTTAAACAAGTCGCCAAATGATAGGTTTTCAACAGCACAAGATAATTAAATTTATATTTTTGAAATGTTTATTTCGGCACTCTAAGGGTTAAATTTGCTGAATTAATTGATTTGGTGATTAAGGGGGCAGTTACTTTTTCACGTAGGGCCAGGATGGGTTGGATTGCCTTTTTCCTTCAAACCCAAATTTCAATTTGTTATCTTTGTTACATTTTAATTAGTTTGAACCGAAACATAAAAGTGCAACAATTGAGGGAAAAAATAGAAGAAGCCGGGAAAGTGGAAAATGTTTTTCACGGCTTTGTAAGACCTTTCACTGAGGTAGTGATGGCCTGGTTTGCTGCAAAATTGCTTGCTGTTGGAAAATTGGAAGTAGGTCTTTGGCAGTGCCCTCATTTCATCTGGCACTTTGCTTCAGATCCTCAGAGCCTCCTGTAAAAACTAGTCTGGATGTTAATCCATTTAAACCGGGACAGCATGTGCGCATTTTAAGAACGTGTCGTTGCCGACACAGATATGCGCGTAATTTTGAAAGTACCGTAATTACTGTAAGTTTTACACAATAGAAAAAAATTCCAACTGTTCCTGAAAGCTGAGAAGCTGTGCTTCAGCCCAAATACAGGTTACTATGGTAAACATGACAGCATGATTCTCGGCTGGCATTTTTGCATTAGGCCTTAAAGGGTTAACAGCAGCCAATTTTGTGCAGACTGGCCAATGGGTAATATACAGCTAACATGTTCTTATCATCTCAGTGATCTTGTTTGTTTTTTATTGTTCATTGCCTTTTTCCAGCAAAAGCTAGATTATGAATATCAGGAAAAACTGCAGGAGAACCAAAGACAAGCAGAGGAAAGGACTGCAAAACGCAGGAAAAAGAGGTATATATTTTTGAATTGGGGAAAGGATGTTGCTTAACATGTAGGTTTTTGTGTCATGTTTAGTGCCCTCCAGAATTATTGGCAGCCTTCATGAATATGAACAAAACAAGCCATGGAAAAATGTCTTGGCTTTTTATCCTTCTTGTCTTTCATTGAAATATTCACAAACATCTTACCTGTTCATTGAAGTAAAATTGTCAGAAGAAAAAAAGTTGATATTGAATAAATATTTTTTTCGCGACACAAGTGCGGAAATTACTGGCATGCAATAAAATTCTATGATTAAAATCTAACTGAAGTATATATCCAATCATAAGTTACATTTTTAGTTCATTTGTTTGATTAGGAATTCTTAAGCTGTCAATCTTGACTTCCTGTTTCACTGGGGTATGAATATAAGGTCACAACGGTCAAATTCACTTAGTCTTTCATCACTATGCAAAAGACTCGAACACAGTGATGATGCGCAATGAAGAGTTGATGAGCTGTGAGTCATCAGTGGGATGAGCTGAAGAGGAGAGTCCACAAGCATCAACGTCAGAATTGAAAGGATCTGGGATCTCGTTTGTAAACACTGTGTATGCATAGGAAGGGATTCAGAATGTGTGTGGGCATCCTTCCCTGCAACATTTGAGATTTCTAAAATAAAATGACTTCAAGCTTTATGAAAATATGCAGAAATTCAGCCCCAAGCAAACGGACGTGTTGGAGAAAGCTTGAATTAATGTGGTGAAGAGGGCAAGTGCGAAAGAAGGGTCAAAATAAGGTTCTTCAGCTGTTATGTGCCAAAGCTTATTGGTTATTATCAATTTCTCTGAGCCGTTTAGTTATTAGGAAACTAAAAGTTTGAAGAAACATCTTCAAAGAGATACATACACTAGTCAATTGGTAGTTTGTAAGTGAGGGAATAATTTACTTCATGTTATCGTGCCCCTGAACTAGATAATGAACTATGTTCCCAGCATCTCTTTTATCCTAGAGGCGTTCTTTGATGAGCGGTCCTCCTGCGAATTCTGGAAGCTACTCTGAAACTGCCTTGAGAAACACTCTGGGCAATCTTGCACTATATTGTCTGTAAATTTAATTAATGTTACTGTTTGACATACTCTTCAAAGACTAGCTCAGCTGGTGCTTACTTGGTATTTTAAAAGGATTTTCTTATTTTCTTATTCAGACAGATAAATAAAGACGTGAAGTAGTCTACTCTTGATGAAATAAAAGCATGAATAATTTTTTCAGCGTCTTCAAACGACAGCACAGACCTAATTTTAGCTATGTTACGGATTTGCAAATTGCATGACTGTACGAGCTTCTTGACGTGGAGCTCAACTTTGAGTTCAAAATCAAAAATCACACTGAGATTTTGAGAAAAGGGGCTAATATTTGATGCAAGAAGTCCTACAGATGATTGAATTTTATCTGACACTAACTTTGGACCAAGTATTATGATTTCTGTTTCATTTGAATTTAACTGCAAAAAAATATTTTCCAACCAATTTTGAACATTAGCTAAACAGTCATGCAGACCAACACATTGCTGAAATCAGTAGGTCTCACTGAAAGACATAACTGCATGTCATCAGCATAAAAATGGAAAGATCGGGGGCGCCCCGGTGGCTCATCGGTGTAAGCGCGCACCATAAAGGCTGTGTCCTTCCCGCAGCGACCTGGGTTCGATTCCAGCTCAGGTCATTTGCTGCATGTCTTCCCCCATTCTTCTCCCCAACCTTCCTGTCTCTCTACACTGTATAAACTGTCAAATAAAAGGGAAAAAATTCCCAAAAAAAATAATCTTTAAAAACGGAAAGATATTTTATGCTGGCGAATAATCGAACTCAGAGGTAGCATATAAATGGAAAATAATATAGGCCCAAGTATGGAGCCTTGAGGTAAGCCTGAGGTGAGCAGTGCAGACGATGATACATAATCACCAAGGGAAACCAAAAATGTTCTGTTTGACAGATATGAGGAAAACCATTTCAATTAAGTCCCAGAGAGCCCAACCCAATTTCTCAGCCTATCCATCATGATTACATGATCAATTGTATCAAAGGCAGCACTTATATCCAACAGCACCAATAATGAGCAGTCACCAGAGTCAGCATTCATCAAGAGATCATTCATGACCCTAAAAAGGGCTGTTTCTGCACTGTCTAGCTGTCTGGAGCCAGACTGAAATTTCTCAAAAATATTATTGTTTTCCACCGCTTCTAAATGTTGCTTTGCTTCCACTTTTTACAAAACGTTTGAAATAAAAGGCAGTTTAGAAACTGGTCGAAAGTTATTAAGAATTGCTGGATCAAATTTTGCTTTTTTGAGAAGTGGTCAAATACAGGACAATCTTAAAATAATCAGGAACACAGCCAGTAGAGAGAGAACTGTTCACCACAGAAAGCACGTCAGGGCCATGATTAATTTGTTTTCGCTATTCCTAGAAAACCTCCTTGTGGACCTTCACCAAATCCTGCATACAGGTTTCTCCAACTCTCCAATTTGTGCACCATGTAATTTCATTGGTTCATCTGCATATTCAAAATGCTTTGCAGCCCCCCATCACTATTCCTGTGAAATTGCTTGATATATCTCTATTATATTTTGTGTACAGGTCCGCCCTTAGGTGTTTTTGTGTGCCATCTAGTTTTTAACCTCATATACATAAACAAAATGGCTGCCAGGATGCCATGTTAAATTAATTTGTCGGGCCTTTTCCTGTTAAAATTCTGTAGGGATCTTTGTCAGATTTGGCGTGCAATTTCCATCTAGGATTGAGTTTTACCCCTATATTTTATTATTCATTTGCATATTCAAAATGGCCACCATGCTCCCATCCAGAATTTTGACTATCAACTTTTTACTGCTATTGTGAAACTTGCACTGGGAATCTTTCTCTGATATTGTCTACACAGGTTCCCTCTTGAGTACGGTTTTGGGCTGTGTGATTTTTAACCTCATTTCCGTATAAAAAATGGCTGCCGAGTAGCTGATCAGAATTCCTACTTATTTTAATGTGTTAAGAAAAACTAGATAAGAGATTTAAGGCTAAATGAAGTGAAAAGAGAAATGGACGTAGTAAGGCATGCACAAATATTAGTAGCTTTTCTTCTGTGTAAATTGTACTAAAAGCAACTAAAAATGTAGAATCTGATGCCAGTGCTTCTTTGCACAGTTTGGGAATGTTACCAGTATGCGACGGTGGGCACCAAGATTCACTCATGGACCTCTTCTTTTACCTTGATGACGTCACCATTGTCACCCTCAAGAGCAAATGGGATACACTTGTGCGCATATTCATGAGTTAGTGTGCGTTAACCATATTTGGGTAATTGTGGGAGGTAACTGGGCAGGGTCTAAGGCTTGTACAACTGCGCATATTTCCAAGGAGGTTGTAATTTATGAAGGCAAAATTTGGTCGTTGGCATGCATACACATGGTTCTAGAAATCTGGTTTTGTTTTAGCGCAAGCCATTTCTTTCTTTTTTTTTTTAACTCCACTGCACAATTTTTATATGGAGCTTGGCAAAGTTTTATAAATGATACCCCAGGAGAGATTCGCTATGGCGGAATGGTCTTGTATCTGGTGTCATGTGTTCACACCTCGGGGTGCATTACAGGAGACTCAGAGCTGTTATCCTGGCAAGGGGAGGCTGCACAAAATATTGAATTGTTTGATGCCAATAATGGTGACATGCATTCTTGAGAAAAAAATGTTTTATGATCAGAATTTAATGGGGGTTTTTTTTCGATTATATTACGTCAATTATTAGAAGTGGCAGGTCTGATTTTTGCGAATATTTTGAATGAAATATCCTGAAGGTAAACGGTTTTTTTTTTTTTTTTTGCATCTGTCTTTGCTCATTTATACCAGTGGGTGCCAATAATTCTGGAGGGCGTTGCAACCATTGCATCTTTGAACTGTTGATATTTGGGATTTCTTTTCTACATCGGCCACTAGAGGTCAGTATCCATGTTCCTTTGTGCTGCTCATGTTGGTGGCTGCTCTGAATTCATAATCACCCATTCTCTTTAGTGACGCATTCTGTTTGAAATGATTTCCAGAGACAAACTAAAGCAAAAGAAAATGATGATGAAGAAAGCCAAAATGGACAGCAAGGCTGCTGAAGGTAAATCCGTGTTTTTATTTCTCACTTATGCATGTTGTGATGCACTGTTCTAGTTCAAACCCATGAGGTCATGAGGATCGTCATGAGAAATAGTCGCAGACTGTCTTGGAAAAATGACCCTTAGAGCACTGAAATAAGTTTTTTTTTTTTAAATATGAATTTAATTATCCTGTGCTGCTGAAAACCTATCATGTGGCAACTTGTTTAAAAGAGCTCCCGCAGGGGAGCTCTTTTAAACAAGTCACCACATGACAGGTTTTCAGCAGCTTTGATTTCGATATCTTGCATCATTGAGCAACAATAGCTGCATTTTGCGCTCTAAGGGTTAATTCGTAAAATCCAAGTCATTAAAATTTCTTAAAGCTGCTCTGCTAAGAACATTGGGATAAAATTCCTCTGCAGTGATTTTAATGACGATCATTGGAAATAGTCTGTTGTTGTCATTTTTGCTATATATGATGAAACCGCCATTTATTCCATTCAGGGGTGCCATTAGTTTTCCATTTTTCTTTATAACTTTTTCTGTCAAATAAACAGTGCATTTTGATGAACCATAAAAATCATTCTCTTGGTCAGATTTGTTAAAACCGAGCAAATGGGCTAATGGAGCAGGTTATTAATGGGGTCAAATGGGGTCACCTGAAGAGTGCATTGTGGGTCTCTTCCTTAGATAATGATGCTTCAGCTTCCAGCAGCGACCAGGAGGAGCCAGATCAGGAGGCAGAGGACGATGCTGATGTTCCCAGCTTTCTCATGGGAAAGAGGTGATGATGCCTTCGTCCCATGGTCTGCTGCAGAAACCAGAAGGAGGTTCTGATTGGCCATTCGATTGGGGTCACGGGAAATTAGACACGAACTTTGGGCATATGACCAGCCTGAGTCTGTCTGTTGTCCAAGCAGGCGTTAAAAGCTGTCACCTTCCTTAAAGAGAGTTTCTGGAGTTTCGCTCCCAAAATCTATTGCCGCCTGTTGGGTCAAATGGGCGTTGGGTTCCATGTTCTCCTGATTGACAATTAGTCCCTGGACTGAAGGAAAACCACTGGTTTCTGTACATTTTCAATATTGAGGTTTATTGATGTTCATTTGTACCTTGAGTATGGCTATTACACCGTCTTTACATTTGTGTAACTCAGTCCTCCCTCTCAAAGACCACGACAACTTTCTCTGTTATTTGTATTTCTTAATAAAAATAGTGTTTTCTACTTTTTTACTCTCGGCTATTTTTACTCCCCTTTTTCTCAAAAATTTGGTTTGCCAAATCATGTTCAACCAGAATTCATTGTAATCTGAAAAAAAGGTAACTCTTTTCCCTTTTTCACTGGTTCCCAAGCCAGAGGCGGATTCATCGTGGTTCCACAGGCAGGCACCTGCCCCTCGATCTGATTGGCCACGCTGTGTAACCTGATTTGCAATGGCTCTTAGTAATGTTGCTGGTCGGGAGTATACTTGACCAAAACTCCAATGTCCAAGGTTTATGATTGCAAGTCCGTTGTCCAAGTGCAACTGAAAGCGCAGTTTTGAATCATAGGAGCGATACGTGAGTGTGTGCTAAAGACACCAGTGAAGACGCAAGCCTTCGAACTGACTGATAAGCCCCGCCCACTCAGTCAACCTCAGTCATAACGTTCCTTTAACATGGCGCTCCTCACAAGCTTTCATTGAGCAACACATCACAGAAAATAACATGATACCTCTGGATATCGTTCGCCATTTTGTAAATGAACTGGCAGCTAGTGTGATAGTACATTATTCAGTTTCTCAGATGAATCCTTCTTTCATAAACTGCATAAATAACTGGAAAATCATGAATTTCATCTGTTAATGAAAGGAGCAAAGGAACGGTTTACCACGGTTTCCATCTTACTGTTGCAGCTAGTTCGTCACATTAGTAATTTTTATCAATAACCAGTAGCCTTTGCTCATAACACTGAATACAGGGGGATATTGCACAGTGTAGTGATCAGTTTCCAATTTAAACTGCATAAAATACCTTTCAATTGGTTTGCGTTACTTTATTTTGTGGACAGCTCCAGGACATGTTTGGCTGTTTTACGCCGAAGAGCCTAAACATTAAAACCAGTCCCAGATGCAGCGAATAATGTTTATTATCTCATAATGACGGCTCATATACAGGTCTGCAGACTGATATTAGATGGTAAAACAGCAGTCAGTTCTTTTATACAACGTGTTGGATGTGGGAGAAATGGGAACTGAAAGACTTTGACAAGGGAAAAATTGTTGTGGCCTGATGAGTGGGTTGGAGCAATGGTCCCAGAGTTGGTCCTGGAGGGGGCCAGCCCTGGGTCTGGTGCCTCTCTCAATCCAGCTTGGGTATCCAGGCCAACCAAACTGGGCCGGGGAGCCCGGTCAGGGCCTGGTGCTGCTGCCAGTCCAGCTGGTCAGGGGCGAGAGCGACCATCCACCTCGTCCAGTACTACACCTCACACGTGGTCAAATAATGTGGTTAATCTCAGTTCATTCATGATTTAACAGGGGGGGCAATTACTTTTTCACATAGGGCCAGGTAGGTTTGGATAGCTTATTTTTCTTAATAAATGAAATCATCATTTACAAACTGCATTTTGTATTTACTCAGGTTATCTTTGTCTAATATTAAAATTTGTTTGACGATCTGAAACATTTAAATGTGACAAATATGCAAAAAAGAAAAAAAACTGGGAAGGGGGCAAATACTTTTTCACAGCACTGTATATCATAGCATTATCAGGGCTTTTGGGAGGCGTTTGACTCCAAGGGTATTTTTCAAAGCAGAGTTTTTCTCGGGGGTGAAGAAGTTTATGAAGGGTGCAACATCAAGATGGCGAGTGCAGGATCTGCACAATGCCACAGTTATAGTGTTAAGGAGAAAAATTGGGAATCCCACAGCAGGTACTCCAGGAACTGTGATGGGCTTCAAGTGAAAGACAGTTTCAACACTACAATGTGATCAGTTGTCAGATCAGCTGTCCCTTCTAAACTGGCATCAGGCCAGATTAGTGACATCATTTGGGTAAAAAAATAGAGGGGGGTGACAAGTCAGTCAGGGTTTTTATGAAGATAGAGCCTTGAATTGCTCGACAGTTCTGAAATGTATGCCCGAAATGGCTTTAATTTCACTTTATCGCAGTTTTCTGCAAACTGTTCGATAAATTTTTTCGAATTTGATACAAATTCCAATTCCATTGAAGCTGCGATGTTGTGTAAAACATTAATAAAAACAGAATACAATGATTTGCAGATCCTTTTCGACCTATATTCAATTGGGTACACTACAAAGACAAGATATTGAATGTTCAAGCTGACAAACTTTACTGTTTTTTTTGGAAACATTCACTCATTTTGAATTTTATGCCTGCAACACCTTCCAAAAAAGCTGGGACTGGGGCAACAAAAGACTGGGAAAGTTGAATGCTCAAAAAACACCTATTTGGAACATTCCACAGGCGAACTGGTTGATTGGAAACAGGCGAATGTCATGATTAGGCATAAAAGGAGCATCCCCGAAAGGCTCAGTTGTTCACAAGCAAGGATTTGGTGAAGTTCACCACTTTGTGAACAAGCGCAAGAGCAAATAGTCCAACAGTTCAAGAACAACGTTTCTCAATGTGCAGTTGCATAGAATTTAAGGATTTCATCATGTAGAGTCCATAATATCATCAAACGATTAAGAGAATCCGGAGAAATCTCTACATGTAAGCGGCAAGGCCGAAAACCGATATTGAATGCCCGTGACCGTTGGTCCCTCAGGCAGCACTGCATTAAAAACCGACATCATTCTGTAAAGAATATTACCATGTGGGCTCAGGAACACTTCGGAAAACCATTATCAGTAAATACAATTCCTCGCTACATCTACAAGTGCAAGCTAAAACTCTACCCTGCAAAGCGAAAGCAATATATCAACAACACCCGAAAACGCCGCTGGCTTCTCTGGGCCCGAGCTCATCTGAGATAGACTCAAAGTGGAGAAGTGTGCTGTGGTCTGACGAGTCGACATTTCAAATTGTTTTTGGAAATCATGGATGTCGTGTCCTCCAGGCTAAAGAGGAAAAGGTCCATCCAGATTGTTATCAGTGCAAAGTTCAAAAGCCAGCATCTGTGATGGTATGGGGATGTGTTAGTGCACATGGCATGGGTAACTTGCACATCTGTGAAGGCGCCATTAATGCTGAAAGGTATGAACAGGTTTTGGAACAACATATGCTGTTATCCAAGGGATGTCTTTTTCAGGGACGTTCCTGCTTATTTCAGCAAGACAATGCCAAGCCACATTCTGCACATGTTACAACAGCATGGCCTCATAGTAGAAGAGTGCGGGTAATAGACTGGCCTTGCCAGCAGTCCAGACCTGTGTCCCATTGAAAATGTGTGGCGCATTATGAAGCGCAAAACACGAAGGCGGAGACCCCAGACTGTTGAGCAACTGAAGTCGTACATCAAGCAAGAATGGGAAAGAATTCCACCTACAAAGCTTCAACAATTAGCGTCCTCAGTTCCCAAATGCTTATTGAGTGTTGTTAAAAGGAAGGGTGATGTAACACAGTGGTAAACATGCCCCTGTCCCAGCTTTTTTGGAACGTGTTGCAGGCTTCAAATTCAAAATGAGTGAATATTTCCAAAAAAAAAACAATAAGTTCATCATTTTGAACATGAAATATCTTGTATTTGTAGTGTACTCAATTGAATATAGGTCAAAAAGGATTTGCAGATCATTGTACTCTGTTTTTATTCACGTTTTACACAACGTCTCAACTTCATTGGAATTGAGGTTTGTACATGGATGGCACATGGATGGATGCCATGTAGAATATGTATGATGATGAAGTGCCTGGAATTGCTCAAAAAGCCTGAAATATTCAGTAGTGTGCAGTAATGATTATACACAACAAAATGAAGATAAATCAGAAACCAAGTACTATTCAAGTATTTATTTCATGTAATATTGGAACATATAGATGAAAATAAGCACACAGATAACAATATATAGAGAAAAAACAAAAATATTAATGAATTGTGGGAGAAAATGTCAATATTTAGAGTGGCCAACCTTTGCTTTGATTACAGCATTTAATCCTTCAGGCACAGTTTTTGCATATTTTTTTATTTCCTCGCTTGCTAAAACATTCCATATAGTTTGAAGTTCATTTCAAAGAGATTCTTTTGATGTTAGAACAGATTTGCTCCATCGGATTAAGGTCTGGATTTTGAGCAGGCCAAGTCATAACTTATGTCACCAATATTTCTTTCTGACCGAGAGAATTCTTGCATAACTTAGAAATGTGTTTAGGGTCATTGTCTTCTTGAAAATTAATCCCTGACCAATCAGTCTCTTTCCAGATGGCAATATATGCCTCATAAGGATGCTGTGATACTTCTATTGATCTATGATTCCGTTGATTGTTCTGAGATCACTGGCTCCTTTCGAGCAAACTGAAGCCCAAACCCTAATATTACCACCTCCATGTTGTACTGAAGGGTTTAAACAGTCAGAGCACGTAAGTTCTGCATTTGGATGAGAACTCAAGTCTTTTTTTGATGTTTCCAGCTCTTGGCAGCAACACGACCAATCAGACCATTTTCACACAGGTGTCTGGAAATGGTAGATCTTGATACTTTCCTCTCCTTTGGCGCTATTAATATCATCATGGAGTTGCCGTGCTGTCAACTGCCGATTTTTTATTTTAACTTGTCTTGCACAGATATCGAACATCTGAGGCACTTAACTTCCATTTTGCACTTCTGTTGCCGCTAGTTTTCAGCAAACCGGTCACTGAATGACCACGTTCTTCCATCAATGGATTTTTTTTTTCCCTGATGGCACGGGCATATTCCAAGATGAAAACGCCATGATTCATGGGACTCAAATTGCGAAAGAGTGGTTCAGGGAGTATGAGACATCATTTTCACACATGAATTGGCTGCCACAATGTCCAGTCCCCATTGAGAATCATCGGGATGTGCTGTAGAGGACTTTACGCAGCGGTCCGACTCTCCCATCATTAATTCAAGAACTTGGCAAAAAAATTAATGCAACTCTGGACAGAAATACTGCATAAGGCGCTTATCAAAATGATGCCACGGCAGATGCGTGCCATAGTACGGTAGTGACCGGGACGAAACCCAGAGAGAATGAGGGACAGAGCCCTGCAGAGGAAGAAGAACAGTTTAGCACAGGTATAATAGGCAATGCTTGGCTGCTCTCGCCCGCCAGCGGCTTACGGTGTGTCGCCAAATGTTGAGGCGCTTGGCAGCTCTGGACTGCCACAAACAGGAGGGTTGATGGTTGAGAGAAATTCAGTCCCAGGCCAGGCTTCTGCTTAGGTTTGGAAGCGTGTTCCTGACAAACATTATAAAGAAAGCAGACATGCGAGGGTTACCAAGAAAACGGTGCTTATCCTGGACCCTGATTAGGATTGGCAGGTTGTTCTTGAAAGCTGGAGTTGATGAACAGAATTGAATTACGCCAAATTGAATTACACCAACTCTGTACCAATCCTGGACCATGATTAGGATTGGAAGCTTGTTTGAATTAATTAATGACAATAATGGTTTCAAAGAAACTTAATCTGCCGCTAAAGTACTGGTGGCATTAAGACAAAGATGAAGTAGTTTGACTTGGATTTCAGGACAAATGAGACTTTTCAATCCAGCAACAAGCACGTGCACTGGCCGGCTTAAATACCCATTCCTCATTAGAAAAAAAGAAAAAAAGGGAGTCACCAGATTCAGCCAAGAGGGGAGACAAGCACAAGACGTACACCAATGACTTGTCTTGAGTTGGGTTTTAATGGTTTTTATTGTTCAGTTGTATGAGGACATGCATGAAATTAACAATAAAGAATATGTGACAGTACCAATGTATATGTGCTTCTGTATCATGAAGGCACTCTAACAGCATGAGTGCAACTAGGATGTACACATTCCGGACCATAGTCCTACTCAAGGTACGAGGTTCATTGTCACTCTAAAACACAGACATGCACAGCAAGATGCAGGATATTGTGCTATTTGCTACTGTGCTACCTATTTAAGCATGGAGGATGGGGGGCGTCCAGGTGGCTCATCGGCTTAACCGCGCGCACCATAAAGGCTGTGTCCTTCCCGTGGCGACCTGGGTTCGATTCCGGCTCGGGTCATTTCCCGCATGCCTTCCCCATTCTTCTCCACTGTATAGCCATCAAATAATCCTTAAAACTCAAAAAAAAATCTTAAAAAAAAAAAAGTTTGGTGGATGAATTGTGGAGTCTTACAGCCTCAGGAAAGAAGCCGCTCTGCAGTCTGGTGGGGTGACAGCGTAATGTCTGTGTCTTAAGCCAGATCGCACTTGGGTGAACAGGCTATTGCTGAGGTGGATATTGTGTATTACCAAAGTAGTGCATACTGACCCCATTTAATTTTCAATTAAAAAGCTTTCTTATGGAATGAAAATCAAATGTACATTTATTGTGAATGGTATTGTGTGACAGTGCTATGACTTTTGTAGGCGTGGGACACCAGCTCTCTTCTACGGAGCCCGGGAAGTGCAATGACATGAAAAAAAAAAATATTTTGTGGCCACAAGAGAAAAGTAGTACCCACAATTTAGTTAATCTGTGGCCAAGAGTTATAAATCGTGCCCTCAATTTTGTTCATTTAAATGGAGGGAACAATTTGTATCTCGTGGCCATGCAAAAGCTAAATATTGGGAACTACTTGTGTCTCGTGGCCACGAAATAGCAAAACCGTGGGAACGACTTGTATTTTGTGGCCACAAAATAACTAAGTTGTGGGAACGAGATAGCTAAATCGAGGGAACGACATATCTCGTGGCCACGTCTTATATTTATTTTTGTGTCATCGCACTTCCCGGGCTCTGTACTCTTCAGATGGTTTCTCTGTGAGAAAGTGCAGGCTACTGCACAACACACTTGATTGCTAAAGGCAGAGATTGACCCGGCCACTTCGTTTGTGCAACTGGGCAGTCTATGAGGGGTAGCTAAAAAAACAACCCTTTCTGGGTTGGTCTTGAGCAGACTTTGTCAAACATGACTCGTTTGCACAACGATGGCCTCTCCAAAATGACATGCACCCACAGCATCTGGGCCAAATTTGTTGTATCCCTATGCCAGGGACTCTCTTATCCAGCTCTGCATCGTTCATGTTTGAGTGGTGAGTCCGGCGACCATGCATGGAGATGTCAAACAGCCTGTAGTATAAAAAAAAGGACAGAGCAAATTAATCAGTCATTCACACATTAACTATTGGCTTTGTGAATCCATTCACAACTCAGAGGATAAACAAGGTAGAAGTCCTCGCAAAGTGTTGCCACGGCATCATACGCCCAAAAAGTTGATCTTTGGTGCCCGCATACCGCTGATCTTGTGACCTTCACCTTCGACTCGATGATCTCCTAAATCTCGTCAGTTCATCTACCCTCTCTGGGGAGTTAGTGTCTGATTTGGTCAAAATCCATCCACTCCCTAGACACCTCGCACACAGGATGCGTGACAAATGGATGAGCGAACAGAGGACCTGAAAACTGCTTGCCTTCCACCTACTATGTGCAGTAGAGGTATCGTTAAATCTGACTGTTATGCTACAGCAGTTAAGCAAGTGCGTTATGTTACATGTCTCACACCTTTACACCTTTGCAAACCTCATGATGTCTTCCATTGAAGTTAAAGTAGTGAGGAATTACACAATAGGACATCATTTTTTGAATATTCAAACACAGCCCATAACTTAAAATTTTTCTCAACCACGTAACTTTGATACTTAAGGTTGGCTGTACAGGTTTGGAGTGCAGCAAAGCTACGTCACGTGTGTCTCTGAATACCCATACTACATACACTGTATTGGGACACCTGGCCATTACACCTACAGGAACTTTTATGACATCCCATCCAAAATCCATAGGCTTTAATATGAAGTTGGTGTCCCCTTTGCAGCTATAACAGCTTCCGTTCCTCTGGGAAGGCCTTCAGCAAGATTTTTGGGTGTGTCTGTGGGAATTTCTGCCCACTCACCCATGAGGTCAGGTACTGATGATGGACAAGAAGGCCTGACCCACAATCTCCATTCTAGTTCATCCCAAAGGTGTTCGATGGGGTTGACGGTCAATCAAGTTCCTCCACGCCAAACTCACCAAACCATGTCTTTCTGGACCTTGCTTTGTGCTCTGAGACATAGTAGAGCTGGCACGAAAAAGGGCCTTCCTCAGGCCGGGTTCCAGACTGCTCTGATTTGGGGGGCAATCAGAGATTTGAGGTCGGCAACTTTTTTTATCCATATCACAGTATGCTATGCCACAATCTAAATGCTGTTTTCCTTGTTGTTGAAATGACAACTACTATAGGTGTAATAGATACATTTGTATAGTCCAGACCAGGAGTGCAGAGACAGACTTGCAATACAAGTGACTGGCAGCAGTAAGGTAATGATGGGGTCAGAACCCCGGAGAAGATGGGCGAGGATGGAACCCCGGAGAGAATGAGGAACACTTCAGCACAGCTGTAATAGGCAATGTTTGGGCTGCTGTCGCTGGCCAGTGGCTTCTGGTGTGCTGCCAGATGTTGAAGTGCTTGCCAGCACTGGACTGCCCATGACGGGGAGGGTTGACACTTGAGAGGAATTCGGTCCCAGTCCTGGCCCCAGATCAGAGTTGGAAGTTTGTTTCTGTCAAACTTGATAAAGTCAGTAGACTTGCAAGGGTTAACAAGAATGTGGTCTCAGTCCTGGACCCTAACTAGGATTAGATGCTTGTTCTTAAAAACTGTAGATGATGAACAGTATTGAATTAAGCTAATTTGACCTCCGTCCCAATCCTGGACCCTGATTAGGATTGGAAGCTTGTTCAAATTGACAAACGATAATAAGCGTTAAAAGAGACTTTGGCTGCCACTGAAGTACTGGTTGTATTAGCATGAAGAAGTTTAACACAAATAACTAGGATTTCCGCGCGAATGTGACTTTACAATCCAGCAACAAGCACATGCATTGGAAAGCTTAAAGGACCCGTGTCATGAATACTGCACATGCTCAGAACTTGCATCCAAACAAAGTGAATCTGCTTGACTGCAAGGCAATCCGATTCCATCCTTGCCAATCCGTCTTTGTTTTGCATTGTATTTCTATATTTTAGTTACTCAGGCATGATGCTTTTTGTCTTGTTACTCGCTCATGAGTGAGTGACGGTTATTTAAGTGATTTTTTTTTTTGGGGAATTTTTTCCTTTTATTTGACAGTTATACAGTGTAGAGAGACAGGAAAGTTGGGGAGAAGAATGGGGGAAGACATGCAGCAAATGACCTGAGCTGGAATTGAACCCAGGTCGCTGCGGTAAGGACACAACCTTTATGGTACGCGCACTTAGACCGATGAGCCACCAGGGCGCCCCGAGTGACGGTTATTTAAAGGAGCTGTGTCGCGATTACCGCGCATGCTCACAACTTTGAACGAGGTGAATCCACCCAACTGCGAGTCAAAATCTGATTCCATCCTTGCAAATCCGTCTTTGTTTTGCTTTGTATTTATATATTTTAATCACTCAGGCATTATGGTTTTTACATTAAGGGGTTTTCTATGGAAATTCAAGGATTCAAAATGCTATTTTAGCGCTTTAGCTGAAGGATACTAAGAATGTAAACTGGTTTGCCATCACTAATAAACATCATAGAAGAATGCAATTATCTAATTAATTAATTAGAAACAAAATCTAAACCCTATCTAAAAACCATCTTCAGCAGCATTTACTAAAAATGTACATAACATTCCATTTCAAGATGGAATTTTGCAAAATTTCAGTTAAATGCCATCTATGCGGTCTCATATTGTAGCCTTCCTCTTTGACACAAAGCTATCTTAGCTCACGTTTTAATCATTACTAGCAGAGCAGTTAATTGGCAGCCTATTCGCTCTGTAAATTAATTCAGTTAATGGTCTGATTCTTAATTGGAAACAGGTTGAGAGTTAACATGCAAAATGGTAATGTCAAACTCAACACGCATACCTGAGTTGGCAAAACTGCATTTTTAAAAAAGTTTCTAAAGAGCTATCAAGCCAATTGGAAACTAGTCCGAAAAATATATATATATATATATATATATATATATATATATATATACCGTTGAGAGCTGCACGCATTCAGAAGCTTCAAAAAACATTTACATTTTATGTCACCATTAATGTGGATAAGAAAATGCTTGATTACAATTGCAATGAACAACCATAGCTAAGGGGAAATGAACAGTAACTCAACCCATTGATCCTCACAACTGAACAAATTAAGACATAGTTGGTAATTAGGAAACGTAAATGGAAACGGGTTTGGAGAGTTAATGCACATGAGGACGAGAGCATCCCTCCGTTGGCAAATCCAGGACGGAAGAGATTAAATCACATGCCCATATCAGAGCTCCATAGGCCTACGGACACTATATGTAAAGTCATAAAGACTAGAAGTTGTGATATTCACAACTTCAGCGAATTCATCAAATTATTATCCATTGCCAAGACCAATTATGACAAGATTATTGTCATAGGTGATTTTAATTTACATGTGGACAATATAACTGACGTCAAAGCTGCTGAGTTCCTGAATGCCTTGAGCTCATTGGATTTTGTTCAACATATCAATGAGCCAAGCCATAATCACAGTCATACTTTGGATCTTATTATCTCTCATGGTCTTAGGGTTGATGTCTCCGCTGTTATAGATTTGGCTATCTCAGATCACTATTGCGTCTTTTTCTCTCCTGTGTTGACAACACCTAACATTAATATAGGGAAGGTGGTGAGGAGACGTTATTTTACCTCTGACACTGCTGTTTAATCTATACATGTTGCCACCTGGAAATATCATCAGAGAACACCAGATCAATTTTCACAGCTATGCTGACGATACTCAACTGTGTATTTCCCTGTCCCCTGATGATACCCGCCCTATTAACAGACTAGTTCAGTGCATTAAACATAGTATCCTATGGATGTCACACAATTTCCTGCAGCTGAACAAAGACAAGACTGAGGTTTTGATTATTGGAGGAAAAGTACAGATGGAGATGCTTTGTGCACATCTAAAATCTTTGGCACACAACACCAAGCCCCTAGTAAAAAATCTAGGTGTGCTTTTTGACTCTGACCTAAATTTTGAGCCACACATTAGCAATGTCTCTCGAACTGCTTTTTGTCATCTTAGAAATATTGCCAAGGTACAGCCTTTTCTCTTTCAGACAGATACAGAGAGACTAATGCATGCTTTTATCACTAGCAGGCTTGATTACTGCAATTCTCTCCTTTCTGGTCTACCTAAGAAAGCTATGAATAAGCTACAGCTTATCCAGAGTGCAGCAGCCCGTATATTAACTAAGACCAGAGGGATAGCACACATCTCACCCATTTTAAAATTCCTTCATTGGTTACCAGTCTGTTTTAGAATAGATTTTAAAATCCTTTTATTGGTTTTTAAATCACTCAATGGACTGGCTCCTGAATATTTGTCAGACATGCTTATAAAATATGTTCCTGCAAGATCACTTAGGTCCTCTGGCACCAGCCTTTTAGTTGTTCCTTGTTTGCGAACCAAAGAATTCAGGGAAGCAGCATTTAGTGTCTATGGTCCTCGCCTCAGGAACAGCCTGCTGGAGGATCTGAAGGCACCACAACCTATTAATACTTTTAAACAAAATCTTAAGACCTACCTTTTTAGTTTGGCGTTCCCTTAATTTTAATTTTTGGCACTACTTTTAATGAATATTACACCTTTTCTATTTATTTCTGTTTTATCGTTTTATTATTATTTGTGTATGTGTGTGTGTGTTTGTCTGTTCAGTATGTGTTTTCCATGACTTTATTGCCTTGTTTTATATATGACAATGTTCAGCACTTTGTATTGCAACTTTGCACGAAAAGTGCGATATAAAGTTTGATTTGATTTGATTTGATATGACATCATAATGACTAAAAATCACTTTCACAATAAAACTGTAATGGAAAATATGATAAAGCCATTCTAATAACAAAACACATATTTATAAATATTTTGCCTTCTTGTTTCAGGTTTTGTATTGAGGTCTACAGACTCAACAGGGCAGACAAACTCTACATTTTTTTCATCAGTTGTATTGTTCAGAGTAATGTCAGTATTATGTCATTGACGTACCTACTTATATTACAGAATACATGATTACTACATAATGTAACATGAAGCTAGAGCTGATTTCAACTTACTGAAGTGAATTTTCGCCCTTTAGCCACAGCTTGTTATCGTAAATTCAAGGCCACATTTCAACTTTTTACCCTCAGCCCTGAAAGAGGCTGTGGGGTATTGTCATCGCGCACAGCGTCCGTCTGTCCGTCCTTCTGTCCATCCACATTTGATTCCGTGTGATAACTGAAAAACGCCACCACCAATCATCACGGTTTCTGGTGAGAACATTGGGGTAGAGTTACTACACAAGCCTATTGTTTTCAGTCGCGATCCGAAATCAAATATGGCTGCCAGAGCCGTCATTTTGAATTTCCATTCCGTGCGATAACTGAAAAACGTCATCACCGATCATCACGATTTTTGGTGAGGACATCGGGATAGAGTTACTGCACAAGCCTATTGATTTAGGCTGTGATCCGAAATCAAATATGGCTGCCAGAGCCGCCATCTTGAATTTTGTATTCCGCAGGATAACTTGAAAACGCCTTCCTCAATTTATATTCATTCCGAACAATCCAGGGGCTGAGGGGTAACTCCTGCTTTGCGGGTCTATTTTTTTTTTTGTTTAATATGGAGTCTACTGCTTGCGTTAGCAAAGCCGCCACCATACTTGAACACTATAACATCAGCTGGCAGTGGATGTACTCTGATAACCTCCTGAATTTTGTGGTCTCAGTTGACATGGAAGTCAATGCAGCAGTGGGTTTGCGCTCCTGTCGCTTTGGAGCTCACTGAGCCAAAACTGCACAACTGTTTGCCTCCGTAGTTACAAGTCTGCGACCAGCACAAAATTTCCAAAGTTTTCACAAATGATTATGTATGTGGGGTGAAAACTGCAGCAGTGAGAGCAAGTTTAACAGAGAACTTTTGGACGATGTTTCAGCTGCTCTCCATTCGAGCAGTCACGCCCCTCACTACAAGTCAAAACAGGACCCCTCATTGACTTCCATTGTAAAAAACAAAGTGAAAAAAAATTATGACTAAAAACGTATGACAGTTACAAAATTTGCAAAAGGTAAAATTCAATTCAATTCAATTTTATTTATATAGCGCTTTTCACAGAGACTGTCACAAAGACGCTTTACAGTGAGAGATTAAATAAATGAAAGGGCAGTGCCCAGCCTATTCTCCACCATAGCATATGAGGCAAAAACTCCCAGTAGGGAGAAAATCTTCAAACAGTGGTGAGAAAAAACTCCCCAGTGGGAAGAAATCTCAGGAGGAACCCGGCTATAGTGGGGAAGCGGAAGCCAATCCTCCGCCGGCTAGCTAATTAATAACAAGATAAAGAAAAATAGAATAAAATGGCAATAGAGTTCCATTAAAGTCCATCTGAACAGTGGCATCGGTAGCTCCAGGAAGTGACATGCTGAGGATGGTGCAGAACTGGATCAGGACCGGATCAGGACAGCTGGACAGCAGCAGCCAGCGCTCATGGTGAGGAACAGGGCTCGGACGGTCCAGGACTCAGGGTAGTGGAGGGAAAAGATCCTCGGAAAGAGACACAGAAAAAGGGGGGTGAGGCACTGGATAAAACTACTGCATGTTAATAAAAATACAGTCCTGTGTCATGTGCCAAGTAAGAATTTAGGAGCAGACTGGTCAGGAAACAGTCAACACCCCTCCATCCACTTCCTGCAGCACAGAGGCCCTACACTGACACCAGGCTGCAGGGTCACTTATGATTTCCTAAACACTAGTACCATATGGACCTCCCCGGTGACTAAGGCTGTAGCAAGCCCCACTGGCACCGTTGATGCATGCTCAGAGCCACCGGTTCCACATGGATTTGCTAAACACTACCACCAGTACCATATGGACCTCCCCGGTGACTAAGGCTGTAGCAAGCCCCACTGGCACCGTTAATGCATGCTCAGTGCCACCGGTTCCACATGGATTTGCTTAACACTACCACCAGTACCATATGGACCTCCCCGGTGACTAAGGCTGTGGCAAGCCCCTCTGGCCCGTTAATGCATGCTCAGTGCCACCGGTTCCACATAAGTTTACTTAACACTGGCTTCCAATATCTTGTGAACCCATCATAAAACAAGGTTGTAGTCAGTCCCACCAGAGCCAAATAAATGTTTATACATAACTAATCATGACCTAATCATAGGCTTGACTAAAAAGATAAGTTTTCAGCCTACTCTCGAAGACAGAGAGTGTGTCTGAAGCCAGAATTTGTCTTGGGAGATTGTTCGATAAAATTAGCGCTTTGTAAGAGAATGCTCTGCCTCCAATTGTAATTCTAGATATATTTGGAGTTTTCAAGTGCTTAGCATCTTGCGAACAAAGTAATCTTGGGGGGAGTAAGGAATGAGAAGACTGCAAAGATATTCCGGGGCCAAGTCATTTAAAGCTTTGTAAGTTAGTAGTAGTATTTTGTACTCAATTCTGAATTTTACAGGCATCCAATGAAGATTTTTGAGCACCGGGCTAATGTGATCATATTTCTTAGTCCTAGTCAGAACCCTAGCTGCAGCATTCTGCACTAATTGAAGACGTTTCAGGGCCAAGCTAGTGCAACCAGACAGTAAGACATTACAGTAGTCCAGCCGAGAGGACACAAATGCGTGAACCATTTTTTCAGCATTCTGAAGGGACAACATTTTTCTAAGTTTAGATATGTTTCAAAGATGGAAAAAAGCCACTTGAATGATATTGTTGATGTGAGCCTGGAAAGAGAGTTCTGAATCAAGGGTCAGGCCAAGGTTTTTAACAACAGCTTTGGTAGAAACAGAGAGGGCATCTAAGTTGAGAGAAAACTTAATGAATGAGTCTCTAAGCGATTTGGGACCCAGTACCAATATATTAGTCTTATCTGGGTTTAGTGAAAGAAAATTTTGCGTCATCCAAGCTTTAACAGCTTTAAGACACTCTCCAATCTAGTTTCACCCGGCTTAAAGGATATATAGAGCTGCGTGTCGCCTGCATAACAATGGTACAACCTCAATCCTGAAATAGTTGGGACAAAGTGTAAATTGTGAATAAAATCAAAATGCAATGACCTTCAAATCACACCAGCCAGTATTTTATTTACAATAGAACAGATATAACATAGCAAATGTTGAAACTGAGAAATTTTACAATTTTATCCACAAAATGAGCTCATTTCAAATTTGATGGCTGCCACAGGTCTCAAAAAAGTTGGGACAGGGGTCTATTTACCATGGTGTAGCATCCCCTCTTCTTTTTAACACAGAGTGGAGGCGTCTGGGCATTGAGAAGACAAGTTTCTTGAGTTTAGCCATTGGAATTTGATCCCACTCTTGTTTAATACAGGCTTCCAGCTGCTGGAGAGTTTTGGGTCTCCTTTGACGGACTTTTTGTTTAATTATGTGCCAAATGTTCTCAATCAGTGAAAGATCAGGACTGCAGGCAGGCCAGTTCAGCTCACGGACTCTTCGACTACGAAGCCATGCTGTTGTAACGGCTGCAGTATGTGGTTTTGCATTGTCCTGCTGAAATACACAAGGCCTTCCCCGGAATAGATGTTGTCTGGAGGGGAGCATTTGTTGCTCTAAAACCTTGATATACCTTTCAGCATTCATGGTGCTTTTTAAACATGCAAGTGTCCCACACCATATGCACTAATGCACCCCCATACCATCAGAGATGCTGGCTTTTGAACTGAACGCTGATAACAGGAGGAGTGGTCTTTCTCCTCTTTAGCCCGGAGGACACGAAGCCCATGATTTCCAAAAAGAATGTCAAATTTGGACTCGTCTGACCACAGGACACTTTGCCACTTTGCTACAGTCCATTTTAAATGAGCCTTGGCCCACAAAACACAGCGGCGCTTCTGGATCATGCTCAACAATGGCTTCCTTTTTGCATGATAGAGTTTTAGGTGGAATCTGTGGATGGCACGGCATCCTGTGTTTACAGACAGTGGTTTCTTGAAGTATTCCTGGGCCCATTTAGTAATGTCAATGATAGTATCATGCCGGTAAGTGATGCAGTGGCATCTGAGGGCCCGAAGATCACAGGCATCCAGTAAAGGTCTTCGTCCTTGTCCCTTATGCACAGAGATTTTTCCAGTTTCTCTGAATCTTTTGATGATTTTATGCACTGTCAATGATGAGACCTTCAAAATCTTTGCAATTTGACGTTGAGGAACATTATTTTTAAAGAATGCCACAATTTTTTTTACGCAAGCCTTCACAGATTGGAGTGACTCTGGCCATCTTTACTTCTGAGAGACTCAGCCTCCCTAAGACATCCCTTTTATAGCCAATCATGTTACACACCTGATGCCAGTTAACTTAATTATTTACTAAATGTTCTTTCAGCTGATTTTCTTATATATTAATTGCTTTTTCAGCCCTTTTTGCCTGTGTCCCAACTTTTTTGAGACCTGTTGCAGCCAGAAAATTTGAAATAAGCTCATTTCATGGATAAAAATGTAAAATGTCTCAGTTTCAACATTTGAAATATTATCTGTGTTCTATTGTAAATAACATTTTGGCTCATGTGATCATTTTTTGATTTTATTCACAATTTACACTTTGTCCCAACTATTTTGGAATTAGGGTTGTATTGAACATCAAGTCTACTTATGATATTTCCAAGGGGAAGCATGTATAGAGGAAAAAGCAAAGGGCCCAGAACAGATCCTTGAGGTATTCCAAAGTTAACCTTGGAATACTCTGAACATTTGTTATTTACCCGGACGAACTGAGATTTATCAGACTGATAAGACTTAAACCATGAAAGGGCAAGTCCAGAGATACCAACTAATTTTTCTAACCTACGAAGAAGAATATGGTGGTCTACAGTATCAAAGGCGGCACTTAAATTGAGAAGGACAAGAACTGAGATTCGGCCACTATCCATGGAGAGAAGTAGATCATTTACTACAACAGTGAGAGCTGTTTCAGTGTTATGATGCATTCTATAGGCAGACTGAAAACTGTCAAATACCTCATTAGTTTGCAGGAAAGAAGAGAGCTTTTGGGCGACACATTTTTCAAGGATCTTAAGATAAAAATGGGAGGTTTGAGATTGGCCTATAATTGGCTAGGACTGTGGGATCCAAATTAAAAAAAAAAAAAAAAAAAAATTACCATGCAAGCTGAACACAGTGCAGTTGGAATAGGGTTTCTTGGTGAAAGTATAACAATGAAAGAAAAAAAAAATCGTTGAAAACTGCTGAATTTTCAACTTGCCATGCATTTGTTTCCCATTGGAGAAAAAAGTGTTTATTAGTTGAATAAACAAAAAGTATAGTATATTTCAAAGTTTGAATAAAATTTTCAGCTAGAAGTATGACGGAGCAGTAAGGTGACACAAAACGTGAAGAAGAAAGAAGGCTTGGAAACATAAGTGCAAGCTGGAAGCTTGCCCACGAATAAATAGCGGGGTAAAAACATGAGTGCAAGCCGGAAGTTTTCCCTGTAGTTAATAGTGGAGCAACCCCATAGGCATTAAATAACAGGGCGAAGTACGAAGAAAGACCAGTATTTTCCAATCTTTTCAGTGTCACGAATCCGAAATGCATTGTTTATGGCACCCGTGTTTACTTCCAAAATAAACTATGCATTCGGGAATGAGGTCACTTCAACCATCTGAGAATGAAGATAATCTGATCTACTTCACCCTGTAACCAAATGCTGAACCCACTAATGACGGAATTTTCACAACCCGCTTTGTCAAAATCATAAACAGCGTAAAAGAGTCCAATGCAACCTCCGCTTTAGATACGACCGGGTCTACGGTGCGGAAAAGTGGAAGCGACCAAGGTCTAAAAATGAATATTCACATTTGCTGGAAACTTAAAGCTTAAAACTTAAATTCGGAACAGTTTAAAGACACAACTTCAGCTTGCACTCGGAAGGAACGCCCACTAGCGAGCAACGACCGAGTGCGGTGCGGAGGACTCTCGGCCGTCCTTTATGCTTTCAAGTGAAAACTGGATGATCACCTCCCCCTCCGATGAGCCCAGTGCAAGAACAAAATCATTGCACTACCTCCTCAGCAGAGCCCTTTTTCGGAGAGATTTGCGCTGTTGATGCAAAAAAAAAAAAAAAACTCGGAAATTTAGAAAAACTGAACGAAGCACGCAGTTTTGTGTTGGAGGCCTGTGGGATAATTAAAACGGGCCGATAGCGTACAGTTCAATCGTCAGCAACCAACGACTGTAAGATGACCCGGTATTTCAACTGTCTGGGTACTGCAGCTTACTGCCCGCAGCGCGCTTCCTCTCCAGCCCAGCATCCATATTTTTCGCATCTCCGTGTGCGGCTGTAGGGAGTGGCTGGCTACAGCTAAATCTCTGCAGTTGGGACTAATTTTGCTGTGTTGCCCGGGAAACGTTGGTGTTTCACCTCTATACCGCAGGAATTTTCAACTTCGATATTAAAGGTAAGACTTTCGTTCATTTTGTGTTGTATTTGTATTGCTGGTGAAATTTGCGGGCCACGATGCAGCGATCAAACAATGGAAGAACATAAAATGGAATGAATTTTGGCGTAGCCTACTTCTTGGGGAATGGGATCTTTAATCATTTTTATGTTGTGTGGGCTCAGATTATTTATTTGACCCTTTGTATTAAAATTTTTCGAAATTAAGAATTTGCATCTTGCATTGTCTGACTGCTGGTCAGGCGAGGGGTTGACAGCATATGAAGGGATGGCGTCCTAATCACACGTAACACGGGACAGAGAAGAATGACTGGGAAGCAAATCGCAAAGAAAAAATGTGGGCTGCGGGTCGATGCATCGCTTTCAGCCTTCGTCTGCTAGCTATAATAATGTTTTCTTTGATTATAGGAAGTTTTAGTGCTAAAATATCGAGGGTGTGCTCACCGAGGGAAAATATGAAAACCTTGTGCATTTGTTGCGAACATGAGAGGAAATTGTGCTGAACCGCTTTGGCTCGGATCGCTTTTCGGTCTAGTCCGTGTGATGCGACATGCTTGAACACTGCAGCAACTGTGTACAGCTCCCGAATGGCAAGTGGATTTATTGTAATATTTTCAAATGTTGATCATTCAACCCTTACGCGAGTTTTCGGCGTTGGTTTCCCCTTACCAGTGGTGATTGGTATTAGCATTAGAATTTTATGCTCTGTGGACTCGCGTTTCTTAATTTTAATCCTTAAAGCCACCATATTGTGCTTAAAATCTTTTGAAAGTTTTTGCGTTTGAATTGGTGCTCCTAGTTTATTCACTTCAGTAAAACTTAATCGACTTTGCATGGTAGCATAGCTATAGTGCTAGACCGTTTAATGTTCTCAGCGAAACAGTAGCTTATATTTAATTTCTTAATCACATTTGTATTGAGATGCGTAAATGGTAGAAGTTTACTGATATAGCGACAATGCATACAGCCCTAATTCCGGCAAAGTTGCCACATCATAATGGGGGCAAATAAATTCTAAAAAGATTGTGTGAAGGGTCAGTTAACCTTTCGCTTAATTGAAAGCCGTGCAACAACACATTATTTGACGCTTTTACTTGTGAATTCTTTTGTCTGGTGTGTATATGATTCTTAACTTGTAAATGAAATTGTTTTATTGAAAATGTATGCATATTTCAAATCTAATGACTTCAACAGACTCTAAAAAAGCAGATGCAAGGGGAAGTTAGGATGTGACAAGTTGAAATTACGACAAGATGTGAAACGTGTGCCTCTTGTCTTGGTCCTGAAGAGCATAGATGGATTGAGCCTTACCAATTTTCCAGAAAATGCATAAGCTGATCATCTATCACGTTCAAAACTATGCTCATAAATCGGTTGGATTTGGGGATTTCATCCTCTACAGCGGGCAAAGAGGGAGCGGAACTCCCATCAAGAGGGGGCCTGGAGTTCTGAGTGCCCCCCCCCCACTTCATATGTACACCTAATACATTCACGTACGGCGCATTCATGCGTTCTCTCTCTCTCTCTCTCTCTCTCTCTCTCTCTCTCTCTCTCCTCTCCCTCTCCCTCTCCTGAAGATGGCTCTGGCATTAAAGCAAACGCATTCTCAGCACTTCGGTTTTCACATTGTCCTGGTACCCGCTGTTACCCGATATATACTTCAGCATTCACTAAATGTGATCTCCGTAGTAACAGTAACAGGCCAATAATGTTAAGAGATTTTCAGTTTGTCCACAACAACCAAAGGCCAACAACCACTACAACTGACATTACAGATCTATTCCTGTGAGTCATTACGTGTGACACTTCCAGAGTCTTCATATCTTCCATCTCCAGTTTAGTTCATGCTTCATAAAAATAATATCATTATTTCCAGTCAATAGTGGGCTAAATTTCAGCCTTTTATCTTCATTAGTTTTTGTTGAGATTTTGGGGTGGAAAAGGGGGGCGTGGCCCAGATTTTATTGGAAAAATGAGTACATAAAAAAACTGCAAAGTTTCAGAAGTCATAGCTTTTGAAATGTTTGTGTTAGATGGATGAAATGTTCAGAGATTATTGTATAAGATTTTTGTAACTCATGCAATAGAATACCCATAATTGCATGTATGCCAATTTATGACTTGATGAATCAATAAATGAAAGTGTACGGCACTTTAGACTGTAAGCAGTCACTGCTCCCCGGACCTGAAGTATGTGACTGTGAAATCCAGGCTCCTATACCTTCCTCGGAAGCTCGCTGCTCTTATGATAACTGCTGTGTATATTCCACCGAATGCTAATGCTAGCTCGGCCCTTGGATATTTGCGTGATGCCATTAGCAGTCAGCAGAGCATCTATCCTGGGGCTGTTCACATCATTGCAGGGGATTTTAACCGTGCTGATTTAAAGACTGTGCTCCCTAAATTCCATCAGCATGTTAAGTGTGCTACCAGGGGAGCAAATACACTATATAAGGTCTACTCTAACATCAAGCTGGGCTAGAGGGCCAAGCCACTACCACATCTGGGCCAGTCAGACCACATGTCCCCGCTCTTAATTCCAGCATATACCCCCCCTCAGGAAAAGCGCTCTTATCACAACCAGGGGTGCGTTTCCCAACAGCATAGTTGCTAACTAAGTTAGCAACTTTCATAGTTCGTCCATTCGCAGTCAATGGCTCCACCTATGTCAGTTAACATCTGTGATTGCGCGAAACACACCCCAGAACTTGGCCCGAAGGTGCCTCTCAACAGCCGCAGGACTGCTTTGAGTCAACAAACTGGGATGTTTTTGAACACCGGGACCTGGAGCAGTGCACATCAGCTGTCCTGGGATACATCAAGCACTGCGCAGACACTGTTACAGTGGGCAAGTGCATTCGGGTTTATCCCAACAAAAAGCCCTGGATGATAAAAGCAGTGCAGTGCCTGCTCAGGGAGAGGAACATTGCCTTCAGGTCTGCTGATTGGGGGGGTTATACAGCGCTGTCAGAGCCAGTCTGAAGAGAGGCATCACAGAGGCCAAGGCTGCTGATAGGAGGAGGATGAGGGCTGCATCCAGAGCAACAACTCCAGGCAGGTGTGGCGGAGGCCCAGCACATCACCTACTACAGACCCAGCGACCTCTTGGCTGATGATGGTGACGCCTCACAGGCGGAGGAGCTGAACCGCTTCGAGGTGGAGTCTGTGGAGGCAGCTATACTACATCCATCAGCCCACAGTAGCCACATCCTTACGGCGGAGGAGCAGCGGGTGAGTCGCACGCGGAGGGCCGTGAACCCGAGGAAAGCTGTCGGACCCGACGACGTCTCGGATCTGGTGCTGAGGGACTGTGCAGATCAGCTGGCTTGGGTCTTTGCCAAGATCATCAACCAGTCTTAGTCTCTGGCTGCCGTCCCTCCCTTCATGAAGTCCTCCACAATCGTCCCACTCCCAAAGAAGAGCACCATCAGCTGCTTGAATGACTGCCGTCCAATAGCACTTACACCTGTCATCATGAAGTGCTTCGAGAAACCGGTCCAGACACACATCATCTCTAATATCCCACCCGGATTTGGTCCTCACCAGTTCGCCTACAGAGCTAGCAGGTCCACGGAGGACACTATTGCCGCAGCTCTGCGCTTCGCTCGGTCACACCTGGAGCAGCAGGGGAGCTACGAGCAGCTGCTCTTCGTGGACTTCAGCTCAATGTTGAACACCAATCCTCCCCAACAGACTGGTGACCGAGCCGTCAGACCTGGGAATATCTCCCTCCATCTGTCTCTGGATCAAGGACTTTTTTGTCTGAGCACTGGCTCCCCTCAGGGCTGCGTGCTGAGCCCACTACTCTACACCCTCTACACCCTCGACTGCACCCCCACCCACTCCAGCAACAGCGTCATCAAGTTTGCTGATGATACTACAGCGGTGGGGCTCATTTCTGGGAGGGATGAGTCTGATGATACTGCTCTGGTGGGGCTCATTTCCCGGGGGGGATGAGTCCGCGTCCCAGTACGAGGTGGAGCAGCTGTCAGTGTGGTGCACAGAGCATAACCTGGTCCTGAACTCCACCAAAACTAAGGAGATCATCATAGAAAACGCAAGGAAAAAACAGACATTCAACCTCTGTTCATCAGCGGGGACTGTGTGGAGAGGATTTCGAACTTCCAGTTTCTGGGCATTCATGTGGAGGATGACCTGGCCTGGCGTGGGAACTCCACCGCTATCATTAAGAAGGCCCAGCAGAGACTGCACCTACTGAGAGTTACTCAGGAACAACTACCTCACACAGAACCTGCTCGTATCCTTCTGTCGCTGCTCCAGAGAGAGCATCCTGACCCACTGCATGCGTGTGCAGTTCTCCAGCTGCGCAGCTGCAGACAGGAAAGCGCTCCAGAGGGTCATCACCACGGCCCAAAAGATTATCGGCTGCCCTCTCCCCTCCCTGGAAGATCTGTGTCCCACTGCCTCAGGAAAGCACAGAATATTCTCTGGGACCCATCTCACCCCGGGAATTCTGTCTCCGAACTGCTGTCCTGGGTAGACGCTACAGGACATTGAGAGCACGGACCGATAGATTAAACAACAGTCTTTATGCTAAACTAATAACTGCACTTAACACAGAAAAAGCTTGAAGTTTGTTAATACTCACAGTGCAATACTCTAATGAATCGTGCAACACCTGCAGACTGCGAATGTTTGTGGAATGTGTGTTTTTACTGCTTATTTATTTTCATAACTTTACAATTATTTTCACAGTTTTTACGGTATATTGTTCTTTATATTCTTGCACTTTTAAGGATTGCATTTTCTATTTAATTGTACTCGTACAATCACAATAAAGAAATATTCATATTCTTTTGTGCTTAGGAGCAACTTTGGCCCTCTGTATCACTACTCTTAAGTATATCAAACCTTTTCAATGTTCAGATTTATTACTCATACTGTAGTACTAATTTGCAATTGAGCATTTTTCTAATAGTATCAAACAGTCTAATCTATTAGGTTTTAAAATGAAAAAAAAAAAATCATTTTACACGTATATTTCAATTGCATATTAGGTATGATGAGGACCACTCTAAAAATAATTATTCCGGGGGAAATAATTTGCAGATGTACAGAGTACAAAGTTGGTATTTTGAGCCAAACTACATTTATGAAGAGCAGGACTGCTGAAAGAAGCACTCTACCTCATTCCGCTAACACTGAATTCCTCAGAGACGAAACGGTCCACTCGGTTTCTACCCAAGTTTCAAATAAAACTTGGTTGGATATTTAAATTATCGCAAAAATAAATCTGTGACTCAAATCACATTTCCATCAGCTCTGAGAATAATTCAACTGTGATAGCATAACTTCTATTAAAAAAAACACTACCAGAAATATGGACAGAACCTAAAACAGAAAATGCGCTGTTTTTTGTTTTTTACCTGAGGCCAAAGTATGGCCATCGAGTATTGCAAAGACCTTGCGTCTGTCTGTCCGTCTGTGTAGACAATAACTCCTTTCCTATTAACCTCAGGGTAATGAAATTCACAGGGACTGTTCTTGGGGCATATAGCTTGGACAAGTTCGAAGATGGGTAACCTTGACCTACTTTAAAGGGTCAAAACAAAAGGTCACATTCTTTTTAAACACTGTTTCCTTGATTACATCCACTATTTTTGTTGCAGCCGTGTAAAATTTACAGCATGTATGTTCTGGATAATCAGCTAGCAGAACATTAAAGGTGGACGACCTTGTCTGTCCGTCTATCTGTCCGTCTGTGTAGACAATAACTCCTTTCCTATTAATCTCAGGGTAATGAAATTCACAGGGACTGTTCTTGGGACATATAGCTTGGACTATTTCGAAGATGGGTAACCTTGACCTACTTTAAAGGGTCAAAAGGTCACATTCTTTGTAAACACTGTTTCCTTCATTACATCCACTATTTTTGTTGTAGCTGCGTAAAATTAACAGCGTGTATGTTCTGGATAATCAGCTTGGAGAACATTAAAGGTGGATGGCCTCGACCTGGTTAATGGGGTCAAAAGGTCACATTGTTTCTGAATAGTGTTACTTTCATGACGACTTTGCACTACCATGACATTTTTTTGGTGTAGCTATGTCAAATGCATAAGGTGTACTCACTGGATAATCAAGTTGGAGGACATGGAAGCTACATGGCCTTCACCTACTTTAAATACCTTCTAATAACAATTTGATGTAGCAACATTATCAACCAAACTGTTCAGTCACCTTCAACATAACATCAAATTTTGATGACTGCGCATCATGTCAGACTTCATATTCTGAATGCCAAACGATGTAAAGTCCCAGCTGTCCTGTCCCACACTTTCCATATAACCTGCCAGGTCCTAGATGAAATTGGACAATTACCTTTGTCTTCCTTTTGACTCTTGAAACTTCTTTCAAGCCCGAAAGTATTAAACACATTGTGTTACATTGGCATACATTAAAAAAACCCTTTATGTTGTAATTCCTTGTCTTATGCCCATACGGCCGAGGGTACTTTAGCATTGTGTTCTGTTTTGACTGTTTGAGACTTGCATCTATTATTTAAAGTGAAAAGTGAACGACAAGTTTCGTCTGATGTGAACTGTCCCTTAGGTGTTACAATATGGTTTTTTTTTTTTTTTCTTCTTTTGGTACAAAACTGAATGATAAATACTTAAACTTCAGATCCGAACACTCAGGAATAATAATAATAATAATAATAATAATAATAAATAATAAATAATAAATAATAATAATAGTAATAATTAATAATAATAACAATGATAAACACAATAGGTGCCCAGCACTTTCAGTACTTGGACCCCTAAAAATAATAAAAATATGAGTGATTAATAGGGTTGCAGCACTGCTGGCACTGGTACAGTGCCCTTGGGGATGGATCCTTAACCCCTTTGTGCAGATGTGTCCGCCAGCGGACATGGAGATGCAAATTTATGCGCGCAGTTACAATATTCTATCACTAGATGGGACACCCAGATCAGTTATTGAATATTCACAAGCAAGCATAGCTCGAACACGGTTTAGAATATGGATGAGTTCACTCCCCCTGTTTTTCAGGAGTTGCATGAATTAAACTCCTCAGCTAAGCCTGATGTGCAAACTGCTCAATATACTTGCCCATAGTACCTATCCAGCAGTTAAAAAAATGATCTCTTGTGACAGGTAACATCATTGTCCTCTGTAGTAAGCACTTTAGCAACAGTGAGCCAATGGTATCCCAATTAGTAGTTAAGAAAAATAAGTTTTCTGAAGCAAAAATTCGACATGGTATTGATACCATGCCATTCTACTATCAATTATAGTCATCACATATCAAGAACGCATAGTTCCCTACCATGTATTTACGCGTAGATTCCTCCATCGACAAATTCAGCGCTCCTTTATATCCTCCTTAGTACTCATTTTGATAGCCAATCACTCAATTATTTACTTAGGCTCATTTGCGTAACTGGACACTTACAGTTCACGCCCACTTGAAGCTTCCCTGATAATGATGTCTTGATTGACTCGTTTCTTATCCAATGCCGTAGTGTATAAACTTTCCACAGTAACTGAAAGACACTGATTGCCATTCAGAAGAGTATATAAGCCTTTGCGTAAGAGAAAGGTAGGTTGTATTCTCTTAGCGTTGGCACAGTTGTGCAGCTGAAAATGACGCGATTTAAAGAAAAAAAGACCTCCAAAACCAGCCTGAAATGTTCAGTTACATTTGCGGGATTTAAATGAGGTAAGGATATTGTCAATAGGAATTATTCCTAATGAAACAGGAATGGAGGGTTCCTTCTATCGGATACATCTGTCTCTGGAGGAGGGATTCAGTGAAGAAATACTGCTACTGCTACTGTGATTGCATTTTGCTGAATGTTGCTTTTTGTTTTGGAATTTATACCGTATTCAACAAAGTCGAATGCCAGTGTTTTGGCTTTGTTTATCATGCAAACAGCTCAAGGACTTCGGTATTTTCCCTGGTACGTTCATTGCACCATCCTGTTCAATCTTGGATAGAATATTGCTTGATTTTTCCTGATAGTAGAATGTCTGTACTGTTATAAGGTATATTTCAGATATTACTGAGTTAGTGAGTTATGCTTGTTTCTTATAAGGTGTGGAAAGTGTTTATATAAGGTTGCAAGCTCAGAAGTGGGAACTGCTGGGTTTTCATTGCGGGGTGAATGTTCTGACCGTTAAATAAGCAGTTCCTTTATTGAGTATGTGTGCTGGCTTGTGGACAAAATTCTAGTTGTAAATTTATCATGGAGAAAAGGCATGTTTTGTGTTTAGAGAGGTTACTGGTGACCACTGATGTCCAACTGCACTTGTATTGATAAACTCATGCTAAATTCAACCAGAAAATCATTCATTCATATTGAATTTCATGCGGCAAAAGTTGATTTGTGTTAAACAGTGTTTGAAATAAGCGGTTATCCGGTTGTTTAGACAACCTGAAATACAACCCCAATTCTGAAATAGTTGGGACGAAGTGTAAATTATGAATAAAATCAAAATGCAATGACTTTCAGATCACATGAGCCAATATGTTATTTACAATAGAACATGGATAACATTTCAAATGTTGAAACTGCGACATTTTACATTTTTATCCACAAAATGAGCTTACTTCAAATTTTCTGGCTGCAGCAGGTCTCAAAGAAGTTGGGACACAGGCAAAAAAGGGCTGAAAAGCAATTAATATATGAGAATCAGCTGAAAGAACATTTAGCAAGTAATTAAGTTAACTGGCATCAGGTGTGTAACATGATTGGCTATAAAAGGGATGTCTTGGAGAGGCTGAGTCTCTCAAAAGTAAAGATGGCCAGAGGCTCTCCAAGCTGTGAAGTCTTGCGTAAAAAAATTGTGGAATACTGTAAAAACAATGTTCCTCAACGTCAAATTGCAAAGGCTTTGAGGGTCTCGTCATTGACAGGGCATAACATCAGAAGATTCGGAGAAACTGGAAAATCTCTGTGCATAAGGCACAAGGCGGAAGACCTTTACTGGATGCCCATGATCTTCGGGCCCTCAGATGCCACTGCATCACTCACCGGCATGATTCTGCCACTGGCATTACTAAATGGGCCCAGGAATACTTCAAGAAACCACTGTCTGTAAACATAGTCTGCCGTGCCGTCCACAGATGCCACCTAAAACTCTATCATGCAAAAAGGAAGCCACTGTTGAGCATGATCTAGAAGCGCCGCCGTGTTCTGTGGGCCAAGGCTCATTTAAAATGGACTGTAGCAAAGTGTCCTGTGGTCAGACGAGTCCAAATTTGATATTCTTGTTGGAAATCATGGGTGTTGTGTCCTCCGAGCTAAAGAGGAGAAAGACCACCCCTCCTGTTATCAGTGTTCAGTTCAAAAGCCAGCATCTCTGATGGTATGGGGATGCATCAGTGCATATGGTGTGGGACACTTGCATGTTTGAAAAAGCACCATGAATGCTGAAAGGTATATCAAGGTTTTAGAGCAACATATGCTTCCCTCCAGACGACATCTATTCCAGGGAAGGCCTTGTGTATTTCAGCAGGACAATGCAAAACCACATACTGCAGCGATTACAACAGCATGGCTTTGTAGTCGAAGAGCCTGTGTGCTGAACTGGCCTGCCTGCAGTCCTGTTCTTTCTCTGATTGAGAACGTTTGGCGCATAATTAAACGAAAAGTCCTTCAAAGGAGACCCAAAACTCTCCGGCAGCTGGGAGCCTGTGTTAAACAAGAGTGGGATCAAATTCCAATGGCTAAACTCAAGAAACTTGTCTCCTCAATGCCCAGACGCCTCCATTCTGTGTTAAAAAGAAGAGGGGATGCTACACCATGGTAAATAGGCCCCTGTCCCAACTTTTTTGAGACCTGTAGCAGCCATCATATTTGAAATGAGCTCATATTGTGGATAAAATTGTAACATTTCTCCGTTTCAACATTTGCTATGTTATCTCTGTTCTATTGTGAATAAAATACTCGCTGGAGGAATTTGAAAGTCATTGCGTTTTGATTTTATTCACAATTTACACTTTGTCCCAACTATTTCGGAATTGAGGTTGTTGATCCGGACAACCTAAACTGCTCACGAGGTTGTCCGTTGGACAACCAAATAACCCGGTAGTTTTATTAATTTAAATTTGCCAGAATTTTACTTTCTTCCCTCTGCAATGGACGTGACCATTTTGGTCATAATTAAAGGACTACTGCGAGAAACTTTTACGCATGTCGTACGGGTGAGGATGTGAGTCTTTTTTTTTTTTTTTTTTTTTTTTTTTATAAAGAACCGTGGCAAACAACGGCGTAGAGAGACTGAAATCACAAAATCAATCAGCTAAAATCACATTTCTGGGATGATATACCTGTCATCTGATATAGACTGATAAGTAAATATCAAAGGAAGAAGTGCTGGAGCACACAGTTATATAAGGCGATTTGTGACTCTGAAGAAGACCTGTGTGGAAACGTTAGTCACCTGCTCCTTAATAAATCGCCTTATATAACTGTGTGCTCCAGGACTTCTTCCTTTGATATTTGCATTTCTATCCCCCTCTTTCTTAGAAGCACCAGTTTTTGGCTATAGTCCGCCAGCTGATGCGCGTCTTTCCATCGTGTATAGACTGATAAGTAACAGAAGCAAACCGTAAATATTGAAGCAACCCTGCATATTTCAGAAAGTACTCAACACCATCTTGTGCAACTAACCAATGGGCCATATTTGAACGATCATTTGTTATCAAATAATGGACTGGGACAATCAAACTGTCCAACACAATAACAGCGCGTACCTCTGTGCGAAGGGCGACATTTCGTCATTATCATGCGGCCGTTTTAGCAGAAGACAGCTAATTAGGGGGAATAAAACCTCATTTATCTAGTCTTTGAAAACAAAAATTCCTCATTTTTGTATTTTACAACAGTTATTTACTAATTATGTTTGTATAAAACAGCACTATGCATTATCCCTGAGTTCCCCTTTAAGAGTAATGCATTTCCAGTCAGGGGTGGAAATAATTCTTGAGCCCTCTGCACCATCCTTGACATGGTTTCTTGGAAAGTATGGGTGTCCAGCACAGAACAGGATGAGATCCTCTGTATGATTTGCTGAAGGAGTTTAGAGAAGCTGGTTGTAATGAAGCGGTCATGCAGCTCATCATGGTTGGAATCTGGAAGAGTGCTGGCCTGCTAAGATGACTGCAAATAAGAGCAGTGCTGAACTCTGAAATGCGTTCTAACATTGTTCAGGGCGATTCCACACAAAGGTGGACAAGCAAACTGAGATTCATAAGTGGACAAAATGGCAAACCAATTGATGTTTAATGTAACTGGGAATCTTGGATTCATAAAGCAATACAACACAATACAGTTTCTTGGAATATTGAAGTTTTTCTCAAAATTTCATGATTTTGAAATTTTATTTAAAAAAACTCATAATTTTCCTTCTAGATAATTTTTATATTGTTATTCACTATGAGTAAGTGCCAGAGGCCAGTAGCAAATAAGAGTTTAGGTTTTTTGCAAATTTCTGCATTTTTTCAATAAAAAAAGTTTGTTACTAAGAAATGACTTTGTGTCATGTTCGTACGACAGAAAAAATGCAAAAAAGTTTTCATAGCAACCACACCTTTTAAAGCTTTTTGGTTGTGACTCTAAATCCTCTTTGTATTTTCATCAAGAATGAATCTGAGTTTGCCAACTTTAGCTGCTGTTGGTAAGTTCTGCATTATTTGCGTATTAAAATTTGTCCGTACGACAGTTCACAGAATTGCCCTTTTTCAGCATGTTCAGACACATTAACTCCTGGCCTTTCCTGCAAATGAATTGATGTACAATGAAACAGAAGGCAGCTGTGATTTTGTAAGTTATCAATAGAGGGCAGCGGCTGCTTAAGAGGTCAAGGTCACTCTAAATTGTGCTGCGTCATTCAAAGACAAACTTCCGATTTGACATTCAAACGTCAGTCAGAGGTAGGTATTGGTGATCCTGTGGCAACTTTGTGGTATTTAAACGTTTAATAAAGATGTCTAGAACTGAAAGGTTATTGATCTGATGTGAAAAACACATCTTTGAAGGAAGATGAGTTGACTTAAAGGGCAGGGCCTCAGAGCCTTCTGGCCGAGTCACTCCACTCAGTGAGGGGCTCTGTGCAGTTGGTCAGATTACATTTTGTTTATAAACAACTGCTTTTACACTTAGTGTGTTCGAATATTGGGGTACCCTGTCTGTTGTCCAACTCGCTTTGTTTGTAGTGTTTACAGAAGTCTGGATCATGGAAATATTCAGACTCCGTCCTTAGATCTTCATAACTTAACTCAGTGACATACTGGTATTTCTAAGCCTCTGTCACATACCTGTTTCTTGTTAAACTTGATTTGATACACTGGCCATTCAGTGTTACATCTCAAAAGGTCACTTACCTGACTGAGCTTTTCTAGTTTTCTAGTTACTTGTTATGTCTTCGCTGATATCCGTACAACATATTATGGCCGTACGACAGTTTTTACTTGTGCAGGAATAAAATGCACCAAACGCAGTTGTAAGACCAGAGTCTACTCCCTCTTTCAGAGCTGATATGAATAGCAGTTATTGAACATTACAGCAATTTCATGCTTTATACAAAGTGTGACAACAGGATACTAGGTGTGTGTGTGATAAAGCATGAAGTGTGTAACTTTTGCTGGTTTTACAGCTGGGTGTGTGGTGTATTTTGAGTGTTCTTAATTTGCATTTTGAGTAAAACTCTGAAATTCTGCAACCTTTTTTCCTTGATGAATTTCTTAAATGCTGAAAAAAATATGAAATTTATGGCTAAATTCTAAAAAAAATCACAAATGTCCCTATGACAAATTTTGTTTGTCTGTACGACAATTACCTTTTTTGACTAAATGTTCTCAATACTTCATGGAAAACTAAAATATCTTTTAGAAAGGATTTCCACCCTCTAAGCAATTACCTGTAGATTATATGATATCACTATCATGGTTTTCTTCAGCATCAACTCAAAGATTTTTTCATTTGAAGTTATATTTTGAAAAAATGCCTTTTCTCTGCGTCCGTGCGACAGAATTTGCATAATGTAAAAATTGGTTTGGGAGTTCTGTGGCATATTCATTTGGGGTTAAGGGTCTATCATTTGGTTACAAATTTTCACCAAGCAAAGCCTGAAACTGTTCAGAATCAAAAATGTTTTGTGAATGTTCATACGACATGCGTGGAATCGCCCTTCAGTGTTTTGTGCTTTGGCTCACAGGTGAAATGGGAGGGGAGATTTGTCTTTCCATCGCCTGACATTGATGTCAGAGCTCCCCAAAGCCAGAGGTCTTCAGTGTGCGTGTCTACACCAAAAGCCATGAATATGCTGAAGCCCAGTGGTTTAAAAATTCCGGGAAGAGGCCCGAAGCACTCCAGCCCGGTGGGAAGATCCTCTGCTGGGTCATCATCTGGCTCGGCACCGCAGAAAGACAGTAAGACAACACTTATTCCTGTCTACAGTTTGGAGGCTGAATATCCAGTTAGTGTTTCTTCTCAGATAAAACTGGGAAACTGTAGCATCTTTTTCACTAGCAGCTTGCATTAGTGAATTTGAGGTCGGCATGGAAACTCATAAAAGGACCAGCTGAGCCAATTTTACAGTTTTCTCAATTAAGGCAGCTTTTGGTTTGTAATAACCCTGAAAGGTCTAGAATTAGCAGTATGGTTTACATTGATATTAATTTAATAATTTTGGCTGGATGAACATTGTCTTTGTGTGTTTTTTTTTTTTTTTTGTCGTTTGTCTGTCGCGTGTTATTCCAGAACTGAACGGGGATATTTTGTTTGGGCAAGTTTCCTGCGCCTTAGCAATAGTTATGTTCATGCATCCTCATTGGCCAGCTCAATCCTTCAAGCGGCTCTCAAATCCAGACGTGCTTTGGGCCCCTTTGGAGAGAATATTGTACATTTTGACAGCACCAGTGACCACCAATGGCAGCCAGTACTACCTTGATGTCAGAGATGTCAGGTTTTCAGCTCAAATATGAGCCTGTTGTGTGACTGTGCATGTAGTTATTTGCGTATAAAGCATTTTTTTTCAGCATTTCACAATGCTTTTGCATCATCAAGATTACACAAATTTTTCTATTGTTATTTAATTTAAAAAGCTCCCACCCTAACCTTTACTTTCATTCAATAGTTTTTGTAGCATTTGTATAGCTTGTACTCAAGCATATTTTCCGCAGTGTACCATGGGCTGGTGAGACCTGAGAAAATCAGGGGACGTGATCAACAGAGTGTAAATCAAAAAGCAAGAAAATTACCGACTCATTGTTTCAAATGTCCACCTCCAGTGCTCAGTCCAGTGCCAAGTTTCATTATGATGCATGGAGTGCCTTGTTAGACATGACCCCCCACATATGGGTCAAATACTTCTGGAGCCAGCTTTGATCATCTTTAAAGTCAAAATTTGTGCATTTGGATGTTGTTTTTCGTGGATGAACAAAAAAATGTCTGCTGGCAATTTGCACAGGTAATTGCTGAGGTCTGTCGCTCTTTATTCAGAAATTAACAGCCATTAAGATTTGGAACAAAAATAAAATGGCGACTTGTGTGATTTTGCTAACTTTGGAGTCCCAGTACACAAAATTATTACCGGTAACTAAAAATGACAGATGTTTCGTATACAGAATATTGGTGCCCGCTCACGCTGTAAATTTGGAACTTTATTTTCTGTGGCTTCAAAAATGCTCCAAAAATCTAACAGATTTTCAATGAAATGACAACCCCCCCCATTTCATAATGCAACTAAAATTGATACAATTAAGCTCTAAAGATGTTATTGCCACTCTGTGCAAACTTCTCGAAAAATCCATGCCATCAACTGGGAAAGTGGATGCAGTTTGAGTGATTTCAGGTGGAATGACCCAGTTGGGGAAAAAAATGACTTCAGTTTGCTCAGGAGAATGAAGACTGGAATGTGGAGCAATGCAGAAACGTCATGTGTCAGAAAAGTCCTGATTTACTATGGATGATGCTATGGGTGCATCAGGGTAAGGAATACAGCCCATGAAGTGACGCACTGTCATGTATAGTGCTCACTGTACTCTCCTCTCAAGGCTGTTTATGACCTGGAGTTGATTCAGTTGGACAGGTCTAGACTCGGCAACATTATGCAGTGATAAAATGAAGTCACCAGACTTCCTTAATGTACTGAATGACCAGCTTATCATAGCAATGGATTTTCTGACACCTGACGGCACGGGCATCATCCAGGATGACAATGCCCAGATTAATGAGGCTCAGATTGAGAAAGGCTGCTTCAGTGAGCATGAGGAGTCATTTTCACTCATGAATTGACCTCCTGGGAATCCTGACCTTGACCAGCTGAAAGTCTTTGGGATGTGCTGGAGAAGGCTTAATGGAGTTAGTGGTTTAACTCTCCCGTTGTCAATACAAGATCTTGGCCAAAAATTAATGCAACATTATCAGATTCAGCCAATGCTGGAATGCACAAAGGAAAAAAAAGAGTTTATGGGTGTTGAGTCTGTTGACCTCGAGATGCTGTCATACTTGGATATAAAAGGAGCATCATCAAAAGGCCCAGCTGTTTACAAACAACACGTGGTCGAGGCCTTATTACTTTGTCATAAACTGATTGAACTAGAAGAGTGCACTCTGTCGAGTGCCCATCTTCTGCAAGGTGCGTATGTTTTCTCTTGCGGGGTCAGCAGTCAGAGCAGCGTTTTTCAAAAATTGTGAAACACTGCAACCAGGAGAGGTCCTTGAGGACACAGGCATAAATGCACCCAAAAGATTTATGCTAATGGGTCCAGAGGTGTGATCGATTAGCTGTGGACAGATACAAACTTGGCACCTGGACACACATGCACACTGACACACAACCAAACGCGATCCCTTCAGGCTTACTCTGGAGGAAATGATTATCCTACAGTTTAACAATAACTAGTATCTGTGCGCTTCTCTAAGGATTTTCGGGATTTCATCCTCTGGTCACAGTATTGTCAGATTCAGGGAATCTGCGGAAATTTCTTTGAAAAGGATGAGGTCGAAAATCAGCACTTGATGTCCCTGATCCTTCAGATAGCACAGCATTGAAAACTGACTTGCCATTGCCGTGGCTATGAACACATGTTGTGACTAATTTGGAAATCTTTGCTGGTAAGCATCATTTATCATTGCATCCACAGCCGGGACTGAAGGTTGTACTCTGTGTCTTACTGATGCTGAAGGACTTATTTGCATTTCAGTGTAACATATGCAGTCTTACAGATGACGTCTTTTCAGGGGCACCCCTGCTTATTGCAACAAAATGGCGGCAAGATACTTTTTGCATGATTAACAACAGCGTGATGTCCTAATTGGACAGTGCAGCTGCTTGACTGGCCTACCTGCTTGACCTACCCCGTCTCCTGTTGAAAATATTTGACGCTTTAAGAAGTACACAATACGACAATGAAGACTCGCACGTCTTCCACGGCACAGACGTCTTTCGAGGAGGAATGGCCAAAAAAATCCTTTGTAAATGGAACAAATATTGTCCCCAGTTTCCCAAACGATTACTTGGAGGGCTGTCCAAGGGTGAGGTGATGTAACACAGTGGCAAACGCTCTCCTCTGTTTGCAAAGTCATGCAGGAATAGAATTCCGGAATGCATTGTAGGCAAAAAATTCAGGATGAGTTTATTTCCAGAAAGCTTTGAAGAAAAGCAGTAAATGTACTGTCTTTGCACTGTTTTCAATTTAATACAGGTCAAGGATTATTTACTGATCACTGTTTAATACCTCTGCCAAGGAAGTTATGTTTTTGCCGGCGTTGGTTTGTCTGTCTGTCTGTGTACAGGTAACTCAAAAAGTAATGAACAGATATCTCTGAAATTTTGTGGGTGGGTTGCTATTGCATCAGGGATGGACCCTATTGATTTTGGCCGCGATCGGTTAAACATCCACTGTTATCTCACTCTCTGTCCACAGGCCCTCCGAACAAACAGACAACTCCAACACCTAGCAGCGCGTCAGACAAGTCCAGCTCCAAGGTGTCCGAGGTTGGAGACGATGTCCTGGGGGACTTTGTGGTTGGCGAGCGAGTGTGGGTGAATGGTGTGAAGCCAGGGTGCATCCACTATCTCGGGGAGACCCAGTTTGCCCCGGGACAGTGGGCAGGGGTCGTGCTGAATGAACCGGTGGGGAAGAATGACGGCTCGGTGGGTGGCGTACGCTACTTTGAGTGCCTGCCTCTTCAGGGCATTTTCACCCGGCCCTCCAAGCTCAGTCGACAGCCTGTCGGCGATGGGAGCGATTCCCATTCCACAGAATCGCTCACGGCGCAGAACCTGACCCTGCATGGAGGCTCGGCCCCCTCGGCCCAGCGCGTGGTGATGCCCCTGCGGGAGGGCATGCTCAGCAGCTCAGTGAAAACGGGCAACGAGTCCGGCTCCAACATGTCTGACAGCGGCTCTGTGAAGAGAGGAGGCGAAAAGGACCTCAGAGTTGGAGACCGGGTGCTGGTAAGTCCAATGAATATTCTGTGATGAGTATTTCAGACTAAGCTGTCGAAATTAGGTTTAGTTTTTGTGGCTCACCTGCCGGTCCTGCTGAAGGATGTTGCTTTCTAGCCTCAGTGCTGCTAACTTCATTACCAGAAAAGAGGGGGCGCCATATACAGGCATGATTTTTCTGAGTATAGTCCCAATTCCAAATTCTTCGTCCTCATTGTGAAAAAAAAATTTCTGACTTTTATCTCCGACTTCCGTGGCTTTAATAGTGCCATTCGTAAATGAATCATTCCTAGTTTTGGAACGGAAGAGCGGTTGATAAGACGAGTACAGAAGCAGAAAGTCATGATCTGTCAGCTGGTCTTCTCGCAATCTCTTCTTCCTTTGCCTAAAGTGGTGATTACAGTTGTGGTATGTATTTTGGAGTTACAGTTCGTAATTTGGAGTGCCAGTTCGTAATTACACTCTCCGCATGCGCGATTTCCCTGTGTTGAACTTTAACGAAAGGTCATTTGTACATAAACGCGAATTGAACAGCTTTTTCAGCTATGGCATGTAACGGTGAGCCCACGTTGAATAACAACACTGAGAGTGAAAATTACACTGCACATGAGGTAAGCTCCTTGCTAGATTATCTTTAGCGCGAATTTGTTTGGAATTTCATACTGGTAAAGTATAATGTAAGGTTTTCAAGAATTAAGTGGATTAGATGTATATATTTTGATGCTTGCATCTTAAGCGGTGCAGTGGCTGTAACTGTCCTTAATTAATGTGGGTAATTCAATTAATGTGGGCCATCTAATATTTTTTATTACACCTTTTGCTGTTCATTACTTGAACCGTGAAGGTATTGTAATTTAAGCGAGGAGACAATTAAATTGGAAGCAATCTTCATCAAGTCAGTTTGCATTACGACGTATTCCTTAACACCAACAAGCATTGATTTGTAGGCGAAAATTAAGATGAAGTTCTATTTGTCCGCTACTGGTATAGCAAACTGAGTTATTAAAGCAGGTTAATTTGAAACAGTATTAACAGTGCATTTCCATTACATCGCGAGCAGTCCTATTGCAGCTTGCAGGTTTAACGCAAACTTTGCCTGCCGGTGTCTCCCAAAAAAGCGAGAACCATAGCTGATGCTCTTGCTACTGAAGCCAGCCTGACTAGCCTAATCCATAAGAAAAATATAAATATATACAGTCAACAAACCCAGTAAAACGTGTCATTTTTGCTCATCTTGTTGATTAGCGGAATGGGATTACACCATCAGCTATTAAACTTCACGTTGCGGATCATTCACTGGGCATGTTTGGCATTTTTCAGCACGATCTAATTGTTTAAGGGTTGGGGCATTAAAACCGAAAGCTGAATGGTTGAGTTGAGTTTATGTTCACGCAGCTTTGAAATTTGTAAATTGCGATTTGAGACGACATATGTGAGTTTTCTGTGGCATTCCCTCTGGGGTAGCCAGTGAAAGCCCTTCAGTAACCTTTGCCAACTCAAGGCTTCCTGCTCCATGAGCAGTACTTCAAAATAAAGCAGAGAAGCAGTATTCCATCAAGGCACTGCTTATCAAGAAAATTAATCCATCATACCTGTGTAGAGTTGTTTAAGGTCTGGCCTTAAACCTAAAACTAGCGCGTTGCCCGTGGGGATCCACGGGTTCTAGATTCAACCCACGTGGGGCAGCCCATATGGGGCCCAATTTCAGGATTCAGGACTCTTGTGGACGAATTGGCTTGGTCATGTGATATTTTTATGGAAACGGCATAGCAAAGTGATGACATCATAATGGTGCACTGTTCACTATAATATAAAAGCAAAGTGGACTTACACGCTGTGTGCGTGGGGAGGGGACATACAGGGGGAATCCCCATAGCAACGTGATGACATCATAATGGTGCACTGCTCACTATAATATAAAAGCACTGATTGGCCGGACACACACACACACACACACACACACACACACACACACAGAGTCCACTCGGCTATTATAATATAGATATAATTGCTTTTTATTGCTTCCTTTGTAAGTAATATATTAATTGATTTAATATGGGCTACAAAGACACTGCACAAATGAAAAGCAAAAATAAGTTTTACAATAATTAATGTGTTGAAAATTTAAATCAAAGGTATATCCTTTGCTTATGTGATGTTTGTAGTCAATAAACATATGTGGGAAATACTGAAATACAAAGCCCTTCAAAGAAATGCAACTCAGATGGGTTTTCACATCTATTTCACATGGATGTATCAAGACTGACTCTGTTTGTGTAAATGTTGATGCTCATGGACGTATGATTATGAGTGACATATGTTGACTGTTTAGGTCAATATAGTGACAGAAGTCAGTGGTACAGTTTTGACAGGAGTCTAGTATGTTGTGAGATGGGTAAAAATGATCAGAATTGCCAATGTCTATCACTAAAATGATGTTCATGAAATATAAATCTTATATTTCAATATTAAGAATTCAATGGCTGTTATAAATAATTATGTCAATTATGTGCTTCCATGATGAATATGTTTCAGCTGGCAAAAATTCTTTTAATCCTGACTGATTGAGTGCGCAACTTCTCATTCCCTAAAAAACCACATCGAAGGATGTGTCTCTTGGTCGTTGAATAGATCTATGTGTTTCAAGAGGGGCAAATAATTGGCCAGCATCAAGCAAAAAACTGCTAAGGATATTGCTGAAATCACTGGAGTTGGGTCACAAACTGTCCGACAATTTATTAAAACCTGGGAGATTTGTGGTGAACTGTCAACTTCACTGCAGAAATGGTTTGGAGCAAAATCATGACTGATCCAGATCGGCGATCACTAAATGCTCTGTGAAGTCTCATCTTTAAAAAATCAACAGTAGAACTTATAGCTGTGTTTTATTATGAAAGTGAGAGCATTTCCTCTCGCGCGACGCGACAGGAACTTGGGAGGATTGGGACTAAACTGCTGCGTGGCCGCAAGAGAACCACTTGTTAGTGTGGCTAATTGGGCGAAAAAACGAGCTCAATTTGTTTAGGAGCATAAAGATTGGACTGAAGAGTAATGGAAAAAGGTTCTGAGGTCTAATTCAGTGCTTCCCAAACCTCTCCTGGCGTACCCCTTGTCCTGCATGCTTTAGATCTCTCCCTGCTCCAGCACAGGTGATTCAAATGATCAGGTCATAATTAACCCCAGAAGCTGCTTGATAATAAGCGAATCATTTGAATCACCAGTGCTGGAGCAGAGAGAGATCTAGATTTACCCTGTTCCAGAGTGATTGGCACATCAGGGTAAGAAAGGAAGCCCATGAAGTGATGCACCCATCATGCATAGAGCCCACTGTACAAGCCTCTGGAGGCAGTGTTATGATCTGGAGTTAATTCTATTTAACAGGTCTAGGCTCAGCACTGTTCTGCACCAATAAAATGAATTCAGCAGACTACCTGAATATACTGAATGACCAGTAACCCATCAGTGGACTTTTTAATCCCTGATGGCACAGGCATATTCCAGGATGATAATGCCAAGATTTATTGCGCTCAAATTCTGAAAGAGTGGTTCACTGAGCATGAGGAATCATTTTCACACATGAATTGTCCACCTCAGAGTCTGAACCTTAAACAACTGAAAGTCTTTGGGATGTGCTGGAGAAGGCTTAACAGAGTGCTTTATCTCACCCATCGTCAGAACAATATCTCTGCCAAAAATGAATGCAAATCTGGCCAGAAATAAATGTTGTAGCATTGTATAAGATTGTTAAAACAATACCACGAAGAATGTGGGGCGTGATCAAAGCTAAATGTGGCCCAACAAAATCTTATAGTGCGCAACTTTTTTTTTTTTTTTTTTTGGGCAGTGTATGTGATATCGAGCGCAATTTTTTTTTTTTTTTTTTTTTTTTTTTGGCTGGACTTTGGCTACACATTGGTGAAAACTGCATTCAGATCGGATCACTGGTTATGGAGATACCTGATACAGGTGAGATATTATCTTTTGGGTCACCTGCCCTTGTTGCTTGGACCTATCTCACCATTCTGACCTTCCTACAAATCTACAGCTATGCTGCCATTACATAGCCAAAAATCGCCAGCATTCCTGTCACGGTTTTGGCTGTGGCACTGGAACAAAAAACGTGTTGAGGAAGAATAATACTATTATTAATAATAATGATGATAATAATTCCAACAAAAACAATAGGCTCCTTGCACCTCTCATGCCAGGACTCAGTGCTGGGGCCTTAAGAAGAATAGTGATAAGGATAATAATGGAGATAAGAATTAGGATCCCCACAAAAACATCTGGTTCCTCGCATCTTTGGTGCTTGGGCTCGAGAAATAATGAACACAACAGTTTCAATAGTGTCCTCGCATCAGTCAATTCTCGGGCTCAGATAACAACTTCTATAGATGCAATAGGGCCCGATCACGGACTGGTGACAGAGCCTTAATAAGATGAGTAAGAACTCCTACAGATATTGTAGGGCCTTCAGATCACTTGGTATTCAAGCCCTAATAATCCTTTCAAAAACAATAGGCTCCTTGTATCTTTGATGAACAGGCCCTGGCACGGCTTGGTGCTTAGGCCGCAATAAACGCCGCAGAGACAACAGTGTTTGGTCCTCGGGTCTTAGTTGTAATAACAAGGCAATGCCTGCAGAAATTGTGATGTGGGATTGCCAGTGTGCACCAAACGGATTGTGACCCTTTTTTTTTTGCGTACTCCAAGGAGCCCTTTCGCAATACTCCATCACAAACTGTTCAAAGTTATGGAAAGCCAGATGACAATCCTATCAAGACCAACATGAAGTTTAAATAGCTATGGTGTTTCTGGGTGATTGCTGGAGTGTTCATAGGTTGTCATTAGGGTGTACCAGGCAGTTGCTAAGGTGTTTATGGTGGCTGCACACATGTTTGAAGGTGGTTGCTGGAGTGTACAGGGTGGTTGCTTGGTTATCTCTGGATAGTAGCTAATGCGCTCAGGGTGTTTGTTGGGCTGATTCTGGGTGGTTGCTAGGTGTTTCTAGGTGGTTGATGGGTGCTCTTAGCAGGTGGTTACTGGGGTGTGCACGGTGGTAGCAGAGGTGTTTCTAGGCTGCTAGGGTGTTTCTGTGTGGTTGCTAAGGTGTTTCTAGATGGTTGATAGGGTGTTCAGGGTACTTACTAGGATGTTTCTAGGTGGTTGCTGGGCTTTGGGAGTCTTCGCTATGTTTCACCCATTTCTCTTCAAACAAACTCCGCCGTCCAAGGGTTCTGCCTGGCATTCAATTAATTGAATAGTTCACACACTCTTAAAAACATTTATTGTGGTGACTGGTGAGCTGAGATTACTTCAATCAGAGATGAAACATAGGACATGGCTTCAACCACTACTTCCAAGCGCTTGACTGACATCCCTGCAGCCACTGAACTTTACCTGTGAAACATAGCTGCTCCTCAAGATTCTTTTTCTCTGTGGAGGAAACACCGAGGTTGCAGTGAAACCCGAGCCCGTGTGTGACGGCGGCCCGCTGTCCAACTCGCTGCTGCAGTCCAGTGTGAATACGAGCCTTTTCCAAAAGCGTAAGCTGCAGCTTAGGTAGGCTGCATTTCTTGGCTGCTTCGTCATCGCAGGCTGTTCCATTGTGAAGGTCCCTTCGAATTAGGGCTGGGCGATATGGACAAAATCTAATATCTCGATTTATTTATTTATTTATTTATTTATTACCGAATACCTCAATATCAATATGTTTGCCGATATTATCGAGACAAATGTTGCCACTTACGCAATGATATTTTTGATAACCATATATTAGTAATGTTGATATACGGCACGTGTCCCCAGCCAGTGTTCATGATGCGAAGGAGAATGGGACTCATCAGGCTGGGTGACCATCTTCCATTTGTCTCGTTCTGGCACTTGTGTGCCCATTGCAGCTCTTAGGAAGGTGGACAGGGGTTAAAGGGGGAGACAGCACCTCAGCAAAGTATATTTCAGCGGAAAGTAGAATTCTTGAAGTGTCTAAAACGCATAGTTTTATAAATTTTAATTAGGTAATGATTCAGTACGACGCCTTTTTAAACTGGAAAGTCTTAAAATTGGCGTCAATACCAGGGGGCGGACATTTTTACTTGGGGAATCTAAGGCTGCGTTCGGAATGCACACTTGTCCACTCGCTCACTAACTCTTTACATTGTATTCAGTGTAGAACATTCACTACATAGTGCCCTGTATAGTGGGTGAGTGTGCATTTTGAATGCATTATCCAATCAAATGCCAGTGCCGCGGTGCTTGTGCGTCAGTTATTCTCTTTCGTGACGTCAGTTGTTCTCTTTCCTTTCATCCGGGCCATGGAGTAGTTCAAAGGGCCTTCAGTAAGCTCTCCCTTTACGGCTTGGCTGCCGGAAAGCTGTTTTTATTTAAGCTGGCCTGATTAACAATCAAACAATTTATCGTCTGAGCGACCAAGACCAATACATGACCTGTAATTAGAAATGGTAATGAAAGGTGAATTCCCATTCCCTACATTTATATAATTGATATGGCATTGTAAATCCAAAACTTTCGCTGACTTTACAGCTTTTATTTTCGCCGTCCTTGGGATTGTCACACAGCTGTGCAACCTTACAGTGCCCTTTATCCGTAACAACATTCAGAATATAGAACGGATTCTCGCAGCCTCGCAAACTTATTTCTGCAAATGTGCTGCTTAATGAGAAACATTAGTGCTGAAATTATAAAGACATATTGATATTTTACGTTGTCATTTATGTGCAGAAGACACCTCATAATTTTGTGGTGTAATGCATAATAATGCTATCAAAAGTAAATTAGACTGTCCTCGGTTTTTACCAATTAGTCTGAGTAACTGTGGCTAATCAGGAGATGTGAACTGCGAAAGGTTAAGGTTATTAAGCATTTTTAAAGATGAGGTTTCTGAAGATCAAATTAAAAATCAGAAGATTCCCCAAGTAAAAATGTCTGCCCCCTGGTATTGAAGCCAATTTGAAGACTCGCTGGTTTAAAAATGCGTCGTACTGGATCATTACCAAATTAAAATTTATAAAACTATGCGTTTTAGACACTTCAAGAATTCTCCTTTCCGCTGAAATATACTTTGCGAGGTGCTGTCTCCTCCTTTAAAATGGGCTCTCTGAAGCCCCACAGGCAGTGAGGTGCAGTGCACTGTGTATTGGCTCCTGACCGTTATCCCCAGTTAGCACTGGCTTGGACGGGGGTAGGGAACCCTGCTACTGGAGAGCATAGTCCTGTGTGTTTGGGATGTGTCTCTGCTCTAACACACCTGATTTAAATGATCGTTGCATGTCAAGGGCTCGATAATAAAGCAATCATTTGAATCAGATGTGCAAGAAAAAATAGATATCTGATACGTGTAGAGCCATGGCTATCCAGGAGAAGAGAGTCTGCCCCTGAATCAGGGTATATCCTCTCTCTCTCACAGCAGCCATTCTGCAAGTGACTAGTGTGTTTGGGTAAAATTCCTCAGTATGAGCTGGATGTATAGACCATGGAGGTAATATAATAGTACTGGAGAGAGCGAGGAAGTACCGCCCCTATTACTTACAATGGGAGATGCTAGGCTAGCTACTTCAGTCCAGGAAGTACGGAATTGACTGACGCATCTATAAAAATAGCGTTCCATGGGTGCTTATTTCCGGCACCATTTCATACGATTGCCAATCTGATTACACAGCACAAATGGCCAAGAAAATGTGTCGTCTGTGCGGATTGGCGAATGTGTTCGAGGGGAAATGACGAGCAACACTCTTAATCCAGGACGCGCACGTACTATACACTCATTGGCTGAACTGCTGCAGTCAGAGCAACAGCTGGACAACCAAACTCGTGCACGAGCTGTCATCAAGCTTTAAGTAGCAGTTCTTATTTTACAGGCCCTCTTGAAAACATTGAACAGTTGCGTCAGACAAAGAGCAAAATAGTGAAGGATTACCGAATAGATTTTCTTTTGTTTTCGCTTTATTTGGCAAGAAAAAAATGCGCACTTTTCAATTAGTGTCTATGGAGCTTCAGCGTCTTTGGCCACAAAATTGCATCCTTGGGAAACGCTTAAGCAGGAAGCTAACATGCTAACTGGCTGAAGCAAAGGTACTTCCTCGTTCTCTCTGGTTCTATTATATATCTCTATGGTATAGACTCACAAATGGCCGTACGTTTCACTTCTACTTAAAGGAGGAGACCTCACCTCGGCAATGTATATTTCAGCGGAAAGTAGAAATCTTTAAGTGTTTAAAAACGCATATTTAATTTGGTAATAATCCAGTGCTATGTATTTTGAAACCAGCAAGTCTTGAAATTGGCTTCAGTATCAGGGGGCAGACATTTTTACTTGGGGATCAAATTTTATCCAATCAAACGCCAGTTCACTAGGCTGTGCCACGGTACTTGTGACATCAGTTGTTCTCATTCCTTCCATGAAGGCGTTTGATTGGATAAAATTAGATTCCCCAAGTAAAAATGTCTGCCCCGTGATATTGAAGCCTATTTGAAGACTCGCTGGTTTAAAATACGTCGCACTGATTTATTACCAAATAAAAATTTATAAAACTATGCGTTTCACACACTTCAAGAATTCTACTTTCCGCTGAAATATACTTTGCCAAGGTGAGGTCTGTTCCATTAAGGACATTTGCATAGATGTGATCACTCACTTGTCAAGCAGAGTTTGCAGAGAGCTTGTCAGGTTACAAAGGTTTTATGCCTGCTTCATCTCCATGTATTAGCACTGCAAACACAGTTTTTGAACTTAATTGCATGCTGGCACTGTTTTGAAGCGTAATGCCTTTTTTGTGTCTGTAAATAATATAAATCTTTTTTTTGTCCCTCTGTTTTCCTCTTGCCAGGTTGGCGGTACTAAAACAGGTGTGGTACGCTATGTTGGAGAGACCGATTTCGCCAAGGGAGAGTGGTGTGGTGTTGAGCTGGATGAACCGTTGGGAAAGAATGATGGGGCGGTGGCTGGAACCAGGTACCGTACTGCGATGTCCCCACACTGAGCATGTGCAAAGGTAGCATTGTGTCTTTTGTGGAAACCAGCAGTCCAAACTGTCAACAAAAGCAGAAGAATGGAACGCCAGACAAAATAAAAAAATACGCAGTGTTTCACATGTTGACAACATATTAACAACACACGTTAACATGTTGTCAGTGTGTTCCAAATGTGAGAAAAATAAAAGCATTGACAACACGTTAAAAATGTGTTGTTAACTTGTTGTAGACGTGATTTTAGATGTCCATTTCTTGTAATTCTGAGCCATTTGGCCACTAATCCAGTTTTATAGCGTTTGTGTCATCGGCTGCTGAGAAGGGGAGTTGAACCACTTCTGTAAGACTTGGCATTGCTTACCACTATTTTTAAATTAAAACATGTTAAACATGTTAATTATAGTCTTTTCTTTGCTATTTTCATCCTTTTTTGTTTTTCCTATGCAAATATATGGATTGCAGTTTTATAACTTTTCGGTAATTAATGCGAGAAGTGAGCACTCTTTTTCAAAACTTACGCTCCTCAAAAATGGACTGAGGTTAACCGTGAATCAGAATAGATTGAATCACCTTGCGTGAATGTCCACTTATTGCAGAAATCAACTGAAAAATCAATTTAATTCGAGCCTCGGCGCGGAATTTGCTGGGAGGAATAAGAAAGGGAACCTAACATCTGGTAAAGTCTTATTTTGGGCTTTGCTACGGGTCTTTTTGTTCCGCATCTTTACAGATGTTTCTGTCTGCAATGCTGTAGGACCATCAAAGTTTGTGGGCGTGTGTTGGTTGACTGAGTGGAATGTTGCGAGTAATCATCTCAGATGTAATATAACCAATTAAATTGTTTTTGTTCTTATTATTACTGTGGGTTAATGCTAAATTTATTTCTTTAGCTCTGCTTCTTTCTGTCATCTTCTCTGGAATGAATGGCTATTGGCAAGTAGGCCTACTGGCTTAAATGTCCGCATCTTGTTCGCTGAAAAAGTTACCTGGGGTCCGATTTACAGGCGCTATGTGTGATGATAAGCGCAGAGACGGCTCATTATGCCTATTCCTACTCTACGGCCACAGGGACTAACAGGAATTTTTCTGCCATTGCTACACGCAACTGGGCGGAAAGGTGAATATCGAGGGTATAGTTATGTTTCAGGGGGTGTCTTCCGTGTAAATTAGGTGACACCAGTGGGAATTTGATGTAAATTCTTACTGCTGATGAGCAGTAACCTTTGGTGCAGGTGTCTAAATGATGCTGTAAATGTATTTGTAACTGAAGTACATAACTGTATATTAGATATTTATGAAGAGGTGGTGCCTAGAATCATTCAAAAGATGTGAGTGCTTATCTCTGAAATGAGGGAAGAGACGGGCTATTCCTTTGAAGCTTGCTCTAGAGTCAAACTCTGCCCAAAGCGTGATTTTTGGGATGTTACACCCAGTGATGCGGAATGTTCCGTATTTTTCCGTCAGTGCAGTTCAGCTGAGGGTGAAGTGAAATGAAAGAATTAGGCTCTTCTGTGGTCGTACTTCAGCTGCTCAAGTGCGATGACAGCAGAACCTGTTCGGGCAGGCACAGGAGGAGGCTTAGAAGGGAGAGTAAAATTTTCAACCAATCGGAAAAAAACAACTGGCTGTTGGTCGACCAAGATTTTATTTAGTTTGGGGCAGCCCCACATTTCACGCAGTGTCCCAGCTTTTCTTTAAATGGAGTTGTGCAAAGCTTCTTGCTTAAAGTATGTGGAATTAGTGAGGTTCTCTGAAATATGGAGAATAATAGCAGAGAGAAGAATGCAGAGTGGGAAGAACATGAGTTTGTTAGCTTTCAGCTAGCCCACTAATTAAACTGGGAGAATGTCACAGCCTGTCTCTGAAATGGCCTATTCAATGCAATCCAGTTTCCCAAATTTGTAGGAAAGGCTGGAAATCCACTTTGTTTCATTGATAATTTTTTAAAGATTAACGAGACGTGTTTAATTCTTTAGGTATTAATGTCTAGAAACATGAAAACAAATCCAGCAAAATCATGACAAATCTCCTGGAGAAAAACGTCTCCTGGCTTTATGACTTATATAAATTTATCCTGATTTTTGCGACCAGCAAATTTTATTTCGCATCTGTAAGTGTCTGTTATGTCTTTCATGTGTCATCGGGTCTCCCTCAGGTACTTCCAGTGTCAGCCCAAGTTCGGCCTGTTCGCCCCTATCCACAAGGTCATCCGCATCGGCTTCCCTTCCACCAGCCCAGCGAAGGCAAAGAAGAGCAAGCGCATGGCCATGGGCGTGTCCTCGCTGGCGCACAGCCCCAGCAGCTCCTCCATCAGCTCCGTCAGCTCCGTGGCCTCTTCCTTGGGCGGACGGCCCAGCCGCACTGGACTGGTGAGTGCGGCCAGCTGCTCGGAGCAGGGTGGAGTGCATTATTTCTGTGGACTGATTTCCCCTGAATAACAGGTCAAAGACGCTGTCATGTCCTTTACTGTTTCAGAGGGAGTAATGACCAGTGACAAGTGATTTTTTTTTTTTTTTTTTTTTTTTTGTGCGTTTGACCGAATCCCATTTCGCACTGCTGGACCAAGTTTTTGACACTTATCTAGTGAACTAGCTGTTCACCATGTGACCACTATCTTGCAAAATCATCCAGCATTGACCCACTTAATCCAGTTAAAGGCGAGCTATTACCAGTCACAGACCAGCTATGGCCAGCTGCCTGAAGTATTATAAATGCAACTCAACCCATTTTAAACCTTCTTTAAATAACAGCTGGTCTGAGCTGTAATATTCTGGAAGGATCTTGTTTTATGCAGTCGAGATACAAAATGACGTGGTTGAAATAAATGAATAAGAAAGGCTGCATGCAAAAGCTTCACCAATAATAACACGGATGGTAAGTTCACATATGATGGAAAACTAAATAGTTTTATTTCATCTTTCATTATCATCATGTTTTTCATAATGTGAGCTTATTACCTTCCCAAAAGGGGAAGGGATTTTGGTTGTGTGATTAGATGTGTGATTTGGATAAAATTCTGAGATTCAATTTCCGTTATATTTGCATAGTCATATAAATTCCTGTACATTCATGTGTCTCCACTGCAGCATGCTTATTCTAATAGCCCAAGTTGTCCTGAAAAACTGATGTTTATAACTTGATTGTGGGTTACAGGGTTGAGGATATACATACATTATTACACAAGGAGACCAGACGAACCAAAAACTAGAAAACAATGGCTTCGCCCCCGCGAGGGTCAAAATTATAGGTGGCAGTTTTTGGTGACCTGTTCAAAGTATTCTTACTCAAATCAAAACAAAGTTAATTTGGAAATAAAGTTTTACATAATTGAGTTGATCGTGGTCTGAAGGAACTATCGTGACATTCTGCGGCTTTCAGTTTCTATCAAGTATAAAATGACATGCATGCAAGATCTCTTTGTCATCAGTCACAATGCAGAAAGCCAAGAAATGTCAATTAAGAGGAGACTGGTCATAGTTGACCTTCACATGTCTGTTAATGTGTACAAAAATGCACCCAAATGTCTCTTTCCTTGAGCCCAGTATTATCAGGATAACTGATGAGGGTTGAATGCCTCATGCATCTGATTTACAAAATTTTAATGTGCCCCTGTCTGTTAAAGATGCATCAACCGCAATAACTTAATGCACTGTCGCATATTAAAAGTGCGAAATGCACTCACTGCACATGTCCGATATAATCTACATTATGGCATTATTTGGCAACTGTTCTTATTTACGTCTTACATGGCATCTCAGTACATATTAATATTTTCATATGTCGTGAGTTAGACGAACTAAAGACAATTTCACCTTGCCAAGTATCAAGAGAAGAAATATAAGACAAGATACAAGAAAATACTCAAAGTTAGATACCCTTATATATTACTTGTATTAATACAAAGCTCTTTTCTGGCCACTTTTGACATTTTGAATGCAAGTACAACGTCCCTTGGAGCCACAAAGGCTCGGCAAATTGGTTTACAACTGTACTGCTACTTTTACTCAACTTGAAACACCAGAAAAGTCCTTGAACTGCAATGATGGTTTATATTTACAGCGAAGCCATGTTCCTTGTTTGTAGAAGCAAGATATTTTCACATATACAGCGCAGTCCAGATTATTCAATTGAGCAAGTAGTCGAAAGTGGGTGTTCCCTGGTCTTCCCGATGTAGTTTTCCCCATATATTTGAACCTAACATTTGGATTACAAGCTGCGTTGTTAGTTTTTTTTTGCAGCCATTTTTCCATCAAGGGGGCCAATAATTCTGGACTTGAATGAAGAGTGTTGTCTGTGGATCTGTGAAGCCCATCTGAAATGAACTGGCAGGTCTTGGCCGATTCAGTGCGACCTTTCTTCCCACCTTAGCTGACGGAGACATCGTCGCGTTACGCCCGCAAGATTTCGGGCACCACAGCGCTGCAGGAGGCCCTGAAGGAGAAACAGCAGCACATCGAGCAGCTGCTGGCTGAGAGGGACCTGGAGAGAGCTGAAGTGGCCAAAGCTACCAGCCATATCTGTGAGGTGGAGAAGGAACTGAGCATGCTCAGAACCCAGCACGCACAGGTACAGCTGCCAACATGTCTATCAACTCAATGTTAGTTTCACCATAAAGGCCTCTTTTAATGTTTCCATCTGCGAATCCTGGGTTTTCTTGTGAAAACAGGACACAATCGCAAGAAAAGCATTTTTGAATGCTGTGTAACTTTTTACTACCGGGGAAATCATGTCCGGGTTTTTTAATTTTTATTTTGCCAAATCATTTTCATTTCGGCTAACGCATGTACCCTGTTTGCATCCCTGATGTATGCAGGACTTGATTATTTTGCATGAGGTCAGCACTATTTGTTCAATTCTATAGAAACCTGGGACCTCATTTGTGTTATGAAGCACCACATAAAAACTAGATTGCGCTCGGCGTGCCATAAAATTGGGTCTAATGGTGTGCCATGAACTTGGCATGAAATAGGTCAGGACTTCGTGGGGCCAATTCATTTGTGAAAATGATTCCTCACGCTTGTTCTTCTCATTCTGTGTTTGCTTGGTGCAGGCCACTAATTTGCCCCTTCTGAAACGCGAACATCTTTTCTCCAGCCACACGATACATCTTCATTTTTAAGGAAATGGGAAGCTATGCCCTTCATGAGTTAGGGTTAAAATAATTATTGCCAGCTGAAACGCATTAATCGCTGCAATAATGATCGAATCATGGTATTTGTTGATTTAAATACAAAAGCCAACAGGCAGTGTGTAAAGAAATTGTAGGCTATCCCATTTCAAAAAATAAACGCGTAGTGTCACCGTTATGGCTGACCGATCCTTTGAAAGGAAAATGAGCATGTTAATCCTTACCAGGCCTTGGGAAAGTACGCAAGAGGGTAACGATATTACCGGTGTCTTATACACCCTTTCTGATGGTGAGCTCATGGCTGGTACAGTTATTTTGCTCTATGTTTGAAATTAACGGAAATGCTTGTCATGCGCTCTCCACCAAGTCTCTAGGCCATTGTCACTATCGGTTACTTTATCAGTGGGGTCACTGCCCATCTCTGTGTCTGCCCTCCACTCTGGGGTACAGCGTGCGAACAGGGGAGAGCGGGGCCCGATATACCAAAGTTTGGTCTTAACAATATACTGTACGTGTGTGTCACGAGCACTGTAGGCCTAAATGGATTTGAAGTTTTAAGCAGTCACAACGTTGTACCTCATACTCCTCATGGGTCAGTTGGGCTATTGATTCTATGTTTCATGAGTCATATATGTCATAAATATATCACATAGCGGCAGCTTACTGGTTCCCAACTTTTAAGAGAGGATTTCACGTATTCAACGCTCCGCATTCACTTTTCCCATAGACAAAAGTGCGGGAAAACAAGGGGCGGGGCTTGGTGACTTTCTGATTTACAAGCTCTATAGATTATTGTCTCCTTTGCTTTGGATTACCTTTTGCATTACTAAAGCCCTGCCTGCAACTGTGTCCTGGTATAGTCATGTTCCTGCTCTGTTCATGTTCCTGCCTGCTATATGACCCCGGTCTGTTCCTGCTAAGAAAAACAATCATTCAAACACTGGAACGAGTATCAGCCGTACCTCTGGAATCGGGTCCACTTGGCTCCGCATTCTAGACAGAATGGATTTTTCAAATCACTCTTTCTTGATTTAATTTGCATTTTTTCATAATGTACAGAATTGAGATTGTAATATACTGCTTAAAAGGTCAGTTTTCAAATTATCGTAAGGTTCAGACAACTTGCAGTAAACCTGTCTGTGATTTTAGACTGTTAACTGGAGAATCTCATTTAGGTCATTTGAATTATATTAATTTCCCAATTTGGTCGTTTGTCTGTGTAATTTCTGCTTTCTCCAAAATGCCCTGTACATAATTACATGTACCTATATTACATCTAAAAGTTTCCTGTGAAGTTTTATTCCAATTAATATTAATGATAATTAATGATATTGATGATATTGAGGATAATGATATTGATGCAAAATACCACTTCTGATTAACATTTTCCTGGGATGATTGTGTTCTGGAGTCAGTACCTTTTTCTGTGCACACTTTTTGTTTGACCTTTTGACTCATGAGTTCAGGAGATTTAAAATGTTTTATTCTATATTTATAAACTGTGTTTGATTATGTCAGTAGTTGTCAGTTTAAATTCAGAGAGCACGTGATGCTTTACAGCTTCTGTCTTAAGTAGAATTTTTAGAAAAAATTGAGTACCACATGTCGATTTCTGTTTTATTACACAGTATGCTACAGAGACTGAGAACAACCTCCAGCAAGTGCGAAGTCTATTGGCTAGCACTCAGAAGGATAAAGTGGAACTGGCCAATCAGCTGGAGGAGGAAAAAAGGTGGGAAAGAATAACTGGTCTCTTGGTTATAACCTCATGAAATGGCAAGGGAAGGGGTTGAATGTCCCTTTAACTGCACCAATGAAAATCGAAAAATATTTCATACTAGTTTTGGAATTAGATAGAGCTTACTTGATGAGTGTTAAATGAATAATAATTTTATGCTACTGGAAGAACCAGGGACTGTTGTTGTAAACAGGATTTTGTTACATGAATAGTAAGGTAGTGTGATTGATATCTGCTGGATGCCATTTGTTATTTCAGGAAGGTGGAAGATCTTCAGTTTAGAGTGGAGGAGGAGTCCATCACCAAAGGTGACTTGGAGGTATGCATCCTCTGGAATTTTCTTTACTGTTGTTTTGAGATTTGTTTCCTGCTTGCACCTATTCTGCACTAAAGCTTTGGGTTCTTTTATATTTAGTTTGCGTTTCATATCAATAACAAAAGAAAACGCTCAATTAGGCATTTTCTATGCTCCCACCATATATGACTGGGGGCATATGGGGTTACCCTTGTCCATCCGTATGTATGTACATCCGTACGGGGTTCGTCATGTTGATAGGGGGTATCGATTATCCCTCTCTTCTCAAAAACCGCTCAACAGAATTAGTTGAACTTACACATGTGCTTTGTGGGGACACTAAAGGTGTGCATCTCATACGTTGTTTCTGAATTAATAAATTTTGACCATTTTTCAGGTGTTGGAACTTAATTTTACAAGTTTTCCAGATGTGGGGCATCTGTGTCCCATGGACGCATATTTTCTAGTGTCCTCTTGAGGGAGAGATGATTCACAAAAATTATGGAAATTTTTAGGGGTTCTAACACCAAAGCTGCAGGAACCCTCAGATTTGTTCATATGATGATGATGATGATGATGATGATGATTATGATTATTATTATTATTATTATTATTATTATTCTCTCCTAAGAGTATCTGTATCTCCAAATATTTGAATGATACAGTGGCCAAATTTTTACAAAAAGGTTCCAGATCTCTCCCACTACTTGGACAACAAAATTGACATCAGTTGACCTCTAGGAGGTGCTGTAACAACAAATTTGACATTTTTGGAATAACTTTTGAACTGTAAGTTCAGAAATGTTATACAGTTTTTTACAGGACTCTGTGGATAGATACTCATCAGTTCACATGAGCCGCACACCTTTCCCTTGTAGGCATTTTCTGCTTTTTATATTTTGTGCAAAGCAGTTTTTCCTCACTCCTCTGAAAATTTTTGAGCCATCATCACCACATTCGGTACATTTCATCTCTGGGTGAGGCAGGAAAAGTTTCTATGTTGGAATTTAGATTTAATTCCATTTTTCCACTGGCTATCAAAGTTTACTGGAATGCTGTGGGCCTGATTTGTTTTACATTAAAGTGTGATTTGGTGGACATGTGTTGATTTGATGTATGGCCTCTACAAAGTTTGTGGCAATTGGCCAATAGGTAGTGCTGCAAGATGCAAATATGTAAAAATTTCCTATATCTCTCCAAGCATCAGTATGAGATGGTTCAAATTTTGCAGTCCGTATCTTGAAAGAGCTTCTAATGGTCCTTCCGATGCGCAAGAAGAATCTTTAAAAACACAGCTGCTATTAGCCAATCAGGTAACAACTGCTATTTAACTGGCATCGCAGTGACCAATCAACACAAAACTTGGTGGGTATAATTAGGCTTTGATTTGACTGAACCATGCAAAATTTGGAATGAAGTGGAATGAATATTCTTCAGATACTTGTTTCGAATAGTGTCCTTACTCCATGTTCATTAAAGCACAAGAAAGTATTCATGTGTGTACATGCACTGGCAGTGTGGCAGCATCTGTTAGTGTACAGTCATGAATTTTTAGCTATTGAGATCATAGAAGGCCTGTGTATTTGGGCACATTCTAAGACCAAAGCCAGGCGTTCTTGTGTTTATGTGCAAGGTCTGCTATTTACCTACAGGATGGGGCCAGGCATGGTGCACTGCTCCTGCGGTGGGGTAAGAGGAAGCAGGTGATTTTAGACGGCCTCTCGCTCTGAAATACAGGCTATGCTGTTTATACTCTTCTGCTCTGTCTTGGATGCGGAAAGTTCCTATGTTTTATGGGGTGATGTGTGACATGTTTAAAAGTACTAAATGAATGATATTTTAGACATTCTCCTCTGTGATGTTCTGATAAAATGGATGCTTCTATAAACTTCCTTTCCAATCCATTGCACGGTGATGGTACTTTGTCCTTTGAAAACTAAAATATCTAGGGAGATTCTGCATTTTTCTGTGTGCCGTGGAATTTCTTAAATAATGTCTTGATATACCCTCTAATCTGCAGCATTTCCACTAACCTTTGGATCAGCTTTTGGGTTACATCATTGCGCACTGTCATTTCATTTATCGCTGAGCGCTTTGCGAAAATGGACTCTGCTGAATGGCATGCTGGGCTGCTACTAATCACATTTCCTATATAAGCATGTATGTAATTGACTTTCAGTTTGTACTGTTATTGCTGATTTTGAAGTTTCTACTGCTCTGAATTTCATGAGCAGCAGATTCCTTTATAACTCTGCAGGGAAAAGCAACAAAGACCAACAGTGATCCTAAGGTGGTTTATAACGTATTTTTGACTCTTCTTTCTGGTCTACAGGTGGTCTGAGCTGGTTAAATCTGGTTATCTTGATGAACTGTTGGTCAAAAACACATCTTGTCCAACATAACCATCTTGACTAGTTTAGGGTGATGTAAGATGAAATTTTTAACTTTGAACCAAAGGATATCTCTTAAAGGGCAACTTTCAGGTCACAATTATTTTATTTTATTTTGTTTGATTTATACTCAGCCTTGTCTGAAAATGACCGTTTGAAAAGTTTATGCAGGATTTGATGTTTTACAAAACATAAGGACATAAATGTGGAGGGAAAAGAAGCCATTTTGACCAAAACTCCTATAAGCACCTTTTTTCCAACATAATTATTTGTTATTATGTAACAAATAATATGTTAGAGAAATGGGAACTGAAAGACTTTGAAAAGGGCCAAATCTTTATGGCCTTACAAGGCGGTTGGATCATCTCTGAAGTGGCAAGACTGCTGGGGTGCTCCCAGGCAGCAGATGTGAGTACCTACTGACTGTGGTCCAAGGAGCCATGAAATTACGAGAGGATACAGGCGCCCAGACACTTTGATGCACAAGGGTGATGAAGGCTATACTGTCTGGTCCAAACCGACTGAAGAGTGACTGTAGCACAAGTCTCTGAGAATTTCTATCACATATACATAAGGAATGCTAAGTATATCTTATGAAAGTTCTTTTACCTGCAAGTTGCCCTTTAAATGCTTATCAATCTTAGGACTCATATTTTGAGGGTGATTCTTCTCTATGAGCTAAAATAAAAATGGCGGTCACATTCATTGTGTCTGTCCCGCTGACTGTATATAAAGATGGACCACTTGTCACCATTCCTCCCACTGTAAAAAATAAAAGGTGCCAAAATATCCCAGATTCGGATGCTACTATATTGCGCTTGGGATGTCATTTGGAACCAGAATCTGCACTGTAGTGACCGAAGGGGGTTTGAGCCATGGCAGCGTGGTCCCAGCCACCCCAGCAGTCACGTGACCCTCTGACCCTCTGACCTTAAGATGCAACCTGGCTGTTCCAATGTCAGCAGTCCATACATTCTCTTTCAAAGACAGGTTCCACCACCACTGAAGGATTGTTCAAACATTTTTGCGGATTTTTTTTAAGTAGGGTGGTATGAGGCACTTATCCGTTGTCAGTGTATTACCTGCAGTAGATCGCGATTGAAATGCCCTCAGCAGCAAAACGTATTTAGCAACCTTAACCCTTAAAGCGCTGAAATAAATTTTCAAAAAATTATAAATAAATTATATTGTGCTGTTTAAAACCTATATATGGCAACTTGTTGAAAAGAGCTCCCCTGTGGGCTGTGGTTTTCAGCAGCTTTGATTTTTATATCTTGCATCATTGAGCAACAGTAGCTGCATTTAGTGCTCTAAGGGTTTAAATCAATTGAAGTGTATGGTATACTTAGAAAATTTTCACCTTTTTTGCTTGCTGCCAGACAGCCCTTGTCTTTGACACTAACCTTACATTTCCTGAATCATAACTTAGAATTTCAGGATTCCTGTACAGTTGGGAAAATGTTGTATCAAGGAAATGGCATGGTAGAGCAGTGAAAATATTCTAAATACATTAATTTTTTTGGGTGGCTAAAATGTGTTTGCTGCTTTCCACATCTTTAGCAGTACATTGTAACTTCTGTGCCAGTGTCCGGTATTCCTGCCTACTTCTCAAACTGGGGACGTGCTGACTACCGTCCTCCAGGTAGTAAATACACTAACTCTGCGTATGTAAGGCATGCAACTCAAAAATTCAAACCAACCCTTTAAAACAAGGTACATTCACTATCGGTACATAGACCCCGCAATATCATGTGTTCTAATATTTTAACTACCTAGCTAGCAAACTAAGGTCACTTCTTACCACATCTTGCTTTGCTAACTGATTTTACTTCCCATACTATTAGCGCTGCTAACAGTACGTTAAGATATGTTTTGAGCAGAGCTTTTTACAATCAATTTTTGTTGTTAGATAAGACCTGTTACTGAATCTTGCTTAACTAGTTAGCTAACAGATTTTACTTCCCTCCGGAAGCGTTGCTGCTAACTGTGTATTACACTGTGTTCAGAGCGGCAAACAGTTGAACATGTTTTCTCATTGCTAACTAGGGTGACCTGTTATCGAGTCTTACATAACTACCTTGCTAGCTGACTGATTTTACTTCCAATTAGTAACTTTGCTGCTGACTGTATAATACACTACATTCAGAGTGGGGAGCATTTTACTCTTGAGTTCTGTTGGATTTTCAAAATTACTAAGGGTTAATGCAAGTTTTACATAAGTTATATGTCCACTCCGCATTCCTACTCAATGCACAGTTCTCAAAAAGAAGTCTGCGGGAGATCCGCAACTACTTTGCTCAGAGCAGCTGTCAATCACAGCTGTCAATCATGACTTTACACACCCTTTTCCCAGTATCAAAGAACAATTAAAACAAAACTTATCAGAAAAACATGAATTGTTCAACATCGATCAGTTGAGAAAAAGCTACCTAAAATGACAGAAACTATCTTTGGTGGAAATTTATCTGACAAGTACTTTTTGATGGTTTTTTAATTTGGCCCTTGTTCCAAACTAACGTGAAGGGGTTGGGATTTATAACCCATATTGCAGCCAACAATGAGTTCTTGCTCAAGACGGTTAAGCTTCACTCTTGGGGAGTCGTCAGGTAATCCATCTTTGTATACAGCCAACAGTCTGTTCCCTTGAAACAACTGTTTTAAAGAGGTGAGTGCATCTTGGTGCACTCTTGGAAAAACAGGACAAAAAGTGCTTTGACAGTAGGGCCTCATAAAATCTGTTTCATTTTTAGCTTACTGGCCCTATGGGCCGATGAGCTATTGTCGTGGTGTGGCGTCCGTCGTCCGTCGTCTGTCATCTGTCGTACGTCGTACGTCATCCGTCATCAGTCATCCGGAACATTTTTTATCTTTTTTTTGGCCTGATGAATTTCCGTGTAAATTTGCAATAACATACTACTAGACCATATCTCCAGACGTTTTTCTCGGATTTTTGATTGAATCATTTTTGTCCGTTTTATGGGCCCTTGAAATTTTGGCTCCAATGTTAAAGATAGGACTTATAAATTTTAAAAGATTATTTCTCAAAAACTGCGTGATAAATTTTTTTTTAAAGTGGGTCTAGAGGGGGCGCTGTACTTTAACATTGGGTCTTATGGAGAATGGGCCAAATCGCCTGTGGAAGCTAAATGGTTGCAGATAGAGATTACGTTTGTATTACTGACATCAAGGAAGTAATATATGACCTATATTTTGGCTGTGTTAAAGTTGACCTCAGATGACCTTGAAAGGTCAAAATTGAGGTCAAGCAAAATGTTACAATTTTCAAAGGTTTCTAGGCTTGAAAATATTGAAGATTGGGAACATATGTGCATTGAACACATATGTCATGTATGAACTTTCATTTGGTGGCCTTGAACTTGAACTTCGGCGACCTTTGAAGGTCAAACTTCACATAGAGAAATTTCAATGACTTCTATTACCAAAACTATTACAGATGGAGCATAGGTTTGTATTGCGGGATATATAGGAAGTCATGTATGAAGTTTCATTTAGTGACATTGAACTTGACCTTCAGTGACCTTGAATGCCCAAACTTCACAGTGAAATTTCAATGACTTATATCAGCAAAATGGTTACAGATAGTTTCCGTTTGTATTGGAGATGTATAGGAAGTCATACATGAACTTTCGATTTGGTGGCCTTGAACTTGACCTTCGGTGACCTTCGAAGGTCAAACTTCCCATAGTGAAATTTCAATGACTTACATCAGCAAAATCATTACAGATTGAGTGTAGGTTTGTATTGGAGACGTATAGGAAGTCATGTATGAACTTTCATTTGGTGACCTTCATATTGACCTTCGAAGGTCTAACTTGACCTAGAGAAAATTCAATGACTTCTGTCGCTGAAAAGGTCACAGATTGAGCCTAGGTTTGTGTTACTGACATAGGAAGTCACATATGAACTTTCATTTGGTGACATTCAGCTTGACTGTTGATGACATTTGAAGGTCAAACTTGACATAATACAATTACAATGACTTGTATTGCCAAAAACGGTCACAGATGGAGTCTAGGTTTGCTGCCGATTTCGTCTGATTTCCGCAAAAAGGATTTTATGAGGCCGTATTGAAGTACAGAAGCTTGTGGTACCTAATAGGTGCATAAAAGTGTTCATCGTCCCTGCATTTCATCTCTATTCTTAAAAGGTCAGGAACATTCTGGAACACAGTGTTCCTACAGAAATTATACCTTTTAGTTCAATTTGGGAAATGCTTTTCTCAAATAACAAAAATGTGTCCCTATTGAACTTGTATTTCCAAAAAGTGTACTTGCTTGAATTTACCAGCATTTCCTCTTTTGGAATGATTTCCCTCTTGCGGTTTTTCAGCAAACCACTGAAGAAGAGAAGGGCCGGGTGCTGCAGCTGGAAGAGGAGCTGGCTCAGTGCAAGTCTGAGATTGGAAAGCTGCAGGTTCAGCTGAAGAGCTGCAGCATCTCTGAGCTGGGAGACCCAGGGCCCGGGCTGAACAGTGAGGCTTTCCTCCTCAGGGAGCAGCTCCTGACGGCCAGCCGCGAGCACCACCAGGAGAACAGCCAGCTGCGTGAGAAGTATGAGGCAGAGCTGCATGCTGCGAGGTGCAATATAGAGCGGCTTGAGGCCACTGTCAGCAAGCAGGCCCTTGAGGTTGGCGAACTGAAGCAAAAACATCAGCAAGCCATGTGTGAAAACATGGAGATGATGGACAGCTGGAAGACTAAGCTGGACACTCTTGTTATTGACCACCAAAAGTCCCTGGAAGATCTGAAGGCCTCTCTGACTACTGATGGCACCAAGGATGGTCAGGACAAGGACCTGGTGGAGCTTCGGACAGCCCTGGAGAGCCTGAGGATGGAGCATCAGCTGGAAGTGGAGAACTTAAAAGCCAAACATGAAATTGAGGCAGCAGTATTAGCCAAGGAGAAAGAGGACCAGCGGGCCAGGCTGCAGCAGGTGCAGGATGAGCTTGTCGAGCGCACTGAGACCTGGAAGAGTCAGATGGAGCTCAAGGCCTTGCAGCATAGCCTGGAGCTGAAGGAGGCGAATGATAAGCTGCAGACGGCCGAGCTCAGGCTCTGCGACCTGGAGAAGGTTCGGGAGGAGTGCAAGGAGCAGGTCCAAGCTAAAGCACTCTTGGAGGAGAAGCTGTCGCTCGCCGAGAAGAAAATGGTGGACTACGAGGCCCTGCAGAGGGCGGAGGCAGCCAGCCGGATGGAGATCAGCAACCTGCGGGAACAGCTGAGGGTGTTGGAAAACCGTCTGCAGGCCATGGAGACAGATGGAACATCTCAGGATGCCAATGTGAGGACCTTCAGTGACATGGAACTTAGTAACTATATGTATATGAAACAGTACTTGACCCTTTTCAAGGAGATCCACCATTCTCCACTGAGCCCTACCGTTGAGTTCAAGCCCAGTTTACCCTTCCTTATTCTACTAAGGAGCAGCTCAACAACATCTTTAACTCTTTTCCCCATAATGACTACATATGATGCCTCTATGTTTATCAATGGACCTTTTCCCTCACCTCCCCATTGATTGAAAACGGGGACATCCCCAAGGCGTCAAATGTCTTCACTGATGTGGCCAGGGTCGTCATTCGTACTCATGATGGGGAAAGGGAGTGGGGAGTCAATGGGGAAAAGAGTTAAATGTTGAATACAGTTTGATATGCTTCAAGTGAACACCTATTTTATGTTGGGTCTCATGGTCACACCTGACAGTCGCATTCACATCAGTACTCATGGTATGAGCATGCTATGAACGAAACACAATACAGTATGCATAACAGTATAATTTGCTCTCTACTATTATACTTCTTTTAGTTTTTTTATGTGCACATATGCCACACATAGGTGCCATTTTTATGATTATGTTTATGATTAGATTCTGGATATCTCAGCAGTCATTTACTAGGAATTCTACATAACTCCTCTAAGATGACCAAACCAGTTTCATTGTCTCGTGGTAAAGTACTATTTAGAAAGATTTTACATTGTATGGCCTTTCATAGTTATTCAGGTAGGATGTTAGGAACATGAGAACTGAGCATGCATGTATGCTCTGTGCAAATAGCCTTTCTTATCTGCTTTTCTTTACAGATGATTAAAAATAATGACATTTCTGATGAAAAGATGAATTTGAAGCAGACTGTCGAAGGTATAGTAACTCACCCTTTGGAAATGTGACAATATTTTATTCCTATGATTTCCAGAACTCTTGCTAAAGGAATTGCCAAAAAGTTAGCATTTGTGTTTTATAACAGTTGTAGCTTCGTTAGCTGGTTTGTTTGCCTACAGTGCTTCAGTAATTGCCTACATGTCCTTCAGAACACAGAAGAGTTCTAGATAACTGCCAAAAAACTTTTAATCCGTTAAATGTAAAGTAGGTTTTCCCAGTTCAGGTCCTGTGCACATTGTCAACTTTATCTAACAGCCAGGGAATGCTGAAATTGAAGACCCCGCGTATAGACTACCTTTTTCTGCTTCATTCGTTGCTTTCTTCATCACGAATAGCCCTGTGTGGCATAGTTCACATCCTGCAGCTCTGTCTGTGTTCTGTGGTCTCTCCGCCACCTCTCCTACAGCCTTGCTTACACATCCCCACCTCATATTCCCTGCGTAATGCTAATATTACATTTTTCCAATTAGCTCTGTTCCCCAGCCAATCAAAACAGAGCTAATTGTCACAGAGGGAATGCCCCACAGCCTGTTCTTCAGGAGGAAAGAATGATCGGCACAGAATGGCCTAGAAATTAGGATTTGTCTGGATTTAGTGTACGGCCTTCCCCCTGGGACAACAAAGAATAATATAAAAGGAAAAAAGTATGATTTGGGACATGAAACTGTGGTAGGCATTGCTGCTCTGTGTGTTTTTCGCACCTTTCTGTTAGTTTAGACTTTTCGCAAATGTCGTCTGAGAATAAAAATTTTGATAATGCTTCAGTTGACTTTTCTCATATTCAGCTCGTATTCCAAAGGCCATGGCAAAATATTTCCTTCCTTCCAGAGACCATGGAGAAAATTACAAAGAGGGAGAAAGAAGTGTCCTCATTGTTATCGCAGGTCGATGCTCTCAAATCGCAGATCACAGGTAAAGGACGTTTATTCAGTATAAAAATGTGCCGATGTATTCTCAGAATTTGTATTTGGTGAATTTGATATAAATTGGTTTTCTGGTTTTCTAATGGTATCTAGTGTGGTGACATAGGTTTCTAAGGCCAAGCTGCTGGAATCCTAAAATGTACTGTTTAATCTCTGTTGCCTTTGAAAGCCCTGGAGAGAAAGGTTCACTCTGGGGAGAAGAAAGCTGATGCACTCCTGCGGGAAAAGATGCGTCTGGAGGCCGAGCTGGAGTCAATGACCAAGAAATCCCATGATGCCTCAGGACAACTGGTTCTCATCAGCCAGGAGCTTCTTAAGAAGGAAAAGTATGAGAATGACCTGGATTTTTATACGTTGAATTAAGGGCTTGTTCAGAAGCAGAAACTAAGACCCATTCATCAGTAAAATCTGTTCTCAGTCTTTTCAGATTTATTCTAAACCATTTTATGTTAGTGTATTTTGAGACCAATTTATGTGCCTTTTTGGCTCACTTGGTGTACCAAAGGGAGCTTACGCAATCACACGTTGGCTTTGGTATCGGCGTCTGCGTTAACTTTGATCATCTTCTAACAAACCACTGAAGGGATCAGTGTGAAATTTTATGGGGAGGTACATATGGATGAACAGATTATAAATTGTTTGACTGGTGCAAATTGGTCCATAGGTGGCGCTATATCAAACAAATGGTCAAAACTCTTAAACCATTTGTCCGATCTACTTGAAATTTTGCATACTCCATGTTAGTCAGGGTTGCTATGAAAGTCTGTAAGAACAAATTGATATGAAACAACACGGCCAACATCAGCCAATCAAATCGTCGGCATCGGCGTCTGCATCTGTGTTGGCGCCTGCGTTAGCTTTGATCTTCTACTGCCAAACCACTGAAGGGATCAAGGTGAAATTTGGTACCTGAGTGTGATCCAGGCAAGCAGGAGAGCAGCAGCGAGCACACAGCCAGGAGAGCCTGCTACGGAGCAGGAAAAAAGCTCCGCGGGGGAGATCTAAGCCGTTGGTCGTTATATGCAGTATCTGCAGGGCGGGGCCAGCAGTGGTGGCAGAAACACATCAAAGACTCCTGCTGGAGGTCAGGGGGGCGGCCTGCAGGAGAGCATGCAGTGAAGCATGTTACAATCCAGTGAATTTACAAGGTCAACCAAACAAAAACCTGTGTTGTTTTCAGTATTATGTCTCCTCCGGAGGGAGAGGGGAGACATATTGTTTTAGGCTCTATTCGCGTTCGCGTTCCCACTTCGTTTCCAGAGCGTAAGTCCAAAGCGTTTGCATGATCTTCACGAAACTTTGCATACTTACTACTCAGGTCCTGCAGTGGTGCCTTTTGGTATGTGCCTGTCTGTCAGTCTGTCCGTCTGTCCGGTGGGTTATGCAGGGAAGGGGGCCGGGGGGGAGACCGTTTTTACAAGTAAAAACACATTCTAGTTGAAACTGATATTCTGAAGGATGCTGACAGGGTTATATAGACATATAGATCCCCAGACTCTTTGTCCCCAGACTTTTCATCCCTGGATCGTTCATCCCCAATAATGCTTTACCCTCTTCCTGCATTATAACCCTAAACCTAACCCTCACCCTAACCCTTATATCATGGTGATCCGTCCGTCATCCGTCCGTCCATTTGTCTGTCTACAATGGTGGCATGTTTTGTCATCATTAGGGGATGAAAAATCCAGGGATGAAAAGTCATTGGAGACGAAGAGTCCTGTAACCCGGGGGATACGTCATCCTCTGATGACTCTTATTTACTCAAGTAGTCAGCAGATACAGGAACCCGAAGAAGTGTAATTTTAAACTTTATATTCAATTGAATACACTGCAAAAGACAAGATGTTTAATGTTCAAACTGAAAACTTTATTTTTTTTTTTGCAAATAATCATTAACTTAGAATTTAAAGCAGCAACACATTGCAAAAAGTTGGCACAGGGGCCTTTTTATGTGTTACATCACCTTTCCTTTTAACGACACTCAGCAAACGTTTGGGAACTGAGGAGACCAATTTTTTGAAGCTTTTCAGGTGAACTCTTTCCATTCTAATGTACAGCAAGTTGTTCAACAGTCCGGGGTCTCCGTTGCCGTATTTCGCTTCATAAGACCACATTTTCATCTGGACTGGCAGGCCAGTTTACCCGCACTCTTTACCACGGAGCCATGCTGTTTGTAACCGCGTGCAGAATGTGGGCTTGGATTGTCTTGCTGAAATAAGCAGGCGTCCGCATGCGTTGCTTGGATGGCAAACATATGTTGCTCCAAAACCTGTAATGTACCTTTTCAGCATTAATGGTGCATATGTGTAAGTTGCCCATGCCTTGGGCACTAATACACCCCCCATACCCATCACAGATGAACTTTGGCCTATAACAGTCCGGATGGTTCTTTCCTCTTGGTCCGAGGTACAGTTTCCAAAAAACAATTTGGATGAGACCACAAGAATGCCTTTCCACTTTGCATCAGTCCATAGAATTGCTTTGAAAGCCCTGAGAAAAGGTTCACTCTGGGGAGAAAAAGCTGATGCACTCCTGCGGGAAAAAGATCGTCTGGAGGCCGAGCTGGAGTCAATGACCAAGAAATCCCATGATGCCTCCAGGACAACTGGTTCTCATCAGCCAGGAGCTTCTTAAGAAGGAAAAGTATGAGAATGACCTGGATTTTTTGCTCGTTGAATTAAGGCTTGTTCAGAAGCAGAAACTAAGACCCATTCATCAGTAAAAATCTGTTCTCAGTCTTTTTCAGATTTATTCTAAACCATTTTATGTTGAGTGTATTTTGAGACCAATTTATGTTGCCTTTTTTGGCTCACTTGGTGTACCAAAGGGAGCTTACGCAATCCTACGTTGGCTTTGGTATCGCGTCTGCGTTAACTTTGATCATCTTCTAACAAACCACTGAAGGGATCAGTGTGAAATTTTATGGGGAGGTACATATGGATGAACAGATTATAAATTGTTTGACTGGTGCAAATTGGTCCATAGGTGGCGCTATATCAAACAAATGGTCAAAACTCTTAAACCATTTGTCCGATCTACTTGAAATTTTGCATACTCCATGTTAGTCAGGGTTGCTATGAAAGTCTGTAAGAACAAATTGATATGAAACAACACGGCCAACATCAGCCAATCAAATCGTCGGCATCGGCGTCTGCATCTGTGTTGGCGCCTGCGTTAGCTTTGATCTTCTACTGCCAAACCACTGAAGGGATCAAGGTGAAATTTGGTACCTGAGTGTGATCCAGGCAAGCAGGAGAGCAGCAGCGAGCACACAGCCAGGAGAGCCTGCTTTCACGGACAGGAAAAAAAAGCTCATGCGGGAGATCTAAACCGTTGGTCGTTATATGCAGTATCTGCAGGGCGGGGCCAGCAGTGGTGGCAGAAACACATCAAAGACTCCTGCTGGAGGTCAGGGGGGCGGCCTGCAGGAGAGCATGCAGTGAAGCATGTTACAATCCAGTGAATTTACAAGGTCAACCAAACAAAAACCTGTGTTGTTTTCAGTATTATGTCTCCTCCGGAGGAGGGAGACATATTGTTTTAAACTCTATTAGCGTTCGCGTTCCGCCGTTTCCAGAGCGTAAGTCCAAAGCGTTGCATGATCTTCACGAAACTTTGCATACTTACTACTCAGGTCCTGCAGTGGTGCCTTTTGGTATGTGCCTGTCTGTCAGTCTGTCCGTCTGTCCGGTGGGTTATGCAGGGAAGGGGGCCGGGGGGGAGACCGTTTTTACAAGTAAAAACACATTCTAGTTGAAACTGATATTCTGAAGGATGCTGACAGGGTTATATAGACATATAGATCCCCAGACTCTTTGTCCCCAGAACTTTTCATCCTGGATCGTTCATCCCCAATAATGCTTTACCCTCTTCTGCATTATAACCTAAACCTAACCCTCACCCTAACCCTTATATCATGGTGATCCGTCCGTCATCCGTCCGTCCATTTGTCTGTCTACAATGGTGGCATGTTTTGTCATCATTAGGGGATGAAAAATCAGGGATGAAAAAAGTCATTGGAGACGAAGAGTCCTGTAACCGGGGATCGTCATCCTCTGAAGACTCTTGTTTACTCAAGTAGTCAGCAGATACAGGAACCGAAGAAGTGTAATTTTATCTACAAAACCCAAAACCAGTGAAGTTGGCGTTATGTAAATTAAAAACAGAATACAATGATTTGCAAATCCTTTTCAACTTATATTCAATTGAATACACTGCAAAGACAAGATGTTTAATGTTCAAACTGAGAAACTTTATTTTTTTTTGCAAATAATCATTAACTTAGAATTTAAAGGCAGCAACACATTGCAAAAAAGTTGGCACAGGGCCTTTTACCACTGTGTTACATCACCTTTCCTTTTAACGACACTCAGTAAAATGTTTGGGAACTGAGGAGACCAATTTTTGAAGCTTTTCAGGTGGAACTCTTTCCCATTCTTGCTTGATGTACAACAGCTTAAGTTGTTCAACAGTCCGGGTCTCCGTTGTCGTATTTTCGCTTCATAATGCGCCACACATTTTCAATGGGAGACAGGTCTGGACTACAGGCAGGCCAGTCTAGTACCCGCACTCTTTTTACTCACGGAGCCATGCTGTTGTAACACGTGCAGAATGTGGCTTGGCATTGTCTTGCTGAAATAAGCAGGGCGTCCATGAAAAAGCGTTGCTTGGATGGCAACATATGTTGCTCCAAAACCTGTATGTACCTTTCAGCATTAATGGTGCCTTCACATATGTGTAAGTTGCCCATGCCTTGGGCACTAATACACCCCCATACCATCACAGATGCTGGCTTTTTTTTAACTTTAATATAACAGTCCGGATGGTTCTTTTCCTCTTTGGTCGGAGGGACACGGCGTCCACAGTTTCCAAAACAATTTGAAATGTGGATTTGTCAGACCACAGAACACTTTTCCACTTTGCATCAGTCCATCTTAGATGAGCTTGGGCCCAGCAAAGACGGCGGCGTTTCTGGGTGCTGTTGATAAATGGCTTTAAGCTTTGCATTGTAGAGTTTTTAACTTGCACTTTTGATGTAGCGACGAACTGTAGTTACTTAGTGGTTTTCTGAAGTGTTCCTGAGCCCATGTGGTGATGTCCTTTACACACTGATGTCGGTTTTTGATGCAGTTTATAGGGATACAAAGGTCACGGGCATTCAATGTTGGTTTTTCGGCCTTGTAAACTTCGTGCAGTGATTTCTCCAGATTCTCTGAACCTTTTGGCGATAATACGGACCGTAGATGATGAAATCCCTAAATTTCTTGCAATAGCTTCGTTGAGGAATGTTGTTTTTAAACTGTTAAACAATCAGCTCACGCATTTGTTCACTAAGTGGTGACCCTCGCCCCATCCTTGTTTGTGAATGACTGAGCATTTCAGGGAAGCTGCTTTTATACCCAATCATGGCACCCACCTGTTCCCAAATTAGCCCCGTTCACCTGTGGGATGTTCCAAATAAGTGTTTGATGAGCATTCCTCAACTCTCTCAGTCTTTTTTGCCACTTGTGCCAGCTTTTTGAAAAATGTTGCAGGCATCAAATTCCAAATGAGCTAATATTTTTAAAAAATTACAAAGTTTACCTGTTCTAACATTTGTCTGTCTACAATGGTGGCATTTTTTTGTCATCATTCAATTGAAAAATCCAGGGATGAAAAGTCATTGGAGACAAAGAGTCCTGTAACCTGTTTTTCATCCTCTGATGACTCTTATTTACTCAAGTAGTCAACTTACACTGGTTTTAATTTTTCTATAATTGCAGTACCACACCAGAGAGAAATTCTACCACCTGAATGTGAGCAGCCATTCTTCATTTTTTGTTTTGTTGTTTTTGTTTTTGCATTTTATATACATACATTCTGGAAACTGAATATCGGACATTGGACTTCAGTTAAAACTATCTATTTGAGTAAATGTTTACTTCCTTAGTTTTAAAAAAGCACTGCACCATATTCCTTGTCTTCAAAGTGTTTGAAATACTGCACTTTCTATGATGCTGGATTGAAAAGAGCCCATTTTCGCTCTCAAATTTGAGTGTTTAAAGATTTCAATTAACTTCTTCCTCAAATAATTTAATAGCATGCACGTATTCCAGACAGAAATCTTCCTTCATGCCCGCTGTTACTCATCAACAAAAAAATCTCCAAAAATTAATTAGCTTTTCGATTTTTAAGTTTTAGACATTTATTGAACATAATTTGATGAAAAGTATTAGAAAGTGACTGTTAGGTGCTGTTTTCCCATTTCAAAAAACCTTTGAACCATATTTATGGCATTCATATTTTCTGAGATACGCAGCTGTTTGCTTTTTTTAATGGTGGTCAAAGTAGGCAGAATTTCACCAATTTGCCCCTCAAATGGAAGAGCCTAAGTGATGTTTAAACTCAACAGGGCAGGAAGTAATCATTCCTAAGTGTGTCCTGTGAAACTGAATCTAATCAATTATCTAATCAATTAAATTTGTTTAATTTGTTCATTTAGTAACTAAATGTGCATTTTTTTCCACATATGGCCCGATGGGGTTGGATGTCTTTTTTCCTTCATTAAATGAAATAATCACTTAAAAACTGCATTTTGTGTTTACTTGCGGTATCTATATCTACTTACGTATCAATACATTTGATGATCTGAAACATTAAAGTGTGACAAATATACAGAAACAGAAGAATTAAGAAGGGGGCAAATACTTTTTCACAGTAGAGTCGCTATATCATGATGAATAAAAATGTCTTATTCACACTGTGAAAAGCAACTTCATAAAAAGAGGGGAAAAAAATGTAACAAATCTAAGTTAATTTATTGGTTCCTAGCTGGTGAAACTGTGGACACAAAGTCACGAAAACTAACAATGTGTTTGGCAGGCAAATGATGGTCAAACCAGATTTCTGTCATATTTGTTATCAGGTTGACAGGGACATATAATGGAAAACTCACTTTTTCAGTTCTTCAGCACATTTGATATCTAGAGCACTTACCAACCCACTAACTGTGAGGAAACATTCGCCTCTCATTCTTTGTGGGGTGCCTTTGTCATAACCTGTACGAAGAATACGCACATCACGTATACGTGCAAGGCTATCAAATAAAACGTGTCAATGGAGAAAGGAAAGGACGCCTGCACACTTACTCCAAGTCACTAAGAAATTTTTATTATTATTAATTTATTAAATTAGGACAACGTTTCGATCCAACTTAAGTACCAGCATATACTTGATATATGTTTGCGTTGGAGCCTTGTACATTGTAATATCGCTTTGTCTTGAATACAATGTTTATGTGAAGATTTTTCCCCATTTTTAACCAAACATATTTTTCTCATACGTGGTTGTATTATTCTTTTATGGGCTGAGGTTTTGATATCTAGTATATGCTGGTATGTTAGATTGTTCAATGTTAATTGTTTTTTGTATGTATTCCCATTTGCCTCTGTCATGTTGTGTGTTGTTTTTTTTTCTCCTTGACCTTTCTGGACGTTTTCGGAGGGTTAACCACACCTATTACAATCAATTGTGTCAGCCTATTGGTGTGGCCAATGTATAAATATGGGTGTGTTCCCCCTTTTTAAACACGATGACCAGATGAAGATCCGAGTTGGATCGAAACGTTGTCCTAATTTAATAAATAAATAAATTTTCTTGGTGGCTTGGAGTAAGTGTGCAAGCGTCCTTTCCTTTCTGCAATGCCTTTGTCATAAAACATGGGATTCAGCATACCATTCCGATTTGGCATACTGCAGGCCTTATGAAAAATGAAAAGGCATTCAGTTGTTTGTCTGTAGCTGATTGGGGCCGATGTGTGTCTGTGGCAGGAGCCTGAATGAGCTGAGGGTGCTGCTGCTGGACTCGCACCGACACTCCCCAGGCATGGACCGGGACCTGAGCCGCGAGGTGCACAAGGCTGAGTGGAGGATGAAGGAACAGAAGCTACAGGATGACATCAAGACTCTGCGAGAGAAGCTGCTGCTTCTGGTAATGATCTTACATGCTTCCGTCTTCACTATTCCTCCTGACCAAGTTATTTCTGTTTCATCTTTTGCTTATTTGACACTGATTTCAACATTGTGCAGTCTTTTTCCTTAGTGTCTACTCATAAAGTACTGTGCCAAAGTTTTAAGCGCATTTAACACAATTTGCATGAGGTGGAAGATGCTTCCAGAAATCATTAAATTTAAGGTTCCTAAATATTGAAAAACATACTTTGAAATGCTGTAAACTGTTCGAAACAAACTGAAATCAGTACTGAGTGTGACGACCCTTGGCCTAAAAGTCTGGGGCACTGTCCTGCAGTTTTGTAGTTTAGTTAGATTATTGGCTGTTTGGTTATTCTGAGCATATTGGGGAATTTGCCACAGTTACTCTCTAGGCTCATGAGTTCACTTGTGTCTGTCCCCTCAGGTATTTGCAGACAGCCTTGATGATGTTAAGATCAGGGCTCTGTCATGGCGTGTTATTTTAATGAACTGCATTTAGTGAAGTGCAAAGTTGACGCTTCAAATGTGTTTTTTATCGACAGCACCACTAATTTGGAAAACAAAAATAAACATTCGACTCCAAATTTAAATTTTAAAAAATCTAAGACTTCTGCATGGTCCTGTATAATTTAATCAAAACCACTTGTGCTCCAGTGTAGTAATTTGCTTAGAAGTGGATGAGGCAATCTGACCTTACATGCCACAATTTTTAAAATCGCAAGAACTAAAAGCAGTTATTTGCCTTGCTTTTGATACTGGCATCTTTCCCAATTCAAATTCAAGCTCCCTGCTAAATCAAAATTCCAATTCTCGGAGTCTGAGCTGGTTTTAAACTGTGCTTACTAAATGTTTTGCCTGTAGGGCTGGGCGATATGATGGGGCCATAAACATGCGGTCAGGATAGGAGGAACATATAGACAGGGGGGACCCTGGGACACGTCCCCCAGAAAATTCTCAATTTTCTGCAATTCTACACAATTCATTTTGTAGCCACACTGAATGCCACCCTACTCTGCCTCCCTCATCCTGTGCGTGACATAAAAAACCGTATTTTATGCAGCAATTATACGGCTAGTGATGTAAGTTCGTACTAGAACTGAAATTACTCGTATGATCAAAAGTGAGATTTTCTAGGGTCATATTCTTTGATAATAAAAGTCAGTCTTTGATATTGGTGCCACTTTAACCATCAATAGTTGCTCCTTTTCTCTCTCCCCACCATCTCCCTGCTCTCCCAGCTCTATCGGCAATATCATGCTCTCAATAAAACTCGCATTACCTTGAATGCGTCAGAGAGCATGAAAGAATTATAATCTATAAACTACAGACTACAAAAGATGCTGCTACACATATGAAGGCCACTTTTGAGTCTGTTCATTAGGATTAGACTGCTTTGATATCATTTCTTTCAGTCTTAACCCTCAATGTTTGCTCCTTTTCTTTCACTCACCTCCATGTCGCCTGCTGTCCCTGGCATCTCATTGGCATGCTCTCTCTCCATCTCTTTCATTACCCAGAATGCACCAGAGTGAACATGAAAGAATTACAGCCAGTGAACTAGGGAGAATGTTGATACACATATGGAGGCAATAACTTGGGATTTGACTGTTTTGATGTGTTGTCATCTCCTATCATATATTTTCAAGAGGATAAAATCAGATTTGGATTTTATCACTTTAACCATCGATCTTTGTTCATGGGGAGTTTTTCCTTATCATTACTGCAGACATGCTTCTGCGGGGATTCAGGCTAGGGTTTAACTATAAAGCGCATTGTGAATAATGTTTGTAAACTGCGCTATACAAATAAAATTTGACTTAATTTCTGATTTGAGTTGTTTTTAAGCTGTTCTATCAATGGTAACATTCCACTGACAGCCAGGCAATGTTGATAACTTGGTGGTCAAGTGACTGTGTAATACAGGACATAGTTCTTGTCATATGCTGGCCAATACACTGAATAGCTACTTATTGATAGAATAGCATGAGGTTTCTGGTGTATACTGGTGCAGTATGTTGTAAACAAGTTTACAATATCAAACACCAAACACGGCAATTGTTGCCTTAGCGAACACTGTAGGGCCAGGTCACGTGGTAATGGAGTTAGAAAACTGGTGTATTTTGTATCATAGCTCCAAAACTAAGTAAGATAGAGTTACAATTTAAATGGCTTTGTGTAGGTATTCCATAGTACTTCAAACATAATTTGCTATTTTGTTGTTTGAAGCACTAGGGAAGACCTACACAAAGCCAAAACTCTTACTTAGTTTTGAAGCTATGATAAAAAATACACCAATTTTAACTCAGTTACATATGACCTGGCCCTGTATGCATGTTGTAAAACCCACAAAACAATACCAATGACGGAAATTGTAGGGGCGAAGGCTCAACGTGTTCTTTGGGCTGGTGTTAACAAGCGCAACCTCCTGGCCGGTGCGAATCACAATAAAATTGATATATTTTCTCCGTTCGAAGAACGGGGCGCAAAAGCACAATGGTTACAATTAATCTGACTCCATAATAAATTTAGAATACCAAATTTGGTCATACACTCGTTAAATATCTGACTCCAAATTAGAATTAGAATTCATAATCTAGGGAAAACATTCGTGGATCTCGAAGTGGCTACACCTCAAACTCTTCGGAGACTACCGCTGTCACTAAACATATACTCCCGGGTATTAGCATTGTTACCGGATCCTAGGTTCGTCGATTATATTGGAGGATGGAAGTCAACCTTCACTGCAACAGCATCTTTTGGCGTGACTACAGCGAACCCAGATCTATGCACGCCCATGGGTTCCTTCAGGGAATTTTAGCAGATAACCGACTTTTCGTCCATGGGTTTCCTTAAGGCTAGAATCCCAGAACCGGCAATACGAAAACCCTTTATGTAAGTAGATCATGTTTGTCTCTCCAACTTAATAAAACCAATTCCCATACCAGGCTGCTGGCCAGTCATTCCTCGGTTGGGATTAAACCCCTAGGTATCCGTCGCAACGTGGCTAGAAAGAATAAAAGGATTAGGAGTCACAGAGACCACGCAAGTTTAAAGGAATAACAATAATTTATTCACCAGGTAGGCAAGAGCTTAAATCAAACAAATCAAAGTTAAACCAATCACAAGTTACAAACAATTTAGAAAATGAGAGTGAAGTCATACCTGGCGAAAAAAGGCCACACGCGGAGCAAGTGTGCGGGAAGTTCGAATTACGATATTCCATAATTAAAAGGGCTACTCACGCACTAACGTGCGCAGGAAGAGATCGGATACGATCTTCCCCGAACAGCTCATTTCTCTTTCCTATAAACCAAACCAGCTACCCCCCCCCCCCAACCAGAGAGCCCCATAAGTTAACCAGGTGGGATATAAGGTTACAGTTCTCAGAACTGAGACAGAGTCAGGCCATTTGATTGTGAAGGAGGGGTCATTCAGACAAAAGGAATGAAACTTTATTACCCGAGAGGAGATTTTACCTTACCCAAATTTAGGGATTTCTAAAAGTGAATGAATTATAATTTCATTGGATATGAAATATGTGCCATTCAACTCCTCGAATTATAACAAAAACATACATACCAAACAAGCCAGGAAAATGTATGAGTATGATGCAGTTGTCATGAAAAAGTCTTAAGCTGAATTATTACACAGGTAAATTGTGTTATAAGTACAGAAGTGATTTCTTAGCAGTATATTGAACATTTGAGCATATTGTGACGTTCCCAGAGGTTTAGATTATTTAAAACAGATAAGTTAGGGTCCAGTCTTACAACAGATGATTGAGGGCAATATGGAGCACTGGGTAAGCTAAAGGCCTCCCATGCAGGGTGACATCAAAGGCACAGAAACCATACAAACCCCCACTCCCAGCTCAGAGGCACAGAGACCATACACACCCCCACTCCCAGCTCAGAGGCTCAGAGACCATACAAACCCCACTCCCAGCTCAGAGGCACAGAGACCATACCACCCCCCCCCCTCCCAGCTCAGAGGCTCAGAGACCATACAAACCCCCCACTCCCAGCTCAGAGGCACAGAGACCATACACACCCCCACTCCCAGCTCAGAGGCACAGAGACCATACACCCCCCACTCCCAGCTCAGAGGCACAGAGACCATACACCCCCCACTCCCAGCTCAGAGGCACAGAGACCATACACACCCCCACTCCCAGCTCAGAGGCTCAGAGACCATACAAACCCCCCACTCCCAGCTCAGAGGCACAGAGACCATACAAACCCCCCACTCCCAGCTCAGAGGCACAGAGACCATACACACCCCCACTCCCAGCTCAGAGGCACAGAGACCATACAAACCCCACTCCCAGCTCAGAGGCACAGAGACCATACACACCCACCCCCACTCCCAGCTCAGAGGCACAGAGACCATACACACCCCCCACTCCCAGCTCAGAGGCACAGAGACCATACACCCCCCCACTCCCAGCTCAGAGGCACAGAGACCATACACACCCCCCACTCCCAGCTCAGAGGCACAGAGACCATACACACCCCCCACTCCCAGCTCAGAGGCACAGAGACCATACACCCCCCACTCCCAGCTCAGAGGCACAGAGACCATACACACCCCCCACTCCCAGCTCAGAGGCACAGAGACCATACACACCCCCCCACTCCCAGCTCAGAGGCACAGAGACCATACACACCCCCCCACTCCCAGCTCAGAGGCACAGAGACCATACACACCCCCCCTCCCAGCTCAGAGGCACAGAGACCATACACACCCCCCCCACTCCCAGCTCAGAGGCACAGAGACCATACACACCCCCACTCCCAGCTCAGAGGCACAGACCATACCATCCCAGCTCACACCCCCCCACTCCCAGCTCAGAGGCACAGAGACCATACACACCCCCCACTCCCAGCTCAGAGGCACAGAGACCATACACCCCCCCACTCCCAGCTCAGAGGCACAGAGACCATACAAACCCCCACTCCCAGCTCAGGCACAGAGACCATAGAGACCCCCACTCCCAGCTCAGGCACCCATACCACCCCCACTCCCAGCTCAGAGGCACAGAGACCATACACACCCCCACTCCCAGCTCAGAGGCACAGAGACCATACACACCCCCACTCCCCAGCTCAGAGCACAGAGACCATACACCCCCCACTCCCAGCTCAGAGGCACAGAGACCATACACCCCCCACTCCCAGCTCAGAGACACAGAGACCATACCATACACCCCCCCACTCCCAGCTCAGAGGCACAGAGACCATACACACCCCCACTCCCAGCTCAGAGGCACAGAGACCATACACACTCCCACTCCCAGCTCAGAGGCACCCCATACCCCCACTCCCAGCTCAGAGGCACAGAGACCATACACACCCCCCACTCCCAGCTCAGAGCACAGAGACCATACACCCCCCCACTCCCAGCTCAGAGGCACAGAGACCATACACACCCCCCACTCCCCAGCTCAGAGGCACAGAGACCATACACACCCCCACTCCCAGCTCAGAGAGACCATGCCCCCCCCCTCAGAGGCACAGAGACCATCCCCCCACTCCCCAGCTCAGAGACACAGAGACCATACACACCCCCCACTCCCAGCTCAGGGCACAGAGACCATACACCCCCCAGGCTCAGAGAGACCATACACCCCCACTCCCAGCTCAGGGCCAGGAGACCATACACCCCCCCACTCCCAGCTCAGGCACAGAGACCATACACACCCCCACTCCCAGCTCAGAGGCACAGAGACCATACACACCCCCCCACTCCCAGCTCAGAGGCACAGAGACCACCCCCACTCCCACACCCCCCACTCCCAGCTCAGAGGCACAGAGACCATACACCCCCCACTCCCAGCTCAGAGGCACAGAGACCATACCACCCCCCACTCCCAGCTCAGGGCACAGAGACCATACCCCCCACTCCCAGCTCAGAGGCACAGAGACCATCCCCCACTCCCAGCTCAGGCACAGAGACCATACACACCCCCCCTCCCCAGCTCAGAGGCACAGCCATCAGAGCTCAGGCACAGAGACACAGAGACCATACACACCCCCCCCCCAGCTCAGAGGCACAGAGACCATACACCCCCCCCACCCCCAGCTCAGAGGCACAGAGACCATACACCCCCCACTCCCAGCTCAGAGACACAGAGACCATACCCCCCCCACTCCCAGCTCAGAGGCACAGAGACCCCCACTCCCAGCTCAGAGGCACAGAGACCATACACCCCCCCAGCTCAGGCACCCACTCCCAGCTCAGAGGCACAGAGACCACCACCCCCCCCCCCAGCTCAGAGGCACAGAGACCATCACCCCCCTCCCAGCTCAGGCACAGAGACCATACACACCCCCCACTCCCAGCTCAGAGCCACAGAGACCATACACACCCCCACTCCCCAGCTCAGAGCACAGAGACCATGCAGAGACCCCATCAGGCACCACCCCCACTCCCAGCTCAGAGCACAGAGACCATAGCTCAGAGGCACAGAGACCATACACCCCCCACTCCCAGCTCAGAGCACAGAGACCATGCACCCCCACTCCCAGCTCAGGCACAGAGACCATACACCCCACCCCTCAGGCACTCAGACCATACACACCCCCACTCCCAGCTCAGACAGACCATACACCCCCACTCCCAGCTCAGAGGCACAGAGACCATACCCCACCCCCAGAGACCATCCCAGCTCCCAGCTCAGAGGCAGAGACCATACACCCCCACTCCCAGCTCAGAGGCACAGAGACCATACCTCAGAGGCACAGAGACCCCCCCCCCCCACCCCAGCTCAGAGGCACAGAGACCATACCCCCCCACTCCCAGCTCAGGCACAGACCATACACCCCCACTCCCAGCTCAGAGGCACAGAGACCACCAAGCCCCCCCTCCCAGCTCAGAGGCACAGAGACCATACACCCCCCTCCCAGCTCAGGCACAGGACCATACAAACCAGAGGCACAGAGACCATACTCAGGCACAGAGACCATACACACCCCCCACTCCAGCTCAGAGGCACAGAGACCATACACCCCCCACTCCCAGCTCAGCGGCACAGAGACCATACACCCCCCCCCCACTCCCAGCTCAGAGGCACAGAGACCATGCCCCCCACCCCTCAGACCATCAGACACCCCCCCCCTCCCAGCTCAGAGGCACAGAGACCATACACCCCCCCCCAGCTCCCCATACACACCCCCCACAGCTCAGGCACAGAGACCATACACACCCCCACTCCCAGCTCCCAGCCATACACCCCCCCCCACTCCCAGCTCAGGCACAGAGACCATACCAGCTCAGAGCACAGAGACCATACCCCCCCCACTCCCAGCTCAGAGGCACAGAGACCATACACACCCCACTCCCAGCTCAGAGGCCCAGAGACCACACACCCCCCACTCCCAGCTCAGAGGCACAGACCATACCACACCCCCACTCCCCAGCCCAGAGGCACAGAGACCATACACACCCCCACTCCCAGCTCAGAGGCACAGAGACCATACACACCCCTACTCCCAGCACAGGGGCACAGAGACCATACACACCCCCCACTCCCAGCTCAGAGGCACAGACCATACACCCCCACTCCCAGCTCAGGGCAGAGACCATACCCCCCCCACTCCCCAGCTCAGAGGCACAGAGACCATACACACCCCCCACTCCCAGCTCAGAGGCACAGAGACCATACACCCCCCCACTCCCCTCAGGGCACAGAGACCATCCCCCCACTCCCAGCTCAGAGAGCACAGAGACCATACCACCCCCACCCCCTCCCAGCTCAGAGGCACAGAGACCATACACACCCCCCCCACTCCCAGCTCAGGGCACAGAGACCATACACCCCCCACTCCCCAGCTCAGGGCACAGGACCATACACCCCCCCCACTCCCAGCTCAGAGGCACAGAGACCATACCCCCCCACTCCCAGCTCAGAGGCACAGAGACCATACACCCCCCCTCCCAGCTCAGAGGCCATACACACAGCTCAGGCACAGAGACACAGCTCACCCCCCCCACTCCCAGCTCAGAGCACAGAGACCATACACCCCCCACTCCCAGCTCAGAGGCACAGAGACCGCACAGAGACTCCCAGCTCAGAGGCACAGAGACCATACCCCCCCACTCCCAGCTCAGCTCAGACCCCCCACTCCCAGCTCAGGCACAGAGACCATACACACCCCCTCCCCAGCTCAGAGCACAGAGACCATACACCCCCCACTCCCAGCTCAGGGCACAGAGACCATACACACCCCCACTCCCAGCTCAGAGGCACAGACCATACACACCCCCACTCCCAGCTCAGGGCACAGAGACCATACCCCCCCCACTCCCAGCTCAGAGGCACAGAGACCAGACCCCCCACTCCCACAGGGCACAGAGACCCCACTCCCAGCTCAGAGGCACAGAGACCATACACACCCCCCACTCCCAGCTCAGAGACACAGAGACCATACACAGAGACTCAGAGCACAGAGACCATACCCACCCCCACTCCCAGCTCAGAGGCACAGAGACCATACACACCCCCACTCCCAGCTCAGAGGCACAGAGACCATACACACCCCCCCACCCCAGCTCAGAGGCACAGAGACCATACACCCCCCACTCCCAGCTCAGAGGCACAGAGACCATACCCCCCCACCCCAGCTCAGCAGAGGCACAGAGACCATACACCCCCCCACTCCCAGCTCAGAGGCACAGAGACCATACACACCCCCCACTCCCAGCTCAGAGGCACAGAGACCATACACCCCCACTCCCCACTCAGAGGCACAGAGACCATACACACCCCCACTCCTCAGCTCAGAGGCACAGACCATCAGGCCACACCCACCCCCCCCCCTCCCAGCTCAGAGCACAGAGACCATACACCCCCCCCACTCCCAGCTCAGAGACACAGAGACCATACACCCCCCCCCCCAGCTCAGAGGCACAGAGACCACCACCCCCCACTCCCAGCTCAGAGACACAGAGACCATACACACCCCCCACTCCCAGCTCCCAGAGACCATCGCACCCCACTCCCAGCTCAGAGGCACAGAGACCATACACCCCCCCCCTCCCTACTCCCAGCTCAGAGCACAGAGACCATACACCCCCCCCACTCCCAGCTCAGGGCACAGAGACCATACACCCCCCCTCCCCATACTCCCAGCTCAGAGGCACAGAGACCATACAAACCCCCCACTCAGGCCAGCCATCAGGCCCCACTCCCAGCTCAGAGCACCAGACCATGCCCCCCCTCCCCAGCTCAGAGGCACAGAGACCATACACCCCCCCACTCCCAGCTCAGCTCAGAGGCACAGACACCCACCCCCACTCCCAGCTCAGGGGCACAGAGACCATACACACCCCCACTCCCAGCTCAGAGGCACAGAGACCATCACCCCCCCCTCCCAGCTCAGCACAGAGACCATACACACCCCCACTCCCAGCTCAGAGACACAGAGACCATACACCCCCCCACTCCCAGCTCAGAGGCACAGAGACCATACACCCCCCCACTCCCAGCTCAGGCACAGAGACCATGCACCCCCCCACTCCCTCAGAGGCACAGAGACCACACACACCCCCACTCCCAGCTCAGGGGCACAGACCACTCCCAGCTCAGAGGCACAGAGACCATACACACCCCCCACTCCCAGCTCAGGCGCACAGAGACCACAGGGGACCACCCCCCCCCCAGCTCAGAGGCCATCACCCCCCACTCCCAGCTCAGAGACCCCACTCCCCCTCAGGCTCCATGCAGCTCAGCTCAGAGGTAGAGACCATACACACCCCCACTCCCAGCTCAGAGGCACAGAGACCAGAGCTCAGAGACACAGAGACCATACACACCCCCCACTCCCAGCTCAGAGGCACAGAGACCATACCACCCCCACTCCCAGCTCAGAGACACAGAGACCATACACCCCCCCACTCCCAGCTCAGAGGCACAGAGACCATACACCCCCCCCCTCCCAGCTCAGAGACACAGAGACCATACACACCCCCACTCCCAGCTCAGAGGCACAGATACACCCCCCCCACCAGCTCAGACCATACACAGAGACCATACCCCCCCACCCCAGCTCAGAGGCACAGGACCATACACACCCCCTCAGGGCACACTCCCCCCCACTCCCAGCTCAGAGGCACAGAGACCATACACCCCCCACTCCCAGCTCAGAGGCACAGAGACCATACACACCCCAGCTCAGGCACAGAGACCATACACACCCCCCCCACTCCCAGCTCAGAGGCACAGAGACCATACACCCCCCCACTCCCAGCTCAGAGGCACAGAGACCATACACACCCCCACTCCCAGCTCAGAGGCACAGAGACCATACCCCCACTCCCAGCTCAGGGGCACAGAGACCATACACCCCCCACTCCCAGCTCAGGGCACAGAGACCATACACACCCCCACTCCCAGCTCAGAGGCACAGAGACCATACACCCCCACTCCCAGCTCAGAGGCACAGAGACCATACACCCCCCCCACTCCCAGCTCAGAGACAGAGACCATACACACCCCCAGACTCAGAGACACAGAGACCATGCCCCCCCACTCCCAGCTCAGAGGCACAGAGGCTCAGAGGCACAGAGACCATACACACCCCCACTCCCAGCTCAGAGGCACAGAGACCATCACACACCCCCCACTCCCAGCTCAGAGACACAGAGACCATACACACCCCCCCACTCCCAGCTCAGAGCACAGAGACCATTTACACCCCCCACTCCCAGCTCAGAGGCACAGATGCCATCACAGATGCACCAGCGCTCACACACCCCCCCCCCAGCTCAGAGGCACAGAGACCATCACCCCCACTCCCAGCTCAGAGACACAGATACCATGCCCCCCCTCCCAGAGCACAGAGCCAAAAACCCCCCCACTCCCAGCTCAGAGACACAGAGACCATACACACCCCCACTCCCAGCTCAGAGACACAGAGAGCACACACCCCCCTCCCAGCTCAGAGGCACAGACCATACACACCCCACTCCCAGCTCAGAGGCACAGAGACCATACACACCCCCCACTCCCAGCTCAGAGCAGAGACACAGACCATACCCCCCACTCCCAGCTCAGAGGCACAGAGACCATAGCCCCCACTCCCAGCTCAGGCACAGAGACCATACCCCCCCACTCCCAGCTCAGAGGGCACAGATGTAGCTCCCCCCACTCCCAGCTCAGGCCACAGAGACCATACACACCCCCACTCCCAGCTCAGAGACACAGAGACCATTTACCCCCCCCCCACTCAGACGCCAGGACCATACACACCCCTCAGAGGCACAGAGAGCTCAGAACACAGAGACCATACACACCCCCCCTCAGCTCAGAGACACAGACCATTCCATACTCCCAGCTCAGGGCAGAGGCCCAGCTCAGACCCATACCCCCACTCCCAGCTCAGATTTTTGAGACCATACACCCCCCACTCCCAGCTCAGAGGCATGGAACACCCCCCCACTCCCAGCTCAGGGCACAGAGACCATACACACCCCCCCCAGCTCCCAGCTCAGAGGCCACAGCTCAGGCACAGACCAAGCCACCCCCACTCCCAGCTCAGAGACACAGAGCCATACACCCCCCTCCCAGCTCCCAGCTTCACCATGACCCCACTCCCCAGAGGTACCATACCACCCCCCCAGCTCAGAGCTCAGGTGACCACACCCCCACCCCAGCTCAGAGGCCCACTCCCCCAGCTCAGAGGCACAGAGACCATACACCCCCCACTCCCAGCTCAGAGCACAGAGACCATGGACCCCCCAGGACCAGCTCAGAGGCACCAGAGGGGGGCCATCCCCCCCACTCCCCTCAGGGCACAGAGACCCAGCTCAGAGGCTCAGAGAGACCCCCCCACTCCCAGCTCAGAGACACCCATATACCCCCCACTCCCAGCTCAGAGACACAGACCATTTACCCCCCCACTCCCAGCTCAGAACACAGAGACCATTGACCCCCCACTCCCAGCTCAGGGCTCAGAGACCATACACATATTTTACTCCCAGCTCAGGGCACAGTGTAATGTGGATATGGCTCAGAGACACAGAGACCATACCCCCCACTCCCAGCTCAGCTCAGAGGCACCCCACTCCCAGACCAGAGACCATACCAAAAACTCCCAGCTCAGAGGCACAGAGACCATACACCCAAAAGGAGGCTCAGAGACACAGAGACCATACACCCCCCCAGCCCAGCTCTGCACAGAGGCCCCACTCCCAGCTCAGACCAGAGACCATACCTAACCCCTCCCAGCTCAGAATACAGAGACCATACCACCCCCCCTCCCAGCTCAGAGAGGCACCAGCTCAGAGTCACAGAGACCACCACCCCCACTCCCAGCTCAGGGCACAGAGACCATTAAATGGCTCAGAGACTCCATCTATACACCCCCCACTCCCAGCTCAGGAACAAGACCATATACCCCCCCACTCCCAGCTCAAACAAGACCACACCATGCACACCCCCCACTCCCAGCTCAGAGGCACAGACCACCATTATTCCCCATCCCAGCTCAGAGGCACAGAGACCATCCATCAGGGTCCCCACTCCCAGCTCAGAGACACAGAGACCATACAAACCCCCCACTCCCAGCTCAGGCACAGATGACCATAATTCAGGGCACCCCCATCCCAGCTCAGAGGCACAGAGACCATACACACCCCACTCCCAGCTCAGAGGCACAGAGACCATACTCCCAGCTCAGAGGCACAGAGACCATACACTCCCCAGCCCAGCTCAGGGCACAGAGACCATACACACCCCCACTCCCAGCTCAGGCAGACCCCCCCCCACTCCCAGCTCAGAGGCACAGAGACCATTTCCCCCCACTCCCAGCTCAGAGACCCCCCCCCCCACTCCCAGCTCAGAGACACAGAGACCATACACACCCCCTCCCAGCTCAGAGACACAGAGACCATACACACCCCCACTCCCAGCTCAGAGGCCCCCACTCCCCAGCTCAGAGGCAGAGACCATACACACCCCCCACTCCCAGCTCAGAGGCACAGAGACCATACACCCCCCACTCCCAGCTCAGAGACACAGAGACCATACACACCCCCCCCCCCCAGCTCAGAGGCACAGAGACCATACACACCCCACTCCCAGCTCAGAGACACAGAGACCATACCACCCCCACTCCCAGCTCAGGGCACAGACCATACCCCCCCACTCCCAGCTCAGAGGCACAGAGACCATAGAGGCACAGACCATCCCATACACACCCCCAGCTCAGAGCACAGAGGCCCCACTCCCAGCTCAGACCACAGAGACCATTCCCCCCACTCCCAGCTCAGAGGCACCAGAGACAGAGATATACACCCCCACTCCCAGCTCAGAGGCACAGAGACCATCCACACCCCCACTCCCAGCTCAGAGGCACAGAGACCATACACCCCCACTCCCAGCTCAGGCACAGAGACCATACACACCCCCACTCCCCTCAGAGCACAGAGACCATGCCCCCCTCCCAGCTCAGAGACCAGGCACTCCCAGCTCAGAGGCACAGACCATACAAACCCCCCACTCCCAGCTCAGAGGCACAGAGACCATACCCCCCACTCCCAGCTCAGAGGCACAGAGACCATACACACCCCCCACTCCCAGCTCAGAGGCACAGAGACCATACACACCCCACTCCCAGCTCAGGCACAGAGACCACACCCACTCCCAGCTCAGAGCACAGAGACCCCCCCCCCACTCCCAGCTCATGGGCACAGAGACCATACACACCCCCACTCCCAGCTCAGGCACAGAGACCATACACCCCCCACTCCCAGCTCAGAGGCACAGAGACCATACACACCCCCACTCCCAGCTCAGAGGCACAGAGACCATACACACCCCCACTCCCAGCTCAGAGGCACAGAGACCATACACCCCCCACTCCCAGCTCAGAGGCACAGAGAGACCACTCCCAGCTCAGAGGCCCCCACTCCCAGCTCAGAGACACAGAGACCACACACCCCCCCACTCCCAGCTCAGAGGCACAGAGACCATACACACCCCCCACTCCCAGCTCAGAGACAGAGACCATACACACCCCCACTCCCAGCTCAGAGGCACAGAGACCATACACACCCCCCCACTCCCAGCTCAGAGGCACAGAGACCATACACACCCCCCCTCCCACACAGAGACCATACACCCCCCTCCCCAGCTCAGAGGCAGAGACCATACACACCCCCCACTCCCAGCTCAGAGGCACAGAGACCATACACACCCCCACTCCCAGCTCAGAGGCACAGAGACCCCCCCCACTCCCAGCTCAGAGGCACAGAGACCATACACCCCCACTCCCAGCTCAGAGGCCCCCACTCCCAGCTCCAGCTCAGGCTCAGCACAGAGACCATACACACCCCCCACTCCCAGCTCAGAGGCACAGACCATACCACCCCCACTCCCAGCTCAGAGGCACAGAGACCATCCCACTCAGAGGCCCCCACTCCCAGCTCAGCTCAGACACAGAGACCATACACACCCCCCCCACTCCCAGCTCAGAGGCACAGAGACCATACACTCCCCCCCACTCCCAGCTCAGGCACAGAGAGCTCAGAGGCCAGACCATACCCCCCCACTCCCAGCTCAGAGGCACAGAGACCATACACACCCCCCCACTCCCAGCTCAGAGGCACAGAGACCATCCCCCCCACTCCCAGCTCAGAGGCACAGAGACCATACACCCCCCACTCCCAGCTCAGGCACAGAGACCATACACCCCCCCACTCCCAGCTCAGAGGCACAGAGACCATACACCCCCACTCCCAGCTCAGAGGCACAGAGACCATACACACCCCCACCCCCAGCTCAGAGGCACAGAGACCATACACCCCCACCCCCTCCCAGCTCAGAGGCACAGAGACCATACACACCCCCCCACTCCCAGCTCAGAGGCACAGAGACCATACCCCCCACTCCCAGCTCAGAGGCACAGAGACCATACACACCCCCACTCCCAGCTCAGAGGCACAGAGACCATACACACCCCCCACTCCCAGCTCAGAGGCACAGAGACCATACACCCCCACTCCCAGCTCAGAGGCACAGAGACCATACACCCCCACTCCCAGCTCAGAGGCACAGAGACCATACACCCCCCCACTCCCAGCTCAGAGGCACAGAGACCATACACACCCCCACTCCCAGCTCAGAGGCACAGAGACCATACTCCCCCACTCCCAGCTCAGAGGCACAGAGACCATACACACCCCCCACTCCCAGCTCAGGCACAGAGACCATACACCCCCCTCCCAGCTCAGAGGCACAGAGACCATACACACCCCCCCCACTCCCAGCTCAGAGGCACAGAGACCATACACACCCCCACCCCCAGCCCAGAGGCACAGAGACCATACACCCCCCCACTCCCAGCTCAGAGGCACAGAGACCATACACACCCCCACACTCCCCAGCTCAGGGCACAGAGACCATACACACCCCCACTCCCAGCTCAGAGGCACAGAGACCATACACCCCCCCACTCCCAGCTCAGAGGCACAGAGACCATACCCCCCCCACTCCCAGCTCAGAGGCACAGAGACCACACCCCCCACTCCCAGCTCAGGAGACCATACACAGAGGCACAGAGACCATACACCCCCCCACTCCCAGCTCAGAGGCACAGAGACCATACACCCCCCCACTCCCAGCTCAGAGGCACAGAGACCATACACCCCCCCCCCTCCCAGCTCAGAGGCACAGAGACCATACACACCCCCCCACTCCCAGCTCAGAGGCACAGAGACCATACCCCCCCACTCCCAGCTCAGAGGCACAGAGACCATACACCCCCCACTCCCCTCAGAGGCACAGAGACCATACACACCCCCCCACTCCCAGCTCAGGCACACCATACACCCCCCCCCCAGCTCAGAGGCACAGAGACCATACAAACCCCCCCCCACTCCCAGCTCAGAGGCACAGAGACCACCATACAGAGGCACAGAGACCATACCCCCCCAGCTCAGAGGCACAGAGACCAAACCCCCCCCCCAGCTCAGAGGCCACACCCCCACTCCCAGCTCAGTGGCACAGAGACCATACACCCCCCACTCCCAGCTCAGAGGCACAGAGACCATACACACCCCCACTCCCAGCTCAGAGGCACAGAGACCATACACACCCCCCCTCTCCCAGCTCAGAGGCACAGAGACCATACCACCCCCCACTCCCAGCTCAGAGGCACAGAGACCATACACCCCCCCCCACTCCCAGCTCAGGGCACAGAGACCATACACCCCCCCACTCCCAGCTCAGAGGCACAGAGACCATACACCCCCCCACTCCCCAGCTCAGCTCAGGCACAGAGACCATACACCCCCCACTCCCAGCTCAGAGGCACAGAGACCATACACACCCCCCACTCCCAGCTCAGAGACTCAGAGACCATACACACCCCCCACTCCCAGCTCAGAGACACAGAGACCATACACACCCCCCCTCCCCAGCTCAGAGACACAGAGACCATACACCCCCCCTCCCCAGCTCAGGGCACAGAGACCATACACACCCCCCACCCAGCTCAGCTCAGAGACCACAGCTCAGAGGCACAGAGACCACCCCCCCCACTCCCAGCTCAGAGGCACAGAGACCATACACACCCCCCACTCCCAGCTCAGAGGCACAGAGACCACCCCCCACTCCCAGCTCAGAGGCACAGAGACCATACACACCCCCCACTCCCAGCTCAGAGGCACAGAGACCATACACACCCCCCACTCCCAGCTCAGAGGAGACCATACACAGCTCAGACCCATACACACCCCCCCACTCCCAACTCAGAGGCACAGAGCTCAGAGGCACAGAGACCACAAACCCCCCACTCCCCCAGCTCAGAGGCACAGAGACCACAGAGACCACACCCCCCCTCCCCAGCTCAGAGGCACAGAGACCATACACCCCCATACAAACCCCCAGCTCAGAGGCACAGAGACCATACAAACCCCTACTCCCAGCTCAGAGGCGCAGTAACCATACACACCCCCCCACTCCCAGCTCAGAGGCACAGAGACCATACACACCCCCCACTCCCAGCTCAGAGGCACAGAGACCATACACCCCCCCACTCCCAGCTCAGAGGCACAGAGACCATACACACCCCCCACTCCCAGCTCAGAGGCACAGAGACCATACACCCCCCCCACTCCCAGCTCAGAGGCACAGAGACCATACACCCCCCCACTCCCAGCTCAGAGGCACAGAGACCATACACCCCCCACTCCCAGCTCAGAGGCACAGAGACCATACAAACCCCCCTCTCCCAGCTCAGAGGCACAGAGACCATACACACCCCCCTCCCCCAGCTCAGAGGCACAGAGACCATACACACCCCCACTCCCAGCTCAGAGGCACAGAGACCATACACACCCCCCCACTCCCAGCTCAGAGGCACAGAGACCATACACACCCCCACTCCCAGCTCAGAGGCACAGAGACCATACACACCCCCACTCCCAGCTCAGAGGCCGGGTTTATTGCCTCCTGTCCCGCCATTCACACATACAGCTTGATCACACTTTGCATCCCCCAGTTCTGGTCTCCAGTCTCCTAAAGGCATAAACCACCCCCACTTCCCTTCACACAAAACCCCAGCAAACAACAAGCTGCTTGTCATCAGGAACTCAACAATTTATTATAGTGCGTTGCGTTGAAATCTTTTGATGCTCAGAAGGCCGGCCAGTCTTGCTGCAGTGTCACAGATGCACTCATCAGCGCCAGCGGTGCTCCAACCCCCCTTTTCCCATCTTACAACTTGATACTTTTTAAAATGACAGAAATGCGTCAAAGGCATTTCCTTAACATTATAGATAGTGCTACTTGTATAGCACTTATTAATGTCCAAAAAATCAAGGTGAGTACCTTCACAAAAGTAAGCTAAGTCAATTTAGCTCTGTGCGCACCTTCCACTTGTGTGTGCATCATAGCCCCGACACAATGTAGCCATATTGATATTGATTTGGGTCGGTCTCTTTTTACAGATTGCCGCTCTTCATGTCACGCCAGCTCGCGGCTATCTCATAACGCATGCGTATGTTTGAATATACTCAGAGGAACCACTTCCGTTGACCGATCACGGATGTAATTGCAACAGGAAAAATCAGGCCCCGTGAATGATGGAAAGCTTATTAAAACTGTAAACGCACTAGATAAACTTTTATTCTGCATTTCACTAAACGATTTGGGTAAGATAACTCACAGTCTGCGAGTTTATCACTGGTTTCCTCGCTCCGCCCTCATTAATTTTTGGCGGAGCTTGCCTCTTCTCTCCTTTACCCTCTGTAGTATATGCTAATTCATGTTATATGCAGGTCCTATTTGGTAGAAAATGTTATATTGTCTTTACGATATATTTTGTTATATCACCCAGCCCTAATCCCAGACTTTGCTTGTCTTAGCTGGAATTTTCCCTGTAGTTCTTGCTGAGGTTATGGCAGTCTATTGATGAAACCTACTCCCAGCACATGATATCCATCAGTCATTGGACAAAGCCAGCGAGCGTCATGTTCTGTGGCTCTGCTTCCAGGGCCGGGAGAAGTCTTCACCTGACCACCGCAGGTACTCTATGATGGACCCGGCGGCCTCAGAGCTGGAGGTGTCGAGGCTGAAGGAGAGGCTTCTGAACACTGAGGATGCCCTGAGGAAAGCTCTGGAGCACAACCAGCATGTGGACCAGCTGGTGCAGGCCATGCGCGTCCATCCTGAGGAGAGGCTGGTACGAAACCACAGGGAGCCTCCCATAACCTTCTGCAGCTACTGTTTGCAACCGCTGAAACGCCAGTTTGTTGTCACATCTAGTTTCTTATGAATTAGACAGATGAGGCATGCAGATATGACAGTATTGTGTTAAATTATGCTGTTTTTAATTGTTTCTGGCTTACGCAAAGTTATCATTGCAATAATGATTCAGTCATGGGCTCTTAAGTATTTGCATATTTTAATTCGAACGGAGGGCTGGTGTAATGTGGATATGGTGAGAGAGTACAATATTGTGCAGCGAAAGCCATGGTTTTTCATAGTGAGTTGGAGCCAACCGCGTTTGCAGTGCCCGTGACTTTTAAGGTCAAAAAACTGAAACGGCGACAAAAGTATGCTATACAACCAAAAGAGTGTGGACACTTCTGAAACCTCATTGACATACATATACTGAAAAGCCTTAGTTCTGCATGTATTATTTACAGTGTGATTTCAGACCCAGTGACAGTCTAACCCCTTTGCGCAGAATACAAATAGTACCAATTTTTCCTGTTGTGCATGAGCCTATTTAAGCTTTGTAACTCAGTATTTGTGTCACAGAGACTCTTGAAAATTATTCCAGTGAAGCAAGACATTTAGGAATTAAATGTCGAAATTTACAGACTCTGGCATCTATATCTACGCAAGAACAAAATAGGAACAAAATATAATTAATTATTAACAAAAGATTTGTTTTAATGCACAGTCAATGTGTTGGCTGAACAAGATCAATTATTCCATCATGATGAAAGTGCTGAAGTGCACTATCGTTGGGTCTGAAATCACACTGTGAGTAATATACGTATGCAGGACTAAAGTCCTTCAGCATACAATAACCATGTTTTTAAATTCTAAATATCGGGCAAATGAATTTGGAATAAGTTGGTCAGTTTGGACAGAGATTCAGCCTCCATTTGACGGTACTACAGTTCAGATCTGTTTTGGCGCTCAGATTTTGCAGCATTTTGTATAACCCTTCTCTCCCTCTGCTGAAATTAATTTGAGTTGTGAAATGGGGGTGGCACATTCAGAAAGGGCTACAATTTCCAAAATAAACTTGACTGAAAATACCCCCAAATGAAAGCTGAAAATCTCTCCTGTCAGCACATAAAATTAAATTCAAATTCAATAAAAATCTCCGGTATGTAGAATTAAAAAATATCTGTTGTCTATGCATGTCAGTGAGGTCTCAGTGAAGTGTACACACACTTCTGCCTTTATAAGGTTGATATTCTATGTTGGACAGAGCCATCATCATTGTTCAGAAACATTAATCATTATATTCTCCTATCTTTTTACACTTGTTTGCTGTACAGGGGAACTCAAATTCAGCCAATGGGATTCATGAGCAGGACAAGCCTTTCACACAAGAAGTGAGTTAAATTGAAGGTAACATCTTTTGTTTCTTTCACACAACTTTGACAGGCTGATGGTATTAATGAATATAGACAGTCTTTGTTAGGGATCATGGGCGGAAGAACATATTCTTGTGCTACAGCAATCGGAGGGTTTAATCGATAGTTGGTTTTAATCTGTTTGTGGGAACATTCTTCATTAAAGGCAGTCTAAACTTAATCTGACAGTGCTCAAAACAAAGCTTGATTTGTAAACAGAGAAAACTATATTTGATTTTGCAGTGGTGAATGTGTCTGAGACACGATAACCTAATCGAAAATAATGAAATATTGAACATGAATCAATAACGGAACAAGAAGAGGCTACTGACAGCCTAGACTCGGGCCGTTGAGCTTTTAACGTTGCGCTTCTAACTAAAATTTTTGCATGCGCTGCATTGGTAACCGACCCTAAGGAAGATCACAACACGGAAAATTAAAAAAAAAAAAAAAAAAAAAAAAAAAGCAGAGCCCATATTTAGACTCTGTGCCTATCGGCCCGAGTGATTATAGCCCTAAAGCAAAAATGCATAGGAGCCACAATTTCTCAGTGAAAATGGTAGCCTTTTGGCACAACGCATCCAAGCTCTAATTTATGTAATAAAAATGTTTGAACATATTTGTTTAATTTTTTTTTATTTAAAATGGGCATTTTTATTTGCCTGTGTGGAATGAATAACACATTGAATGTATTTTTACATTTTGTCCAACCTCAACAACAATTCCAACATGGCTAAAAGCTTGGAAAAAACTCTTATGGAGAAAACGTGTCATACTGTGCCAGTATTTTGGGTTTTGCTTCAAAAATACACAGATCAGCAATACCTTTATGGCCACTGGCAGGTGAAATGAACAACATTGATTAACTTGTTACAATGGCACCTGTCAATCGGTTGGATACATTAGGCAGCAAGTGAATATTTTATCCTCGAAGTTGTGTGCTGGAAGCAGGAAAAGTGGGCAGCGTAAGGATGTCAGCGACTTTGACAGGGGCCGTATTGTGGTGGTTTGATGACTGGGTCAGGGCATCTCCCATCTGCAGCTCTTGCGGGGCGTTCCCAGTCTGCAGAGGTCAGTAAGTGGTCCAAGGAAGGAAAACCAGTGAACCGGCGACATGTGCTGTGGGCGGCCACAGCTCACGGATGCGTGTGGGGAGCGAAGGCTGGCCCGTGTGGACCAGTCCAGCAGAAGAGCTACTGTAGCTCAAACTGCTGAAAAAGTTCATGCTGGTTCTGATGGAACGCAAAGTGCATCGCAGTTTGTTGCGTATGGAGCTGTGTGGCCACAGACCGGGCAGGGTGCCATGTTGGCCCGTCCACTGCCAAAAGTGCCTACATCGGGCACATGAGCATCAGAACTGGACCACATAGTAATGGAAGAAAGTAGCCTGGTTTGATGAAACACATTACATCATGCGGATGGCCGTGTGCATCTGCATCGCTTACCTGGAGAAGACGTGGCACCAGGATGCACTATGGGAAGAAGGCAAGGCGGCGGAGGCAGTGTGATGCTTTGGGCAATGTTCTGCTGGGAAAACTTGGGTCCAGCCATTCACGTGGATCTTACTTCGGCCTGCACCACCTACGCAAACATACTTGCGGACCAAGTACACCCGTTTAAGGAACCGGTATTTCCTGATGGCAGTGGCCTAATTCAGCAGGATAATGCACCCTGCCACGGTGCAAAAATGGTTCAGGAATGGTTTGAGGAACACAACAGCGACTTCAAGTTGTCGACTTCCCCAAATCTCAATGCAATCGAGCATCTGTGGGATGTGCTGGGCAAACAAGTCTAATGAGGCCCCGCCTTGAAACTTAGAGGACTTACAGGATCTGCTGCTAAGGTCTTGGAGCCAGATATCACAGCACACCTTCAGAGATTCAGTGGAGTCTGTGCCTCAGCAGGTCAGGGCTGTTTTGATGGCAAAAGGGGTACCTACACAACATTAGGCTGATAGTCATAATGTTGTGGTTGATTGGTGCATAAGCATTGTCTTGGCCTACATGCTTTTGAAGCAGATGTGGGCGCAATCTGCTGACATGAGGTCTTGCTGCAAAAAAAAAAAAAAAAAAAAAAGTACAATTTTGTCTGGGACCAACGTGCCTGGAACAGCGTGATAAGGAAAGGGTTTTGGTGGTGTTATCTGTTAACTAATAATTTTTGCCCCCCAAAAAAAAAAATGCCATAGATGGTCCACAAGGGGGAGAATTTTCAACTGTTGGGACAGTGCGGAGGTTGAGTGATGGTATGTTATTTTAATGCACATATTTTACATTGAACACTTGGACATTTCCAAGTTGTAGAAATTGCATCCACACATAACGTGTCTTTTGTTTGGCTGGTAGAGTGAGCTGGTGGTCAAACTGGAGAATCGGCTGATGCAGGCTGACGAGCTTATTGACCAAACTTTTAAATGCCCGAAAGACTGCGTAAATCAGCTGACGTTGATTGCTCTGGAATTTTCAGCAGCAAAAAAATCTGGCTTATCATTTTCAACATTATTAGTTGTTTTGCAAATCAGCTTCAATGTACTTGCTTGTTGCATCTTGGATCTGATGATTTAAAATTGCATTTTTTTTGGAAACTTCAAGCTTCCACAGTACAGCTAGTGGAGAAAATTGATGCTAGTTTACACTTTATAGGGCACTCAAAAATATCCTGAGTAGCTTTGTGAAAAAAAAGTACCGCACGCCAGGCGTATGTCCATACATAGTCTCACCATCACTTGCCCCAGTCTTAGGTGAACAGGTCTTATGATCAAATATGGCGTCATCATTTTTTTATGCAAAAATGTCACTAATTCCTAGAAAACCTATACAAATGACACCTAAATCAACATTTAGCACAACTATTCAACTGTTAAATGAGTGAGTTTTATCAACTTGCCTTTGTTAATTATGATGTTCGTGCGAGTGGGACTGGGTCGGGGCTCACACCTGCATTTGGAGAGCTCTGGAGAAAAAAGGAAGTTTGAGAACCTCTGGAACATTGCTGATTGATCAGATACCATGATGTAACTATCTGGGACGTAGCCTGATCTTCTTTGATTGGCTGGGAGAAATTTACGTTGTTCTATTGCCTCACGGAGAGGCGTGGGGGCACCGTTTCAGATGCCGACTAAAGTTACCGACTATGATTCCTCGCCTGATTAAGGGTTAACTGTGTCCATTCATGGTTATGCAGCTTAAACTTCTTATGGCAGCGCTTACATCTCTATGGCATATCTGGTTTCACAAATTTGAGTAGCACATCTGCAGTCTGTCAGGACCGTCCCAACATATGCTCTAAACGAAGAGATGCCTTCATCCTGGAGCCGTCTTCGCACCGTACAGGAGCTGATGTGGTTACGGCATCTTCAGGGATCCTCGGCAGGGGTTGATGTTGCTGGATGAAAGCGGTCTCTGAGATGCGTCGCACGTATGCTACGGTCCTGGGTATGCATAGCCACACATGGCTGCCCAGGCTGCAGTCGATCATGAGAGCTTCCTGTCTACCTATATCAGATTTGCAGGCGTAAAACAGTCAGGTGACGCACTCCAAAGTGTGCCGCAACTCTGGCCGCACTCATTCCGCCCGTCAGCATTCCGATCGCCTGATCCCTGCTTTATTGTGTCAGTCGTGACATCATGACTTTTCACAAACATCAAGTTTTCAAAGCTGCTGAGCGATTAATCGATTAGCTGATCGTGACGGCATATCCCTGGTCTTTGTTATGGAATGTTACACTAAATGCGTGTATACATTGCAGTCAGACATTTGGGACACGACTTAATTTGACCTCGGGCTGGGCGATATGAACAAAATCGGATATCTCGATATTTTTGATTGAATCCCTCAATATTTATATTATGTCAATATTTTAAGGCCAATGTTGGTGCTTACTGCTTATACAAAAATATTTACGCAATGGGATTTTTGATAAACAGTCATAAGCAATATGGATATAATGACCAAGCAGGTACCGGCCATAGTTAGAACAGTCTAATAAGAGCAAAGGACTGCATCCCTTTCCTATAATGCAGCCTTTAAAACCAGAAAAGACGACACTTATTTCAAATCAGGATATTACAATATACAAAATCTATGACGATATCTTATATCTCGATATCAATATAATATCGATGTATTGCCCAGCTCTAATTTGACGCCATAATGACTATGAATTGAACTCTGGATTCAATAAAAGAAGTATCAACCGATAATACTAGTGTAGTACTTGCCTGTGAGTTAATGCATCTTTCTTTTATATTTAACAGGAAAAGCTCTGATGAAGGAGAGCAGCAGGCCATGGAAATTTGCGGAGCTGCATTGTCAAAAGGGCAGAACTGGTCTCAAGTTTTAGACATTGGATAATGGTACTTGCGTTTCAATGGATACTTGAATCCATTTTGCATTTACTGTTATAATCGTTGAATGGTTTGATTTTTCAGAGAAAAAATCTGTGACTTGAATAGCCCATGTCAGATAATCAAGTTTTACCTAAATGCCCACTAATTATTCTGTACAGGTGATTAATTTATGGTGTGACAACATGCTATTTTTAGCAACGTTTTCACCAAAAATTATATCAAAAACTAAAATCATGTTAAAGGGCAATGCTGAAAGGGGTCAGAAGACTAAAACCACACTATGCTACTATACTGGAATAACTTGGATTATCTGACTTCTTTCTGTGTACTCTTGAAGTTTTGATACCAGTTGACGTCCAGACCTTTGAGTCTAATTGAAACTTTTTTTATTTATTTGCTGTGCTACGATCCTGTTTCTGATTGGCTGATGGAAAACTCATGTAGACTTTAAACAACCTGCTGAACCTCATCTGCTTCAGTTTCATGTACATGTGAATAATAAAAATGACAAGATTCCCATAATTCCGTTGGGGCTTGTTTTGTGATTATTTGCATAGTTGAGAAATGGGGGGGGGGGGCGGCGGCGGCGGGTGCGGGGGGATTCTGCTTCTTAGATTTGACCTTCTAGTGTCTTGAGTGCCTAAACACAAAATGAGCGTGATTTTAAAAAACATGGCAGTGTTACATAGTGGGAAAGGGTCAGCTGTGCTAACTTCTCTGCTGTCATAATATGGCATTGATGTGATTCCCATTTTCCATTGTGTGCCAACTTTTGAACCCGTTGTACAGACAAGGTATAAAAACTAAATAAAAACGGCATGCTTTAATTTGCAAACCCCTTTTAACCTGTATTCGACTGAAAAATGCACAAAATAACCAATCATTTTGGCCTCAAGGACACTACTATTTGGAGTCTCAAATGTGAACTTTTTTCTTATATAAAATATTAGGCATTCCAAATTTTGGGGTTCTCAATGTCATTTTTTGCGAGTCATGATCTACCACACATTTTTAATGGGAAATAGTTCCAGGCTGCAGGCAGACACGCGAGCACCGGCACTCTGACTACACAGCCGTATTGGTGTACCGTGTGCGGACTGCTGAAAGAGGCAGGATTGTCTCTGAAAAAGACATTTGAAAGGCAGCATATGTATTTTGCAAAATGTGTATGTCTTCTTCTGCGTTATTTGTGCCTTCACAGGTAACGTCACTGCGTCCAACCTTGGCTTCTTTTTGCTACGATTCGATCAAATTTTCGCTATCACTATTGAATATAATTTACTCTGTGTCATTTTCATTTTGTGTTTCTTATTATTATTCCTCATCTATGGAGCTGACTGTCAATAAAATCTTAAGTTGTAAAATAACATGAGTGGCAAGAACAGGCCGTTCAGCCCAACTAGGCTCGCCAGTTTCTTATCACTATAGTGAATCTATTACTTCAAATACTCAATGACTCAGTGGTATCTTGCGCTAAATCAAGCCTGTTCTTGAAAATTCCCGAGGTTTCTGCCTCAACAATATGGTCAGGCAAGCTATTCCACACTGAGATTACTCTCTGGGTTAAAAAAAAATTTCCTAATGTCAGTGCTAAATTTACTCTTGGCCAACTTCCATTTGTTACCTCGAGTTCTACTTACAAAACTTGGCATAAGTAATCCCTCATAATTCACTTTGTTAATCCCTTTAACATATTTAAAGACCTCAATCAGATCACCCCTTAGTCTCCTTTTCCTAAGACTAAAGAGATTAAGGATCTTCAGCCTCTTCTCATAGCTTTCATCTTTAATACCTGAAATTTGCTTAGTGGCTCTTCTCTGAACTTTTTCTAGAGCCTCTATATCTTTCTTAAAGTATGGTCCCCAGAACGGTATACAATACTCCAGATGTGGTCTGACGAATGTGTTGCACAAGAGAAGTATGACCTCCTTGGATTTTTACTCAATACTTTTGGCTATATATCCCAGCATCCGATTGGCTTTTTTAACTGCTACGGCACAATGGCTAGAACCTGGGAGGGTTTGGTCAACGATCACTCCCAGATCTTTTTCATGTGGACCACATTCCAGTTTTAAACCTGAAGTAATCCTGTCTACTGTTTTGATTACCTACATGTAGAACTTTAAATTATGCTACATTAAATTTCATTCACCTCATTTCTGCCCAATTATGGATTCTATCTAAATCATCCTGAATCACTTCAGTGGACTTAAAACTTAGAACCACAATTGTCAACAGATGTGTGCAAGTGTAGCAGTTTTGCTGTGCTAATATCCTATCCAAGCACGGGCATTTTGCTGAAGTCGCCGCTCCCCCTGACAGCTTGAGGTCTCTAACCTGTGCACATCTCCTCATGCTGGTATCTTCCCTGATGCTGCTCTGCTGGGCCTGCACTGCAGCCATCTTCAGTTTGTGCTTGTTTCATATACATCTTGCATGTAAAATGCATGGTCAGTTGGATTCAGATTTGGTGATTGACTTTGCCACCAGATTCAATATAAAAAAATGTGTCCCTGTCCAATGAATTATGGCGCTCAGTGGGCTTCTTAATTCTGAAATTGCATTTTGGTGGCTGGTTGCAGAGGACAAAGTCAAGCGAGACGATGATCAGCAAGCTTGTGTTACAGGAGCAGCAGATTTGCTGAGCTTGTTGTGTTTGAGATCACCTTCAGACTACTCCGTCACCCAGTTTTTTTAACAGAACAGTTTGTGTTTTAGCCAATCAGCCCTCACTCCAATATAACAGGAAAATCAAACTCTGTCAGTGCCATTCATACTAATGCAATACAACTGAACCTAGGGGACTGCTTAGTTAGGCTAAGGGTTGTTATGATGCAATTTTTATCCCCCGCCACGAAGTGGATCGGGGGATATTGGAAAGGTGCTCGTCCGTCCGTCTGTCTGGGTTCAATGGGGACAAGTTTTCTCAAACTATTGCACCTATGTGAATGAAATTTTGTATGTGACCAGTACTGATGCCCCTACTGAATGAGTTCGACAATTGATTCCGAGAAATTTTTTTTTACCGAGTTATGGCCCTTGACTCTGTTCGTGGACTTAAGTGTATGGGTGTTGCAATGGGGACAAGTTCTCTCGGCAACTATTGCACCTACGTAAATGAAATTCTGTGGGTGACCAGTACTAATGATCCTATTGAATGAGTTTGACAGTTGATTCGAGAAATTTTTTTTTACGGAGTTATGGTCCTTGTTTCTGTTCATCGACTCGGTGTATGGGATTTGGAATGGGGACAAGTTTTCTCGGCAACCATTGCACCTTCATGGATGAAATTTTGTGTGGCCAGTACTAATGACCCTATTGCATGAGTTCGACAATTGATTCTGAGAAATTTATTATCACCTCGCCGACGAAGTAGTCGGAGGGGAATATGGTAAAGCCACCGTCCGTCCGTCCTTCCGTCCGTCCGTAACAAATCTGGTTTCCGTTCAATAACTTTAGTAATGTTTGACGGATTTTCATGAAATTTGATGTGAAGGTACTTGGTATCAAAATACAGGCTAAGTTTGATGTCGGAGTATGTAGGTCAAAGGTCATAGCTCATTAAATATGCGAAAATGGTTTCCGTTCGATAACTTTAGTAATGTTTGACGGATTTTCATGAAATTTCTTATGAAGGTACTTTATATCAAAATACACGCAAGTTTAATTTTGGAGTATGTAGGTCAAAGGTCATAACTCATTAAATATGCAAAAATGATTTCCATTCGATAACTTGAGTAATGTTCGACGGATTTTCATGAAATTTTCTATGAAGGTACATGGTATGAAAATACAGCCTAAGTTCGATTTCGGAGTATGTAGGTCAAAGGTCATAGCTCATTAAATATGCGAAAATGGTTTCCGTTCGATAACTTTAGTAATGTTTGATGGATTTTCATGAAATTTCATATGAAGGTACATGGTATGAAAATACAGCCTAAGTTTGATTTTGGAGTATGTAGGTCAAAGGTCATAACTCATTAAATATGCGAGAATGGTTTCCATTCAATAACTTGAGTAATGTTTGACGGATTTTCATGAAATTTTATATGAAGGTACATGGTATGAAAATACAGCCTAAGTTCGATTTCGGAGTATGTAGGTCAAAGGTCATAACTCATTAAATATTCGAGAATGGTTTCCATTAGATAACTTGAGTAATGTGTGACGGATTTTAATGAAATTTGATGTGAAGGTTCATGGTATCAAAATACAGCCCAAGTTCGATTTCGGAGTATGTAGGTCAAAAGTCATAGCTCATTAAATATGCGAAAATGGTTGCCAGAAGATTTAACTGTATAACGTGATGACTGTCCCATTGGACCTTATCATTTTGTTGTCATGAATGCTGCTTCTTAATCACATCCAAGATTTCTTTCATGCCATGACACTGTTTCAAATATTATACAGTGCTAACCTTTGAAAGTTCAAGGATACGTTCATATTATGTTTTCACTTTTCACTCTTCTTTCATTTTGTCACCTTCTCATATATGCTTTAATCTTCTTCTGTAAATCCCTGATTTTATTTGCATTTTTTTTTAAATCTTCATACCAATTAAGATAAAGTTTATTGTCAGATCTTCTCATGGGCCATTCCATTAAGTAGTAAACTTTCTGTACATCGAATCCCAGGGTATTAATAACTTCCTTGCCTAGTAATATAATATAGTCTAATGAAAGTAACTTCTTCTGACGTATATACACATATACATGTACAACATTTTTACCCGGAGAGGGGATGCTACACTTTGCGTTGCCCTTGTTTTTATGGAGTTATGGTCCTTGTATCTGTTCGTCGACTTGGTGTATAGGATTTACAATGGGGACAAGTTTTCTCGGCAACTGTTCCTTCATTTTATTATCTCCTTGCATATGTTTCAGTGGATAATGTCATTGCTCTGTGTTTTTTTTTTTTTTTTATGAATATGGAATCTCCCGTGACCATTCTTACCGTGGCGGGGGATATTGGTGACAATGTTGCCTTGTTTGTGCTGTTTTTGCTGTCTTGTTTGTGTCCTAAAAGGGCTTATGCAGTTGGAATGCTGAGTCCTCACACTTCTGAGAACGATGTACGGTTTTACACTGAAGCACAGTATTTCATGCTATAAAAACGCAATTATCCCAAGCCCCCTCTATCACAACAGGAACACACCGGAGAAATGATGGTCTGCTTTGGGAAGGAAATCTCCCTGCCAGTATCCTACAAGAATATTATGTTCTGAATATAGATGCCCACGACTTCAAGCTGATAGTGAAAAACATTCATCACTGTAAATTACTTAAAAAAAAAAAAAAAAAAACACCAAAAGGGTTAATTAGTATTGTACTTAATTTAAAAAAAAAAGGCTGTCTAAGAATTACTGAGACCACCTTTTAATTTTGTCATGTGAGAGTGAATCTTTATTCATAGCATTTATTAAACTTAAAACATTCAAATTTGAATTGTATTAAAACACTGACAGATTGAATTCTTGAAAAAAATTCATACACTCTCCACAACAGTAATGACTGCAGCCGTGGTTAATCACCCCACTAAACCCATTCATCATTGTTCAACAGCCTTGTTGCTGAGTCAAGATTCATGAGTGATGATTCACATCACTCATGTCTAACTGAAGAGTCTTCACTAAGCCAACTCCAAAATTATTTCAGAATTATTGGTCATAAAATGTATTTAAAGATACTCAAAAATAAGGGTCAGATTGCACCAGAGAGCGTCTAAAACCCCAGAGCTTCCAGGACCCTTTAGTGGGCCCCAGACCCCGGCCCCGAGGGACTTCACGCTTGTGATTTCACATTCTCCAGATTCCAATTAAACATGTTTGAATTTCAGGCTGTGGACGACTCTGGTTTTACATCCCTGCAATTTTACATGTGTTGACTCTGTGCCAAGGTGTGTTAAGCTGATTTCGCATCTAGACTGTTGATTTTTCAGAGAATGTGTCACCAGTCCTTACATGTGCATCGATTTTATTAATTTAAAAAATCCATTACAACCGTAAATCACTGCCAAGTGGTACTGATGCAAACTGCAATGCTTTTCAAAATGCAACTGAAATTTGATTATGAAGAGGTGAAAACTGTTGTATTTTTAAACTGTGGCCTATCATAAAGCCACTTCCCATCCACTGACCCCACAGGAATCACTCATATGTGGCTGTTTCAACTCTGTCTTGTTTGCATTGAATACTTAGTAAACCCTCTAATTTTTATTTAAGAATTTATCCATCAATCCACCCATTGGCTAAACTGCTGCTTGCTCACTAGAGTGTTGGGGGAACTGGAGTCTTTCCCAGTGGACTGTGGGCAAAAGGCAGGGATGCTTGCTGAACAGCTCGCTAATTCACTGAAGGGTGCACTCACCATTGATTCACACACTCACATCTACTGGCAATTCAGAGTCTCCCATTAGCCTGGCGTACATGTCTTTTGACTGTGGGAGGACACCAGTGTACCCGGAAGAAACCCACTCAAGCGCGGGGAGAACACGTAAACTCCACTGGAAAGGCCCCAGGATGGATTTGAGCCCACGACCCTCTCACTGGCCCACCATGCTGCCCATGACAACGACAATCTTCTGCACTTGCAGACAGTGCATCAATGGAGTACATATCAATGCATAACTGTAGGTCCCAGGGAAAGAGAGCGAGTGATGGACCAAACTGAGATCTTATGAAGAACTTATACAGTAGTTATTTTAACATTACTGGGTACCTTTGAATCAATTATATTATTACAGGACAGTCTATCTTTGATCCACTGAGCAATAATCGGGACATTGGGGAAAAACTTACATTGGAGAATGAATACTAACTTACAGTGACCTTGTAACCAACTAAAACATTCTAAACTAGAATGTGTTTTTACTCGTAAAAACATACATCTCCCCCCCGGCCCCCTTCCCAGCTTAACCCACTGGACGGACGGACAGACAGACAGGCACATACCAAAAGGCAGCACTGCAGGAGCTGAGTAGTAAGTATGCAAAGTTTCATGAAGATCATGCAGATGATTTAGGAGTTATGCTCGGCACAGAAATTGATTACATCCGGACGGACAGACAGACGGACGGACAGACAGGCACATACCAAAAGGCACCACTTCAAGACCTGAGTAGTAAGTATGCAAAGTTTCGTGAAGATCATGCTAACGGTTTTGGAGTTATGCACAGGAAGCCGGGGGGGACATAAGCAGCCATAAATGGGGCAGCTTTGTACCCATAATTTTATTGATAGAAATAGAAATGGGGTTGGTAGCAGTACCCAACAAATAGGGACACCTGACAAATAGGGGAAAGGGTGTTTCCTGACATTTTGGGGCACCAGAAAAATTGGGGTAAGGACCTACTTGACATATAGGGCCGTTTGAGAATAGGGATGAGGACGTTACCTGACTCATCGGGGCGCCTGACAAATAGGGTTGCGTGACTAGGAGTGAGGATGTTGCTTAAAGGAGCTGTGTCACGATTACTGTGCATGCTCACAACTTTGAAAAAAGTGAATCCGTTCAACTGCAAGTCAACATCTAGAAGGTATTTTTCTTCTTCTATGATTATTGGCGACGGCAACAAGCTTACAATCTTCGTATCCCTTGGTTAAAGCTTAAGAGCCATTCCACAAGAGATTGACATTTGGTGTGCAGTTGACCCCCCTGGAATTGAATGAAACTTGGCACATAGGTAGATACGGGTGTCTCACGGAAAAAGCCAAATTTTTAGGTCTATATCTCACTTTGCCTGCCGGTAGCACCACTTGGAAGCCATTAAAGTGGCTCAGTTTTGCTGTCAACACCACATTTCACATCAACAATCATGACTTAAGGATACACAGTACGAAATATGTTATTCTTTTATCATGACCTGTGACACTTCAAGCCTGGATAGACATCAAGCACCACATCAGCGCCAAGCTGGGTAACTATGTTATTGAGCCGGAATTATTTGAGAAATCACAGTAAAAATTGAAAATGGGAACGGGAATAAAATAATATCCCAGATATATACCAATCTAGAATTGTTTATTATGTGTTTGCTCACAACAAGACTATCATTTTCAGTTAATAGTACCTTGGTATCTTGCTGGGTTAGTGCAATGGACGGCTGGAAAGATGGCCGAAATTGATTTTGGTGCATGTTTGCAGCATATTTTCTCAGTAACTGAGATATGTACTGTGGTGGTAAATGCCATTTGTTGTGTTTTTGGAACTCTATTTTCAGAAATACCATGCATTTCTTTGGTAGTATCTACACTTTCAAGCTAGATGGGGCCAAAGTTGGAGGAAAACTCAAAATGGACCATTTCATAGCAGATTGTGCCTATGTTTAGGTTGCATTATTTTGTTTACCCAGCAAGATAGAGATCTGAAATTCTCTGGATACACAGTCTCTTTGGGGTACATTACAGCATTAGTAAAATCTCAATGGTAGTATTTTCAGTGTAGATTATATTCAATATCAAAAGTCGGAAAATATCACCCCCAGGGGGCGCTGTATGCTGGGTACAAGTACTGGCTATCCCCAGCAATGTACCAAAGAAATTTTTTTGAATTGTGATGCACGCAGCTAGTTTTCTCAGAAAATGAAGAGTTTGGTTTGGTACTACGCTGGGTAGATAGCTTTCTGATTATAGGTGGCGCTTTAAAGAGCTAATGTTCTACCGACCTAATATTCCGTATTCCCAGACATATACCAAAGTTCTGTCTTTTGAAATATATGAAGTACATGCACAGTTATACATAAAATTTGTAATCCCTTTGGTATGAAACTTTATTGGTTGTAAACTGGTGGTGATTGTGAGCGTTACAAATACACAATATTACCAAGTACGGGTACAGCGCAGTCAGAAATGTACAGCAAGTTATAAAACATGACCAGTCCAAAAATAAAATAAATAAATGCCAAAAAACAACTAATGTAGAAGGAGTATCACCACAGACATGCATCAACAGTATACGTACACTTGTATAAAATAACGGTCCATAATTTGAACTCTGAAAAAGAATCTTAGTCACACAACCGTGTACACGAAGACAGAATGTTTAGTACAAAAGTTAAAACTGTTTTATGCTTTTCATGTTATCCAAAGTGAAATGACGTCAACCCAGCATGTGACTAGCTCTATCCCCCAGTCTGTTTTTGGAATCGGACTGTGGGTTGGCGGCACCTGGTGGTGAGCGCCAGAGGTGCTTCTTGGCTTTGGCCCTGAGCAGCTATCCAAGGCCTTCTTCGTTCGATCCAGGTCGATGTTACCCTTGGAGCTAGTTGAGCTCTAGGCGAGCCCTACTACACTAGATCCCTGGTCTCTACAGGGCCATTTACGGCCTGTTGATAGTGAGGTTGTCTGTCTCTGAATTAAATAGCCGGCTACAGCCTATATGGCACAATAGTTGCATCAACACCCATGGCTTGGTCCACACCGAAATGGGAAGTCTGAAAAAGAAACCCCGCCCTCCTACCCAGCAGGCATCCTATAGGCTAGACATCATGGGCTGGTATTAGGAATGATGGCATGCAAGTCACCACTACAAATTAACTGCCCTTGTCTTGGCAGGCTGCTGCTTGCTTGCTACAAACTCTTTGCTCTTTTTCAGGACAACCACTCGCTCGACGCGACTGCTGTGCCCTTTTTCTTACCCAAGCACCCTGCCCTTAGGAAATCCTAGAATTAACACTGAAGCCTGCTCATTAATTCTAATTGAAAAGGAAAAAATGCTGAGCATTTGTGATTTTTTGAAAATGCACCAACACCACAAAACTGTACACTGTACTGACTACTGGTAAGATTCTTGCATGTTGACACAATGCAACAATCACAACCAACATTCTTTTCCAATTTACAACCAACCCAGCTTTATACCAAAGAGATTACCAATTGTATGCACAACTGTGCATGAACTTTATATTTGTCAAAAGACAGAATTGTGTTATATATCTGTGCACATGGAATATCAGGAAAGTAGAAGTTTAGCTCTTTAGCTGTCAACCCAGCATAGTGCCAAGCTAAACTCTTCATTTTCAGAGAAAACTAGCTGTGTGTATTGCAATTCAAAAACAATTTCTTTGATATATTGCTGGGGATAGTCAGTATTTGCATCCAACCTACGGCACCCCCTGGGGGTGAAATTTTCCAACTTTTGATGATGAATATCGTCTACATTGAAAATACTACCACTGAGATTTTACTAATGTTGTAATGTACCCCAAAGGGACTATGTATCCAGAGAATTTCAGATCTCCATTTTGCTGGGTAAACACAATAATGCCACCTAAACATAGGCACAATCTGCTATGAAATGGTCCGTTTTGAGTTTTCCGTCTAGCTTGAAAGTGTAGATACTACCAAAGAAATTCTTGATATTCCTGAAAACAGAGCTCCAAAAGCACAACAAACAACATTTATCACCATGGAACTTATCTGGGTTACTGAGAAAATATACCGCAAACATGCACCAAAATCAATTTCGACCATCTTTCCCGCCGTCCATTGCACTAACCCAGCAAGATACCAAGGTACTATTAACTGAAAATGATAGTTTTGAAGTGAGTAAACACATAATAAAGCATTCTTGATTGGTATATGTCTGGGATATTATTTTATTCCCGTTCCCATTTTCAATTTTTACTGTGATTTCTCAAATAATTCCAGCTCAATAACATCGTTACCCAGCTTGGCGCTGATGTGGTGCTTGATGTCTATCCAGGCTTGAAGTGTCACAGGTCATGATAAAAGTACAACACATCTGGTACTGCGTACCCTTAAGTCATGATAATTGATGTAAAATGTGGTGTCAAAAGCAAAACTCAGCCACTTTAGTGGATTCCAGGTGGCGCCACCGGCAGAGTAAGTGAGATATGGACCTAAAAATTTGGCTTTTTCGGTGAGACTACCTATCTACCTATGTGCCAAGTTTCATTCATTTCCAGGGGGGTCAACTTCTCAACTTCTTCAAAAAGTGCCATTTTCTTGTGGAATGGCTCTTAAAACACTGCTTTGAATCCTCAAATTTTCATAGAAAGCTCCGTAATATAAAAAGCATAATGCCACAGTAACTAAAATATATAAATACCATACAAAACAAAGACGGATTGGCAAGGATGGAATCAGATTTTGACTAGCAGTCAAGCAGATTCACTTTCATAGGATGTACAATGTCTGCAATTGTGACTGGTGTGGAAGTAACCTGACATAGTGGCAGGGGACAAATCAAGGTGGGGAGGTTACCTCAAAAATAGGGGCACGAGACAAATGGGGATGAGGAGGTTACCTGTCAAATTCGGGCATCTGACAAATAGGGGTGAGGCTGTTACCTGAGAAATAGGGGCGAGGATGACGGATGACGAATGGAAGTGCCTGACTAATTGGGGTGAGGATTTATCTGACAAATGGAGATAGTGCGTAGCCTGACGGGGCGGGAACATTACCTGACTAATAAGTGTGAGGACATTGCCCGACAAATGCTAGCACCTGACGACTAGAAGAGAGAATGTGACCTGACAAGGGTGCCTGTCAAATAAGGGCACAAGACAAATTGGTGTGAGAACGTTACCTCACTTGTGGGGGTTCCTGACAAATAACAGGGAGGACATTACCTGACAAATAGGGGTACTTGTAGAATACGAGCAAAGATATCACCTGAGAAATAGGGGTGCCTGGCAAATAGGGAGGAAGACATTACCTGACAAATAGGCGCGAGGACTTCACCTGACAAATGGAGCCAGCACATTGACTGAAAAATGGGGGTATGTTGGAGAAGTGAGATTTATTGAATTATGTTCAATTTCTGAATCCAGCAGTTTTAGCAGATAGACGCCCTCGCTTTTTGTCTAGCACTCTGAATACTGAACACGAGTGCATCAACTGTTAAAACCCATCACTTATCCAACTTATAAGATTAATTTATTCAATTTAATTTAATAATTACCATCAAAGATACAAATTAACAATCAAATTGCCAAATTCATGGATGGGCAAAGCAACCTGTTGGATCAACCTTTATCAAAAGCAAAACTCAGAATCTGATTCAAAAGTAGGAAATTTAAAAGTGGGAGCGGAGTATACAATGTCTACGTCCACAAATGAGGGTCTACTACCTTAAACATGAATTAAACAGACATGTAGTACAATCAAAGAAGAGAGAGAAAGAAAACGCCAAACCAAACCTTATACCTCGTAAAATTGTCCCGAGGATGGCCAAAATCTATGTTCTAGACACAAAAGACAGTGAAATCTTCAGATGAAAAAGGCAAATAACAATCCCAAAATCTACTGCACAGATGTAGAAACTTCTAGCTGGCCACAGTTTTAGTTACCAAAAAGCCCCTAAGCTCCTGTGTGCCGAAAAAGCCCAAAGCACAGAGAAAAGGCCCACATTTTTATGTGGTTATAAAGAGGGGAGGGAAAGCCCCCTCCCCCCTTCTTGCTAATGAAAACAGTCTGTGCTGATTGGTTGAGCAGTAGATGTCCAATGGTGTGAGAAATGGTAAATTGTCTCTTGTGAAACTGGCCATACAATAGTGGGTTGTGATGGTTATACACTTGACAGAATGAAGATAAATCAGAAACTAGTACTATTCAAGTATTTATTTCTCGTAATGTTGGATCATATACATGGAAATAAGTAAACATAACAATGTATAGAAAAACAAAAATAATAATGTATTTTGAGAAAAAAAAGTCAATATCTAGTGTGGCCACCCTTTGCTTTGATTACAGCATTTGATCTTTCAGGCATAGTTTTCACATTTTTTTTATTTCCTCACTCGCTAAACCATTCCGTATGGTTGGAAGTTCATTCCAAAGAGATTCTTTTGATGTTACATCAGATTTGCTCAAACGGATTAAGGTCTGGACTTTGAGCAGGCCAAGTCATAAATTTTATGTCACCAGATGTTTCTTTCTGACCAAAATAATTCTTGCTTAGCTTGCAAGTGAGTTTAGGGTCATTATCTTGTTGAAAATAAAATCCTTGATCAATCAGTCTCCCTCCAGGTGGCAATGCGTGATTCACAAGGATGCTGTGACACTTTTTTTGATGATTCCTTCAGTTTTTATGAGATCATTGTCTTCTTTCGAGCAGACTGAACCCCAAACCATAATATTATCACATCCATGTTTTACTGAAGGGGTTAAACTGTCATTTTTTGGAATGTCCTCCAACTCTAAGGTTCACATAAGTTCTGCATTTGAATGAAAAAATTGCGAATTTTGATTCATCAGTCCAAAGGACTTGTTCACAGTCCATTGATGTCCAATCCTTGAATTTTTTGGCAAACCCAAGTCTTTTTTTGATGTTGCTAGTTTTTGGCAGCAACATCACCAATCAGATCATTTTAGCAAAGGCGTCTGGAAATAGTAGATCTTGATACTTTCATCTCTGCACCTCTGGCTCTATTAATATCATCACGGAGTTGTTGTGCCGTCAACTGCCTTTTTTTTTTTTTACTTGTTACACACAGATAACGAAGATCAGAGGCACTTTACTTCCGTTTAGCACTTCTATTGCCACTAGCTTTCAGTGAACTGGTCTCTTTGAAACACTTGATGATGTTTCTTGCAGGGCCATGGCAGCATTTAATGTCTTCAGAAATCTTTCTAAGTGACCATTCAGCATCAAGTAAGGCCACCATGCGACTACGAACAATCTTAGAGAGCTCCTCCTGTTGTGCCATTGTGTTTAGCACTGAGACACTGCTCAAAGTTCATGTCATCTTATACACAGGAACAACTGACCATCAGAGGTAATTTTGCAGACTAAAGTAGCCTCAAAACAGTTTTTTAGCATCAATAATCATGGAATGAGCTGTCAAACATGCATTCATGCTATGCAAGAGTCAAAAAAAATAATTTGCCACGCCTTTCAATTGTTGTAAAAAATTGATGTTTTCAGTGTTTTTGTTTATTACCCATATTTTTAGCTCAATATACTTGTGGGAATAATTTTTTCTTTGTTCTCATTGCCAACAATAGTATTTTCAATGCATTTCCACCAATACATTATGAGAAGTAATACATTAGGACCCCTTTTAGATAAAAGTGGTGGTGAATAATCATCACTGCACACTACTGTATATCAATATCCTCGTGTACTCCCGGAATGAAGAGGAACACCGCCAACTTGTCTCCCCTGTTCTGACCAAACTTGGTGAACACCAGCTATATCTGAGGGCTGAAAAAAATGCTCTTTCCATCAACCAATAGTCCACTGGCTTGGTTACTTAATTGGAGCCAATGGTATGAGTATGGACAAGGGGAAGGTCCAAGCCATCCAATAATGGCCCAGACCATCAGGGAACTACAAAACCCAAAACCAGTGAAGTTGGCACGTTATGTAAATCGTAGATAAAAACAGAATACAATGATTTGCAAATCCTTTTCAACTTATATTCAATTGAATACACTGCAAAGACAAGATGTTTAATGTTCAAACTGAGAAACTTTATTTTTTTTTGCAAATAATCATTAACTTAGAATTTAAAGGCAGCAACACATTGCAAAAAAAGTTGGCACAGGGGCCTTTTTACCACTGTGTTACATCACCTTTCCTTTTAACGACACTCAGTAAACGTTTGGGAACTGAGGAGACCAATTTTTGAAGCTTTTCAGGTGGAACTCTTTCCCATTCTTGCTTGATGTACAGCTTAAGTTGTTCAACAGTCCGGGGTCTCCGTTGTCGTATTTTACGCTTCATAATGCACCACACATTTTCAATGGGAGACAGGTCTGGACTACAGGCAGGCCAGTCTAGTACCCGCACTCTTTTACTACGGAGCCATGCTGTTGTAACACGTGCAGAATGTGGCTTGGCATTGTCTTGCTGAAATAAGCAGGGGCGTCCATGAAAAAAGACGTTGCTTGGATGGCAACATATGTTGCTCCAAAACCTGTATGTACCTTTCAGCATTAATGGTGCCTTCACATATGTGTAAGTTGCCCATGCCTTGGGCACTAATACACCCCATACCATCACAGATGCTGGCTTTTGAACTTTGCGCCTATAACAGTCCGGATGGTTCTTTTCCTCTTTGGTCTGGAGGGACACGACGTCCACAGTTTCCAAAAACAATTTGAAATGTGGACTCGTCAGACCACAGAACACTTTTCCACTTTGCATCAGTCCATCTTAGATGAGCTTGGGCCCAGCGGCCGGGCGGCATTTCTGGGTGCTGTTGATAAATGGCTTTAAGCTTTGCATTGTAGAGTTTTAACTTGCACTTGCAGATGTAGCGACGAACTGTAGTTACTGACAGTGGTTTTCTGAAGTGTTCCTGAGCCCATGTGGTGATGTCCTTTACACACTGATGTCGGTTTTTGATGCAGTACCGCCTGAGGGATCGAAGGTCACGGGCATTCAATGTTGGTTTTCGGCCTTGTCGCTTACGTGCAGTGATTTCTCCAGATTCTCTGAACCTTTTGATGATATTACGGACCGTAGATGATGAAATCCCTAAATTTCTTGCAATAGCTCGTTGAGGAATGTTGTTTTTAAACTGTTCGACAATCAGCTCACGCATTTGTTCACTAAGTGGTGACCCTCGCCCCATCCTTGTTTGTGAATGACTGAGCATTTCAGGGAAGCTGCTTTTATACCCAATCATGGCACCCACCTGTTCCCAATTAGCCCGTTCACCTGTGGGATGTTCCAAATAAGTGTTTGATGAGCATTCCTCAACTCTCTCAGTCTTTTTTGCCACTTGTGCCAGCTTTTTTGAAACATGTTGCAGGCATCAAATTCCAAATGAGCTAATATTTGCAAAAAATTACAAAGTTTACCTGTTCGAACATTAAGTAACTTGTCTTTGCAGTGTATTCAATTGAATATAGGTTGAAAAGGATTTGCAAATCATTGTATTCTGTTTTTATTTACGATTTACACAACCTGCCAACTTCACTGGTTTTGGGTTTTGTACAACGATTCCTGGGGGTTGCAAATTTTTATCAAAGATTTCTTCAAAATTACAGGCTTAGCATCCTTTCCAAGTATATACTAATCACAGGAACCTGGCGTACCTAAAAGAAACTAAACGCCTCAACTCTCGACAAGCCAGGTGGGTCGTTTTTTTCTTTACAGGATTTGACTTGAGGATTTCCTATTGCCTAGGGACCAAAAATGTCCAGGCTGACACTCTCTTCCAGACTCCATGCCCAGGGGGATATCACCCACACTCCAGAACCTATCCTACCTCCAGATCTAAAAATTAGCCCGATCCAGTGGATCTAGACGACCAAATAACCGAAGCCACCGCCACTGATCCTGCTCTGCCAGGGACCGCGGACAACCTGACATATGGGCCAACCTCCCTCCATGATCAGCTACTCCGCACCGTACATACCCTCTCGGGCACAGGACACCTTGGGACCAATCAAACTCTCTCACTCCTTCAGGATTGTTATTGGTGGCCCAGCATGGCCCGTGACGTAAGAAAGTTTGTTGTTGGCTGTCCTGAGTGCACTGTGGCTAAGACCCCACCACACCTGCCCACAGGAAAACTCCTCCCACTGCCTCTTCCCAAACGTCCCTGGTCACACCTAGGAGTGGACTTTATCATTGATCGTCTTCATTCCTCAAATCATACCTGCATTTTCATTGTCGTTGATAGATTTTCTCGGGCCTGCAAATGAATTCCACCCTGCAAACTACTGTCTGCACCTGAGACTGCCACTGCCCTATTCATTCATGTTTTCAGAAACTTCGGACTCCCAGAGGACATTTTGTCTGATCGTGAACCATAGTTCTTATCCCAGTTCTGGCATGATTTCTTTTCCCTCTTAGGTATGACTGTGAGTCTGACCTCAGGTTACCATCCGCAGTCGAACAAGCAGACAGAAAGGAAGATCCAAGAGATCAGCCGATTCCTGCAAATGTTCTGCCATGATCATCAGCTGGAGCCAATTCCTTGCATGAGCTGAGTGCACACAAAACTCCATCAAACAACCTTCCACAGACCTCACCCAACTCCAATGCATACTCAGTTACCAATCACCACTGTTCACCTGGATAGGGGAACCTTCTAATGCTCCAGTGGTGGACCAGTGGTTGGGCGAGAGCATGAGGGTCTGGGACTTAGCATATCATCACCTAAAGCAAGCAGTTCAGCATCACCAAAGCCACACCGATGCCCGACGTTCTTCCACTCCTGAGTACGCAGTCAGACAGAAGGTGAGGCTTTCCATCCAAGACATCAGGATGCGACAGCCCAGCAAAAAGTTCAGCCCTAAATTCATTGGTCCCTTGACCATAGTGCAGCAGGTCAAGTCAGTCATATACAAACTTCAACTCCCAGCACACGACAGAATCTATCCCACCTTCCACGCATCACTCTTAAAACCCTATCACTCACCTGTTTCCACATCCTTCACAGAGCCTGGTGCGGATGTGGAATGACCCCTCCTGCTCCTGCTTGAAGAGGCCCTTGTCTATGTCCTACAAGAAATCCTAGACTCCAGGCGCTGTCGAGGTTGTCTCGAGTACCTTGTAGACTGGGAGGGCTATGGGCTAGAAGAACGTTCCTAGGTACCTCAAGACGCCATCCTTGACCCAGCCCTGCTCTCTACTTTCCACAAGGAACTCCCTGATCATCCTGCACCAGCGGTTGGGGCTGGCCGCAGCAAGAGCAGGTTCCTTGAAAACACATTACTTTGCCTCTATCCCATAATTCATTTGATTGACCAAAGAATAAGTGATTAACAGGACATGACAGGTCCTGTCAATCACAAGATAGCCACACTCTAATGTAATGGCTGGTAAAATTGAGAGGCTAAGGGCAGCGGCCAGAGAGAGAATGAACAGTATGGACACAATACAAACACAGAGAATTATACAGATTACCAGAAAGTACTCGCGTTTCCCAAGGACAAATAATAGTCCAAAAAATGGAAGCCACGCGAGAGAGAACAAAAGTAGAAAAGGGAAAATTCCTAAAGCGGAAGGAACTCCAATAATAACTGGAAGATATAAAGTCACACAAATCCTGACTAGAGATATTTTCGGCTATAGTGCTTAGCTACAAACAGACACTCTAGCAAAGGAGGCGTGGCGGACTTCCGGCTTATATAGAGTCCGGGGAAGCGGCGCCCCTGTTCAAGTACCTACCCAGATAGCAAGCACCTCCGCTCCGGATCTGCCCTGGCTCTGAGCCGGATCAGCTGGAGTCGGCACAGAGCCGGGGCAGATCCGGAGCAGAGGTGCTTGCTATCTGGGTACTGACAGTAATCCATGGAGGGACAAACCATAAACTGGTGATGGGGTTTTTGGTGCCCAAGGCTTGTCGACGCACGAGGGCTAAGAAAGCTATCCCGTCTGGTCTAAATCGACAGAAGAGCAATTGAGGCACAAGTCACTGAGTAATTCAAAAATATTTACATAAGGAATGTGTCAAAACACACTGAGCATCATACCCTGCTGTGTATCAGTGGCGTAGCTAGTGGGGGGGGGCACAGACACGTCACTTTATGATAACAATTAGTCCTGGCTAGTTTTCAATCATTTTCCTCTATTGACGCATTTTCCAATTATTGTAATTTGCAACTGAAGACACGGTTTCTCTCAATATGCATCTAACAGCAACTAAATCATGGGCTAAATTCAGTACAGTGGCGGAACAAGAACAGAGAATTGGGTTACACAAAACATCCGTTTAAAACAATTATTAGTCCTGACCTGTTCTCAATCATTTTCATAATAAACAGAAGGTTCACTCTGAGAGCACTCCACACTTATCAGGTGCTGCTTGTTCTCCCCGATTAGGTAAGATGACAATCATTCATCTGGATGCGTATTTGCTGTATTTAAATCAACATTATTCAAAATGGCATACTTGTCGACTCTCACGCAAATAGCTGGAGCAGCACGCTTTTTATAGCCTATTGAACTGCCGAGTGCCACTTTTTTTTTTATTATCAACCCACACAATACCGAGAGTGAAAGTCCGTGTTTCATTGGAACGCGGACCAGTTCAATCAACGCAAAGCATTGGTCTATTAATAAGTAAATTATTTTTCTGTACTGAATTTTGCCCATGATTTCATCATTGTTAGATCGCATATGGAGAGAAACCGTGTCTTCAGTTGCCAATTACAATAACTGGAAAATGCGTCAATAAAGGAAAATGATTGAGAACTAGCCAGGACTAATTGTTGTCATAAAGGGATGTGCCTTTGCCCCCTCACTAGCTACGCCGCTGCTGTGTATTGCTTTATTTAGCTTGCAGACCATTCCACAGGACATGAAAAATCAATAAATTGATGCATATAATCAAAGAGTAAGAGTCAAACTTTGTCTTTGGTTACAGTCATGATTTACTCAACACAACATGATTTTTAGTATTTGAGTTAATAGTTTTCAAAATCGACGAAAATTAGCAGTCAAGAAGTTGGTTTATCGGCATAAGGAAAGTCAGTTCTGTGGAGCAGCAGTACATTTGATGAAAACTGATCATGAGATGAGGGGTTCGAGACGACTGAGGGTGAGCGCAAGTACCGTTTGACGCCGTCTACGTGAGCAAAACATGCGTGCACACGGCCCCTACAGAAAACCCATTTTTTGCCCATCAACAGGAGTAGGAACTCTTCACTTCTGACTGTGGGCATCTGCCTCTGTGTAATTTTTTGGCACTTTATTTCCCTGTTTCTGTCTGAGAATGAAAAACAGGGACTGTCGTTGACTGACCGCGGTAAGGGCAGCCATGCGTAAATGGGCAAAAATGGGTTTTCTGTAGGGCCCGTGTGCATGCATGTGATACTCACATAGACGGCGTCAAATGCTACTTGGGCTCACCCTTAATCGTCTCGGACCTTCATCTCATGATCAGTTTTGGTTGCTGTCCGGAATCTGTCACGTACAGGCTGTAACCAGATGTGGCACTCTTGAGCTGCCATCGTCACTCGTGGCTGCCCTAAGCGGGTCGGTCAGTGACAGTGCCTGTGTTCCATTCTCGGATAGACAGCCGACTGATTGTTGAACGGTGACAGTGCAAATGACGCACCACCTCTCGGCGGCTGAGATCTGCCCGTAACATGCCAAAGGCTCTTTTTCTCTCTCCTGTGTCACAAGCCGTTCCATTTTCTTGATGCAGTAGCATTTTTCGTTGGCTTTATGTAAGCTATTGACCACACCCAAAAGAACAAGTCAAGTGTCACTGTGCACATCACAAACAGCTCAATGTTTGTTATTACTGAAGTGCTTGGCGTGTTCACGTGGTGCGCGTCAGGATTACAATACCACGCGCTTTTCTGTATTTCATCTCGTGCCTCACTGGAAAAGCAATAAAAATCAATCGATTCTTCAATTTGCCGCAAATACAGTACATTCCTCCCCTGTGCATTTTTAATGGCGCTGAGTTTATATATATATATATATATATACCCTTTTCACCCCCCATGTGGGCGGTGTTCCTGTGTTCTTCCCTGTCTAAGCTCGGGTCCTCTGGCAGAGGTCTGGGAGCTTGAGGGTTCTGCGCAGTACCTTAGCTGTTCCTAGGAGTGACTTTTCTGGACAGAGATGTCAGATGTTGTTCCTGGAATCTGCTGGAGCAACTCTCCCAGCTGGGGTGTTACAGCTCTGAGTGCTCCGATTACCACTGGCACCACTGTGCCCTTCACCTTCCACATCTTCCTCAGCTGCTCTTTCAGCCCTTGGTATTCTATGAGTGTCTCGTGGTCCTTCTTCTTGATGTTACTGTTGTTTGGTACTGCTACGTCTATCACAGCTTTCTGTTGTTTGTCAACCACCGCACCGTCTGGTTGGTCAGCCATCACCTGTTTATCAGTCTGGATCTGGGAGTCCCACAGGATCTTAACTCGGTCATTCTCAACCACCATTGGAGGTGTCTTCCATTTTGACCGCGGGGCTTCCAGCCCATACTCAGCACAGATATTCCCGTACACTATGCCAGCCACTTGGTTATGGCGTTCCATGTACACTCTACCTGGGTGCATCTTACACTCCACTGCACAGCCTGGGGTCCTGTCTGGTGTGGCAGACCCCAGCCTCTATTGCCCTGGTGCTCAGTGGCTTCCCTTCAACTGCCATGATTAGCGCCTCTGTGCTGTCTTTCAGACCAGCCTTTTCCAGCCTCTGGTTTTTCGATATCAACCACTTCCTGTTATGATTCTGCCTCGCTTGACCATGTTCTGCCCATGATTCTGCTTTGTCTGACCATGTTTTGATTATGATTCTGATTCCATGCCATGTTTTGTTCTTGCTTTGTCTGTATGTCTGCCATATTCCATTCCCTCAGTTAGATTCCGGTTCTTGTTTTGTTTCTTGCCATGCATTGCACTTTGTCTCCCCTGTCTGGTCTCATGTCATATGACTGCTCATTGCCCCAGTATTACGTGCCACACTTTCGGGTGATTTCATGGTTTCTGGGATTTCAATTATTCCTTCTAATCTCGTTTGCTTCCTTCGCCTTGCTGTTCTATCACTACTAACAGTACTAACAGTTTGTTATTTTAGTTAAAGATACTAACCAAGACTAACATTGTTTATAGTACTAACTTACTAATGAGCACTAGGGATTGTATAGCTGCACTTTACTAATTGACTAACAAGCTCTCAGCATTCGCCCTATTCTAGTCTATGCCCCTTGTCTTTACTCAATCTACTTTGCTGCGCATCAGCGGATCCTCCGCACCTGTGAGACTCTGTTCTGCCTCTCATGATCTGTGCATGCTAGAACTCCCTAACCGGAGCCGTATGTTTGTCAATAGGCTGTCTGTGTGATTCCCGTCCGTGTCTTGGCTTTCGCCAATTTCCGTGGTTAGGGTTTCCCTCATGTGATTCCCCCATTGTAATTAGTCTGATCCAGCTCACCTGTTCCCTATCATAGCATGTGACTTCCCCTACGTGTATTTAAGCAGTCTTTTCACAACCAGCCTCTGTCAGAACGTTTCCCTTGTGCTACGATCTTTTATGCCTTGTACTCTTTGTGATTCTTTTCTGACTGGACCGTCCCCGTTTGTGATTTTGGCTCTGATTTGGATTTGTTTGCATCTGTGTACCGAACCTTTTTTGCCCGACCACGAGTTTTGTGTTTGCTGCCCTGTTTACAACTTGGATTACGTCCCTGGGATTCTGATTTTTGGATTGTGGACTTTGTACTGTTGCTTCCTGCTCTGCGGGGGTTCACCCTCATTCCTAATAAAACACAAGTTTTTTGGATTGCTTGGTTCTCGCGTCTGGTTCCTGAGCGTAACCTCACGCTTCCTCTATCTGTTGGTTGTATAAATACAGTAGTGTGCAGTGATGATTACACACTTAGTTTCTGATTTATCTTCATTTTGCTAAGTACTATTCAAGTATTAATATTGGATCATGTACATGAAAATAAGTAAACAGATAACAATATATAGTAAAAAGAAAAATGTCTTGAGAAAAGGTCAATATCTAGAGCAGCCACCTTTTGCTTTGATTACAGCATTCAATCTTCCAGGCATAGTTTTAAGATATTTTTATTTCCTCATTCGCTGAACCATTCCATATGGTTTGAAGTCCATTCCAAATAGTTTTGATGTTACGACAGATTTGTTTATCTTGGTATGAAGTAAATCCCAGACTTGCTCAATTGGATTAAGGTCTGGACTTTGAGCAGGCCAAGTCATAACTTTTATGTCACCAGATCATTCTTTCTGACTGAGATAATTCTTGCACAACTTAGAAATGTGTTTAGGGTCATTATCTTGTTGAAAATAAAATCCCAACCAATCAGTCTCTTTCCAGATGGCACTGCGTGCCTCACAAGGATGCTGCGATACTTCTTTTAATCCATGATTCCCTAGATTTTTATGAGGCCGCTGGCTCCTTTCGAGCAGACAGAACTTCAAACCCTAGTATTACCACCTCCATGTTTTACCAAAGGGTTTAACTGTCACTTTTGAAATGTCCTCCTAGTCTACAGCGCAAGTTCTGTGTTTGTATGAGAAAATTTAGAATTTTGATCATTCCCAGTCTGTTGGTGACCAATCATTTAATTTTGTTAACTCGTCTTTTTTTGATCTTGTCAGCTCTTGGCAGCAACTCGACCAATCAGACCCTTTTCACACAGGCGTCTGGAAACAGAAAATCTTTATACTTTCATCTCTTCACTTCTGGCGCTATTAATATCTTCACAGAGTTGTCCTGCTGTCAGCTGCAGATTTTTTTTACTGGTCATACACAGATAACAAACATAAGAGGCACTAAACCTCAGTTTTGCACCTCTATTGCCACTAGTTTTCCACAAACCAGTCTCTTTGAAACACTTGATGGTGTTTCTTACAGTGCCATGGCAGCATTTAACGTCTTCAGAAATTTTTTAAAGTGACAAACTAACATCATGTAAGACCACAATGAGACTACAAACAATCTCAGATAGCTCCTTCTGTCATGCCATCGTATTTAACACTGTGACACGGCTCAAAGTTCATGTTGCCTTATGTACTGGTACATCTGACCATCAGCGGTAATTTTGCAATAATGTAGCCACAAACCAGTTTAAACAACTTTTCTGCATCAATAATCATAGAATGAGGCTTAAAACATGCATTCATGCTATTGTAATGTGGGGGGGGAAAGCCACTAGATGGCAGTATTGACATTTTTTTTGTTAAGCCAAATCTAAAGCTAGGTTTGGGCATGTCCTGGGCATGCCTCAGAGGGGGCTGGAAAAGAGTATATAAGGAGAAAAATTGAGAGAGTAGAGTAGTAGGAGAAATTGCAAGAAGGATACATTTGACCAGACCTGTCACTCTTTTCAAGACCTTTTAAGCTTTTTGTGGATTTTTGCCTGTGTTGGAGCATTTTCCTGTCCCAGGACATCACAACAGAGCAGCCCATCTCCATTACAGGGAACTGTAAATATCTCATTTTTTATTTTCTTTTCAATCTTGGTCAGTAGTGTAGGGTGTAGATTAGTTCTATGTGTTTGTTCAATTAAATCTGTTGAACTTAAAGGATTTCGTCTGTCATCCCTTGCTGTCCGTGACGCCATAACAAATTGGGGCCATAACACTATGCAAGAGTAAAAAAAAAAAAAAAAAAAAAAAATTTATGGCACCTCTCAATTGTTTTTTTTTATTACCCATATTTTTTACCTCAAAATACTTGAGAGATTTTTCTTTTTGTTCTCATTACCTACAATAGGATTTTTCAGTACATTTTCACCAGAAAATTAAAGAGAAGTAATATACTAGGACCCTTTTTGGACTAAACTGGTGGTGTATAATCATCACTGCACATTACTGTATACATACATATATGTACAACTCCATTTCCAAAAAAGTTGGGATGCTGTGTAAAATGTAAATTAAAACAGAATGCAATGATTTTCAAGCTATTTGAACTTTATATTTATTGGAAAATAGCACAAAGACAATATTTCAGATGTTGAAACTGTTAAATTTACTGTTTTTTGAAATATGTATGCTCACTTTGAATTTGATGACAACAACACGTTTTTAAAAAGTTGGGACGGGACGATAAAAGACTGGAAAAGTTGCATGATGCTGAAAAAAGACAACTGGCGGAACACCTCACAGCAGATTAGATTATTTAGCAAAAGGTCAGTAACATGATTGGGGATATAGTCTTTCATAAGTAAATATAGCGAGGGTTTATCCACTCTATGAAAGACTGCTTGGAGAAATAGTTCAATAATGAATAACGTTATCCAAATTAAAATTGCAACGAATTTGGAGATTTGATCTTCTACAGTACATAATATCATTAAAAGATTCTGAAAATCCAGAAAAATCTCTGTACGCATGGGACAAGGCCAAAATCCAGTTTTGAATGGTTATGATTTTCAGGTCTTCAGGCGGTGCTCCATTAAAAACAGATAGGATTCTGCTGTGAAAATCACTGCCTGGACTTAGGAACACTTCTGTAAACCATTGGCAGTAAGCACTGTTTATCACTACATCTACAAATGCAAGGTAAAACTCTGCCATGTATAGATTAAACCATATATAAATGAGATCCAGAAACACTGCCCGCCTCTCTCGGCCTGAGCTCATTTAAAATGTACTAAGGTGAAGTGGAAAACTGCCCCATGGTTTGAATAATCAAAATATGAAATTTTTTTTGGGAAATCATGGATACCACATCCTATGGACTAAAGAGGAGGGGGCCATCCAGTTTGTTATCAGCAAACAATTTAAAAGCCATCATCCATCATAGTATGGGGGTGCAACAGTACACATGGAATGGGTAACTTGCGCATCCGTGAAGACACCATTAATGGTGATCGATATAAACAGGTTTTGTTGCAAGATTTACTGCCATCCAGATGCCTTTTCAAGGGAAGGCCTTGCTCATTTCAGCAACACTATGCCAAGCACCACACTCTGCATGTATTGCAACAACATGTCTCTGTAGTAAAAGAGTCTGGATGTTAAAGTGGTCTGCCTGCAGTCCAGACCTGTCATGTACTGACAATATTTGGCGTATTATGAAAGGAAAAGTATGAAAAAGGAGGCTGCAAAGCATTGAGCAGCTGACATCCTACATAAAGCAAGAATGGGAAAACATTATGCTTTCATAAGTACAGCAGTTGGTCTCAGTTCCCAAATGCTAACAGAGTGTTGATTGAAGTAGACGTGATGCAACACAGTGGTTAACATGCCCCTGTGCCAACTTTTTTGAAACGTGTTGCTGGCATCAAATTAAAAATGAGCACATTTTTTCCAAAAACCAATAACATAGCTCAGTTTCAACATCTGATATATTGTCCTTGTACTATTTTCAAATCAATATAAAGTTCAAATAATTTGAAAATCATTGAATTCTGTTTTTTATTTACATTTTACGTCCCAACTTTTCTGGAAATGGGGTTATACGTAGAATTGTATATGTGAGAGTGATATATATATATAGAGTTGTATATGGTGCTGTTAAAAGAGGAGGTGATGCAACACAGTGTAGAAAACATGCACCTATCCCAACTACTTTGAAATGTACTGCCGCCATCAAATTCAAAATGAGCAATTAGTTTTCAAAAAACAAACAAGTTTCAACATTTGATATGTCATCTTTGAACTACAGTATTTTCAATTACACATTCGGTTTAAATGATTCACAGATCATTGCAATCTGGTTTTATTAACATTTCACAATGTAATACGTTTTTGGGAAATGGTCATAAATGCATACATACATACAGATGGACATCAAACAGACAGAGGCTCCTGCCATTAATAATTAGAAGAGTTACTCGTATTTCTGCAGTTTAAATAAAAAATGTAGACTGAAGAATGTATAATCTAAAATTCACAAACCCACTACTGCCGATATACAAAACAAAAGCAGAAGCTTGTTCGAAACGAAAAATATGATTCTGTTTAAGTGGGCCCTAATTTCGCACTGGAAAGAATATATTTGCATAATTAATTTAAAGTTAAAATCGAGTTATGTCAATTTCAAAATCAGTTTTTCCTATGTTTTTGTAGAGGTTCTTTAATCTTATATGTAAATTACGGCCAATAGATTCTGTTGTTGAGTTGGGCTGGGATTAGCAGAGGCGAATGAGTTTCTATTTTACTGGATTACAGAACAAAGACAGGGGAGAGGGGACACGTATCCTCCGTTTAAGAAAAGAGAAAGAAACCATTAAAAATATAATTATGTGACGGGCAATCTTCCGAAATAACCGAAAACAAAACAATATTAATTCGGATAAAGCTTCGGGACCTACTAGTCTAAGATTATCCTATTTGGGAGAATCTATGTAGTTCCAGTTGGATTAGACGAAGAACAAGCCTGCGTGTATTCCTGGATTGAATTGACATAAACATTTTACATAAACGATCATATTGGTAAGGATTGAGCTTGTTTTATCTTTTGTTTGTTAAGCGTTTTATGATATTGCAACAAGCTGCATTTCATTTGATCTCGTGGCATTTTCAGTAGTGGCCTACACAAATTGAGAAATTACGGATTATTATTCTGGGGAGAGGACTGATTGCAAGCTTTATGTGTCTATTTCGGCAGCTAACATGGTTTCCGCTAGGAAAATACTAGGCTACCTCTTTCCACATCAAAAAGCGGCGAAAAGCTTGAATATTGGGGTTAAGATCTGCGGTTGTTTAGGCTGCTAATTCGAGACTCGAATATGGTTGTTGTCGGATAACTTGCCACCGCGTTTAGATATAGCCTCCTAAAAACGTTATTTTGTATCCCAACAGGAGTAGCGTGAGAAGGTGTGTGCTATGCTACTTGAAGTAATCGTTCAGTTAGAATCCTGTCGTTAGCATTTAGCTGTTGGAGTGGCGAGGCACTTTTTTTATAAGCTAAGAAAGTTCAATTTGTAATTGACATTCTGGATTTTTAATCTGTTTGTAAACTAGGTTTATTGTCCAAGCACTGGCAGTTTGGCGTCATCAGGAAATAATAGCCTAATGGGGTTCTGAATTTGGCTGTACAAGTCAATGGGCCGTGCCTGGTTTATCAGCAACAAATAGACTGGTAGGATATCGAATTGAATTAAATTATCACGATATAAATACAACTGCTGCATTCGATTCAACTAGTCGGCCACTTAAGATTTAAAGAAGCATGGAGACAAAGTATTTCTAGCCCAATATTTTCGGCCTATTGCGAGTTGACGCTTTCGGTGTTGTTCGCCGGATTTAGGACGCTGGCTATCGCCTTTCGGAAACGCCTCTCAAGAGTTAAGCCAGCAGAAACTCATGAAAGTCGTTTCCCTAAAGGTGCTAGCCAGCGAGCTAAATCTAGCAAACAACTAATTCAAGTTGTCTAGTTTACATGTTATCGAATAGTTGGCTTTGGAGAAGTAACTCGGGGGAAACGCACTTCACTAGCCTGTCTCCGCAGAGGAGGTTATGTTTTGCCTTTGTCTGTTTTCTGGTCTGTTATCAACTTAACTCAAAAAGTTATGTACAGAATATTATGAAATTGGAGAAGGGGTTGTATAAACTGGTCGCTCGCAGACCACTGGCCCCAATACTAATCCCTACCCCTAGAGGGAACGGGGACGACTCGAGCAGGGCCATATATTGAGAGAGTTGCGACTAATGGGGTACCAAAACATATGCATCACATGATACATTGGCCTCATCTTGGGGCAACTCAAAATTTGCATATCAATTTCAAAGGGTAGCTCTTTGCTGCATCCAAAAATCTTTACATACTGTAAGTAAGTGTACTTCATATTGGCATGTACATCTCACTCGGATGAACGTTCAAGTTACCTAAAAATGCTCCTTTGCTGTGCTTGGGGATGTTGCAATCGTCCCTGAAAAGGCGCTAGGTTGCACAGATTTCCATCTGATCCCATCAGATGGAAAGATCATCTCCTTTGAGTGTATTAACCAACAATAACTGGTGATAACCTGAGAAATTATAGCCACATAATGAAAAATACTTATACTGATAAATGTGATTAAATTAAAGAGTACTTAACAAACCTGCTGATCAAGGATGGAGGTAGATTTTAGAGATTTTTCTGCAGTCTCTTCTTGTTTCTTTGGATGAAGCCAAGAAGAAGGAATGCATCCAGTGGCGGCTCGTGAACTGGCAACAGGGGAGGCTCAAACAATCCCTTAAAATTAATGATTGGTCATGACCTGTTTTTCAAACATTAATTTCAATTAACATTTCAGAAACTCCAAAAACTCTCAACATCATCAGATGTGGCCAGTTTTCATTTATAATGCATACCGATTACGACTCCGGACTTCTCACGCATGTCTTTACTTAGGGGTTGGAAGCGATGCATGTGTGTCATGATCGTTCAAATGAAATAAGATCATTTGAAACGTCTTAATGCAATTCTGATTCCAACCCCTCCATGCACAAGGACTTCATTTCTGCACGAGAATCTCTTACATAGGCTATGCGTTGATTGAATAATTGCTGACTCCAGCAGAGGAACGTGAATATGCCACTTAAACTCGCACTGAATGTGTGAGAGTTGACAGGTATGCGTTATAGATGAAAACTGGCCACACCTGATAATGTTGAGAGTTTTCGAAGTTTCTGTAATGGTAATTTAAATGAATGATTGAAAACAGGTCGTGACTGATCATTAATTTTTAGGGATTGTTTGAGCCTCCCCTGTTGCCAGTTCACGAAACGGCACTGAATGCATCATAGAAAAATCTTGAATATTCATGTTGATGCTGCTGCCAGTGAATGATAATTGACTGCACTAATCATTTGTTTTAAAGAAGGCGTCAGAGACAAGTATTTTGCCGCACAACTTTGTCGTAGCTTGTTGTGTTGAACCATGACTGATGTTACCAACCCAGGTTTACTTGTGACTGACGTTACATGTGACTGACGTTACCAACTTTATTGCATTCTTAGGCAAGATTGATGCATGAAAAGCAACAAATGTTTTTTATGTTTTATGTTTAACAAATGTATTTGTGTTTTAGGTTAATGCTGACTTATGCTACCCACACACCAGAAGACTTTGAAAAGACTCTAAAAGACTATCAGCTCACATCTAAAGACTAGTGTTTAGAGTTTTTAGTCCCAGACTAGTCTCAGACTAGAGATTTTACAAAGACTGTGAATCTTGTAGGGTCACTATTTACAAGACTACAACTAGATTTTTTAGCTTTTTTTCCCATCATGCATGTTATTGACTGTCTGGTTTCCTGTTTCCGCTTTTGTCAGTGCTCATCTATTGGTTGTTGATTGTGTTACGTCACTGCGACTTGCGATAATATTAAACACGTTTGATATGATACGCAAGCCCAAGACTAGGGAAAGACTGGTATGAAACGCGGTCGCAGACTGCAGATTACCACCTTAAACTTAACGATCGAGATGACGGGAGCGCGCCGAGACTCCAGTTAGACTCCTGAAGACTGTCAGTTTTTAGTCTGGGACTGTGAAAATCGTTTGATGTAAGCCCAGCATAACTCTAACAAATGTGTGTACAATAGTTTTGAATATTCAAAGATTTTTTACAGCACTATGTACATTTGACTTTTGTGACTGATGTTAAAGCCACAAAACTATTTTATTTGACAGGAATTTTGAACCTAATGCTTTGAACAAATCATTTTCTGCTGTTGTCACCATGTCGATACTGGTATTACAAAACTAAAGCATTGGATAAGAAACAAGTTTACGCACTAGATACAAAGTGAGGTTAATTCATGCATATTTTGATGGCGGAAAAACATGAAAAAGCATGTCCTCTTTGATGCACCATGGCTGCCCTCACCACATCATCCTGACCAGAGCAATTTTTGCTCTACAAAGTTGAACGTCTGTTCTTCTCATTTCAAGCACTGTTTTCCCCAATTTCTGGAAAATAATTTTTGGCCTCTGAACTTCAGCAAAATGGAATTGCCCAAATGAGTTGCCAGCGGCTAAGCTTTTCTGGCAATTTTTGAGCTTCCAGGAGGTGAAATGGCCACTTAGTAGACTTGCTCTTTTGCTACAAAACAGTGCCGTCAGGTTAGTTGGCCCCAAAATTGCCTCCTAATTTAAGTTGCGGCATGGTTTTCCACCACTTCTAAAGTTCCTTTGAGTTCAAGTTAGTTACTCTGTAATCTTGGTCAATTAAATTTATTTAACTTCAAAAGGTTTTCGTTTAAAATAGATGCACATTCTAAATGACATTCAGTGAACACTTATATAGTGAAAATGCCATCAGGGAATACTGTGAAAATTATGCGTCTGCCATTCGCATCATGCTTAAACACTCGGACACAGTGAAAATGACGCATCTTGGGCTATTTGGCTGATAATATCAACATTTATGCATAACTGCTGCAAGCGACTAATTGCAAGCAAAATTATAGCTGCTGTGCAGCAATGGTTGGGGCCGGGCAATTTTAGGCAAAATTAAGCAATTCTGAGCAACAAGCAGAGTGTCGGAAGATGAAAAAAGGTGGCGTTCTAACGTGCATTTTACATCAGTTGAGGCTTGAACTCACAATTTCTGGCACAAGAGACTATGCTCTATCTCACTGAGCTAATTGGCAAATGGAAATGTCACATTTATCTTCTCAAATTGACCTGTGTGCAAGACTGCAGCTGTTAGCGTGTAAAGGCAGATTTCAAACGGCTGTCAAAAATTCAGTTATTTAGACAAAAATCTGAAAGTGCACAAATTGCATCTAGGCAGCATGGAGATGTTGGTAATTTGTTTTTAACAATGATTTATTGGCTCCATAAGTGAAAAACTGATGTTTAAAAATGCCATTTTTGCATTGACTCCAATTGTTCACATGAGAGCGAAATTCAAAATGCTGTAAAAAATTCAGTTTTTGAGATAAAATTCTGATATTTTCCAAACATCATCTACCATAACTCCAAAATTTTGTTTTTTTTTATGAACATTGAAAATGTATTTAGCAAAAATTTGCAAGTATATGTTTACAATACCGCTTACAGTCAAACATTTTGATGTACTATAGGCTCAATTTTCGATAAATCGAAAATCTGTGTGGGTCGTTTGTGTAGGACAGTCTGAAGATGCTCTGTAGCAAGTTTGGTGTCAATTGAGCAAAAATTGTGGGAGGAGATAGGTTTAATAAGTTTTACAGTTTTTGAAGTGATGGATGGACTTCATAATTTGCAATAGGTTTAAATGTACAAGAGTTTCTTCAGTATTGGGGCTACATTTTGGTGAAAGTTGCAAATCTGTAGCACATATGGTTTATTTGTTGTGAATTTTCAAAATTTTGAACTTTAGAGGCTTGCTGTAGCGCCATTATCAGGACTTTTGGCCTGTTTTTGCAGCTGAGGCAATCTGGCATGGGACTGGACCTTTGTGCAAAGTTTGGTGATTTTTCGCGCAGGGGAAGTAGGATTTCCTCAGAAGAAGAAGAAGAAGAAAGAAGAACATGCAGGATAACAAAAGGGTCCTGACAGCTTAGGCTGCCCAGCCACTAATAATTGAAAGTTGGCCATCTTTCATTCATTCATTCATTCATCTTTTTGGTAAATCCGTTGTGACTGACATTGCAAGTTATGTGAAAAAGAAATTTGTACAGCTATCAATGCCGTGCATTATTTAGCTGAAATTTTTGTGGCTTGCTATACTTGGTCCTTGCTTGACAAGGATATATTATCAGTTCATCATGTATTTTGTGTTGAGGTGGAAGTTTCAAGAGTGACTGAATGAACATGGAAAAAATCTTGACAACTGTCTTCAAACTACTGGAAATAGAATTTTGTTGCTTATACCATTACTAGACCATATTCCACTGAACTACACAGAAAAAAAACCAAGGAAAATGCTCCTCTATTTTCACCAATTATGGGCAGTGATGATTACACACTTAACTAAATGAAGATAAATCTGAAACCAAGTACTATTCAAGTATTTATTTAAAATTGGATCACTAAGGTGAAAATAAGTTCACAGATCACTATATTGCATAAACAAAAATAATCACGTCTTTCTGAGAGAAAAAGTGTACATCTAGTGTGGCCACCCTATGCTTTGATCACAGCTTTTAATCTTTCAGCTATAGTGTTCACTTTTTTTTTTTTTTTTTTTTTTTTTTTTTATTTCCTCACATACCAAGCCATTCCATGTGGTTTGAAGTTCATTCCAAAGAGATGTTACAACAGATTTGTTTATCTTGGTATCAAGCAAATCCCAGATTTGCTCAATCGGATAAAGGTCTGGACTTTGAGCAGGCCAAGTCATAACTTTTATGTCACCAAATGATTCTTTCCGACAGATAATTCTTGTACAACTTCTGAGTGTGTTTAGGGTGATTATCCAGTAGGAAATAAATCCCTGACCAATCAACCTCTGAAAATACAGTAGTGTGCCGTGTGCAGTGATGATTATACGACACCACTTTTGTCCAGAAGAGGTCCTAATGATATATTACTTCTGTATAATTTTTTTGTGAGAATGTATTGAAAAGTACTATTGTCGGCAATGAGAACAAAAAAAATCATTCACACAAGCATATTGAGGTATAACGATTGCAATATTTATTATACGCAGTATTAATAGAGTGGTACCAGTTGTGCCAATGCCGCCAAGGAGAGGAGCGAGTTGGCACACACACTGGCTGCAGCCCCTACAACCTCGCCTCCTCTCAGCGCCAGAGGGACTGCGCTTAGAGGATTGTGTCCGTTTTTCTGTGCGGCATTTTTCAATTGTCAACCACTATTACTTATTTACCAATGGTGACATGCGCCACACAGGCATGTATATGTGTTGCGTCTCCTCCACGGCGTTTGAACGCCGAATGCTCGCGTTTTTAAGATGGCATCCAAAGTTAAAATCTGTGAGAAGCACTGCTGATCAGTATCAGTTTAACAGATCAATAACACAAGAGAGAGGGTGATATTTGGTGAACTTAACATGTATTGTCACGTCTTAAGTTTTCCACAGGCGAGCACTTCTCCTAGCTATGTGCACGGCCCTTCAGAGTTCTGCTGCCTGCCTGCCTGCCGTCTCACTCCGGTTGAATAGTTCCCAACAGGTTGTAGGATATTGTCTGTGTAAGACTGCATATTCAGTGACTTCTCAAAGTTTTGGTTGGGCAAGAAAACAGCGGGAGAGTTGTCTCAAAATATTTCAGATTTTAGGTAAATGAACACAGAAAGCCCAAAGATGCAAGCCATTCAGTATGCAAGTGCTGCACCAGAACAGTGCCAACGAAAGGGTGCTAACACAACTAATATTGCGAAGCACCTGAAGGATTTTTGTGGACAAAAGTAATGGGGCGTCAATCTCACCTCTGTAGAGCATGTCTGTGGTACTTCCATTTGGTTTATTTTATTCATTTGTTACTTGAAAATGCCTAAGGTTGCTCTGCTTCTTTTTTTTTTAACTTGCACCTTTGTGCCTTTTGAATTTAGCAATCTCAGAGGCTTTTAGCCATGAAAATACGATGTCTGCATACAGCCAATAAGAAGAATGAACACTTCCATTTGGCGTTTCTTCACTCGTGTGACTTGGAAATGCGAAAGATTGCACTATTTGGTTTTTTTTTTTTTTTTTTTTTTACTTGCTTTGCCAAAATCTCCGAGGCTTTTGAACGTGTGCGCTACCTTAACAAGAATAGTTTCATTACCGTAAAAAGGTTTAACAAAGTTATTCTGCCGTTTGCTAATTGCCAAGAAAAATGTAACCATGTTATGGTCTTGTTATATTTATCTTTTTCTTAGTATCTCAAATTTTATGCCATCAGTCTTATGTCAGTTTTCCCCCATGGTACTGAAATGTCAGTAGTTTTCAAGGTATTGTATCAAAGGTAGAAAAGTCAGTATCACGACAACACTATGTGCAGTATGTGTGTGTACGGCTGTGTTGACTGTGGGTGACATAACGCAGCCACCCACCCTTGTACGAGGTTGTCAGTGTGTGTGTGTGTGTGTGTTTTTTTTTTTTTTTTTTGTGGAAGTAATCCGAATTTTTCAAGACAAGCAGGAGTTGGACCATAGAGATTCACAAGCGCACTTTGCATAGCTGTAGAGACGAGTACCTCTGTGCGATGGCCCGTGGCACTAAAAAAAAAAAAAAAAAAAAAAAATTACATTATGCCTGAAGTATAGAGTCACAGCTTTGGAAAAGTGCAAGGAAATGCACTTTATTTTTAATTTTGTTGAGCACTTTATTTTCAATACTATGTAATCAAAATCGCAAAGCGATCTATGGCATTTTCACATGAAGATTAAAAAGAAATTTCAGTGGCTGCATTATCATTTTCATTGAGAGACAAGTGATGCATTTGTTTCTTCAAGAAAACTAAGCATTTCTGATGATGCATTTTTTTTTTCTACGGTATCGCAGCATCCTTGTGAGGCACACATTACCATCTGAAAACAGACTGATTGGTCGGGGATTTTATTTTCAACTAGATAATGACCCTGAACACACTTCTAAGTTGTGTAAGAATTATCTCAGTCAGAAAGAAACATCTGGTGACAAAAGTTATGACTTGGCCGGCTCAAAGTCCAGACCTTTATCCGATTGAGCAAATCTGGGATTTGCTTGATACCAAGATAAACAAATCTATTGTAACATTGAAATAATCTCTTGGGAATGAACTCCAAACCATACAGAATGGTTTAGCGAGTGTGGAAATAAAAAATGTGAACACTATGCCTGAAAGATTGAATGCTGTAATCAAAGCAAAGGGTGGCCACACTAGACATTGACTTTTTCTCTCAAAAAGACATTATTATTTTTGTTTTTACTATATATTGTTATCTGTTTAATTATTTTCATCTATATGATTCATTATTACATAAAATAAATACTTGAATAGTACTTGGTTTCTGATTTACCTTCATTCTGTTAAGTGTATAATCATCACTGCTCACTACTGTATGAGATTATTTGCATTTTCGTTTAGTTTGGGATTTGGTTGAGCACTGTTTGCACATAAATATTATTCCCCATTTAATTTTCAATCTGTGATAAAAAGTGCATTCATGGACTTCAATCAAAAATCAAAGTGGAGGGTTTCATTTTCATTATGATATAGACTATGTGTTAGTCTCCTGAAAAAGAAGAAGCATTTCTGAGAATGTGTGGGGTTTTTTTTTTTTTTTTTAAATCAGGCATCTCCAATCCCACTGTAATCTGGAGCTGTCCTGTAAGCGAGCTGTGTGCAAGCATGCCTTCATGCGACTCATGCTGCCATCTCAGGACAGCAGAGACAGATTGCGTTTCTCTTCAAAAATACATGCCTGTCAGCTGCCGCTTCTGCATGCTTGCTGCTTAAAACCTTGCAAACTCAGAGTGCGGGCAGAAGAAACCAGAACATGAGCTCTGCTGACAAGTACCCGGCTGGCCAGCAGCTGGCGCATGAGCAATGAACAATGCTAACTCCAACAAACCATATCCCTCCTGTATCCCACGGAAAGCGAAGCCGATTATGCGCTGCTCTTAAAAGTCTGCTGGCCACTGTCAGGACTGGAATGGCCCTGATTTGAACCCAGGCCATGTAGGTCACTACTTCACTGCAATGCAGCACTTTTACCAAGTTAGCCAATCTAGTAGCCCTGAGGATTAATTTTTCAGCCCTTATTATCCCCTGGCATAGAACACGGGGGGATATAGTCCTCAGTGCGGTCGTCTACCCGTCCGTGGACATGTCATTCCTGGGACAGATCTCTAAAACTGTGTGGAATTTTTCCTGAAACTTTACCGCTTTATTGATTGATCACTGAGGTGGTACCTTTTGCAATTTTTATTCACTTATCGGCCCTATGGGTCGATAAGCTGTTGTCATGGTGTGGCATGATCCGTCATCCGTTGTCTGGAACATTTATCTTTTTTTTTTGACCTGATGAATTTTCATATAAATTTGCCATAACATACTACTAGACCATATCTCCAGAAGAGTTTTTCGGATTTTTGATTGAATCATTTTTGTCCGTTTTATGGGCCCTTGAAATTTTAGCCCCAGTGTTAAAGATAGGACTGAGAAATTTAAAAAATTATTTCTCAATAAATAAATTTTGATAAATGTGATAAATTTTTTTTTTTTTTTTTTTAATCAGGTAATCGGCTTAACTTGGTACCATCAATGTACAGTGCGAGCGCCATTTTGATTGAATCGACGGAAGTGGGTCTATTGGGGGCGCTGTACTTTATGAATATGCAAGATGGCCTGTGGAGGCCAAATGGTTGCAGATGGAGATTAAGGTAGTATTATCGACATATAGGAAGTCATATATGACCTATAATTTGGCTATGTTACAGTTGACCTCAGGTGACTTTGAAAGGTCAAACTCGAGGTCAAGGAAAATATTAACAATGTTTAAATATAGGACAAAAAATTATTTCTCAAAAACTGTCGGATAACTTTTTTTCTAAATCTGGAAATCAACTTACCATAATACACTTTATGTACAGTGCGAGTGCCATTTTGATTGAATCGATGGAAGTGGGTCTAGTGGGGGCGCTGTACTTTAACATTCGGTCTTCTGGAGAATGGACAAAATCGCCTTTGGAAGGTAAATGGTTGCAGATAGAGATTAAGTTTGTATTATCAACATATAAGAAGTCATATATGGCCTATATTTTGGATGTGCTAAAGTTGACCTCGAATGACCTTGAAAGGTCAAACTTGAGGTCACGGAAAATGTTACAATTTTCAAAGGCTTCTAGGCTTGAAAATATTGAAGATTGGGAACATATATGTATTGCACGCTTATATACATTCAGCTTGCCTGTTGGTGACCTTTTGAAGGTCGAACTTGACCTAATACAATTACAATGACTTGTATCACCAAAATGGTCACAGATGGAGCCAAGGTTTGTATACAGACATTTAGAAAGTCATATGAATTCCGTTTGCTGACCTCAACTTGACCCTCTGTGGCTTTTAAAGTTAATTGACCTATAGAATTTTCAATGACTTGAATCACCAAAACTGCTTCAGAGCTTAGGATTGGGTATCACTGGGGGTGTTATAAATGCATGTGAACTTTAATTAGTGACCTTGACACTGACCTTCAATGATTTTAAGGTCAAACTTCACACAAAATTTTCCTAACTTGTATCATCACTATAAGATTGCTTGCCGGTAAGCTAGAGCTAGGTCCTAGACTGGTGCCTTTTGATATTTTGGGATCTCTGAGATTAGATTGCGGGGCCTGGGGGGACTTGTCATCTTCCGATGACTCTTGTCCACCCCGGAAACCACCATCCCGCTGTCTGACCAAACAAACAGGCAGCGAGCGCTTATTTTTCCTCTGCTTTAGCATCGCATTAAAACATTTGGAACAAAGTAAAACTGTGGCTAGATGTTGATTTGACCATAGCTTCACCCCCCCTCCCATTAGTTGGCCAAGCTAATGGTGAGCGCAAAGTTAAAACAGTTTACGAAAACTTAGCTCTACATGTTCACATGCATGCCATTGTATAAAAAAGACGCTTGTCCCAGCTTTCGCCGACTTACAACAGCAGTCACAGGCGCGTAACTCGACAGGGAGGCGTACATTTTTCGGACAGAGTTCAATAATCATAAGTCTCAGTAACGGGCCAGCAGCTTTGTTACACGCTGTAAAATGTATTAATCAAAGCTCACCATTATATAAAATATTAAATGCCCCCGGAATGCAGCAGGCGAATTACTTTTTTTTTTTTTTTTTTTTTTTTTTTTTTCACATGCCCACTGATAAGTCCGAGGCGCTAGCAACATTGGCGAAGGTGACAGCTGTATTTCCGAGATTCCCAGAGTATCAGCTACCATAGCTCTTTTGCTGCCATCAATTGTAGAGGATGAATAATTACTACTCTTCTTAGGCAGCTCAGTGTCCATGCAACTAATATAATCTGATGGAGAAAACCAGCAACTGTGACCACGGAGTGATCTGCGCATTCGCCTCAATTCTGAGAAGGGGGCCTCATTTAGGGGGCTTTCGAGGCACTGGCCGGGGGGTGCGCTATAATGCCTTCATAGAAGGCTTAATGGGGTTTGTCATTGCAAGTCATTGCCAAATCTGCCAATTTGAGTGGCTATCGGGGATCCCAAACATTTCCCTTTTTTGGGGACCATTTGCCCAGTTTACCTTTCCTGGCAGTGCGCCTCTGCATGTTTTCATACAGTCAACGTTTAGAATGTTAATTCTTGCCTGGCAGTTGGGGGCCCCCTGGATGGTGGGGCCCGTTTCAACTGAATGGTTGAAACATGGGTAAGGCCGTCTATGCTTTGCGCCAACCCTTTTTGGCATCTTTGCTATGCTGCTCTGGCATGCTGTCAAGTCAGCCACCGAGGGTATATACCTCCATTCAAGGTCTGGCGGCAAGCTACTTAACATCTCCCGACTAAAATCTAAGATGAAGACAAGGAAAGTATTGATTAGAGACCTGCTCTTTGCAGATGATGCAGCCCTTGCTGCAAAGTCTGAAGCTGAACTACAGTCTCTCATGGACCACTTTGCAGCTGCATGTGATTTCTTCAGCTTAACTATTAGTCTGAAGAAAACTCAGGTGTTGAGCCTAGGAACTCCAAGTCCTCCATCTGTCTACAACAATGAGTACCAACTGGAAGTCGTACACCTGTTCACCTATCTTGGCTCCACCACTACAGACAACTTGTCAATTGACACCGAACTCAGCAGATGCCTATGAGGCATCCTTGGGATCTCCTGAAAAGACAAGATCACCAACAATGAGGTCCTCTTCATATCAGGTATTCCATTGATGTATACATTGCTCTGTCAACGTCGACTTCGCTGGTTGGGCAGCGTCTGTCGTATGGATGATGGCAGAATTCCCAAGGACCTGTTATATGGTGAACTGGCCACAGGACAGAGGAAGAAAGGACGTCCACTGCTGCACTTCAAGGATGTGTCTAAATGCAACCTTAAGGCTCTGCACATGGACGTCAAAATGAGGCGTAAACATCAGACCTCCTGCCCTAGCCAAGCCCAAGTAGTGCCCAATGGTGCTCCAATCTACCAATGCTAAGGTTGTCAGAAGATATGCAGGTCCCGCATTGGTCTCTTCAGCCATTCCAGACGTTGCTTGGCGCTCTGATCTGTAACTTTACGAAGGTGCTTTCCATAGTCTGACACGACTGACAGTGGCCAGAGAAATTTAAGTCTTGAACTATACTGAGCTATTACATCACTTCCTATATCACTGGGGTATAAAAATGAGAGAAAACGCATGCAATATCCCTTTGTCATGCAACACCATGAAGAATACAAAATAACAGCAAGTCCAAAAGAAGCAGATGGTCATAGACCTTCATAAATCTGGTAATGGCTACAATAAAATTCACAAATGATCAAATATGCCACTGACCATGGTCAGGGCAATTATTTAAAAAATTCCTAAGATATGGAACTGTTGAAAACCTCAAGGGTTGAGGACGCGACTGCACTTTGCCCCCAGGATACTGAGGAGGATGGTGAGAGAAGCAATAAAATCCCCAAGAATCACTGTTAGGGAATTGCAGGCTTTGGTGGCATCTTGGGGTCACCAGGTTTCAAAAAGCACCATCAGGGGCCACCTCCACAACCACAGGCCTTTAGGAGGGTTGCCAGAAGAAAGCCTTTTCTGATCAGAAGACGCAGTAACACGCGCTTGGAGTTTGCCACGCATCATTCAAATTATGACTGGAACAAGGTGCTTTGGTCAGATGAGACCAAACTGCATATTTCGGTCAGATGCAGTATCGGCATGTTTGACGTTGAAGCAGAGATGCATACAAGGAGAAGCACCTCATACCATTGATGAAATATGATGGTGTGTCGGTCATGAATTGGGGCTGTTTTATTTCCAGAGATCCAGGGGGACTGGTTAAGATTAATGGCATGATAAATTCCACGAAGTGTCAGGATATTTTGGCTGACAACAAAATTAATGTTCTGCAATGGCCGTCCTAGTCGCCAGACCTCGGTCCAATTCAAATCCTGTTGGCTGAGTTGAAGAGGGCAGTTGAGAAATGCAAACCCAAGAATATTAAGGATCTTGAAAGGATCTGCATAGAGGAATGGTCCAAATCCCCCCAAAATGTGTGCCTTAACCTTGTCAAAAATTACAGGAAGAGATTCCATGCTGTTACAGGGCTTCCTCCAGGATTTATGAAACTGTGGCGGAGGGCTTCAGCGTCAGGTCAAAACTCAGCATCATCAGGTGTGGCTAGTTTTCATGAATTAGCACGTAGGCGATGTAATAATTGAAGTCTATGTGCACGGAGGTTTATCAGTTTCACATGAATCACAGTGGACTTCACAAATAGTAACATGGAAATCAATTATGACTCCTGACTTCTCACGCTTTTCTTTACTCAGGGGTTGAAAGCAACAGAATTGCATAAAAACGTTTCCAATGGTCTCATTTCATTTGAACGATCGTGAAACACATGCATTGTGTTGATTGAATAATTGCTGACTATGGCACGGGAACATGAACATGCAACTAAGTCTCACGCCGAATGCGGGAGAGTTGGGAGCCCTGCAATTAGGTAGAGCAGGATGTGCTCACAGCAAACACAGAAGTTAACATCGTAGTTAATCGTTTTGCAAAGTGAACAAAATATTTTTTCTCTATTTGTTGCACACATTGAAGAAATTGCACACATTAAGAAGAAAGCAGAGCGTTTAACTGCCGATGGCTAATTTTTATTTATTGGAAAATGTGTTCATCAAGCAAAATGATTGACAACAGGTCAAGAATTTTTAGCGCTCATTTTTACTTAACAGGGAGAACTAGCTACATTTGATTGTCCATAGGATTTTTGGAGTTTATGCAAAGTCATTTTACATAGGCCTGGCAGCTTTTATTTTGCCGTGACGGTGTGCCATGATCAATTACATGTAGCGGAAACCCTGTGTTATCATTGCTAGAGGTGGTTGCATTAAATACTAAATGAAGGGTGCCTGTAATTATGAAACCTTGATTTTCTTGAGGTTTACTGTGTTTTGTATTTTAATCACTATGATTATTTCCATCAAAACATTAATAAAGTATTTCACGTGTATTGGTATATTCCGTGTCTCTATAATTTTATTGGTTTTATATTTTTTTTGTATTGTTTGTGCATTGCCAGTCAGGGATGTCAGTACTTTTTGAGCCCACTGTACTGTCGTGTGCGTTGATGATTATACACTGCCACTTTTGTCTGAAAGGGGTCCTAATATATTACTTCTCTATAATTTTGTTGTGAAATGTATTGAACATACTATTGTAGGCAATGAGAACAAAAAAAAATCATTCACACGTATATTGAGGTAAGAATATGGGTAATTAACAAACTCTGAAAACATCAATTTTTTATAACAATTGAAAGTTGTTGCAATTTTTTTTTTTTTTTTTTTTTTTTTTGACTCTTGCATAGCATGAACGCATATTTGAAGGCACATGCAATGATTATTGATGCTAAAAAAATGTGTGTAAACTGGGTTGAGGCAACATTATTCCACAGAATTGCTTCTGATGGTCAGTTGTTTCAGTATTAGGTGACATGAACTTTGAGCTGTGCCACTGTTGAATACTATGGCACGACAGAAGGAGCTCTCTGAGATTGTTCGTAGCGGCATTGTGGCCTTACACAATGCTGCTTGGTCACTCAGAAAAATTTCTAAAGTCGCTAAATGCTGCCACGGCACTATAAGAAACATCATCAAATGTTTAGAGACTGGTTCATTGAAAACTAGTGGCAATTGAGGTGAAAAATGGAAGTTAAGTACCTCTGATATTTGTTGGCTGTGTATGACAAGGAAAAAAAAAATTGGCAGTGAACTGCGCAACTCTGTGATGATATTAATAGCGGTCAGAAGTGAAGAGAAGAAAGTATTAAGATCTTCCATTTCCAGATGCCTCAGTGAAAATGGTCTGGTCTGTTGCTACCAGAAAACAACTACTTAGAGCTGGCAAGGTCAAAAACAAACTCAATTTTGCCTTGATATTCAAGGATTAGACACCAGCAGCCTGGGAACAAGTCCTTAGGAATGACGTATCAAAATTTGAAATTTCTCATTCAAATACAGATTTTTTTTGTGTGCTGTAGAGTTGGAGAACATTTCAGAAATGACTATTTAAACCCTTCAGTAAAACATGGAGGTGGTAATATTATGGTCTAGGGTTCACTCTGCTAGAAAGGAGCCGATGATCAAGATAATGACCCTAAACACACCTCTAAGTTGCACAAGAATTATCTCAGTCGGAAAGAAACGTCTGGTGACATAAAAGTTATGACTTGGCCGGCTCAAAGTCCAGACCTTAATTCGATTGAGCAAATCTGTTGTTACATCGAAAGAATCTCTTTGCAATGAACTTCAAACCACATGGAATGGTTTAGCGAGTGAAGAAATAAAAAAGTACGTGAAGACTATGCCTGAAAGATTGAATGCTGTAATCAGAGCAAAGGGTGGCCACACTAGACCTCGACTTTTTCTCTCAAAAAGACATTTATATTTTTGTTTTTACTATATATTGTTATCGGATTACTTATTCTCTTCTATATGATCCAATATTACATAAAATAAATACTTGAATAGTACTTGGCTTCTGATTAATCTTCATTTTGTTTAGTGTATAATCAGCACTGCACACTACTGTATGTGTTGGGTTAGTGTGGGTGTTTTAAGAGTTGATGCTCTTGTGTTCAGTGGTCAGATTACCGGACATTAAGCAAGGCCATCAAACTATTATTTAAAGTACTGGATTGGGAAAATGTGCATAATTCATTTGAGTTTAACATCCCTGATGCTTAAAGCACAGCTTGATTTGTATGCCGAGAAAACTGTATATTTCAATTTGCAGAGATAAATTTCCTCTGAGACGAGGTGACTCCATGGAACATGATGAGAATATTTAGCATGAATGAGTAGCTCATTTATGGCTGTGAATGTGCGCAGCAGCAGATTCTCAGCCAGAGTGGCAGCCTTGGTACAACACTGCATCAAAGCTGTAATTAATGTAATAAAAAATTTATGAAGTATATTTGTTTCATTTAGTTTTTATTTGGAATAGGAATATTTCTTTGCCTATTTGAAATTGATAATACATGGAATGTAGTTTCATATTTTGTCAAACCTCAACTATGGCTTAAGGCTTGGGGGTAAAAGGAAAATTTAAAGAGAAAACTCATAGCCTACGAGAAAAGCTGAATCTGTGCTAGCACTAGAGGTCTAGATTCAAAAACAAAAGCATATCTAGGCCTGCATGCTTCAGAAAAAGACGTGAGGGCAGCCTGCAGATGTGAAGTCCTGCAGTAGAAAAATCTATGTTGGCCACTGGCTTGAAGTAAATTTGTCTGGTTGTCATTATTATTATTATCATTATTATTACTACTATTGTAGTTGACGAAAGCTGGACAGCAAAACACTTTTATAAAGAATTTTTTTTTTTTTGGAGTTTTTCTCCTTTATTACATTGGACAGTGGAGAGGCACAGGAAAGATGGGGTAAGAATGGGGAAGACCTGTAGTAAAGGGCCCAGGTCCCCAGCAGTAAAGGGCCCAGGTCCCCAGCAGTAAAGGGCCCAGGTCCCCTGCAGTATAGGGCCCAGGTCCCCTGCAGTAAAGGGCCCAGGTCCCATCCGAACCCAGGCTTCTGCTCACAGGACTCAGCCTTCAAAGTGCCCAAGCAAAACACTTTTGAAATCTTTTCCAACACAAAGTTCAAAATATCCATGAGATTCTCCCGGTAACTCTTGAGTTTGTGACCTTTGCAGTTCTTGGCATATTGATAAAGTTCACACAGGGGCGTGTTGACAATGGGAAAACTTGAAACCCTAAAGATGGCGGCATGTCAATATACAACTTGCTGTTGGCCATTTTCCTTGACTGCCTAGCATTGGCATTAATGGACGACTGTACTGGTTGGGAGCTCAGCTAAAAAGCAATATCACTTTGGTTTGCGTCAGGTATAGCACTTGCATGAAGACTGAGCTTCGGATGAAGTGCCTTTATTCATACTTCTTTGGCGTTGCTAATGCTGGCTAAATAATTCCAATGCTCAGAATTTATTCACGTTTGGTAATGACATGAGCTCTGGTAATACCTGTATTTTCTCTATAGCTGTTATACATAGTCCTCACATGTGAAATGAAATGATATTGGAGGGATGCCCAGCTATGAAATTGATCAAATATTACCCCATCATTACCTCCGCCAATGAAGTTGGGGCGGAGGTTATGTTTCCGCCCATTTGTTTGTTTGTTTGTCTGTTTGTGAACAACATAACTCAAAAAGTAATGCACGGATTTGTCTGAAATTTTGTGGGTGGATTGCTATTACATTAAGGATGGACCCTATTGATTTTCACCGCGATCACTGAAACAATATGGCCGCCACGGCAGCCATGTTGAAATCCTATCACAGGCAATAACTCAAAAATTTATTGCACGGATTTGTCAGAAATTTTGTGGGTGGATTGCTATTACATCAAGGATGGACCCTATTGATTTTGACAGCGATCAGTGAAACAATATGGCCGCCATGGCAGCCATCTTGAAATCCTATCACACGCAATAACTCAACTTTGCACCCACTCATGCACATTTGGATTGTGCTGCCTTGGCGGAGGTTTGCACTCTACGAGTGCCTCTAGTTATCTTTGTGGTGATTTTTCAGATGACGGAGCCCAGTGACCCTCACCCCCTGAAAACAAAAAGGAAAAAAATGTAAAGGAATGGAGCCATAATTCCAGCTACCTTCAAGAGCCTCATTCCCCATGACTAGTCTCATCTGTGGCCGTTTCTCAAAGCGCAGGCTGCATCCTTTAAAGGCTGCATTTTTAGGCTGCTACATCATAGCGAGCTGTTCAGTTGTGAACGCACTTTCGATTTTAGCTGAGAAATCCAGCTTTCATCTTGCCTGATACCAGACGAAATTGTCAGCATTGAAACAGAGTGCAAACGTGCTGACAATTTTGTCTGATAGCAAGCTAGATGAAGCCTGCATTTCTTGCCTGTATTTGAAAGCGCGTTCACAACGGAACAGTCTGCGATGACTTAACTTAGCAGCCTTAAAATGCAGCCTTCGGAGGATGCTTTGAGTAATGGCCTGAATTTGTGCGTTGCTTGCTCTGCATCATTTTGTTTTTCATTTTACAATTTTTGACCGCATTTGCGCCACCTAGTGGCAAGCAGAAGACAACAACTTTGCGCATCGGTGGATTAGAATATTTGTAAAAAGTATCCGTTAGAATCCTCTGAATTATTCGGTTTTGGAGCAGTAGAGCGATTAATTGATTAAGTGGCCACGATGGCTCATCCCTAGTTATTGTTGATGGAAGCAGCGGCTGGAAATAATTGACCTCTGGCAATAAAGTTGTTTTTCTACATATTGCTTTTACATCTCGAGGAATAATTTAGGTTTCATTCTCCTACCACCTTTTTCATCTAAAAGTGGTCTTAATGCAGTAGGCTCCAAAATTACCAGCAACCCTGACTGGCAATGCACAAACAATACAAAAAATATATTCGGAATATTAACATGTGTAAAATACTTTCATAATGTTTTGATGGACCAATCAAAATTATAACACGCATTGAGTGCAAAATAAATTGAATTAAAATCAAATTTTCATTATTGGCACCCTTCATTTAGTACTTAATGCAACCACCTCTGGCACGGATGACAGCTTGGAGTCTTTTCCTGTAATTTTTGACAAGGTTAAGACACACATTTGGGGGGATTTTGGACCATTCCTCTGAGCAGATCCTTTAAGATCCTTCACATTCTTGGGTTTGCATTTATCAACTGCCCTCTTCAACTCAGTCCCAGGTTTTCAACTGGATTGAGGTCTGGTGACTGAGATGGCCATTGCAGAGCGTTGATTTTGTTGTCACAGAACCATTTCTATGAGGATCTTGAGGTGTGGGTCATTGTCTTGTTGGAAAGACCACCTTCGGGCAAGTCCCAGCCTTCTGGTAGAGCCAACCAGATAGTCAGCCAAAATATCCTGATAGTTGGTGGAATTCATTATGCCATTAAGCTTAACCAGTGCCCCTGGACCTCTTGAATTAAAACAGACCCAAAACATGACTGACCCACCATCAGATTTCACTGTGTGTATGAGGTGCTTCTACTTGTATGCATCTCTGTTTTAACACTAAACATTTGATGCTGTATCTGACCGAAATGTGCAACTTTGGTCTCATCTGACCAAAGCACCTTCTTCCAGGCATACTTTAAATGACGTTCGGCAAACTCCAAGCGTGTGTCACTGTGTCTTCTGATCAGAAAAGGTTTTCTTCTGACAACCCTCCTACAGGCCTGTGGTTGTGGAGTTGGCCCCTGATGGTGCTTTTTGAAACCTGATGACCACAAGATGCCACCAAAGCCTGAAATTCCTTCAGAGATTCTTGGGGATTTTATTGCTTCTCTCTCAATCTTCCTCAGTATCCTGGGGGGCAAAGTGCAGGTTTTCTTCTGGCAATCCAAAGAGCCTGTGGTTGTGGAGGTGGTGCCTGAGAGCATTTTACGGTGGATAAGCAAAGCTTAGGAAGGAGTGTTGTGATGAGACTTGAGTGTCACTCACAAATCAATCACTCAATCAATTTGCCGTTAACACGACTACGGGTGGTAAGATAAGTATGATCTTGGCGTGGATGACCGGTCCCTAATTCACAAACAGCTTATCCAGGAGTTAACGATGGTGTCGATGGTTGATTGAAGTCTGGTGACCCCAAGATGCCACCAAGGCCTGCAAGTCCTTCACAGTGATTCTTGGGGATTTTGTTGCTTCTTTCACCATCCTCCTCAGTATTCTAAGGGGCAAAATGTAGTTGCATCCTCTGCCCTTGAGGTTTTCAACAGTTCCATATCTTTGGAATTTTTTCATAATTGCCCTGACAGTGCTCAGCAGCTTATTCAATCGTATGTGAACTGTAGCCATTTCCAGATTTATGAAGGTCTGTTACTATCTGCCTCTGATGAACTCAGTTGTTTTATTTTCTTTATGGTGTGTTGGATGAAAAAGGGATATTGCATGTGTGTTACCTGGTTCATCACTAAGAAAAATTTCTGAAGATGTTAAATGCTGCCATGTCATTGTGAGAAACGCCATCAAAAGAGCGGTTCACTGAAAACTATAGTGGCAATAGTGGTGCAAAATGGAAGTTCAGTGTCTCTTAGGTTTGTTATTTGTGTATGACAAGTAAAAAAAAAAAAAAAAACTCAGAGGTTGACAGCACAACAACTCCATGATGATATTAATAGGGCCAGAGGTGAAGAGAGGAAAGTATCAAGATCTACTATTTCCAGACGCCTTTTGTGAAAATGGTCTGACTGGTTGTGTTACTGCCAAAAAAAACACTTCTTAGAGCTGGCAACATCAAAAAAAAGACTCGAGTTTGCCAAGAAATTCAAGGATTAGACACCACCGGACTGGGAACAAGTCCTTTGGACCGGTGAATCAAAATTTGAAATTTTCTCGTTCAAATGCAGAACTTGTGTGAGCCATAGAGCTGGAGAATAATGACTGTTTAACCCCTTCAGTAAAACATGGAGGTGGTGATCTTATGGTATGGGGTTCAGTCTGCTTGAAAGGAGCCAGTGATCTCCTAAAAATTGATGTAATTATGGATCAAATGAAGTATCACACCATCCTTGTGAGGCACGCATTGCCATCTGGAAAGAGACTGATTGGTCTGGGATTTATTTTCAACAAGATAATGACCCTAAATGCACTTCCTAGTTGTGCAAGAATTATCTCAGTCGGAAAGAATCATCTGGTGACAAAAGTTATGACTTGCACTGCTCAAAGTCTTTTTGGAATGAACATCAAACCATATGGAATGATTTAAGTAGAGAGGTAATAAAAAAAATGTGAAAACTATGCCTGACAGATTAAATGCTGTAATCTAAGCAAAGGGTGGCTGCTCTATATAATGACTTTTCTCTGAAAAAGACATTATCGTTGGTTTTTCTATATATTGTTATCCGTTTACTTCTTTTCATCTATATGATGCAATATTACATGAAATAAATACTTGAATAGTACTTGGTTTCTGATTTATCTTCATTTTGTTCAGTGTATTATCATCACTGCTCACTCCAGTACCTGTTTCAGAGTGATTCAGTTCTGCATTGTGGTGTGGCATTCCACTTGTAAGTCAATAATAACCTTTGGAAATGAAGTTCAGCAGTTATTAGCTGTCTCTGAAATGGCCCCATCTTTGTGTTCTGCTTGGCATTTTTTGTGCTTGTGAGAGATGATAAAAAATAACATCTGTATTTGTGCTGCATCTTACTGACAGGATTTGTATTTGGAATCTGCTCTAGAAAGGCAGAATTGGGCAGGTAGATTCATGTGGTAGGGAGTGCTATGCTCCCTTCTGTGTGGACGCTGTAGTTTGGGCTGCTGTAGGCAACGATAATGGCTCCTAGCATCTGGAAAGATTAAAGGCCAGAGCTGGATTGTTCAAATGCCTTGAGATTAGTTTCCAAGGAGACGGATTGCAGTTGCCATGAGAACGCAAGGGGCCAGGAAGTAGGATTGCAATTTTTTGTGCCCTAGTCTTTCCTTCCCTTATTTTTTTATTTCATTTTCTTTTTGATTCATTCACTGTCCTTTTTTAGAGTGTAATCTCATTGTTTTGACCTGATCATCCTGGGACCGCAAGAATAGAAATTAATAAGGTGGACAAATTATGTGTTTGGAAAGTGGGGTGAAGAAAGAACTGATGTTGTTCTGCTCTGAAATTCCCATCAGTACTTCGCTAGTTTTGGATCTGCTGTGTTACGGAGAGATAATTGAAGATGAAAGAGTTATAAAATATAATCTGAGCCAGTTGAAATTAGCTGAGATAAATGTATCATGGAGTCATTCCAGCTCAAATCAACCAATTTCTGAGAAATTTCCCAGGTCACCCTCTCAGATTCTTCTGAAAAAAATCACAAGTGCTCCTCTACCATATTTATGCAGAAACCCAAAATATTAGCTCTGTACCTCAAATAGTTTTGAAGTTACAGCCCCTGGAAATTTTGATTTTTTTTTTTTCCATTCTACCAAACTTGCCTCTCGGTGCAACTTCAAGCAAGAATATCTCCAAGTGTTTCCAATGTACAGCTTTGAAATTAAGTGTTTACGACTAACTTTTTCTGTAGATTATGAAAATACTGTCAGAATGGCTGTAGCTTGTACCCTTTTCTTCTCACAAGGCTCTAAAAATGGCCGAGAATCAAAAACGTTAAAAATCACTGCCTCCTTTGAGCTCTAATAACTCAAAGCAGGGGTTTTTCTAAACAGGGTAACAGGGGCGCTGCGCCCCCCTACTATTCCCCAGCGCCCCCTTGATTCCCATTAATTCTGAATAATTGTGCAATTGCCGTCTGTTAATAATGTATGCACACTTTAAAAAAAAAAAACGGAAAAAAATAGAAAATACTGGAAGATGCGGAATTTGCGCAATAACAGTGAAACCCCCCCTTTCCCCCCGCTCAACAAAATGAAAAGGACAGAAACCATCACCGCCCCCCTGGTCTGCCATCACACCCGCATACTCTTTTTCTAGAAAAACCCATGCAAAGGGTATGCTAGATAAAGCAATGCAATTTTTTCTACTGTTATTTTTGACATATTGGGCCACATCTAGAGGACTACCTCATTTATCAATACTTTGGTAGAGCCAGAAAAATTTCTTTTATTTTGGTTGAGTTCGAAATTTTCTAAAAATTGCTTACTTTCACATCCTTATTTGGGCATGTAGCCAGCTATATAACAATACCATATTTTTACCATGAATTCCTATATAAATCAATCATTAATCTTTATTGCAGGGAAGTCCCACCGAGACAGAGGTCTCTTTTGCAGGGTAGCCCTGATTACAATAAAACAATTACAATGGAAGGTTAAAGACAAACAGCACACATAAAAATACACAAAAGTCACAAACAACAATTTCAGATTAAAGTTAACTAAAGTTAAAGTAAACTAAAGATGATATGATGAAAATATGATGTTACCATCTTCCTTCTTAAGTTATGATATTTTTTTATTTCATTTTAAACATTTGATGGATGTAAAATTAAGAATGAAATTATTCCTTTTTAAGATACTACGTCAGAAGAGCCTTTTCCACATCTGGAAACAAATTTTCATTCATATGATGACTGCGAATAACTTGACAATATTTTACCAGTTAAGTACATTTATTAAATGTTACAAACAAAGCAGTTAAGGAGCATGTAGCAATTTGTAGCATTTGTAGCAATTTGTAGCGCTACAAATTTATTTTGAGAAAATAAATCAGAACCCCATCACAAATTTTGGATATGTTAATAACAGGCATCTAATCTTTCGAAAACAGTCAGTTTGATGTTGATGGATGGTGTCCTTTTTTGGTATAAAATGTTAAATATAGCACACTTTTTTTTTTTTTTTTTTTCATTTTCAAGCCTTAATATTTTCTAGATTATTCATAAGAGAGGGCAAGAATTAGAATACAAAATACACAACATATATGGAAAGCTGTATGTGCAATACCAAATCCCTGTCTTCGAAATGTGGCTTTTTACAGTGCTTCAAATATGCTACCGCAAAGCACAGAGTAAAATTTCAGAGCAAATTTAAGCACCCAGAAATATATGATAAAGTAAAGGGACACCTTTATAAGTCCATATTCCTCAAGTTACAATAGCATATTTTCACCCCTGAAAATTTGAAGGACTTGGCTGAAATACTTTTCTAGATACAGCCATGTGGAAGTGGCTCCTCAGGAATAGCTGTTCAAAAAGGGCCGGAACTTAGATGCAAAAATATTTTCTTATGACAAAACTATTTGGAGTTGAGAGCTAAAATTTTGGATTTCTCCTATTAGGAGGTGAATGCACCCGCTGGAATTTTTTCAGCCAAATCTGAGATGGTCGAGTGGGAGCCATTCGGACATTTGATATGGAATGACCCTTCTTACTGATTCCGGTGTAATTGCTGCTATACATGTCCAAATGTTTCTGTGTAGATGTTCCTGCAGCTTATTGCTGTATGGTCTGAGCTGTTAAATTTAAATCTCTCTTACCCCTGTGGTAATGCTGTGGTCATCCTGTTCCCTGGAAGTGCAGCTGTTCCTCACAGTTCCCCTTATCTCAGCTCAGGACATTCCTTCAGCAATCCTCTGATACACTCAGCATTACCATGTGTCTTTACACACTTGTTTCAAAACGTGGCCGAGCCAGAACAGAAACCTGGGTCGACACAGAGCATCTCTTTGCTACAATTATTAGTCCTGACTTGCTCTCAGTGATTTTCCTTTAGCATTTTTCCAATTATAAGAATAAGCCTTTGACTAAGTAAGATAGAGTTACAATTTAAATGGCTTTGTGTAGGTCTTCCCGAGTACTTCAAACAACAAAATTTTTAATTTTGTTTATTTGATTTATTTTGGGTGAAAATGGCAAAAACTGGTCGGTAACGGAGTAACAAATTTGTCACTCCGTTACTGACCAGATTTTTGCCGTTTTTACACAAAATAGGTCAAATGAACAAACTTAGCTATTTTGTTGTTTGAAGTACTGGGGAAGACCTACACAAAGCCATTTAAATTGTAACTCTATCTTACTTCTGGAGCTATGATACGAAATACACCAATTTTGTAACTCCGTTACCGCGTAACCTGGCCCATCTGTGGAATCTAGCAAACACCTAAATATTCTAACAAGAGCTCTGTCATGTATTGTACTTTTAGATGGTGTATCATGTTCAAAAAATATTTTTAATCAATGTTTTTTATATTTAGTAGATAACAGCACTTGCAGCAGGCCTGCACCCGGTTAGTCAACGAAAAAGTACACAATTTCGGAACATATTTTAAAAATTCATAACAAAAAAAAGTAAGCTGAACATCATTCAGATTTTTTTGTCGGACACTTTTCACATTTATAAGATAGTAAAAATTTCAGAGAGATGAATAACTGGTGACATGGTAATTTTTTGCCCCAAAAAAGGGCATTTTGGGGCAAAGCCGGAAAAATTTACTTAGAAATTATTTCATTAAAAAACCTCTACAAATGATATTACTTGAATTACTGCTTTTTTACAGAGAGATATATCATAAAAAATGAATTCTAGCCTTTTGTCTTACTTAGTTCCTGAGTTACAGGTCAGAAAATGTAGTCTCGTTTTTGGGCATTTTGTGTTTTCGGCTGATTTTGAGGCTTTACTATACAAAAGTGGGTCAATATACACAGAATCTAGGGCCATTTTTAGATTCTAGGGGATGAATTTGGTTAGTGTACCCAATTTCAGCCTCGTATAAGTAATCAATTCAGAGCAATAAGTTGCCAAAGTTGGCTGAAAATGGGTTTGCCAAAAAACTTAAAATATTCAAATTTCAAAGGGCTATAACTTGAAAACTATTTGAGATACTGGCCTAATATTTGGTATTTTTTCATTTTGTGTGAATATTTACTCGTGAATTTTTTCAAAAATTTTTGAGGAGGTGACCTGGAAAATTTCTCAAAATCTGTATGATTTGACATGGAATGACCCTACTCGATCCAGGAGGATGTCGTATTCTGTGCAATTGTCAAGACTGTGTTAAGAAATGTCTTGATAAAGCTGTTAAAATTTGTTGCTTACGTGTTTCTTTTTTTTTTAAAAAAAAACTGTACAATATTTAAAAGTCAAAAGTTTAATTTGTTCTGTTTTTCATAAGCCTATTAATTCTCGCATTGATCCGTCGAGTCTGCGTTTCTCATCAATTGTCAGTTTTCTCCTCGCTGATGGAGTTTCTGCTTGTTCCTAACTCAACCTGTCTTTGGTAAGAAGGTTGCAAAGTGCATCACGTGTTTTAAATCAGGGAATTGGACTTTTTCTAATTCATTTGGAGACAGTTCAGATCCTGTGAAGTTTATTCACCTAAAAAAATTAGCTTATTTTGGTTTTAAAGTGGATGCTTTTTGGCAAACAAAACACCACTTGGTTGGTGCCTGACTTTACCTTCTGACTTGGCTGTGGTATGAGGAAATGTACAGTCATGTGTGTTCCATGATTTTTTTCACGTGTGTTGCGCGTCTGATCTCAGTTATTTGATCACGATCTCAGAGGTTCCTTTCAACACTGTTCTTTATTTCTCATAATTTAATTGATTTCCTACACCAGTGACACCTTTTAACATGTGCTGAATTTAGAGACCCCCCACGCAGCACCTGCCATTTTGGAAGAGGCCACACCCACTGCCTTGACCTTGATTTCAGAAATTTTAGACATCAGGAGGTAAACAATGGCTGAAATATTTATGCCTGAACTGATGAAAGCTGTGATTCAGCAAATGTTTGGCAGAAAGAGGATTTTAGAAAAAGGTCCCTGATTTAGCCAGCATGGTAGGCTCATCTGCAGAACATGCTGAATGTATGTAGGCCAACTGTACATCCCCTTCAGGCAGGCCAGGCGAAGGTCAGCAATGTGATGTAGGCCTTTCCCTTCATCCCCAGTACCTCTAACCCATTGCGTGTTTCTTTTTGATATTTTCAGGGATGATGTATCAGGGGACGAAGGTGCGTTTTACATGTGAAATTTGGCGGCATGACCGGTGACCTTGGCAAAATGACCTTAAACCCAAATTCCCATTCTTTCCCTATCTCCTAAACCACTCGGTGTTTAGGGAAGATATGAGTGGGGATTATTTATCAGGGGACAAAGATGCGTATCGCGTTTGAAATTTGGTGATTTGACCTTTGACCTTGGCACAATGACCTTGAACCCAAAATTCCCATTCTTTCCATATTTCCTGAACGATTGCTTGTTTAGGGATGATATTTAGAAGGATTACTTATCGGGGGACGAAGGTTTGTATCACAGATGAAATTTGGCGAAATGACCTTTGACCTTGGCACAAATGACCTTGACCCAAAATCCCCATTCCTTCCATATCTCCTGAACCATTTCATGTTTATTTGCAGGGATGGAGTCATTATGGAGATGAAAACTTGTATCAAGAACGCTCCCCCTTACTTGTAACACACTTGATATCACGTGTGTTACAAATATTAGAGGCTGCTGTATAAAGATGTCTTAAATGCAACAGTTACCAACAGTGAATCCTGTCATTCCTATATTGTATGTGATCTAGCTTTAAAGGGATAGTTCACTATTTTTGAAGTGGGGTTGTATGAGCTACAAATTGCCACTATGTACATTAGATGCAGTAGAAAGCTCCCTGCTCTCCCCCATTTAGCTGCACCAGCGCATAGTGCTTGGCGGAGATTTAGGCAATATACTGTTGTGAAATGTCCCAAAGTAACAGCGGGTTTCACGGCCTAAAAGAGGTCCTACCTGAAAATAATACACCACTTTTATTGTACGCTATATTAGAAAAATTTACTGCACTTCAGCTGCTCGGAAAAAACACAGTCCCCCTACCGAGGATCTCTCCGGTATTGCATCATCTTCCAAAACTGGGTTTTCTGTAGGGCCCATGTGCATGCATGTGTTGCTCACATAGATGGCGTCAAACGGTACTTGTGCTCACCCTCAATCGTCTTGGACCCCTCATCTCATGATCAGTTTCGGTTGCTGTCCGGAATCTGTCACGTACAGGCTGTAACCAGATGTGGCGCTCTTGAGCTGCCATTGTCACTCGTGGCTGCCCTAAGCGAGGTCGGACAGTGACAGTGCCTGTGTTCCATTCTAGGATAGACAGCCGACTGATTGTTGAACAGTGACAGTGCAAATGACGCACCACCTCTCGGCAGCTGAGATCTGCCCATAACATGCCAAAGGCTCTTTTTCTCTCTCCTGTGTCACAATCTGTTCTATTTTCTTGATGCAGTAGCATTTTTCGTTATTTTTGTTGGCTTTATGTAGGCTATTGACCACACCAAAAAGAACAAGTCAAGTGTCACTGTGCACATCACAAACAGCTCAATGTTTGTTATCACTGAAGTGCTTGGCGCGTGCACGTGGTGCGCGTCAGGATTACAATACCACACGCTTTTCTTTATTTCCTCTCGTGCCTCACTGGAAAAGCAATAAAAATCGATCTATTCTTCTATTTGCCGCAAATACAGTACATACCTCACCTGTGCGTTTTTAATGGCGCTGAGTATATTTCACATGTTGGTATATTCCATTTCTATAAAATTGTTTTGGTTATATATTTTTTTTATATTGTTTCTGCATTGCCAGTCAGGGGTGCCTGTAATTTTGGAGCCCACTGTATGTTTGTCGCCAACTGTCAGGACCATATAAACTTTTATTCTTTCCTCTGTCACTCATTAAGAATGCAGGAATGGCAATGTCGAGTGGAATTGTTACGAGATATAAACCTTTGGATTTGTGGGATCCACAGGTTAATACCTGGCATACTGTACGGGAACCGACCTTATTTTAGTGCCTTGAAATTTTCGGGGACACCTTTGAATGGCGAATGGTTGCTGCAATATTGTGTGCCAGTTGGATTTTTGGATTAGACCGAGATTTTCCCCGTCCAGCAAACACGTCCTGTAAGGTCTTTCTTGGGCAAATTAAAGACAGTCATTTGGCTTGCATGACATATCTAGACAGCCTTTCTGTCTCGTCCAGTGGGATAAGACGTAAGAATGTGAATGGAAGATTGCTGGTTGGAATCCTGTCGTGGTTTTCATACAGACATATTTTCATATTATGAGGTTCCCCCATCCCCAAGCAATTGGAGAGAGACAGATTCTTCAGACAATTAGGCTTTATTGAGGCATATCGATAAATATAAAGCCGAGTTCTCTTTGCGCAAGAAGAACTGACATCTTGCCTATCACACCCAGTTTTTATACCGTCATCACAGGAAATATCTTCCAAATATGGTCTTTCCGCTTTCTCATTCTCACGCTACAAGGACGGGCAAACCAAAACACTGCCAACTTCCCTTGGGAACTTCAACCAAAAGATAAGCATGCACATCACTAAAAAGGACTGGAAAATTTTACAGTTGAGAGAGGAAAAATACAGCTCAAGATACAGGAAACAAGTAGATACATAAATCATTCAGTTATGTTTTCAGTAATAACTTATGATTTTACTGAACAAATATTGATCAAAGCTACAGAAATCAAATACATTATCTGATTATGTTTTCAAATCAACTAAACAGAAGCCTGCTTACTAATCAAAGCTACAGAAGCTCACTGCTTATGTGTGTGATCTGCTCGTGCATGTGTGTCTGTGTGTGTGCATGTGTATGTGTGCTGCGTGTGCATGTGTGCGTGCTTGTGTCTGTGTGCACTGCTCATGGGTGTGTGTGTGTGTGTGTGTGTGTGTGTGTGTGTGTGTGTGTGTGTTTGCACTGCTCATCCCCTCCCTACGCGTATGTGAACTACTTGTATGTGAGTGTGTTATGTTATGTGTGTCTGTGTGTGTTTGTGTGTTACTGCTACTTACATAATATGGTTATTGATTATGATTATTGATTATTATAATCCTCGACAATCCCTCCAGGTCCACCCTCGGACTCTGCTAGTGTAATGAAAAATGAGTTCTCAGATATCTTGTGTAATTGGCACACATACGACTGAATAACCCTGCTCACCGCGTGTGTAGGAAATACTTGTGTAGTGTCAAAAGTATTATGGTTAGATCCATGATCTATTGCAGTATGTGCTCTCAGTTTGGTCATCCTTCTGCTACAGTGACCTTGTGGTGGTGTGGGGTGGCCTTTTCAGTGGGAATCTTTCTGTGGCTTTCACTACTCAGAACCGACATAATGGTCATGAATTCACTTTTCAGGTAGGGGGAGAAACTGACGTTATGCTTCCACTCTGTAAGTGCGTTTTGGGAGCGGGATGATTGCTTCTGTTGCTAGTCGGTTAAGTAAGCAGAGTTCTGTTTTTTTTTTTTTTTTTTCCCCAGCAGTGGAGGAATGGCACAGGTGCTAAATTCAGTCTGCGATGGGATGCGGACTAACTCTTGTGCCGAGCTGATGGTCCCCCAGGTGTCAGTACGGCAGGAAATCCTCAGGAGCCTCGTGTCAGCCCTGGATTCAGTCGTGAGTTGCACGTGAACCAGGAAATGCTAATGATGATGTGTATTAAGAGCCAATTTTTGAGAAGTTCATACAGTCAGAATTGTTGGCTGATATTTTATTTCTGAGATGGGTATGGTACCCAAACTTCAAATCCAGAACCGTTCCTCTATTGACCCCTTCTGGCACCGAGCTACAGCGACCCCTTTTTTGGGCCCTTATTGGCCAATTTAACAAAATTGCAAATTCCAACCTCTCTAATTCTGAACTTCAGTGGTGTCCCAGCTCAAAGTCCATTGAAAGTGGCTCTATAGGAGGGCAGATTACCAGAATGTAGTTATCCACCTGAGGCACCCTTGAAGTTTGCCAATAGGTGGGGCTCAAACTGCTCCAAACCATTTTTTTTCTTAAGTTTGTCATGGATTTTCTCTAAACTTCAAAGGTATTCCAGTTGCCTTATTGCAGGAATCTTTTAGTTGGAAGGACCTTAATTCAAATCTAATGTTACTTTTGCGGGCCAACCTTGAAGTTTGGAGAATAAAGGGCGAAAAAAGGGTCTCTGACCAAAAAAGGGGTCATTTTGGGACACTATTTCTCAAAACTTTAGAGAGGTAGCCAAATGCTGCTTATTAAACATGAAAGTCAATTACAAAACTTGCAATTTTGTTAAAGGAATAGACAACGGAATTTCAAAATACAGTTTGGAAGATAGATCATGTCATAAATTAACGATTCATGCGAATGCTTGAACATATAGAGCTCATACAACTAAGCTATCCACCTCCGAAAGTCGGTCCCGAAGCAGAATTCCCCCATCATCGGCGATTTCATGAATGCCGCCATTGAAAATTTTTCAACCAATCAGAGAAATCCTTGCGGAGATGCTCTGACGTAACATGGGCAAAGCGTGTAGAAGCTATACATGGCGAGTGAGACTGCACAAGCATTGGGATGGTTGTTAAATTACTCGCTAAACATTCGGTTTTATTGATTTCCGCTAAGTGCTATACTTGCAGTCCTAATGAGCGAAAATACCGCAGTACTTTGAAACACTCCCGACTTCAGCGTCAGGCACGTCCGAAAACCCTTTGAAATCAGAAGCTGCTTCACTGTCAGTGGATGCGAATAGGTTGAGTTGTTCGTCCTTCGTAATGTCAGTGTCTGGGTCTGCACTATGCAGCGGTATTTCTATCAAACAAAAAATAGTCATAGATACATGTCTGATCCAATAACAAACCAGTGTTTTTTTTTTTTTTTCTTTTTAAAAAAATAGGCATTTCTTCAGCGAGTTTCCTTGTAAACGAGTTTCCCCACTTGGCAGCGGTCACAATAAGACACTTGTTATCTAGGTTCCTGGCACTTGCGATAATAAATTAACAAGTGCCCCGTCCTTGATCGTACTGCTAGAGAAAATAAACCCAATCTGATAGAATGTGATCGGTCATCATAATATTACCATACCTAAGGGGTTTTAAATTAGACTGGATGTGTACCACTGTTTCCAAACAGTCCTAATGGAAAAATATCAATTGCTCGGATGCGTTTCCCGAAATCACAGACGTTAACTTGCGTCGTACGAACCAGTGACCATGAATGGACAAACTGTGTAAGCTGCTTTCTTAGTTAGCAACTACGCTTTTGGTAAATGCAATGGTCGGTAATAGACAGAAATGGCGCTTCAAGCTAACTCTTTTTCTAGTTAGAAAAGGCCGGAAATCAAAATGCCGCCGAATGATTATTACTGATATTTACCGAAATATTATCCAGAGCATATTTGTTTACTTGGGTTCCAGCGGTCAGCTCTGCACACATCGGCTGGTCTGGAACGAACAACGTAGCACCTCTGGTTTGTATATCTCGTTGCCTTCTGTGCTGAAGAGTGGAGATTCACCCTTGTGCCTACGTGACGTCACGCATCGCCCTTCCGGGAGGCTGCATGGCAGCTCAGTAGTGGCCTTAGGACTGCCACACAAAAACGCTCACAACTTTTTCATAAATGGTCAAGTATGCCTGAAATTTTTCTTATGGGCTCTCAATATTACAAGCTATCAACCTATGCATGTATATACGTTCCGTTGTCTATTCCTTTAAATTGGCCAAAAAGGGCCAAAAATGGGGTTGCTGTAGCCTGGGACAGAAGTGGTTGACTGAGAAACGGTTTGGGTTTTGAGTTTTTGGTACTATACCCATCTCAAAAATAAAAAATCAGCCAAATCCAGGGGGGTCAACAATCCAATGCGTCTGATTTTGTCTGAATCTCTCAAAAATTGGCTCTTAACGGTTCACCTTTTTAATTTACCCTCTTATTGAAAACGTTGAAATTTATGATTAAGACTGATAAACCATCTCAATTTGATTGTTGAGAGGGAATATAGTGGTCCCATCCGGAAACCCAAAAATAGGAAGTAAAATTTAGTCTGAGTCACTCGATTAATCATTGGAGCTGTTTACAGTTGGAGCTGAGTGATGTTTGAACTTCTTTGGAGCTGCTTTGCTATCTGATTACAATAATGTACTGTAACTATTTTGAAACGTGGCCCCGCTTGTGAATTTGTGTTCCAGTGCTCCGCCATGTCCAAACTCGACGCTGAGGTCGCTTGTGTCACCGTGCATGAGGACAGTGTCATCGCCGTGGGCACCGAGAGGGGCAGGGTCTTCCTCAATTCCAGGAAGGAAATACAGACTGACTTCCACAGATTTTGCAGTTAGTCATTTGGATTGTGAGATTACACCATTCAGATTGTGAGATTACACCACATAATATTTACTGCCTGTAGAGGCAACCTTGAAATGTGGCTCTCAGTACCTTCATACAATATTATGTTACACTGGATTCTAGGCACTGCTTTCCATGGAACATTACATATTGGGCCTGATTTTCAATGGGCTGTGCGATACATGCAAGTAGTATTACAACCTTTCGGCATTCTGTCAATGGAAGTGGTCCCTCTTCCGCAAATTCACGCATTGTGCAGTACCTGTACATGAGCATAATCACTAATTAGACCATGCTAAGTCTAACAAAAATGGGTCAACTTTAATACTAATGCTGCAACCCAGCGTCAGGCCCCTGATGCACAGACGAATGGAAGGCGCACATTTTACTGGCGCGAAGTGCTGGAGCCCTATTTTTTAGTTTTTTGGGATAATAATAAAAGCAATAATAATAGTCATCATCATCATCATCATCATCGTGGAGTTATGATGCAGATCTTGGATCAGATCTTTGTCCAAACCCTCAGCATGGCTCTCAGAACCTGCGGTACTGGGAACCCCATTTAAATAATTTTGATTTTTATTATTTATTTAGTTATATTTATTCTTTCATTGGTAAAAGTCGTACTGGAGCCTAAACCATAAAAGTAATGCAAGTCGTAATTCATATCTGTAAATACATGATCCATTATTCATTTTCTCACAATAGGAATAATTTCTATCCCTTTGGGGCACGCGTTTGTGCCAGTGGTAACACAACAAGCATTGTGCTTCAGTTAAGGGATGGTTTTGATTGGTCACATGTGCACACCGTCGCTCTTGGTAAATACTGAACCTTGGCATTTTGCATCCTCGTTTGACTGATAATTTCACATGTGCCAACTTATAACATCGCATAACCCCCTGAAATTGAGCCTTGCATTTGCAAACCAGTTCTCCACCTGGTTACATTACTTGCTGGCATGAAATGTCTTTAGGCAGTGCAACCTCTGGGAAATGGCAGAATCAATAATGATAAGTCTTGACCCATCTCAGGCAGGAAAATCAGGCCCAGTGTGTTGATTTGTGATTTTGTATTTTCCCTCTGCAAGCATTGAGTTTCACTACAAATGAGAAAAGTTTGCTTCAGGACAATAAATTGACTAAGTGCTGGAAGGTATTATCAGAATAGGGTTGCATTATGTTCTTAGTTTCAAACGTGCTTACTGTCACAGGAGGTCCCACTATACAAATCCTGAGCACCCACGGCAGATCCCGGGATGGTGAGCCCTCCGCGATCATCAGCAAAGAGGGTGGACGTGGAGTTCAGCGGAACATGCCGGAATCCCACTCCAGCATTTTTTACCTCAGGAAGATGGTGGAGGAAGTCTTCAGTGTCCTATACAGTGAGTCCATTTTCAAAGAAAACTTTTCTCATTTGCATATTGGGGGGAAAAAAGTATTATAAACCTTCACTGTGGGTTTTAAATGGCTACACAGCCTTATTGAAATCACAGGCGTTTGAAACATGATTCTGGAAATGACAATAAAGACTTTTTCCATCATTAAGGCGACTTTAAACCCCACACAACACAAAGATTGCATTACTGCACAGATCCATTCATTATGGGGGCTGTAGTAGTGTTCGCAGTACTGATCACATTCTTAATCATGTATGTGGTAAATGGTTTTCACCGGCAATCAATGAAAGTGATTTTGATTCAACTCGAATCAACTTCTGCTTCAAGACTTACTTTAAAATTTTGTAGTTACAGCCTGCTGGGAAGCCATGGTTCCTGATTTAGGAAAAAAACCTGAGGAGAGGGATAAAAAGTATCGTGCATAATTGGGTACTGGCAAATTGTCAGGGAAGCCTGACTAAGAGCGGGGGGGTGGGTGGGAAGCTGCAATGGACTATCTTCCCATCCAGGAGCAATAGACCTATTTGGAGCGGACGTCACAGTTGCATCACTTGTACTTGCGTACACATAGTGGTGCCAGAAAAACAACGGAAGAGATTGTCACATTGCCACTTTGTCACTTTGGCAGCACAGCAGTACAAGAACTTGACACTTAAATTTGCAGTGGTGCGAATGTATACTCCAGTGAATATGCACATTTTAACAAACTATATGAGTCAGTCAGTCAGTCGGTCAGAAAGTGACAAAGGCTTTCATATGCTATACCTCCAGGGTGAAAGGAACTCTACAAAATCAATGATCAACCATCATACTTCACTGTAGGGATGAGGTTCCTTAATGAAATGGCTATTTTTTTGTGTTTACACTAAATGCATCTCTGGTGCTTTTTGCTGAAGAGCTCTATTTTGGTCTTACTGGACTGTAGAACTTGGTCCCATTGGAAGTTCCAGTACTGCGTGGTAAACTGTAGGAGTTCATATTTGATGACAACTTAAGACTTTTTTTCTGGCAATCCATCCAAACGAGTGAAAATTGGTATTATTCCAAAGTTATTTTGAATATCTGACGAAAATCACCTTCTTGTCCAATGAAATTCAACCGCTAAACACTTCATAATATAATTTTAGCAGCAAACATAACATTGAGTATTAATGTCAGTTAGCTAGATTGGCAAGATTCGGTAACAGGTTATCTTAGTTGGCTGGGTAGTTAACCAATATTAAAACAAAAGCTACTGTTATCAATGTTAACAATTACTTTAAGATCAGCTAATATGTTAAATTTATTTACTGATCTCTAATGAATTACGTGTGGTTTTTATTATGGTATAGTTTGCATAAATGTGGGATCGTGCATTGTGCAGTATAAATCGGCTCTCTTAGCAGCGCAAGTTAAGCCTTAGCGAGTTGACTATGGGAACTGTCCAGTTTTCCTTCCTTGCAGCTGCTGGGCAAGCAAAGCTATGTGATCTTGGCACAGGCGCAATCCTCTACAAATGCAAACTTTTTGTTGAAGATAAAATCATTTCTCATATTTGTTTTTCTTGAATTATGTTTTCTCTGTACTAGTTTATGCCCATTGTATGATGCTTTCCTTCATTTATTTTATTATTATTATTATTAATTAATTTATTTAATTATTATTTTCTTTGGTTGTTTTTTTCTTTTAAATTACTAGCCTTGCTGTCAATTTATTGTATGTGATGGGACACATTTAATCTGTTTAATGTACTCTGAGTACAAAATGAATAAATATTGTCTTGAAGACACTGGTTTAAAATTAAAAAGTAAGTAGTACAAGTGGTAAAGATACATTTCTTTGAAGAAATACATTTCTATTTTTACCAAAATAGCTAAAATAAGTCTGGGATTTAGTCCTCCTCCATCGTAACTGACAGCAATGGGGGCCACTTACCATATGCAGTTCACTTTCAGCCAGTAATAGTGATATTGTAGGGATGGAAAATGGGGAAAAGAAAAAAAATTAATTAACCCAGTGCTTTCCCTGAATTCCATCTCACGTTCCAGGATTTTTTTTCAGCAGTGCAACCTAATTTGTTCTAAGATTGCACTTAATCATAATGTTTTCAGCGTTGTAAAGAATAGGTTGCATTCACAGGGAAGCTTTGTTGCACGCTGGTTGCCGCGCAAAGCGATAATAATTATTTTATTATATGACCAACGCTTCTCACTTGGAAGCATTGGTAATTGAATAATTTAGTAAATTGGTTCTTAGTGTACCGTGAAAGTTCGATGCATGGCATGTGTTTAAAATCATTAAATATGCAAGTCATGCTCCTGAACTCTCAGGGTAGCAAAGTCATTCATGAGGTCTTTACAGTCCATCTTCTGGAAAGGCAATTATCAATTCACCTCCTCCATCTCCTCCACAGTTGCCATCGGAGGGGTTAGAACACTGCTCACACCTCGCCTTAAGGTGCATTACACCTCCAAATCCTTTCCTATTTAGATCTCCTAATTACCAACTAAATGTTAATTTGTTCAGTTGCGAGGATCAGTCTGTATCCATTTCCTCTCACTTTGCATTACAGTTCATTGCAATCATTATCAAGCATTTTCTGATCCACTTTAATGGTAACATAAAGCGTCAGTGTCTTCGGAAGCTTCTGAATTTCTGCAGCTAACAGGTCGGTATTTTTTTTTTGTCTGTCTCCACGTCCGATCGGCTTAATATGCCGTAGAAAACGTTTCTGAAAATGTAGTTTTGCCGACTCAGATCCGTGTGTCAATCTGGGCTGCAACACCGGAAATATGGCCCACATGATTCAATTATTATGTGAACAGCAGCAAATATATGTTTCTTGCTCAAAGAATGATAGAGAGTAGTTACTCTTTTAGGATTTCTAAGTGCATTATCTGCAGAAGGTACTTTATTTGATTAATGGATGTTTTCCTTTGGTGGTGATTCACAGGTGAGGCAATTGGGAAAAGCAGCCTGGTGCCTGTTCCTTATGAGTTGCTCCTGAAGGACCCTAGTTCTGTGGCTGTCTATGGTCTGCCTGATGGGATCTCCTTTAGGAATCCTTCAGAGTATGATGCCAACAGCTTAATGAAGATCCTGGAACAGAGTAATCGCATGCGCTTCATAGTCAAAAGGTAGGTTTGTTATCTCAGAACAGGTTTTTCTTATAGACATTTTCTGAAGACCTGCTCATGATTTTGCTGTAATCCTGTGGTATGTAAACATTCGAGGGTCCCGATTTTCCAGCATTGAATGTCTGTGTGTGCGTCTAAATGTACACTAAAGTACCACTCCCACTGACAGATTGCAGAAGATCTTTTGATTGGCCGTGCGTGTATCGCCAGGATGAAATTGGAAAATTGGCCCCTAGTTCTTTAGGATGCGTGGAGTCGGCTTGAGTATGGAGGGCTTGAGTTTGCTTTGTCTTCTTCTTATACACTCAGACCTGTAGAAGACCCTCCTCAGGAAAGCAAACCCTGCTTAGATCTTGACCACAACTCCTCTGGCCCGAAAAGCCTGTCTAACCATGCTGCAATTAATCGTCTTGGCCATGAGTCCAGAAATTCTATGCCCTACGACTTCCGGTACGGCATGCCAGTGTCATCCCAACTTCACCCAGATGAGAAGCTAGACGCGAAGCCTCCTTCACTCCTCACGCTCGGCAAAGAGCAGCAGGGCATCTGGGTTTCTGGGGTTGAGAACATGACTCCTGCCATGGACTGTGCCGACAATGGTGAGCACTATTGCAACTTCGGGCTTCTCTCTCCTGTGTAAGTACAAGCCAAGGAGGTTATATACAGTCCAGTAATCTATACTGCCTCTGGTGATAAATGAATGGCTTTAAGGGATGCTACAGCTGCCTGTATATGAAATGTTCCGATATTTTCAAGTCCGACTTGAGCATCCTCTCAAAAAAACTTCTGCTATGGGGACTGAACACATATGGTGGATCTTACACGAGTGGGCGCGTCATGTGAAAGTAATGAAACGAGTTGAGTAAATCATGCGTTTGTTGCAAACTTTATAGCTTTCTCATGACAGGACCAAGAGTATAAGATTCCGTCTATCACATAACTGAATTGCGTAATTTAATGGAAAGCAAGTGTAATTTCCATCAGCGCCCATTGTATGTTAGCAAATATCAAAAATGTCATGAGCTGGGCTATGGGAAAATTACTGCAGTTATGGGATGAAAATTACTTTGCCAATTTGGAGAAGTAATACCTGCAATGGGCTCTTTTGAAATTTTTCCTTTTTGGATAGCTTTAATACATGGACATTTGAGTCAATCTTCTGGCCATCAGATTAGATTAATCCCTCCGTATATTTCATGCTGAAAGTGAGTATGTGGAATGATGACTGAGCTGAAAACAGTGCTTGGTTAGGTGTGAGGAAGTTGTCCCTGTGAGCCACAGCTGTGTGTGATGTGATGTGCTTCATTGCTTCCTCTCCTCACCTCCCTCGCTCAGGGGAGCAGTTAATGGTGCCTGGAGACCAGTGCCACAGCCCGCCCGGGATCCATGTGTCCAAACGGCTGCTGTTCTCTATTGTACACGAGAAATCAGGTGCTGTCTGTTCAACACAGCAATATCAGTTTCTTTTTTGTAAAAACCTCATGTTTTGTAGTGTTCCCTCCAAAGAGATAAACTGTTGATTCCCACTATTGTGTAACATCTGTTTTATTCACTTCTTTGAGGTTGATATATAGAGGATTTCCAATGAGTGAGCCCGAGATACCAAATTTATGCAACGAAAGTAGTAATAAGAGCCTTTGGCGAGGAAGAAATGAAAATTACTTTTCGAGTTTCATAAATTTCATATTTCGGGCTCTCGAATTTGAAATCATATTAATCCTATGAATGTCAGTGTCTTGTTATTCGGAAAATGGTAAAGTAGCGTTTGCGTTAGCTTCTGGTTGGCAGTCTATTCAAGTCAATGGGTGAATAATACGTTAGCTAGCATACTAACGCTTTTCGCCACTAATACATTCAGGTGTCTGCGACAGCAGTTATACGTGTAACCTCTTTTACTGGCCAAAAACAGTAGCATGTTAATTAACAAATTAATTATCCCATTGGTTTGAGTGAACTGTCAACTAGACGGTAATGCCAGCAATGTACGGTTCCCAGCAGAATTGGTAAAGTTACCTTTGCAAAGAAATAAGTTGACGTTTGTCAATGAATGGAATCTGACCAATCGTGACGTGAGAAAGTTGTATCACACGTGTGTGATACCAAACCTCTATCTCATGGGTTGTATCACGCCAATTTTTAATCATTCATGGGATAAATGAATGTTTATGTTGCATGCAAAGAGCAGTACTGCCACCACAGGCAGTGTCAGTTTTTGCACTCCAAGCTTGGATGTGTTTCAGTCGCAGGCTGCAGTAAGGCAGAAATATCATGTTCAACTGGTTCTTCGCTAAAATGATGTCACTTGTGCAGTACTGAAGCTGTATTCTGATCTTTAGGAGTGTCAGAAGTATGAATACCTTCAATTTGGCACAGCGGGGGGATTTATAGCTCATCAGTGTAATTTGTATTTCATCAGCAAGGCTGCAGTTGACGATGTAAGCAAGGATTAAAATACTTTAGTTTGAGTTTATTATAGTAATGTTTAGAAGCATTGAATGTTTTTTCACCAATCATAGGGTTCAGACTGAAGAGCAGGCTTAGTCCAGATTGACCTGACCATATAGCATTTCCTTTAGATGGAAGCATAACCACTGATATGAAATATAAAAAGGGTGGCCAGATTGAGAGTGAACCACTCAGGGAAGTTGGTCTGAATACCATGGTTGCCATTTCTGCTGCTTGCAACATGTATAGTGCAATAACCACATAAAGTCAAGACCCGTTTTTTTTTTTTTAATTTTTATATCATTCAGGAAGACACACTTACTGCAGTGTGAGGGATATCAGAAACAGTGGATACTACCTCTCGCTTGGTCAGAAGAGAATACAGCATTTTGCTGATTCCCTTTGTATTTGCTTATTCTGACTTCACAGACAAATGGGACACATATATCCAAGAAACTGAGGACATCAACATACTGCGGGAGTGCGTGCAGATCCTGTTCAACAGCCGCTACGGTAAATCAAATGTTTGCCTGCTGTGAAGCCCTTGACTTGCCCTTGTGCCAGAGTGAGGCAGAGGCTGTCATTTCATAGACTTGAGGAGCCTTGGCAGCTTTTTAACCCTAGAACACTATCGCCGGGTGATTTTCACCCGAGCAAACGTGTTTACGTGATTTTCATTATGTTGCGTTTGTCTGAGTGTCATGGGTCCCTGAGTAGCTTCAGCATCGTCTTTGACATCTTTGAAGGCATGGGTGTTCTGTTTACCACATGGTACTTTTTTCATTTTGTTAGACATGGCACAGTTGAAAATAAAAGACTACTCTAATTTGACATGTATTGTCATATTTTGATATATTTTGATGACAAGTACTTTTTATTGGGTATATTATATCGGGTAAAAATCACCCGGCGTTAGTGATGGTGTTACTAATTTTAGCGATGGTGTTCTAGGGTTAATGTTCCTGGCTTTAGTGCAATGGGAACCATCCATGGCTGTACAGAGCCCTCCACAATTATTGGCACCATGAGTGAATTTAAGCGAAAGAAAGGCTGTGGAAAAAACGTCTTTAGTGTCTATGCTCTTGGTGTTTCACTGAAAATTTTCACAAAAATTTTTTTTTTTTTTTTTTTTTTGTTGATGTAAAATTATAGGTTGGGGAAAAAGATATTGAAGTTAAATAAATATTTTTCTGCAAAACTTGTGTGACGATTATCGACACGCTCAAAAATCTTATGATTATGATTACATTTTAGTTCACCTGTATGATTAGGAACTAACTCTTCGGTGGTCAACCATGACATCTCGTTGCATTGAGCTAGAAATGTGAGGTTATCCGGTCCATCACTTTTGGAAAGACTGTGAAACATGGCTGTTTCTCAAAGCGGGGCCGCTGCCTTCATTGGCTGCTTTACTGTCCCGCTGTTATTCCCGCCAGCTCCATCATGTAGGCCCCTGCGAATACAGCTGTGAAATGCAGCCTTTATCGTGCCTGATGACAGACAGAATTGTCCAAATGGAAACAGAATGTGAACAAGTTGAAAATCCCTTCTGATGAAGGCTGCATTTCTCGGCTGGATTCACAGGCGCCTTCACAACACACTGGAACAACGTGCGGTAACGTAGCAGCTTAGAAATGCGGCCCACCGTGGCTGCAGCTTACATGCGGCCCACTGTGGCTGCAGCTCAGATGCGGCCCGCCGTGGCTGCAGCTCACATGCGGCCCGCCGTGGCTGCAGCTCACATGCGGCTCACCGTGGCTGCAGCTTACATGCGGCCCGCCGTGGCTGCAGCTTACATGCGGCCCACCGTGGCTGCAGCTTACATGCGGCTCACCGTGGCTGCAGCTTACGTGTTGAGAAACGGCCAGTGACTTGGTGCGATGAAAATCTGTTGAGATGCACAAATCAGGAAATGGATTTAAGAAAATCTCTAAACAGTTGAAAATACCTACTTCCACAATCAGGGCAATAATCAACCTCTTGAATCAAAACGGCCCCGATACTGGGGACAGTGGTGCATATCACAACGAACACCATCCAAGAGTGTGGTAATCGTGCAGCAACATAGTCTTATTTTAATCAGGACAGACCAGTGCATTGCATAAATGTAACTAGGCCTACGCTGTCGGCAGCCGACAGCAAGGTGTATATCCCCGAAATTCCCCAATCCTCAAAGCCCCTTTATTAGATTCCCCTTTACTAGACCTACAATATGAGGCAAATTTGAGGTTTGTGTAACTAATTGTTCCAGAGATATGGTTAAAAAACTGATTTTTTCAATATATAGCGCCACCTGGTGGCAAACCTAGGAGAGCATACTTGCCCAAAATCTAATCAGTTCATCTCCTCTACCATATCTACCCATATGCTCAAAATGAGAAGCCAATGTAAAGTATTTTGTGAGTTATCGCGCTAACGGCTAAAATCTGTGGACGCGGCGGCAGCGGCGGCGGGTGGGGCGAAACCATGATATCCCCGAAACTCGTATTTCAGGGATATAATAATTTATTACAGATTACAGAATGAGATGATAGCCTTAAAGTCTTTGGCATTGGACTCGACCGGGAGATGTCACATTTGAGGACCCTCTGTCCTGCGGCACAGCTGGATAAATCCCCCAAAAATTAGGGGCACAAGCCCCGTTTGAAAACGCAGCCCTGCATGTTCCCCAAAGAATGCTTAGAATGCTTACTTACAAAGCAGGAATGAAGGACTATTAAATCAAAGATGGCACAGACTGCTAGGGGAAGAAACATAAAGCCTCTCCCTTACACCTATCGCAGTAGAACGCAAAACGTTATGCAAGTGTCTTTGCTACTTCACGACCAATGAAAAGACACATTTCCCGTCCAGCGTCCACGCTGCATAAAGAGCTAATTAACCCTTTCGATACCATTGTTGCATTTCCGTGACAGCGCCGATCCCGCATCACTTACCATTGTCGCTATTTTGCGCCTAGAGAAAGTCCCTCACAAAAACTGTCAAAGCTCCACAACAAAACACCCCTTTGGATGAGTCTGGTATCGCACAACACGTCAGTGATGTCATCAGGCTTCCCGTAGTTCCCAATCCTCCGGTTATGCACAGACCCTCGCTGACTTCACTGCCATTGCAGGCAGTGCGTACTGCAGCACGTATATCTCCGTTAGTACACAAATGCACGTGTATCTCCGTTAGTACAGAAATGTGCGTGTATCTCTGTTTGTACATAAATCCCTTAGAGGAGAAATCGTCTTGCCTTGACAAACCGAAATACGGTTTTTATCCTAATTTTCTGTTTTTACTTTTGGAAAAACTAAGCAAAGATATGTGTCAATGGAAAGGTAAATGTATTTTGAACATGTTTTCTGTACATGAAATTGTCAATTTCTGGTGTTTTTAGTTCGAAAAAGGGGGTGAAAATCCACATGCAATATCATGCTGTGATAGCACAAAAATTTACGGTAAGCAAGGGTTGTCTTATTCCCAGTAAGCGATAGTGAAAGGGTTAATTTGTGCCTAATTGAGCGCCCATGGGCGTGTTGGTCTTAAAATGAGGTGTGGTCATGCGCAGTGCTGGCCTGTTGCTATCCCAAGGTAGCACAAAGCTCTTGCCCGATTGACCATCAAAAACCTGGTCAACAGTCAACACTCAGTTTCTAACTGCAATTTTAAGGGCACATTATTATGATAGTGTTATGCGTATTTGTCGGCGAGTGCATAACGTGCGTGTCCTCTGCTTGTTACATGTTACACAAGGACGAACTGCAGTGCCCACACAGGCAAAAGATTATAAATTTCAAAAAAATTACGATGTGAAAGATTATTTTTGAGATATTTAAAAAACATGCGTCAGAATGGTGAGTATGATCGCTCCACATCTGAGCATGCTCTGATGCAGGCTAGTTAAATCTCAAGGGAACCTATTCCATCTGGTAATTTGCGATTCAACATGTGAGGTCATGCACATAGGTATTCGCAAATTATTCTGGATAAAGCCACGATTCTTTAATATTGGCGAACTCTGTAATTCATGTTGTGTTCCAGAGGATCCCCCTGGAAGGGTGGCTGTTTTTCTCTCTCTTTCTTTATCGAGGCCAATACACGTTTTTCTGAGCGGAAGACCCACCATGTAAATCTTAAAGTATGATATAGTTGTTGTACATGCATGGACTGGAATGCGCTCATTTTGGCTGACACTAGTTAAGTATAAATAGCTGTGTGGAATAATTTGGTTTGCTCAGTTAAATATGCCTGAAGGCTAAATAATAATTCAACATTACAGTATTATTTTAGTTCCACTATCTGACAGTGGTGGATATCACTTGGCGCCTGAAAATTTAACTGTTCTATACTGCCAGTACGTGACCTGACTGACATCAAGCAATGCAAAATACAGCATGTGCAAAGGGCTCATAAATCTGCAATCAATGGCCATATCAAGTGAATTTATCGAATGAAATGTTGTGTTTGAGTGACTTGAGACAAGTGTAAAGGTACCATATTATATTCAAAGCAGATCTTCAAAGCAGAAGAGGGTGTTTATTTCCAGTGGAAAAAGTGGTGTCGTTCGCAACTTTTCGGTCCGTACAGACAACCGGTCGCTCCGACCACTGGACCGAGCGGCTTTTGGGTAATTGAAAAGTAACTTTGACTAAAGTAAACTCGATGAAACTTGATCAGTTTTTTCATTAAACATGGTACTTAATGTCCATTTGCCTAAATTAGTTGTCCATACCCGTCATTTAGAATTGCAGCAGGTTGAATGAGACTAAAAATTTCGGACACCTTGGAAAGCCCAGCCACAGAACAAATCAGAAAAAAATCAGAATGAGGTTCTCAAAGGTACTTCCAACCTATGCGAACACAAAGCCAATTTTATTTGAAAAATACCTGACGCGGTCAGAAGTTCCTAGGCAGTGACGCACTACTAAATGGCGGTCGCTGTTCATCGAGATTTCAGCATACCTACGATATGCCAGTGAATCTCACCGAAGCCGATCCTCTTGTTTTCAGCTGAAGCACTGGGTTTGGACCATATGGTTCCGGTGCCATACCGGAAGATTGCCAGCGATCCAGAGGCCGTGGAGATAATTGGCATCCCGGACGAGATCCCCTTCAAAAGGCCATGCACATATGGGGCCCCTAAACTGAAGCGCATCTTGGAGGAACGGCATGGGGTCCGCTTCGTGGTGAAGAGGTTAGCCTGGCCCCTCCCCATTCCTCTCTGCTGAGAAATGTGGAAGCACAACTGACAACGCACCCCTGAATTCATGTTTCTTTCCACGAGAACAATTGGAAACCAAGGCTTGAATAAGCACTATAGAGTGGGGGTCAGCCCTGGTCCTGGAGAGCCGCAGGGTGTGCTGAGTTTGGTTTTCTCCACCCGATTTAAACCTAGGACACCAGGTGAGATGAGTTAAGCGTGTAATCAACTGCTTTAATTCATCAATTAAGTGCTGAGTAACATCAAAAACCAGTGCACACTGCGGCTCTCCAGGACTAGGGTTGAATACCACTGCTCTAGAGAATACGCCTAAAGTTGGAGGATTGTTTGGTTATACAGTTAAAGGAGCCAATCAACTAAAAATCATGAGCCTGGCTCTCTGGCTAGTTGGTATGCCACACGCAGTGTAATACGCCATACTGTCAATAGGAAGCAGTACCATAAGAAGTGGAGCATGGGGACGTTTGGCATGATTCGGAAAACATTTTGCACAGCCTGTTGTTATTTCAACCTAATTTTAAAAGTCCTTATATTCTCTAAAAGTAACCTGTTTTGGATCACTGGAGTTATCAAAAATTAATCTTCCCTGGCGCTGGTGGGTTCCTCGGCAGAGGAGGTTTAAAATCTTGGCATGCCTGAATTTCATTGCATAATGGTCAATGTTTCCACCCTTAACTGCAGTTTCAAAGGGTCAGTGTATAAGATTTTGTGCCATTTAGCTGTGAGGTAGTGGATTGCAAGCAACTTATCAACTCCTCCTCTCAGCTTCCCTACGGTGGCCGCAAAACTTGCGAAAAGTGTAAGAGGCCCTTTCTGGAGCCAGTGTTTGTTTTGTCCACTTGGCGCTGCTGTAGAAACATGATGGTGCAAAATGACGGGCTCCTTGAAAGAGGACCTGCTCCATTTGTTGATACAAAGGCTCATTCTGTGGTAAAGAAAACACAACCATTTTTATTTTAGGGTGATTATACACTAATGGAAACATACTTATGAATATTATATTCCATTCCTGCCAATACCTCAGCCAATGGATCATCCTGAATCTTGCACACTGGTCCTTTAACTGGCAGTTCTGGTTTTCTCTTAGATGCTGGTAATCAATAGCACCTTATGATGCAGCCCAGCTTCCATTTGTCAAGAACAAATAAGTGAAACTAGTTCTGGCAGGAAACTCAAGTCAGAGTCTTCATCAGCTGACAGTAGCTGAGTCTACAACTGGCTGTATCTGCATCAGCAAGAATATACCAATCAGAGAGCAAAATTAACACACGCAATAATATTTCTATTTAAAGGAACTGTGTCATGATTACTGGGCATGCTCAGAACTTGCATCTTAAAGGTGCACTATGCAAGTTTGTTTACTTTCTGCGCGATTATATTTTTGTCTCAATTTGCCGACATCTCTCCACGATCCGCTAGCTGCCTGCCCCTAAATTCACTGTAAAAAAAAAAAAAAAAAAAAAAAAAAAAACCCAGGCTCTGGAGACCGCGCAGGCGTCACAAACTACAAATAAACACAAGGGGCACAGGCTGTGCCCCATAACATAACAAACCATTCCAGCCAATCACCATCAAGAGTTGACAGTTACAGAAGCATGGGAGGGAGGGAACTATGGGAGGGAGGGGCGAGCTACCTCTGTTTTGTTTGAATTTAAATGTCAACAGAAGTGATGTCAACAAACTTGCATAGTGCACCTTTAAGAAAGTGAATCTGCTTGACTGCAAGTCATAATCTGATTCCATCCCTGCCAATTCGTCTTCATTTTGCATTGTATTATAATTGCGCCGGTATTATGCTTTTACATTAAGGAGCTTTTTATGGAAATGAATTTGAGGATTCATAGTGCTATTTTAAGCTTTAGCCAAGGGATAAGAAGAATGTTACCTGATAGCCATCACCAGTAATCATAGAAGAAGAAAAATACCTTCTAGATTTTGACTTGCAGTTGAGCGGATTTATTAAGTTCAAAGTTGTGAGCATGTGCAGTAATTGTGACACAGCTTCTTTAAGGACAGTGAAGCTCACTCACCCCTGCTGCTAAATTTGTGACCTCCTCATGAGCAAGGTGAGAATTTTAGTTTCTGGTTGCCATCTCTGCCCCAGCTCCCGTCTGCTTGGTTCTGCTCTATCTGACATTTTGGGGATCGAGAAGTTCTTCTCCCTGGCTTCGCTGAATTGTTGTTGTTGTTGTTGTTGTTGTTGTTGTTGTTGGGGGATGTGTTTGCTATTCTCTGGTACCTTCTGCCAAAATTAATGTTTTGATGTCCTCATGCCAACTAATGAGTTTTCCTGAGGGAAATAAAGATTCTGTATGATCACACATGCAGTAAACAACACTGCTATACAGACAGATTGTGATGAAGCCATACCAGCTTTTAGTAGGGAAATTTAACAGTCTCTGTATAGTTAAGGTATAATACAATTGAAATGCACTTCAAATACTTATTATTAACATAGCTCCTTGAATTAAGACATATTAGTGTTGCTCCTGGCCTGGAAGTCATGCGTTCATAGAAATCTTTTTGCAGGTCAACAGATATTTCTGCACTTATTGGAGCCAATCACTGTGTATGCAATCCATTGTGAATAATTATTTTCTCCTTCTTGTTACAGAATGTTTGATGAAAGGATTTTTACAGGTAATTGCCTCATTTTTACTGTTGGTGCTGCATGAATCTAAATAGATTGTCTACCAGTAGTCGTTTCAACAACTCAACTTGGTATTAGTTGCACATTATAATTTGAGTTCATTGACCATCATCAATGCAGAAAGTAGCAGATTTGTCATCTAGTTGTCCTGTGTGGTCGAATCCGTGGGGCTGAGATTTCCTTCCTACACTTACCCTCTGCTATATCCTGCCTCTTGCAGCAGGGAAGACGTTGAAGGATAAGAGCAGGCAGAAGTTTGGCTCCTCATTCGAGAACAGCTCTGTGGAGACTCCCAGGGTGCAGCCATCTTCCATGGAAGTGGTCAGCAATGCCCACAGCAGCAGGTCTGTGAGATACCTCTGGGTCAGCAATGCCCACAGCAGCAGGTCTGTGAGATACCTCTGGGTCAGCAATGCCCACAGCAGCAGGTCTGTGAGATACCTCTGGGTCAGCAATGCCCACAGCAGCAGGTCTGTGAGATACCTCTGGGTCAGCAATGCCCACAGCAGCAGGTCTGTGAGATACCTCTGGGTCAGCAATGCCCACAGCAGCAGGTCTGTGAGATAACTCTGGGTCAGCAATGCCCACAGCAGCAGGTCTGTGAGATAAATCTGGGTCAGCAATGCCCACAGCAGCAGGCCTGTGAGATAACTCTGGGTCAGCAATGCCCACAGCAGCAGGTCTGTGAGATAACTCTGGGTCAGCAATGCCCACAGCAGCAGGTCAGTGAGATAACTCTGGGTCAGCAATGCCCACAGCAGCAGGTCAGTGAGATAACTCTGGGTCAGCAATGCCCACAGCAGCAGGTCAGTGAGATAACTCTGGGTCAGCAATGCCCACAGCAGCAGATCTGTGAGATGACTCTGAGTCAGCAATGCCCACAGCAGCAGGTCTGTGAGATAAATCTGGGTCAGCAATGCCCACAGCAGCAGGTCTGTGAGATACCTCTGGGTCAGCAATGCCCACAGCAGCAGGTCTGTGAGATAACTCTGGGTCAGCAATGCCCACAGCAGCAGGTCTGTGAGATAACTCTGGGTCAGCAATGCCCACAGCAGCAGGTCTGTGAGATAAATCTGGGTCAGCAATGCCCACAGCAGCAGGTCTGTGAGATAACTCTGGGTCAGCAATGCCCACAGCAGCAGGTCTGTGAAATAACTCTGGGTCAGCAATGCCCACAGCAGCAGGTCAGTGAGATAACTCTGGGTCAGCAATGCCCACAGCAGCAGGTCAGTGAGATAACTCTGGGTCAGCAATGCCCACAGCAGCAGGTCAGTGAGATAACTCTGGGTCAGCAATGCCCACAGCAGCAGATCTGTGAGATGACTCTGAGTCAGCAATGCCCACAGCAGCAGGTCTGTGAGATAAATCTGGGTCAGCAATGCCCACAGCAGCAGGTCTGTGAGATACCTCTGGGTCCGCAATGCCCACAGCAGCAGGTCTGTGAGATAAATCTGGGTCAGCAATGCCCACAGTAGCAGGTCTGTGAGATAAATCTGGGTCAGCAATGCCCACAGCAGCAGGTCTGTGAGATGACTCTGGTTATGCGGCAGGCACTTAAGGGGGCATCACTTGGTCATGGCCGCTGTGGTTATATGCAGTTATAGCCTCGTTTATGTGCAAATTCAATACAGTACTGGGACTGAAAGCAGGAAAATGCCCTGTATGTATGTTCCTGTTTTTGAAAATAGTGCTTCTTATAAGATCAAACTGTATTGGAGGTGGAAGCAAAATGTTAATATGGCAGAAGAACTGCCAATTTCATAGTCTTGGGATAAATGTTACCAGTCAAAAGTTTGGACAGACTTGACTTGAATTTTAGAAATCTGTTTTAATGAAAATTAAGTGTTTTAACGTCTGTAAATCTCAAATGCCACAAAGAAGAAGTTAAAAAAACAAGAATTTATGTCTCAGGATAGTGTCAAAATTTTTGGAATTCCAAAGAACTGATATTTTAAAAAAAAAATACACAAAATGTTCCATTTTATGACAGGAAAATGAAAAGCAAGCAAGTTTTGCTGAAAGGTCAGGGGGATGCAAGCTAAAAGTGCAGCACATCTGTGGGAACTTAAACAGCTACGCTGAAGTGAACGCTCAGAATCATATGACCACGCTCAACAGTTATCATTGTAAATTGGTCATTTGATAATATACAGATTCAGATATTCTGGAAATTAAAATGTGTTCATTTATCAAAAGCCTATCCAGTTAAAACCCAACTTTAATTGTAGAAAGTTAATATCTAGGATTTATTTTTGATGATTTTTGAAAAATTTATTTTTAACACTTGCCCCACCTGACAAATTTTTTTTTTTTTTTAGCTGCCAGCAATTTTGGTAATATTCACCAATCTTTGAACACCTTCTTTTGTCAGAAGATCCATGACACCATCCCCCTACCATCCAACAGTGAAAAGATCAATAACTTGTTTGCATATGATGTCACGGCGCTGCGTCGCTGTGGCGGGAAATGCAGATGGAGGGCGGGAAGTAATATTCTCCTGAAGAAGCAGTCCAACAAATGATAAAATGCCAATAGGTTCACCTCACAGCATAGGCTGCATCCTTCGCAGGCAGCATTTTTAGGGTTTGACACCTACTTCTATCCACTAATCTGACATTTACGGTAAGATTGAAGGTCAGGTTTAGGTTCAGAGTTATGGTTGAAGTTAGGGAAAGCAGTGACGACTCGCTGACAACAAAGCTGTTTAACGGAGTGTTATGCTCCTGCCCATTTTTGTTGCATGGAGCTGTGTCTGAGGAGGTGAGGCCAACTGGAAGAGCTGCTGATTGCCCTCATGAGCTGCACCTGCTTTGAGACCTTTAAAAAGATTGCCTAGAAGTTGGACAAGGAGCTCCCCCTCGACACTGCCATTATGCTGTTCACATTTGTTTGTTTATGTTTGTGTTGACCAGTTCTAAGTTCATTTTTTTCTTTATTGTTTATGGGTATTAGTTTGGGTTTAAAATTAAGTAGTTTCTTTTCATGTTCCCCGGCAGGATGGTGAGTATTTTCTTTTCCTTTCTTTTTGTTGTTTCAATTATGAGGAGCATACCTTTTTTTTTTTTTTTTTTTTTTTTTTTTTTTTTTTTAGTTCCTCCCGTCCTGCCTTATAACAGCTATGGGGGATATACTTTGTTTGTGATTTATTATTTTTTTTGGTGTCTGTGAAATGACACTTTGTAAATAAATGCCTACACTTTTTGTAGTGACCAGCGACTCTTGACTGCTTGATTTTTCCTTGCGGCTTTCTTATGTTTATGGCTTTAGTGCAGCACTTTGGTTTTACCCTAATTAGTTCATTGGGGCCAATTTCAGCCGTAACACGGAGATAACATGATGTTATGTTAGTTTGGTGGATGGAATTAAGTGACGACCCCTAAAAATGCAGCCTTCACAGGATGCACCCAATGTTTTGCGTCATTTCTGGTTGTTCAAATCAGTCCAACCAAGAAACAACGTTTTTATCGAGTGCTGAAATTTGTAGTTCGCAAAGGCGAAAAATTCAAGTAGTTGACCAAAAAAACGCCCTGAAAAGTGGATTTTTAACCTTCGCCTGCGGTCGGGAGGAGCAGAGTCGGATAATGTCTGTGTGTGAAGTGACCACTTCGTCAATGGTAAGTTACCTGTTGTGGCATTGTTGATGTAGCGTTAGCTTAAAGTTTGCTGTTCCCTTAGTTTGTTATGTTAAAGTTGCGGTTGCTTCTTTGTTTTCTTTGAGTTTGTAGTCCTGTAACTGACAACAATACGTGTTTTGCGGGGTGCAAACGTCTAATGAGGGATTTGTTGCGCCTAGTCCTTGAAAGGACGTTGACTCGGTAGACTGGGCTCCTACAGTTAATCTCGGTTACCGGAAAAGTAAGCCCATGTCAGAGACGTTGTTTGCCTTCATACTTTAGTATGTTTTTGTTTGTTGTTTTGAGTAGAAAGAGGTCTGGCGAACAGGGTAGTTGCTGATATCTACAGCCTCGATAGCCGGCAAATCTTTCAATTCAGTCGAAAAATCGGTATTTTTCATAAGATACGGATCACGTCCAACATATCTACTTATTTTCTGTTTATATCTTCCTCTTGTTATAACGTCTAAGCTAGCACAATACCGACTGTCCATCTCATCCATAGTTGCTGTTTACTTCCTGCCCTCCATCTGAATTTCACGCGTCACTAGTGTCACGTGACTGCAAACAACCTATTGCTGGAATATCTCATCAATGACGGGGAGATGTTCTGTCATAATTGATGGAAAATCTCGTCATTGGCGGGGAATGGGTTAACTGCATGTGTGATAAATTTAGTCTCAATATGGGGAAGGGAAAACCTTGCCCATCAGACTATATTACAGTCTGCTAATGTTTTCCAGTTCTCCTCTCGTCATTGAATTTGAAATGCAAAAAAAATGTAGCCCTGCCCCTTTATGTTAAAAAAGGAATGTGCCAAAAGCCTTTGTTTCTTTTTTATGGGGAAGGGGGATTAGAAGGTTGATCTGTGAGATAAAAGATAATGATTGAAAAAATTTGGATCAGATTCGGACAGCTCCATCCTTCTGTACAAATAATGTGAAGAACATTGTTTGAAAAATCTTTCTTTTTTTTTTTTTGATATTTTGTTGCTGTTGGCCCATGTGTTGATGGTTGATTGACTATATTTTACTCCATGGGCTTGCATGTGTTCCTTGCACTTGTATGTGTTCCCTTGAGTGCAGAATTATTATTTCCCAGAAATAGAGTTTTAGGGATATTATGTTTTTTTTCCCCCAAACACCGCAGACATTAGGTGTTTGCATGATGATTGCAACAGTTCTGAAAGTTGATTATCAATTCTTGGCAGGTAGTTGGATATCATTGAGAAGAAAAACGGATTACATTTTGGCAAATTTCTGATTACACTATTGAGCCTTCAGGGGGCCAAGGATTGGGGCATTTCGGGGATATTTTGTTGCCGTTGGGGACGATAATGAAGGCCTTGTTTTTATTGCTAGTGACGCGCTGTCTCGCACTTTTGTGTCGGATTGTGCACTTTGCCTGTGATTATTCAAGTTCATGTGAACTGTTTTGCCAAACGATTTCTTTAGCATTGACGAATTTATATTCTGGTGTGTATTATTAGCTGAATCTTTGATCTTTACCCTCCAAAGTCTGTATTATTATTATCTATATATTAATTCTCAGTTTGCCTGGCCTTTCCGACGTCTCTCCTCCCAAACGCGATGTATCCCCGTACTCTCTGGCGTATGCGGTCCATACGAGCCTGCCTCTGTCTTCCGCCATGTGGGATCGACCCAACTCGCCCAGTTACTGAAATTTTGGTCATTTTATCCATTTTTGCTGTTTTTTTCGTTACTATGACAATGGGGGATGTCACTATTCGTGAGGATTATTGGTCACAACCAACCCTCTGCGGAGCACGGGTATGGCTAGTTATTATTATAATTATTAATAACCATGTTGATATGAGCGCCACCATCCGCCATTCCTATTTTTATACAAATGTACTTAGCGGCGTTAAAAACGCATGGGTGAAGTATGTACTGTGTTTGTTGCAAATTGAGGAATCAATCGGTTTTTATTGCTTTTCCAGTGAGATACGAGTAGAAATAAAGAAAAGCATGTGGTATTGTAATGCCAGCGCGTGCCACATGGAAATGCCGAGCACTTCAGTAATAACGAACATTGAGTTGTTTGTGATGTGAACGGTGATGCTTGACTTGTTCGTTTGGGTGTGGTCAATAGCCTACATAAAGCCAACAAAAAAAATGAAAAATGCTATGGCATCAAGAAAATGGAATGGCTTATGACACAGGAGAGAGAAAGAGCCATCAGTGGGAGGGCGAGCGCAAGTACCGTTCAATGCCGTCTACGTGAGCAACACGTGCGTGCACACAGCCCCTACAGAAAACCCATTTGTTGACCGTGCGTTTTTAAAGGTGCCAACTAAGAACATTTTGCTTCCTAGAACTGGATGTCCGTTTAGTTTTGTGTCAATGGAAGCAATGTTTTTTTAAAGGGAAAATGCATAAAAACCAGGAAGTGCGCGGTATTTGTGGATGCTTCGATTGTCGATTATGTCTGTAGCTGGTTAGCAACCTGTCTTCACCTCTGCTGTAAATGAGGCAATATCGCACTAAGCTATTTTCACACTGAGAGATGTAAAAATATTATTAGTCATGGAAATTGACGTGTATTGTGACAGAAGATGCGTGGGACGGACCGGTTTTCCCCTGAGGGATCAGGGCTGCATCCGAATTCTGTGAAGAGCAAGGAACCTTCTTGCAGACAGATATGAACCAGAAAGTGTGAGAATTGTGTATTTCATGAAGGAAAGGAGGCAAGTAGCTCCTTAGTTGCTTCCTTTCAGCAAGGAAACACAGGACCAACCTCGGAAAAAAGGAAAGATCAAAAATGGACCACAATCCTTTGCAGCTGTAGGGATTAGAAACGTCATTTGGTACTGATGTCTTCCGATAAGCTTCGAAGGCTGTCTTTGCTGTGGAGCGCATCGTATGACGTGTTGAAGGAAAGGACGTCCGAGTTTTCTTCAACATGCACAAGGCACCTTTAATCTCCCTGCAAGGCTCTCTTTCCTATGTGACATTTTCTTGCGAGGTCAAGGAAAAGTGGAGAGGAAAGGAAAAAGAGGCCTAGAGTTTGGATGCAGCCCTGATTTCCCACGACACTGGCAAGAGGAGCCGAGCGCGACTTGTGCATGGAAATATCTGCCAAATATGAAAAATTAAAGATGTTCCTTGTGATAATGACTACCCAGGTTGACGGGCAACCGCAACAGCGAAGTGACAGGCCACGGTAAACAGACCAAAAATGCAACGCAAAGGAGTTGAAGATGAACCACAACTGGAAAAATTGTGATTCAATATAGAGGATCATATGGGTGTGTCCAAATTTTTGACTGGGACTATATTTTGGGAAAAAAAAAACCATCTGAATTTGTTTTGTATGGTTTCATATTCCTATATATTAACTTCTTTTGACAAATAAAAAATCGGTTTTCCTTCTTTCTTTCAGATCAACCAGTTCTTGTGTCAGTCCATTAACAGACGGCGAAGCAGGTTAGTGGTGGATGGTTTTACCTTCTGTGCAACATGCCAAAGTGGGCAGCACTGTTTGTACAGCTGAAGAATAATTTTAAATGATTTTATTTTATACTTTATACTTTATGGTCTGCCATTTGTTTCTGTTGCGGTGTAATGCTCAGAAGCAGTATTTTCATGGTTATCAAGATCATTAGATAGGTTCTTATGGTTACAATACTCAGGAAAGGTATCGAGTGAAAATGTCCACATAAACTAAAACTAGAAATAAAAGTATTACATTATGTTGTCTCCTTTGTTTTAAAGGATCCTCAGGTGACTGCGTTCTCATGAAAAAAATAAAAACTGAGCCACCGGATGGAGAGATTATTCAAGTGACAGTACATGGTAAGGAGCAGTTGTTTACTCCTATAGCTTTAGATGATTGTTGTGCAAAGCTGCAAGGCAGGATTTCCATTCATTATTGCCTCAGGGCGACATGACCTCAAATACCCCCCCCACCTACCGCCCTCCCTGACATGTAGGCATAAACACAAATTGCCCAAATTAAATAGGCACAGTGTAAAAATTAATACAATAAGAATAAGCTGACACTGAGTGCCGAGAGAGCCCTACAGGCCTTAATTAATTGTTAATAAATAGCTACATACACCTATGGCACGGCAAAGCTCACTGTGCCAAGATCAAAGGTCAAATCCACTAATGACCCTTACATTGCACACGTACCCCTCACAAGGAACCTGCATACCTAATGAAGCTGCTGTGGTCAGCACTTTTGGAAATGTGGCCTAGACAAATTTTACAAGTTCAAGGTCACTGTGCCAAGATTGAAGGTCAAATCCACTTATGACCCTTACCTCGCACACCTAACCGTCACAAAGAACCTGCAGATCAAATTTGAAGCTGCTGTGGTTGATACGTTTGGAAATATGGCCTGGGCAAAATTTGCAAGTTCAAGGTCACTCTGCCATGGTCAAAAGTCAAATCCACTAATGGCCTTTACCTTGCACACCTAACCCTTACAAAGAATCTTCATATCAAATTTGAAGCTCGTGTGGCCGATGCTTTTTGAGATTTGACCTGGACAAATAATGGAGCCGCCACCAGCCCAGACGCCTCAGACTATAACAGCACCCATCGGCCCATACAGGGGTGTGGGATAACGATCATGAAACTGAGGAATCATGGGTAGAAAATGAGCCGAGTATCAAAATGTAGGTACAAATGAGACCTTTCGTATGGTGTTACTTGTTTTGACCAACCACCTGTCTCTCATGGTGATATGACCCTTGAAAGTTTACCCAAAATGCACTTTTAAAAGTTTTTACTAGTGAATTATCAGAAAAGAGATTATTCACTCAGGGTACCAATGCTTGTTTCTTTTACTCTCCATCGTAGGCATTGGATTGGTGCAGTTTTGCTATTAAAACTATGATATATCCCATGATAATGGTGCTCAAAATTGGTTCTAGAAAAAATATTGCTAAACAAAAATAAAAAATGTGATGCCTGGAGTGGACATAAAATTGATTTGGCTTCAATTTTTAACAGAGCTCAAATGTGTTTGTCATCCCTGATAATGGCATGCAGCTATCTCATGTACTTATGAAGGTACGAGGGCTCAAAAATTCTGGAAAATACAAGGCAAATTAAAAGCACAAATTTCCACCCCTATGTACTTCAAGGGCCTGTAACGAGGGAAATTCTCATAGTATGAAGGTAAAATTTTGCATGACTTCAGTAAATATATGAAAGTTACTGTACAAAAAAATTGGCTAACTGAGATGGTCAGGTGGGATTTTTTTTTTTTTCCTTCTAGAATTGATTGGTTTTATATGGGAAGACTCTGTACTGTGATTGGACCTAATATGGAAAGACTCTGTATTGTGATTGGACCTAAATATGGGCCTGGTTCTTTCACTCTGTGGGACCTCCAAAGAGTAAATCGGACGATTCTGGGCAGGTCTGGTGGGAACTTTTTTCCCAGAATCGGTTGATTTTATGTGGAAAAACCCTGTGCTGTGGACCCAAAGATGGGTCTGCCTCTTTCACTCTGAGAGACCACAAAAGAATGAGGATTATGTTAAATACCCAAAAAAGTGTGCTATTTAATGTGCTCAGCGGGACCCAGAGACATGGTTTTCATCGGATGATTTTAGGTACTCTACATTTAGAGGACAACTGGCTGACTTAAGAATTTTCTCATATGCTGTATCCTCAACTTTCGGCGATGGGAACCACTACAGCTGTTGGAAGCAAGTTGTGTATTTTGACTGCACAGTAGTATACTGTTTGAAGAGTCGATTTTGTTATGTTTTCTTTTTTAACCCTTTAAGGCCTAATGCAAAAATCCCAGCAGAGAATCATGCTGCCATGTTTACCATAGTAACCTGTATTTGGGTTCAAGCACAGCTTCTCAGCTTTCAGGAACAGTTGGAATTTTTTTCTATTGCGCAAAACTTACAGTTATTACGGTACTTTCAAAATTACGCGCATATATGTGTCGGCAACGACACGTTCTTAAAAAAAAAATGCGCACATGCTGTCCCGGTTTAAATGGGTTAAAAATGTTCTCTGTTCTAGAACCTTGTCTTTGTTCAGAGCTGGTTTTTTTTTTTTTTTTTTTTTTGCAATGTTTTGTCAGTTTTAAACATACTTGTAAGAGTCTGAAATGTCATTTTTCATTTTCCTTTTTTAGAATATCTCATGCTGGTCTTTGGGCTCTTTTGATGCCAATGGTCAAACAGTTCGAAAGCCTAAGTGCTCCCGCATGATCTAACCATATCCTGTCTCTCATCTCAGATCCCAGCGTCACTACGGACGAGTCGAGCGAAATTCTCGCCAATGCTCTGACCCCTGAGAGCCAGCACTCCTTGCAGGTCCTTGCAGGTAATCGGTGCCTCGCTTCCACACTACCCTGCCAGGACACAGCATCACCCGGGGGCCACCAGCAGCAATCTTTTTCCTTCCATTAGGGAGAAAGATTTCCGAAAACGTATGGACACTTTTCAGATATCCCCGTGCCTCAGAGATGACTATAGAGCCCAATATCCCAGAGCCCCACCCACCCTGTGACCCTCTAAGGCCTATTCCGCACCTACGCCTGTATTTTTAAAAACTGTTTTCCAAAAAAAATCTTTGTCCACGCAAAGATGCAAAAATCCTATTTAAAGTGCTCTCGAGCATGCCAACCAACAGGCAATAATTATATAATGTAAGTCCATGCTAGTAAGTTTATAAGCTTTATAAACTTACTGTAAGGTGCACACACTCTGACATCACTACCCAGAAACTCCGTTTTCCTTGTCTGCACTTAAACGCTAAAAAATGTTTGGTGTTTCCGGAAATCTTCACCAAGGAAGGTGTGTTTCAAAACCTTAGTTTTCAGAGGCTGAAAACGCAGATTTAGTGTGGACCAAAACAGATGGAAAATGCTACGTTTTCAAAAATACTTGCGTACGTGTGAACAGGGCCTTAGTGTCTGAGGAGATGTTCAGGAAAGGCCTTATCCATCATTGTTAGCCCTCATTTCCCCTGTAACTGTAGCTTATTCGAATAATTTAGCAATCCATTTATACTCGAAAAATGGTCTCTGTCATTCTTTGGACCTGAACTATATTTGTGTTTGCGATTGGCACGGTACACGTTGAACTGGTCATGAATGAGTCTCTGCTTCTCTTTAGAGGTTGCAGGTGTGCAGTTAAGAATTTCATGTGTGGGTTCATGACTGGGACCTGATTTACACCCTTTTGTTAAAATTTCTTGCATTCAAGCATGTTGAATCTTTTTCCAGAGGGCAGAATTTTGAAATACGGTCTTATCAGTCAGTTTTCATGCATGACTGTGGAAAGGCCACATTTGTCAGTGTTACGACTTGCGGAAGTAGTCAATATGGGGCTGTAAATTTAAGACTATTTTTCATTTTAAATATTTACGAATCTTATCAAGCTTGAATATAGAGCTTATCACAGAGAGCTGCTTCATGCTTCTGACTTTCATCACGAGTCACGATGGTAAAAATAGGAAAACTACAACAACAGGAGCAGTCTTCCAAAAACGAAGAAACTATAGGTTTAATATATGTGAATGAGAATTTTTTTTTTTTCTAATACAACTCTGAAATGTGCGCTTTTACCACAGTAATTCAAAGTTTGCCATTGTGCGAGTTTTAAGAGCTTGTACGTCAGTTACCTTCCTTTTTTCTTCGGGTTTCAGGTTTGAGAGTTGATGGCCTAATGATTTGGTTATTTCAGTATTAGCGCTACAGCCCAGCCACTTATGGGAAAATCACTCCGAAATTACTTCCCTGGCGAATTATTTGATATGTGATATTGTGTTAATTATCTTCAGGATGTCTCTACCGTCTTTTAGCAGTCATCTCACCGGCCTCTTCCTTTCCCAGTACCCAAACCCAATACTCCTGAGTACACACTTACATTCTGAGCAAGTATGGACACCGGAGAACCTTCTGTTACTTCTTTCTAATTTCAGTCATAAGAGATCTGAATGATGCTAAATTATTTTAAATTATGTATTTGGCTGGGGTGAGGGGAAACACTGAGCTTGTGCATTTTATGTGTCTCCTCATTTCCTAAAAAGTTGGGACTGTTTGGAAAATGGAATTAAAAATGTAAGCAATGATTTGTAAATCATCCTTAATCTTAATATTGCATTGAATTGGAAGGAAGACAAGATACTCAACATTTTACCTTCTCAACTTTACTGTTTTTTAACAATCACTCATTACAAATTTGATACCTGCAACATATTCCAAAAAAGTTGGGAAAAGTATTTGTTTACCTTCGTGGTGCATCATCGCTCCTTACATTTATTGATCCTCTGGGAACAGAGAAGACCACATTTTTTTAGTGTTGAAGGTGGATTTTTCCTTTTTATTTCTTGACATGAGTTTTCAGCTGCTCAAAGAGCTAGGGTCCCTTTTCGCTTACCGACCTTTTGTCGTGGTTTGGCGTCCGTCGTCCGGGACATTTTCTTTTTTTTTTTTTTTTTTTGGCTCATGAATTTTCCTGTAAATTTGCTATTACATACTTCTAGACCATATCTCCCGACGGTTTTATTTTTTTTTCTTTGATTGAATCATTTTGCCCGTTTTATGTGAACTTGAAATTTTGGCCCCAATCATAGCAGATAGGGCTTAGAAATGGAAATTATTTCTCAAAAACTGCCAGATAAATTTTTTTTCCCTAAATTTGGCAATCAACTCAGTTTGGTACCCTCAATGTACAGTGCAAGCGCAATTTTGATTGAATTAACGAAAATGGGTCTAGTGGGGGCGCTGTACTGGGTCTTATGGAGAATATGCAAAATGGCCTGTGGAGGCCAAATGGTTGCAGATAGAGATTAAGTTTGTTTAAGTTCATGTGCGACTTATACAAAGTCGCACATGACCTATATTTCTCAGATGACTTTGAAAGGTCAAAGTATAGGTCAAGGAAAATTATACCAATGTTAAAAAATAGGACTCAAAATTTCTAAAAATTATTTCTCAAAAACTGTCGGATAACTTTTTTTCTAAATCTGGCAATCAACTCACCTTGGTACACTAAGTACACTGCGAGTACCATTTTGATTGAATTGACGGACGTGGGTCTAGTGGGGGCGCTGTACTTTAACATTAGATCTCACAGTGAACAGGCAAAATGGCCTGTGGAAGCTAAATGGTTGCAGATAGAGATTAAGTTTGCATTATCAACATATAGGAAGTCATATATGACCTATATTTTGGCAGTGTTAAAGTTGACCTCAGATGACATTGAAAGGCCAAACCTGAGGTCAAGCAAAATGTTACAATTTTCAAAGGATATGTCACAATTTTTGAAGATAGAGAATATATGTGTATTGAACACTTATAGGAAGTCATATTTGAACTTTCATTTGGTGACCTTGAACTTGACCTTCATTGACCTTCAAAGGCCAAACTTTTCAGTGAAATTTCAATGACTTGTATCACAAAAATCTTTTCAGATAGAGCCTAGGTTTGTATTCGAGACATGTAGGAAGTCGCATATGAACTTTCATTTGGTGACCTTCGTATTGACCTTTGAAGGTCAAATTTGACCTAGTGAAAATTCAATGACTTGTATCAATAAAAAGATCACAGAGCCGAAGTTTGTGTTATAGGCTTAACAGGAAGTCACACGTGAACTTTCATTTGGTGACATTCAACTTTACTGTCAGTGACCTTTGAAGGTCAAACGTGACATAATACAATGACAATGACTTGTATCGCCAAAAACGGTCACAGATTTTTTATTTTATTTAACCTTCATTTAACCAGGGAAGTCCTGCTGAGATTGAAATCAATTGAATTCAAGGGAGCCCTGGGGGGTTGAGGGGGAGAGGGGGAGGACAAGTTGCCCAGCCAGTTGGATCAGGGGATGATTAGGTGGCAGGTTGAAAAAGCCAGGTTGGGAATTTAGCCATGACACCAGGGAACCCCCTACTCTTGTCGAAGAGTGTTGTAGGATCTTTAATGACCACAGCGAGTCAGGACCTCAGTTTAACATCTCATTTGAAAGGTGGCGTCTCCTTCAGCACAGTGTCCCCATCACTGCACTGGGACACTGGGGATTATTGACCAGAGGGAAGATCACAACCTACTGGCCACCAACACCTCTTCCAGCAGCAACTTGGTTTTTCCAGGTGGTCTCCCATCCAAGTACTAACTAAGCCCACACCTGCTTAGCTTCAACCACGCGGCTGGTGCAGATTGAGTACTGGTATGGCTGATGACTGCCTAGATGGAGCTTAGGTTTGTATTAGAGATATATAGAAAGTCGTATATGAAGTCTATTTGGTATCTTCAACTTGACCTTCTGTGACCTTTAAAGTTCACAATTGACAAATTGAATTTTCAATTGGTTGTGTCACCAAAACTGCTTCAGATCTTTGGATTGTATTACAGACATATAGGAGGCCTTATAAATGCATGTGAACTTTCATTTAGTGACCTTGCCATTGACCTTCAATGATTCGAAGGTCAAACTTCACATGTACTTCTCATAACTTGTATCATCACTATAAGATTGCGTGCCGGTAATCTGCAGGTAATTTTATTTGCACTTCAACACTGCAATCCCATGTGGATTCATCAAATGCAACTATTTTATTCAAACCAGTGGAACTAATTCTACACCAGATCCCAAGGTTTCTAAAAACTGCAAACATGTTATGTTGAATCACTGGGAAAGGTCCATAAAGTGAAGCACAAGATAGATATTTTCTGTTTGATTTATTGCTACGACCATGAAAGCATGGCGCCCTGGGTTTGAATATTTCACTCTACACAAGTGCACTGTTGCTTCAGTGAGGCACTGCGACCAACGGATACAAAATGTGTATGTGTCATTGTCCTACAATATGGGAAAAAATGCCATTTCTAACATTGAACTGACTTGAGGGGAAATTCAAGTGAAAATCAGAGTTTGAGGGCCATATTTTGAGGATATCCGCACACGATCAAAAGCGCATCGGGCCATTGCATTTTTGGTGTGTCCAAATTGTCTTTTGTTAGTTTAACGTCAGATAATCCGTGTGCAAATTAAAGCGGGTGATTCAAAGGGGTTGTACTAAATCTCTATATTAACCCTCAAAGCGCTAAATGCCGCTATTGTTGCTCAATGATGTAAGATATCAAAATCAAAGCTGTTGAAAAGCTATCATGTGGCAACTTACTTCAAAGAGCTTCCATATTTATGCACTGTATCAGGCAAAATCTTTGAATTGAGTAAAACTCTTTCACTGTGCTTGTTTGATCACACAGTGATTTTTCAAAGTGTCAAGGCTCCACCAAACTCTGCTCATTAATTCTTTTTTGATGCTCTTTTTTTATAGCCATGCATGAAAGCATCATCCATTTCACATCTATTTTCTACTTTTTTTGATCGTCCACCTTTTACCAAATCTTACCATTCCCCCGTTTCAGCTTCTTTGGAAAGTGTTGCAGGCATCAAATGGGTGTACAATTCTAAAAGAATAAAAACAATAAAGTTGTTAAGGTTAAACTTTTAATGCCTCTTTCTATCTTCAATTTAATGCACATTGAAGATTATTACAAATTACTGCTTTTTTTGTTTGTAATTTGTGTTTTTGAAAATTTATGTAATTTTTTTCTTCAGAATCCTCCACAGCTTCCACTTGTCCACAGAAATCTTGCTCATGTGTTCATATTTGCTCTTAAACTGTCAGTTTGTCCTTTTTAATCATTCTTATGTTTTATGTCCTTGTTTTTCGACTCATTATTTGTTTTGCAAAGTAGTAGTGAAGTCTGCAACTCCTGGCGTGTTCAGTATTATTGGAATGAGAGACAGTGGGCCTGATTTTTCTGCATGCACTGCCTCTGATGATTCACACACAGACAGATCGCGTCGCCTATTCCTATTTTCCTTCAGCCGCGAGCACTAACTGGCATTTTTCCTCAAATGCTGCACACAACACACCAGTTGGGGGGAGTGATCTGGTCCTTGAAACCTCTCCCCCAGGTCAGATTTTGCCCCATTTATCTTCACACGAAGTTAGGCGCCCATGCCTGCATGCATTTGATATTTTTTTTGAACATTGAAAATGCACTAAAGAAATTTTTTAAATTTTTTTTTACTATAATATATAATGCAATTACTTTATTAATATCCACAAAATAATGGCGAGCACCTTAACGAAAATAAGCAAAGTCAATAAGGCTATGTGTGCGCCCTCTTCTTGTGTGAGTCACAGAGCCTTGACACAAGGTGGCAGTATTGGCACTGATCTCAGTCGACCAATTTTGGTAGTTTTGTGCTGCTCATGTCATACTGTGTGCATACTGTATGTTTAAATATATGCCGAAGAACCACTCCCATTGATGGATTACTAATGAAGTTGTGATGGTCCTTGCCTATATCACGCATGATAAGAAAATTTGGGCCCATAGTTCTGAAAATGGCTCAATGTATTGGCAGATTCTAACATATGAATTAGAAAAGCTCAAATATAAAGTTGCAATATGGCTGGAGTTTGTAATTGTATTGTTCAGCGTGAAAGGACCAAAATGTCAAATGTGGCGATTTAGTGACCAAATCAAATGTATGAGTTCTGTCTCTGATCATATTTTCTTTGTTACAGCTGAAACGGCCTCAGAAAAACCCACTCCCCACACGCCCAGGAGGTCCATCGAAGGAAGTAAGTTTGGTTACCGGGGAAAATGCCAAATCCTTTTAAATTACTTTTTGTGGTTGTCAACTTTTTCATCTTTTTTTTTTGCAAATATTCATGTCCTTATTAATTCATTACTGTAAGTATGATGATCATGATATAATTTTGTAATATCAGAATAAATTAAAAATTACATGTGGTGAAATCCACTATTGAACAAATATGCAGAACAAATCTATCATGTTTTTCTGGTTGCGTGCAGTTACTGTTATATCTCACAATATAGAAGTAAAATTAATAAAGTTAATTTAAGCACATTTATAGAATGTGTCACCTGTATATCTAAGCCTAACTGCTCCTTTTCATCCATTTCCCCATATTTGGTGTAACCTTTGTGCCTATTTTACTAACTATACTGACCAGACAGAGGCTGCCTGCTGTTCAAAAATATGCGCAAGCTGTAGCATCAGCAGAGCGGAAACTATGGCGAGAACAGAACATCCCTTTACATCAGTTATTAATCCTGACTTGTTCTCCCTAATTTGTCTTTATTCACAATATATCCAAGCTGAAAACACTACACACTGTCACACTACACACTATCAGGTGTTGCTGGTTCTCCTCGTTAAGGGAAGGCGAAAACCATTCATTTGGACTCGCAATTTGGATGCGTATTTAAGCCAGCGTTTCAGCCAGCGTTACTCAAAATTGTGTGAACGTGCTTCAAATCTTTGTATTTGATTGAATTTAAGTCATTTTTACTATTGCGAAGCGCGGGTGATATCGCCTGATGTGCCAAAGGTAGCGTGGAGGTTCCAGAGCTATCATACTTTTCGCAAAGCATTGGCCAACTCATGAGCAAATTATTTTTCTGAATTGAATTTAGCCTTTTTTTCAGTCACCCTAAGATGGCATTAAGAAGGAAGCCATCTATCATTGGATTATTCTTATTACTGGAAAATGTGTGAATATAGGAAAATGATTAAGAAAACATCAGGACTTTTTTATTAATTTAAAGGGATGTTTTTTGTCCACCCTGTTTTCAGCTCCGGCTTTGCCACAAAACAGATTTACTGGTCACTCCACCCTCCCCCCCCCTTTACCTCGGAGTTTTTGAATTGAGAGTCGATAATTTACCCTCCAGGAATTAATTAAAGGGCTTTATAAAACTCATCTTTGTGTGTTATTTTAGGGATCAGTTGTATAAAAATATTTGTGTGTTGATTCATGCTGAGTTGCTGCCCCTGTATTGGATGGAGAGAGTCCATCGTCTTTCTACTTTGCAGAGGATCTCGGCGAAATGATCTTGCACCTTCGGAAGCAAGTGGACAGTCTATTTAGTGCCAAATATTGTAAGTAAAGCAATGCCAGTTCCAGTGATCGATCTGTTCAACTCTCGTTTGAGTAGCAGGTTATTACACGACATTGCATCTCCGCTTTGGCAAACATTCTCATACTCACATGTAGTATATAGTATTCGCCATCTTAGATACTTGGTGGGTTTTACGAAAAGGTACAACTCCAGAGTTGAGACGGTATAGAAAATGCACATAAAATCACGAAGCAGTGATTTCCATTTACTTTAAGTTGTATTACATTCCAGGCAGTATGAGGACAAGGTTTTTAAGGTTTTGTCAGGCAAACTATTTTATTTATAAAATACATCCATTCTAGCCTGCAGCACATTCCAAAAACCGTTCGATAGGGGCAATTGAAGACCTGTGTTCAAGAAGTGCATCAGTCACATTTTGCAAAAAATGAGCTGACACCTGTATTAAAAGCCACAATGGCCAGAGCATCATCTGATACCAAAGATTTCTGCAAAGAAGCACTCAAGTCTTGTGAACTGGTGCGTTTCCATTATCCGTTGTCATGATCAGCATCATGTTTTGAAAACTTTGACCCCCAAAATCTCAAAAGTATTATTTTATGACTTAGGCACTTCTTGCACACAGGTCTTCAATTTAGAACTAGTGATAAGGTAAAAAAAATTGAATAATGATGTGATTAGAAACGGCTGACATCAGAAGTTTATTGTGGACATGATTTTATTCAAAAGCAGCATTCAGACTTAGGCCCTGCCCACAGGTATATGGGTATTTGTAATGGTTACTGAAAACTGAGTCTTTGGCTTGTGATGCCAGGGTGTGGTTGCCTTAAGACTTGTGACTGGCGTACATGGCCTTACATTGAAATTACATCATTGCCGCCTGTTGGTTTGGCATTCTCTTGACAGTGCTGTAATCGTGTTTTTGCATCTTTGTCTGGACAGAAATTTTATTTGGACAGCAAAGGAGGGAAAACCCCTTTTTTAAAAAACACTCGTACGAGTGGACCAGCCTGAGACCTTCAGGAGCAAAGATGGGGCCAGGATCACCAAATTGGCCACAGATGAGAGAGAAATTTATTGAAAGATTGAAAAATAATATTCCTCTAAGAGAGGTATTCTCTCCCTCCACAGTGCAGAACATAATTACCAGTTTCAGTAAATCAGTGGTGATTTCTGTGTGAAGGGGAAAGAGCAGAAGCCCGAGCTGAATACCTGTGACCTCCGGTCTCTCAGACGGCTCTCTGTCAAGAACCGCAATTTTTCTATCAATGATAGAACCATATGGGCTCAGGGTTACTTTGGTAAACCATTGTCAAGTGCCAGAATACATGATGTCATCGGTAACTGCCAGATAAAAATGGCACTTTGCTAAAAGGAAGCCTTATGTGAACATTGTCCAGAAGCGCTGTTGACTTATCTGGGCTTGGAGGCGTCTGCGATGGACCATCGCACGGTGAAGCGTGTTTTGTGGTCAGATGGATCAACATTTCAGGTCTTTATTGAAGAAGTGGATGCCTTGTGCATTGGCACATGGAAGAAAAGGACCATCTGCACTATTATCGGCAACATGTTGAAAAGCCACGCTCGGTCATGGTGAGGGGTTGTGCCAGTGCCCTTTTGTTAAGGCACCATTAATGCTGAAAAGTATCCTGAGATTTGGGCATGACCTACAGTTGAGGTCAGAAGTTTACATACATTTAGATTTAATTCAGTAAAACTCCGCAGATTTCATGTTAAAAAAATGTTGTTTTGGCAAGTCAGTGAGGACATCTACTCAGTGCAACAACAATTGTTTCCAGACATATTATTTCACTGAAATAATGACCTATGTCACAATTCCAGTGGGTCAGAAGTTTACATACACTAAGTTTACTGTGCCTTTAAACAATTTGGAAAATTCCAGAATATGATGTCTTGGCTTTAGAAACTTCTGCTAAGTGACATCATGTTGGTCAACTGGAGGTATACCAAGGGAAGTATTTTAAGGCATAACTTCAAAGTTTTTTTTTTTGCTTGACATCACAGGACAACTCAAAAGAAATCAGCCAAGAACTCTGAACAAAAATGGTGGACCTCCACAAGTCTGGTTCAAGCTTGGGAACAATTACAAATGCTGAGGGGGTGCCTTGTTCATTGGTAAAAACAAAAGTATGCAAGTGTAAAAACCATTGGGCCACACAGCCATCAAACCGCTCAGGAAGGAGGCGTATTCTGTCCCCTACAGATGAATGTCTTTGGTGCAAACAGAGCAAATCAATCCTACAACAACAGCAAAGGACCTTGTGAAGATGCTGAAGGAAACTGGTACAAAACTGTCTGTATGCATATTAAAACGAGTCCTGTATCGACATAACCTGAAACGCCATTCAGCAAGGAAGAAGGCACTGCTTCAGAACTGTCCCATCTGCAGTTGGTGCACCCCAGTTTGGCTCTTTTATGGCAAAGATCTTACGTTCTGGAGAAGTGATGAAACAAAACTTTGAACTGTTTGCCCATGATGGCCAATATTATTTTAAGGAAAATGGGGGATGCTTGCTAGTCGATGTACACGATCCTAGTCGTGAAACACGGAGGTGGCAGCATTATATTGTGTGAGTGCTTTCCTGCAGGAGAGACTGGTGCGCTGGGCTGCTCTTGTATGGAGATATTTTAAATTAATTTCAAATGGCAGGTATTTACAGTACATGCATTCTGTGGTGAATGTGGAGTGGCATACAGTCAAATTTTTTTTAAAGGTGAGCCTAGTGGCTGCATTTATTCTCTTTCCAGAGAAGGAAATTATTCCCAGTACATGCCACAGTTTCTCTGCGTAAGCTCAGTAGGTTATCTCTGGTTATTGGTCACAGCAAATGGGGACGCAGTGGGTCATCTCCACATCTCTTTCCTTTTCCTCCTCTCCCTGTCTCGCTCTCTTCCTGTCTCTCACTCTCTCTCCTTCTCGTTCTCTCTTGCCCTGTCTCACTTTCTCTCTATTCCTTTCTCTCTTGCACATTCCCTCTCCCTCTTTCTGTCTCCATCTCTCTCTCTCTCTCTCCGCTGTAGCTGAGGCGATGGGCTTGCTCGAGCCCACCGAAGTTCCTTACTCCAGGTTCCATTCGTACCCAGAAGATCTGCTCGTGGCTCGGATTGCCGGAAGGAATGTCTTTCCGCAGCCCTAACTGCTTTGGTGTGGCGAAACTTCGCAAGATACTGGCAGTCGGGGATAAAATCCACTTTGTTATAAAAAGGTGAGCCGTCGCATGAAAATTAATGCATTATATGAGCTAATGAAAGTGATAGTCCCAGGTGTAGAAACCATGTGAACCTGATTAATGTGTCTTTGTTATGGTTAGATGTGTCGAAGCGGTCCGAGCTAGGTGGAAAAACTCTCAGGAGGTCAATGGAGGATGGGTTGAGGATGTGAAAATTTTTTTTTCACAAAAAAATGGGCCCCAAAGGCATAATGATAGAAAAAAGAGAAGGAAAAAAAGGGAAAAAAAACACGTCAGTAAAGAAATAAAATCGACATGAGAAAAAAAAAAAAAAAAAATTACAATGTCGACTTTCACTCCTGACTATTCACACTAGTCAATCCCGTGAACAATGTGAGAGCTAACAGACTTCCGTCCGCTCAATACCTGCTCTCCCGGGAGACTGAATTACGAACACTTTTGTAGAACCTGAGCGCGCCCCTGGAATTGGAGCATACCAATTCATACCGGTACCACAGGGGTGTCTCAGGTAAGCAATCAACCTCGGACACATATACAGCCATAAAATACCAGCTGAACAGCTAAAAAAATGCTAAAACAAATTTTGTGCGTAGGTGCTACAATGTGACCAAGCCAACAAGTCGAAAGACAGCAATTAAATTAATACCATAATGGGTTCACTTCCGGCTAACCTGGAAGTGGCAATGTTAACATAAACACGGAACAAGGTGCCAGCCAATCTCTATACAACCGAAAACAAGACGCCGGTAAGACAAACATTATGCTAGATGACAATTTGTTGTAATATTTTAAACTAAATAAACGGAACATTTAAGAGACAAGACTTTGTAATGTATGGTTATTTTAACAAAGGAAACGATTGATTAAAATGAGTGTTTTTAAACTGCTAAATGGTGTATTGATAACAATAGCATTGCAAAATTCCCCTGTTTTCCATGTTAAAGAGCTCTTTTAAACAACGGGAATTACAGGAGATGTATAATGAATGACATGGTTAACCGAACATATTTTAAACTCGAGGATGGCAAACATTAACAGACATGAAACACCCTCAGATTAACACACACAATGGGTTTGTGAATGAAGGCAACGCATCACTGCCGTGACGGACGCTATGCGCCCCTTCACAGTCTTATTTTCTCCAGTTACTTATAGTTGTGTTAAAAAGTCAGGAATCATTGGGTGACTTCGTCTGCTTCTTGAAAGGAATTAATAACTTTAGCAATTCAAAAAAATTATTCAGTAATTCCTGGGAAAGAGCTTAATATGTAAATTGGAGAAATCACTCCCATCCTATGTGTCTGCAGCAGACATTCTTTTTGTTAGTTGCTATTGTGTCTAGTAGCATGGTAATTCAGCCAATGCACCATAAAATGGCAGTTATGGATTTTGGATATGTGGGACATATCAGAAATGCATTTTCACTAGTCACAATCCTTTTTTTAACATGTAGAAATTCAATTGTTGACATCTGCAATGGTTATTCTTACGAGTCAAAAAGAAATTACTGATATCTTTAATTAAATAAAAGATATTTGCAGAGTCAGTCAGTTTTGACTTGTCAAAATGGAATTTCTACATGTGAAAAAATATTGGAAACATTACATTACATATTTGAAATGCCCATTACACAAACATTGCAAAGCAAATCTGGGCCCTGTCTCTTGGTTTCTTAATTACAAATGCTACAGTCCTACAAAATTGATAAGTTGATTATATGCAAGGAATTTATGTGTACACATTAGAGTTTCACCGGGCTCTTTCCTTCAGAGATATCTGACCGCAGTAAATGTAGAAACATAATTTAACCAACCAAGTGTCCACAGTAAGAACTCAGAATTACATTTCATTCATCCTATTTGCTGATTGGTGTTAAAGGATAATTGCCAATGCGTAAATGAAACATTAAAGGAAAAGAAAACCCTTTTTTCATCTTTTACCCAATAAAAGTACACTGCCCCGACCATTCAAATATGTTCCTGGGTATTTTTTGAAAAATGTTTATAACGACTAAATCAGCTCCAGAAGATCAGATTTATTCTTTGTGTGCGGTGCACCATGTTTGTTGGAATCGGGGTAGCCAGCTGCGTCACCTGCACACCTGAACTCTTGAGCACTCGAAGGTCATAAATTAAATAAAACCAGTTGTTAACGAGAACTGAAAATTTGGTGGGGCACAGGACACCCCTTTAAAATAGTTCTAGTCCTGACTTGCACTCAGTCATTTTCATAATTATATCCCCGAAATATGAGTTTCAGGGATACCATGGTTTCACCCCACCCACCGCCGCCGCGTCCGCAGATTTTAGCTGTTAGCGCGAAAACTCACAAAATACTTTACATTGGCTTCTCATTTTTACCATATGGGTAAATATGGTAGAGAGGATGAACTGATTAGATTTTGGGCAAGTATGCACTCCTAGGTTTGCCACCAGGTGGCACTATATATTGAAAAAATCAGCTTTTTAACCATATCCCGGGAACAATTACTTACACAGACCTAAAATTTGCCTCATATAGTAGGTTTAGTAAAGGGGAATCTAATCAAGGGGGCTTCGAGGATTGGGGAATTTTGGGGATATACCCCTTGCTGTCGGCCGCCGACAGCGTAGGCCTAGTTATCAGTATTTTCACTCCGAGAACACTCCACACTATCAGATGTTGCTGATTCTCCCAGATGACAACAATCATTCAAGTGGACAAGTAATTTGCTGCATTTAAATCAGCGTCATTCAAAACTGAATCCCAGTCCACTCTCACGCATGTGGCTTGAGTCTTGCACTTTTAAGCGACATATCACGTTCTCACGTCGTCGGCAATTTCACAATTTTTAATTTTATTTCGGATAACAAAATTATATTTAATTGCCTTGGCACACTTTTTCATCAACCCACGCTGTACCGAGAGTGAAAGGCGATATGTCATTGGAATCAGTTGCGGATCAGTCATTATTCAATTAAGAGATTATCACGCGGAATTGAAGTCCTTGTGCATGTAAGTTTTTTTCAGTTTCGTGTGCGTTTCGGAAGATTTCTCCTCTAGTCACATGGAAACCTATTATGACTCCGGAATTCTCATGCTTCTCTTTTCTCATGGGGTTGGAAGCTATGAAATACTTAAAGACATTTCAAATGGTCTTTTATTTCATTTAAACATTTTAAACAATCATGATGCGCAAGTTAAATCACCATGTGTGCGGAAAAGGTAGCGCGGAAGTTTCAGAGCAGTTTGTCATTAGTAAAGCATGGGCCTATTTTTGAGTAAATAATTTTTTGTACTGAATGTAGCCCATTATTTTGTCACTGTTAGATCACATGGGGGAGAGAAGCCGTGTCTTCAATTGCCAATGGATTATTACTATATTTGGAAAACGTGTCGAAAAGGAAGTTGATTGTGAACTGTTAACGACTAGTTGTTGTTATAAAGGGATATTCTGTGGACATCTTACCAAGTCAGGCTTCACTAAGGGAAATCAGTGCGAGATTATGCCCACGGGTAGGTCCGAGTTTCCCGTTTTGTTGTAACAACCAACAGCCGCTCACAAATGGCATTGTGACTGATTCTGTCTCTCAGGTTTTAATAATGATTGGTAATATCGAGCCTTAATCATTCGGCGTAAGATTAAGCTGCAGCAAGAGTGATAATCAAGGCTAACTTGTATACACTTAATACTGATCAGCTGATTTTGTTGTGTCCAAGCGTGTCATACCATCCGGGACATTACCACACAAAGTATATTTTGATTGGCTTCTCCATACAGAATGGCGACATTCATGAACTTTTGCAAATTAGCTGTATTTTAGTGGTTTAAGGTTTGATTACTCGGTACATTAAAATCACAAAAATTTGCAAAAAATATATATGGAACGAGAAGGACGTGTCCTTTTTTGGTAAGAGCTGAAAAAAGGGTTTCTTTTCCTTTAACTTGCACTTTTTGCGCAAGATATAATCCATCAAAAAAAAATCCTCCACAATTGTACGCAGTCTTGTGGAATGAGGAATTTCAATAACACAATGCAGTAATCTCTCAACTACACGACAATATGCACTGATCAGCCACAAGATTAAAACCACCTGCCAAATATAGTGAAGGTCCCCCTTGTGCTGCCAAAACGGCTCCATCAAACTGGTGTCACTTGAATTCCCAAACTCAGGGTTTCCCAGCAGAACATTTCCAGAGTATCACACTCCCTCCACCAGCTTATCCTCTTCCCTCAGTGCACCCTGATGCCATCTCTTCCCAGGTAAATGGTGCACACATACCGAGCCAAAGCGCATGATGTAAAAGAAAATGGGACTCACTGGACCTGGCAACCATCTTCAACTGGTCCGGGGTCAAGTTCTGAAGCTCAGGTGCCCATTGGGGGCGCTTTTAGAGGTGGACCAGGTTTAAAGTGGGCACTTTGACTGGTCTGTAAGCTAAAAAGTGCAATACACAGCAGGGAATGATGCTCTGTGTGTTGTGACACATTCCTTATGCAAATATTATTGAATTACTCAGCGACTTGTGCTACAATTGCCCTTCTGTCCCTTTGGACCAGACGGTATAGCCTTCATAGCCCTCGTGCATCAAAGTGTTTGGTCGCCCATATCCTGTCGTAATTCCATGGTCTGTCCCTCCTTGGGCCCCTGTCAGGAGGTACTCACATCTGCTGCCTGGGAGCACCCCAGAGGTCTTGCCATTTCAGAGATGCTGTAACCCACTCGCCAGGCCATATAGATTGGCCCTTGTCAAAGTTGTTCAGTTCTCATTTCTCCCACATCCAACACTTTGAATACAAAAATCACCTGTTTGCTGTCCGTCTAAGATCTGTCTGCAGACTTTTACTTGCATCATTTTTATCAGATAATCAACATTATTCACTACATCCGTGGGTGGTTTTATTGTTTTGGCTCATCAGTGCATACATTATTAGGATGGATGTATGTATGCTTATAGGGATGAATTTGACAAGTTTTAAAGGTTTGCGATAAGCAGACAAGCATGTGAATACATAGCCATATTTCCCAAGATCTTTAGTCCTTTAATATTTGAATGCTTTCTTATGGTTTGTAATATAAATAGCCACTGAGCCGATGGTCTAGATATCTTGGACAAGTAACGGAACAAATTTGAGGGACAAAACTAATCTTGCTGACTAAAATGGAGGTCAAACGCACCCATGCATGTACGACGCTAATGTAGACGAGAAAGCCATCTTGCGCTGGGCGTCTTCCCTCTCTGTTGACATGGCGCTCTGTTTGCTGGCCAATCAGAACAGAGCTCATTTCATGGAGGGGACACCCACTTAGAACAGCCCATTTTTCAGAGGGTTGGCAATGACAGGAATCAAATTGCTCAGAAATCATGGAATTTTTGCTTTTTTTGCTGAAAAGTATATATACCTCCCTTTTGGACATCTGAGAGTATTACAACTGGGGAAAAAAATTGCATGATAGTTCCCCTCCAATATGACAGTGGTAGTTTGTCCACTATCAAATTTTACTTTGGCATAAGTGCATAAAAATGGGGTGAATAAAGTAATAGCTGCTGAAAATGGAGCTTTGTAATCATACATAAACATCGAATTAAAAAATGATAAGTGTCATATATAAAATAAATTATAATCATGATATGAAGCATTATCAATGTGTTTGGATTAAATTCTTGCAAAAGGATGAAGTTTTACTTGTGATTTCAAAATTTTGAAAGGTACTCTAGCTTGTGCTAATGTAGCAGGTGTAATGTTTCTCATGTTGGACTACACCGACATTTTGAGCCTTTGTGTACTCGTGCTGGATCAGCCTCTGAAAAATTTAATCTTTTGTAAAATCTCCTGATGTATCCTTGCATGGATTCTTGCAGACCGGAGTTACTATGCGATGCAGTCAAACAAGAAGATTCTCCCTTGCCGGCTTCTAACCCAGGTGAGCCTGCATGACTGGGAAAAACTTCCAGCGCTGGGGTCTGGTGCTGTCTAAGCTAATGCTTTTCACAAAATGTTTTTTGTGTAAATGAATGGAAAGTAAAAACAAAAGTTATACATAACCCGAGATATGCCTGAAATATGAAAACAAAGTAAAATTGTCAGTGCTGATGCCTCTCTAACCCAGTTTCTGAGTTCAGTGGAAAGCAAATGTTCACTATGAAAGTGCTCTATTCACGTTTATTTAGCTTTGCATATTTTAATGTTGTGATACCAAAACCTGTATCAATTATGTCAACAGAGTTGTACTCTCTCAGGTCAATGGATCTGATCGATAATGCAACATTATCTATGCCTTTTCATTCGGCAAGGATTTAAAATATGTTGTCAAAATCTCCAAATAGAGATAGCAATACTCTCTTCATGATTCTGTTGTGCAACTGCTTCTTAAATCAGCAGCAGATCTTGACTCTGAAGACAGTGTGCTGGATGATGCTCCTGCTGCAGCTAAGAGGCCCGGCTACTCGGGTAAGTAAAATAACGACTGATGAATTGCAAAGGCTGCAGTTTAGCACTACATAATCAGTTGTATCATGACAGTGAACGCTAGTTTGAACGGTTCAGAATATTCGTTTGAAGAATTCTTGGACTCTTCACTGAAATGGTGGTGTAAAATAAATGATTGAAATAATTGAATCGTTGAATTCAATAAGGGCTCAACTCCAGGCATTAAATGCCTGTAGTTGAGCCCATATTGAATTCACTGATCCAATTACTCAAATTTCCGACTTAAAATTTGGTGAAATTACAAACTCTACACCAGTCAGCCACAGCATTGAAACCATTGGTCTGGTACCTCTTGAGCCACCAAAAGAGTTCTGACCTGTGGAGGCATGGGCCCCACAAGACCTCTGTCTTCTGTCCTGTGGTATCTTGCGCCAAAATGTTAGCAGCATATCCTTAAAGGGTAACAGGACTTTTTGTCCTCGGATTTTCCATCCTCTAATGAAAACGAAATGTGTCGCCATTGTTGACAGATGGACGAACGGGCGGGCAATGAACAGATCACCATGATGTAAGGGTTAGGGTTAGAGTTAGGGTTAGGTTTAGGCTTGTAATGCAGCAAGAGGGCAAAAACTGCAGGGGATGAACAATCCAGGGACGAAGAGTTCGGGGATGAAAAGTTTATGGGGATGAAAAGTCTGAGGATAAAAAATTTGGGGACGAAAAATACAGGAACGAAAAGTCCGGGGATGAGGAGTCCGAGAGCCTCCTTAAAGTCCAGGAAGTTGCAATGTAGGGCCTCTCGTGGATTGACTCGTTTCTCCAGCACATCCCAGTGATGCAGCTGCTAGACTGGAATGAAATGTGGGGAATTTTTTGGCTAAGTGAACACCTTCTCTTGGTAGTGTCCTTCAAACCATTCCTGAACAAAGTTTGCAGTGTGGCAGGTCACATTGCCCTGCTGCCATCAGGGGTCACTACAATCATGGAATACTTTTGCCAGGAAGGAGTATTCTTGCTCTGCGGAAATGTGTAGGGCGATTCTCTGTATGTCGTACGGGCATTCACAGAACATTTTTGATTCTGAACAGTTTCAGGCTTTGCTTGGTGAAAATCATTTGTTACCAAATGATAGACCCTTAACCCCAAATGAATATGCCACAGAACTCCCAAACTAATTTTTACATTATTTATGCAAATTTGGCCAAATAAATATCTGTCGTACGGATGCAGAGAAAAGGCATTTTTTCAACATATAACTTCAAATGAAAAAATCTGAGTTGATGCTGAAAAAAATCTTGATAGTGATATACTGTACCTGTGGATTATAATTGCTTAGAGGGTGGAAATCCTTTCTAAAAGATATTTTAGTTTTCCATGAAGTATTGAGAACATTTAGTCAAAATGTAGAATTTGGCCTTAAATTTCTTTTTTTTTTCAGCATTTAAGAAATTCAACAAGGAAAAAAGATAGCAGAATTTAAGAGTTTTATTCAAAATGCAAATTAAGAACACTCAAAATACACCACACACCCAGTTCTAAAACCTGCAAAAGTTGCACACTTCATACTTCATCACGCACACCTAGTATCCTGTGCAGTGGTCACACTTTATATAAAGCATGAAATTGCTATAATGTTCAATAACTGCTGTTATTTATGCGTGTTTTGAATTGGGGATTAGCAGGAAAAATCAGGAGCCAGAAATGGTCATTTTTGGCATAATGATAGTCAGATGATTTGTAAATCGAACAAGTAAAAAATGTGGCCTAAAGGGAAGCCGATAATTAAATGTCAAATCTCAAAGAGCATTGACAACCAGGGCGAAGTTGACAAACTCAGATTCATTCTTGATGAAAATACAAAGAGGATTTAGACTCACAACCAAAAAGCTTTAAAAGGTGTGGTTGCTATGAAAACTTTTTTGTATTTTTTCTGTCGTACGGACATGACACAAAGTCGTTTCTTAGTAACAAACTTTTTTTATTGAAAAAATACAGAAATATGCGAAAAACCTGAATTCTTATTTGCTATTGGCCTCTGGCACTTACTCATAGTGAATAACAGTATAAAAATTATCTAGAAGGAAAATTATGAGATTTTTAAAATAAAATTTCAAAACCATCAAATTTTGAGAAAAACTTCACTATTCCAAGAAACTAACCCAAAAACACATTCAGAGTAATATTTTCCAAAGGTGTCGTATTGTTTTATGAATCCAAGATTCCCAGTTACATTAAACATCAATTGGTTTGCCATTTTGTCCACTTTTGAATTTCAGTTTGCTTGTCCACCTTGCTTGTGGAATTGCCCTGTAGGTTGGTGTTGCGTGTCAAAGTAACATCCACTTGAACACTAGGACCCATGATGGTGTGAAGAGTTCTTGAGTTGACTGCATTTAGTTTCATATATGAAATGCATTTTATACAGGTTTATGTTAATATCCATGACATTTCTAGGGTGATTTGTCGGTGAATTCAAGAAGAACCTATCTGTACGAACAAATGGTATCGGTATAGTTACAGCGTATTAATTTGTTCAAGAATGATTTTCGGGTCATTCTATGAAAAAATCAATCTGTGCCTTCCACTTGACTGTCTCAGAGACAGCTGGGTTTTTTTTGTACGATAACTGAAATATACTTTATGAAGCCATGCAAAATTTTACCTACATACTATGAATACTCTCCAAGTTTCAAGGCCTTGAAATACATAGGCGTGGGTCAAAATTTCACACTTTTTAATTTGCATCTTTTTTTCATAATTTTTGAGACCTCATAACTTCATAATTACTTGGGCTGTCAAATTTGAACAAAAATGATGTTTAAGATATTATATAAAACATGTGAGCACCAATGTTGTTTTTTCATTTCACAGCTATAAGCTACATTTGCGAGTGTTAAAATATAACCATGTTAGAAAATAATTTTGACAAACAAGGTTGATTGCTTGAAGACGAGCCTGATATCAAAATGAAGGTAAAAATGAGCCCTTTTGTATTCTATAACTTGTTTTTACCAACCACCTATCCCACATGGTCATATGACCCTTGAAAGTTTACCCAAAGTGCACTTTTTAAAGTTTTCCCCAGCGAATTATCAGAAAGCAGAGAACAGATCCAAGGTACCAGTTCTCGTTCCCATTACCAAATGTTATTAGAATTAAATTGGCGCAGTTTTGCTTTTGAAACTGAGGTATATCCCATGATATTGATGTTTAAAGCTTATGACAGAAAAAATTGTACTGACTAAAAAGCGGATCTTGGCTTTAGATTGTGATTCCTGAAATAGGTGTGAAATTGATTTGGCTGCAGTTTTTAACAGATTTTAAATGTGTTTTTCATCCCAGAAAATTTAATGTGGCTATCTCATGTACTTAAAGTTATGAGGGCTCAAAAATACTGGAAAAATTAACACAAATTTAAAAGCGCAAAATTTCAACCCACCCCTTTGTACACTTTTAGTGCCTGCAACTCGAAAAATATTTGTAGTATGACAGTGAAATTTTGCATGGCGTCATTAAATATACTACAGTTATTGTACAAAGAAATCAGCTGATTCTGGGGGTCATGTGGAACTTTTCCAGAATTGGTTGATTTTATATAAAATGACCCTTTAATGCCTGGACTAAATGACCTGATCTGTAGTTAACAGGTTTGTCCATCCTGAAGTAAATATTTGTATTTTCCTTATGTGCCTAATGTATCAAGACCTCAATATTTGCTTTATTTTTTTACAGACATTATAGAGGCCAAACTGTCCAGAATTGACATGGCCAACGCCTTACGGGAGCAGGTCCAAGATCTGTTCAACAGAAAATATGGTGAAGCACTTGGCATTAACTACCCAGTTCAGGTACCCTACAAGCGGATTAAGAGCAACCCTGGATCAGTCATCATTGAAGGCCTACCCCCTGGAATCCCACTAAGGAAACCCTGCACGTTTGGATCCCAGAACCTTGAGAGAATTCTGGCTGCAGCTGACAAAATCTCCTTCACCATCACCAGGTAGAAGCCAGTACATTATCATTGTAGCATAACAACACATCTCCAGCTCTCTGTAACTGTAGAAAATATGTTTTTATTATAATAGGGCCAGGTCACGCGGTAAAGGAGTTACAAAATTGGAGTATTTTGTATCATAGCTCCAAAACTAAGTAAGATAGAGTTACAGTTTAAATGGCTTTGTGTAGGTCTTCCCTAGCACTTCCAAAAACAAAATCGCTCATTTTGGTCATTCGATTTATTTTAAAATGGTCGGTAACGGAGTGACCAGTTTTTTGCTGTTTTCACCCAAAATAAATCAAATGACCAAAAAAATGAGCTATTTTGTTTTTGGAAGTGCTAGGGAAGACCTACACAAAGCCATTTAAACTGTAACTCTATCTTAGTTTTGGAGATATGATGCAAAATACACCAATTTTGTAACTCCTTTACCGCATGACCTGGCCCAATAACAATTTGTTCAGGGACAATGCAAACTAACTCTTTTTCTGTCATTGATACAGGCCATTCCAAGGACTTATCCCTAAACCAGGTATATAACAAGTTGTGAAGTATTTGATCAACACTCTGTCTGCGAAAAAAAGTAATGAAAAGTGCCTTTTAAAGACATAACTACTTATTACTGCTGTGGCACGCAGTAGATCAGTGGTGGCAATGCTGACTTTAAGCATGTGACCCATGTACTTTTCTGTGTGTCGCGTAATATAAAAGCCTGCATAAACCCCTAATGTTAGCAGTGTCGCTAACAGTAACGTTCTGTGTAATTTTCATTTTGTAAAATGACACTTGTACACATTGGCACACATTAGGCTTTATAAAGTGTAATACTGAGACATTTTAAAATGTTTCGTTGATAGGCTAAGACATCTTAGAAATCTTGAAAAAATAGAAAAAAAGTTGCGCTGCAACAAGAGGAATTTCACAGGGAGTGCCGACCACAAAAAAGAACAAATGTGATAATGTGATAATGTGATACGCTGAACACAGAGAATGGTCGCACATCCAAATTAAACAAATCAGACGGAATATAGATATACCTTTTATTATAGACAAACACTAAAAAAGCGCTAATGCATTTCAGCTGAATCAAGCCTTCGTCAGAGCGTAACAATGAATGAAACATGGCTAGAATATATAATTTCCACAGTGCACAAATTGCAGTTGCAGGCAATTATACAAATCCAACTCGTTCAATCATTCCATTACTCAATCAGATCATATATAGCAAAGTCACTCAGGTATTAGATACACATGAATGCACACAGAAAAACATTATAATAATAACACAGAATGGAAAGTAATGCATACAATTACAAATAACATTTCAGACTAAAGTCTTCATTCAGACCACTAGGAGTCATCGATTTTAAAGTGTAGATCCAATACATTTCTCTTTGAGCTAACTTACGGAGAGTATCACCTCCTCTTGATCGTGGAATAACCTGTACGGCAGTAACATTTATGACAGGCCTGATGCCTGAGCAAAATTTCATGAGTTTTCGAGCATGGTAAGGCCCCCAAATATTCAATTAAAAAAAAAAAAAAAAAAAATTACAGGGGGTTCTATAAAGCCAGTGTGCCGCAACTATGCCGAATTGCAATATCAAAACAATGTAAATTAGACTCACGACCCAGGTGCAAAGTGTCACGACTTTTCAAACATCCTAAAGGCTTCAAAATGTATTTGGAAAGTGAAGATGGATGCGGGAAATTCAAAATGGCTGACTTCTTGTTTGGCGGAAAAAAAGAATCCAGCGTGATTAAACCAATTATTCCACCACATTTCATTTATATCTATGCACTTACATCCCAAAAACATGATCCTTTTTTGGGTGGTCCTACAGAGCCACCTCAGCATGTATGAGCTCCTTTTAGGATGTGGATGTCCTCAGGATGGGACTCTTATCAAGCCTTTTAATTTTGGACTGCATGGACTGCATTTATGTAGCGCTTTCTAGTCACATGACATGACCCCAAAGCGCTTTACAACTATGCCTCACATTCACCCTGATGGCAGAGGCTGCCATACAAGGCGCCAACCTGCACATCAGGAGCAGTGTGGAGTTTAGTGTCTTGCTCAAGGACACCTAGACACGTTTTTGGGGCAGATCGGACAATATATGTTTGAGTTAAAACAACTTCCTGTTCATGGCAAAACACTGAAATTCGCCACACCGCCAGTGACACATCATTCAATGAAACCAAAAATTCTTCGCAATTTAACATTGTCAAGGTCTTCAGATATCACCGACCAAATTTTAAGTCACTCGCTTGTAATCTCTACATGTTCAACGCCTGTAAATGGCAAATAAAGTTGCAGTTTCAAATAAAAATTGCAGACTCGGTGTTGGGTTATGGTCATGGCACCAAAAGACTTGAGTCTTGGCATATTACATGTGCTCACCAAATTTTGTACATCAAGGTGAAATGGGCCAAGAGGACTGCGGTGTTGAAATTTTCTGGGGCGCGTTATGGAGCAGTTTTGCCACACCTGTGTAAAATACCTGTACAAGGTGATAAAGTTATGCCAGGGCTAATGCGTGTGCAAAATGTCATGAGTGTTTGTGCACTTTTGGGCCCTAAAAAATATAATTTACTCGAAAAAATTATTAGGGGATGCTATAGAGCCAGTGAGCCACGCCTATCCCCAGTTGCATATAAAATCAAAGTAGACTGCTCTTTAAACCTGGGTGCAAAGTTTCTTGAGTTTTTTTGCATCCTAAAGGCCTCAAAAATGGTTGATAAAATTAAGACATATGCAGGGAATCCAAAATTGTCTTCCTATTTGGCAAAAAATAAAAAATATGTGAAATCCGGCATGATGTAACCAATGATCCCTCCTAAGTTCCTGAACATCCAAGCACTTTCATTTCAACATGACCCTGTGTTTGGGGTGGTATGTTCCTATGACCCATGGCTCAGAAGTCATCAGCCCAAAACATGTGGTCAGTCAATGTTAATTTTTTTTCTTCAGAGCGGATGGAGTGATGTAGAACCCATCTGCCAAGTATGAAAGCTGTAGGTATCATGGTTTCTGAGATTCAGAAACATTTTAGACATATTTCTTGCAGAAGAAGGAGAAGAAAAGTGAAAATAATTCAAAGAAATAAAATGAGGTTCTAGCACTTCGTGGTTGTTCCCCTAATAATCCCAAGAAATACAGGAGGGTTCTTGCACTTAGCGCTTGGGCCCCTAATAAAACAATCGACCCCAAAAAAACCTGAGTTTAAGCAGCTCCTGGCCATCATTAACGCTCTTTAGGTCATCCCGGGACATAAACGTTTCTCAAAATATGCAATTCAAGTAAATTAACCTTTTGCCTACCATTGTTTTAACTAAAAGGACCAAATAGTGACTAAAATTTGCTGAGAAAAATTATGAATAATAAATTTGTAGATCAATAATAAATAATTTTATCAACATAAGGCTTTTGGTCATATTGCCGAGTGCTAATTCTAGTATCTGCATAGCCTACACTATATTTACTATTAGAATGAAAATTCTACCTGCAGAAATGTGTCTTTGATTTCTGATGAGCTTTCTTCCTGTTAGCTGTGGCAGCCAATGCAAAGAGAGCCCTCTAGAAATCAGTTAAGCTACCAGCCCTACTGGATCTGGATTCAGTTGGGCTGGCTGACAGGTTGATTTGTTCGTTCAAATGAAATTCCTCTGATCTTCTTGTAAACATGAAAATTAACTGCCAGAGAATATGTCATCATTATCTCCTTGCACAGTTTCATTCATTTTGTAGGAACATAATCATGCTTTCAACCCATTTAGCTTTTCTCAACACATACTAAAGAATGTTTATTTTCTTTCATGTCTCCTGCATGGACTAAATGAATGAAAAACTCATTTTCTCTCCTAATGTTTTCCTCTTACATTATCCCCTCCTTCACCCCAGCACCAGCCTCTGCAGTAGTTACCCGTTTGTGCAAAGCGATAGCGTTTCCCAAATTATTATTATTGTGCACATCATTAAATTTGCTTCTCTCATTTCCAAATTGATGTTAAAATCATTTCTTCACAGAGCAAGGCTCTGAAGGAATCTGAGAGCGATCCGGCTATCCGGCAAAAGCGGCACAAACCACTATATCACTCGGAAGCGCTAGCAAAAAAAGTTTTATATTGCCACTGTATTGCCACTTGGAAGAACAAAAATTTATATTTATTTCTGAGAGTTCATGAAATAGTTTTTTTTTATTTGAAAATCCTCATACTGAAAACTGCGACTTTCCATTTCATAATTCAAGGACTTTATATTTTATGAACGATAATGAACGGCCAGCTGTTCGCCCTAAAGCAGAAGCTAATGAAATAATATCACAAGTAAGTTACTTAAATATTCCCTGTTCTATGTTTATGTGTCTGTTTGAGGAGGTCTTTTTATTGTCTTTTCAGCTCCTCGGAGGATTTCCTTGTTGAAGAAGGCTCATGCCTCGATAAATGGTGAGTTCTGAACGTCTTTATTGTCTTGTTTTTTTTATTCCCAATCACTTTTCAGATTGTCTTCTGGTTATGGGTGGAAAAGACTAATAACTATGTTATTACATTAAATTTTGTGAAACTGCTTAACATAAACCCATATCATGCATTCTGAGATGATATAGCTTGGTGGATAGTTTCAATTATATACGTATATTCATTATATATATTCATGCCACTCTGTAAACTTGGGTCCTGATGGATGCATAGTTTGTGGTCACTGTGCACAAATTTAAGCTATGCTTGCTATGAAGTTGCTGACTGAGAGTTTCGGCTCTTCTCCGCATATGTTAGATGATGACGAGGCCAATCGCATGGGGAAGAAAGTCATTTTACGGGAGCAAGTAAAGGATCTGTTCAACAAGAAATATGGTCAGTTTATCTTTCATCTTTTCACCAAGAAAGAATTTGAGGTTTAGTAATTCTATTACGCAAGTTATGCTCAAAGTATTTCAGTTTGGCATCCTTAAAATTTTCAAGAAGCTACTAAAGATGCAAATGTCCTCCAACAGCGTAAAGTAAGCGAGAGGAAGTCTCTTCCGAGCCTAGTGGCTCATCAGGCCAGTGCTTAACCCCGGTTTCAGTAGCACAAAACGACTAGGAGTATTGCTACTCCCCTGAACGGGATACTAGTCCATCGCAGGTTAATCTTTTAGTCAGGTTTCCTTGACTATTTTCTGGTACCCAATTATACACTTGTGTGGAGTAGGGCACTGTGGGAATAAAATGTATTTTTCAATGACACACCGCGAAGGCCGTGGCGAGGACTCGAACTCTGGTCCTTTCGGTCCCACGTCAAGCGCAATTAATGTTAATTAATTAATTTGCTGTAAGTTGCTTTGGATAAAAGCGTCTGCTAAATAAATGTAATGTAATTAACCACTGCGCTGCTACCACTGATACCACGTCCCTCAGATATCCTCTTTATTTCAAATGCATATTGCAGTTTGTTTGAGAAAGTCTGGTTTCACTGACTTTAGAAGTGTTTGGTGGCGTATGTGTGGTTCACAGCCAAAGGCCAGGTTATACTCGTAAGATATGTGTCGACCATGTTTGACAACCAAAATGATGGTAGAGAGAGAGAGAAAATTGTTGTCCGATGATGTCTTAAACCTGTCGAATATTTGTAACATCCCAGCCACTGAGGTTGGTTGTCTTGTAATTTCATTGGCTGGATGGACTGAGAGTTCAGTTGTTTTCATGGATATAGAAGTTGATACAGTTGCATTCCCAAAAAGATTGGTTGGTTGTGGTTATAAAGAAATAACTATAATTACCACGGAGATGACAGTTTGTGCCGCAGACGTCCAACACGTTGTTAAAGCATAAAAACATCAGTATCATCCGACAATTTACTTAAGACCTCTGTCGAAATGTGTGCAGGACTAGGAAGAAGGGTCACTTGGGTCATTTTATGAAAATTGAGATTTTCCAACAAAATCAAAGAGTGATCCAAGTTTTTCACAGTAAAGTGTTGTAAATTGACAATACAGTAGTTTGAAATTCTAGCTTTGCACATGCATTTTTGGTTAAATAGAACAGGTTGAACTTTGACCCTGTTAATCTCAGAATGGAAAAAAATCCCAAGTGACCCCTTTTCCTAGTCCCGCACACATATGTCTTTGAAGCGTAAAACATCCTTAAGACATTTATCTGGGAGCTTCATCGTCTGCTATTCTAATACCAGCTATCTCATTACCAGTAGGGGTGTAACGGTACGCAAAAGTCACAGTTCGGTTCGTACCCTGGTTTTGAAGTCAGGGTTCGATACAGCGGGGGGAAAAAGAAGAGCAAAACTAAAAGTTGCTTTTTATTTAATGTGAAGTCGAAAACTAAACGTGTACCACAGTGGTTTGTTTACCAAAGCCCACCACACAGTGGCTAATTTGCCATGCCTGTAAACAGTGGCTAATAGCTTGTTTGGAATCATGTGATCCCAATGATGCGCAAAAGCCAGATGGGGGGCAGGAAGTGAAGAACACCAGTTGGGAATCGTTGGTCTGTATTTCTATAGATTTTAGCCAGTTATGGAAATTTAAGTTGCTCAATGATTGTGGCCTTTCCTTTCATGAAAAGGTAACTGCAAACACAAGTGCTGTCTGACTCCTCTCCTTTAGACTTTAAACAGAGGTTTTTAATTAATCTATGTCTGTCGCCGTTTTGCTGTGAGCTTTTTAAATCTCTCGCCTTTATGTGTCACTACTTGCGGGATTTAAAAGTAGCTCTTGTTTTTTCCCAATTTACCGGTTGTCTCAGCTGTAAAGAGCACAAACATGAGCATTTTGATGGACAAATCACTACCGGCCCCCCATCTGCAGTTCCCGCGGTAACAGGACATCATCTGGAAACAAACTATGGGCCATAATTTCCTGAACAATAGAAGGCACATTCTTCCTTCAATAAAAATTATTCCAAAAAACATTCAATATCGCTGTAAATTACTAATAGCAGAAAATTGTACACAACAGCAGCTTTCAGCTTCACATTGATTCAGTGGAACAGTCCCAGGCCAGCTCAAATTTATCATCTATGTGTGCTTTTTCATCCTGTACATATCTGCAACCAAGAAGGGGTGACGTATGGCAGCCTGGCCAAGCGAACTATCTGTGCCTCCGCACTCATGAAGTCGCACAATCTGCACACAATCTAGAAGAAACAGCGCTCTGGTTTTTAAACAGCATTTAACCATAATTTCCTGAGCAGTGGAAGGCCCATCATTTTCTTTCTTAAATAAAAACAACAAACGTAGGTTCACAAAGGTATTTTCCTTGTGCCTGTGATATTCACACATGGATGATGTCATTTTAAATGAGTCAACATGTTCGACGTACTGCCAGTGACATGCTATTTCAGGTAAACAATGTTGGTATGTTGTCTTCATCCTGTTCACTTGACTTTGCCCACCGCTAGTGCAGTGCACTCGGAAACCATAGTTTTCCCAAACAGCAGACCTGAAGGACAGCGCTGGATTCTGAAGCACTGGCTTTTGCGCTTGTGTTCACAGTGGCATAATACTGATGAGGCTAGTCTGTGCTTGTGCTGATGTGCTTCGCTTACTTGTGGCTTCACTGCTATTCAATAGGAGCAATCTGATATAGCGCAAAACTGTCGTAAATCAGGAGATGAGATGAAGGAAGGGGATTTTTTTTTGTTGACATCCACACTTGCGGTAATAAGACCAGCTCCCCCAAGCCAATGCATGCAAGACGAAATGTGATTAGCATTGCGCAGCTTCGCAGTCGAATACCATCGTGGATACACAGATATGAACATGAAAATACCGCAAAATTCAAATAAACGCTACAAACGAGTCAAAGCCGGAGTTCACGTTTTGGAACTAAACGCTATAAATCGCCATTATATTAGCTAGCGTTCAACCATGCGCGGATATGAGCGGAAATTCACTCGTGGACATTTTTACATTTGACCTGTGATTTTCTGCCGTCATATCCGCCTGGCAATGTGCCATATTGTATATCAGATCGCTCCTATTGATGCACTTGTTTGGAGAAATCCAGCTGTCCAACACTAGGGTGACTCAGAAGTGTGAATTAAAGTTTTGCTAACAATTCTGCATCGTGTCATAATGCTTAAACTGGACTACTTTGTTTCATACCTAACCGAACGTCCTGAACCGAACAGTTCGGCACGAATATGTGTTCCGTTACACCCCTAATTACCAGCTCTGGCAGGCGGTCCGCATGGGTGAGACAACAATTGGCTCAGCCTCGTCAGGGATGATTGGGGTTAAGCCGGTCAAAATTTTTTAGCTTTATTGCCCTCTAGTGGCTACTCCGAGTCAGCCAGGGGCATGTAGCAGGGTCAGCAAATTGCACTCCGATTGTGTTCTCTCCTGATGGCGTAGGCAGTGTGTGATTAGCAGTGCGACTGCGCAGCGTAAAAGAAGCAGGGGCTAGCTGTACATACGGCATCTTCCTCTTGAGTCAGTGGAAGCTGGTTGCTGCCTTGAGCTGAACAGTTCAGCTTTGAGGTTAGGAAAACGGGGCGAAAAACCCAAAAAAGGAGTGATGGAGTGACCCTGTGTGAGTGAGAGGGAGTCTTGATTCAGTGTACAGTTGACCTCTGTTTCACCCTTCTCTCTCTGTCCATGCTTTCACCTGTGGAAAGTCCAAGGGTCAGAATGTAAAAGTCTTGCCATTTATTTCTTTCGTCCTTCAAGTCAGCCATGTAAGTAGAGTAATTAATAATTATTACCTCCTGGCTGAGGAATGGTGACTGCTGGCAAATCATAGATATCTGGACCAAAACACCTTTACATTCTGATTTTTGCCTCAGTCTTAATTTCTCATCAGATCCTCTCCAAATATTCTCACAGCGAGAGATCTCTTTGTTAGGCAGTACCCTCAGAAGAGCTGTAAGCCAACAACACAGAAAATACATCTAACGTTTCTGGTACTAAAATTTTGCCTGTTTTTGGGCATTTTACGAATGAAAACCATGTTTGTGTTGAGAGACAGTGTTGTTAAACTTGGTGAAATCCGAAATTAACCCGCAATATTTTTTTCTTTAGGAGAGGCGCTTGGACTGAGCCATTCTGTTCTGGTACCGTATAAGCTGATCCGTGGGAGCCCGGACTCCGTACAAGTGTCTGGACTCCCAGACGATGTTCCGTTCTGCAACCCAAACATTTACGACAGGAAACAGTTAGAAAAAATCCTGCTGGCCAGGAGTGAAATCGCCATCAATATCAAGAGCCAACTACAGTGAGTTTTCACCTGTCTGAAGTGATGAACCTCATACTACAGTGAGTTTTCACCGGTCTGAAATAATGAACAATACAGTGAGTTTTCACCGGTCTGAAATAATGAACTTCATTCTACAGTGAGTTTTCACATGTCTGACATAATGAACTCCTTACTACAGTGAGTTTTCACTGGTCTGAAATAATGAACTTCATGAAAGTTATGGATTTATGCCCTCTATTAATACCAGTTTGAAATGGGGGAGGTGTTGATACCTGTTGAAGCCAAGTAGCTAGGCAATAAAACATTGTTTCTTTTGTTTTTTTTTTTTTCCGTGTGTGTGTGCGCATGTGTGTGTGTTTGTGTGTACAGGCCTTATGCAGAAATTTGTACCCAAACTTGTAATACAGGTAAGACCTACATTTGTTTTTTCAAAAATGCAAAGTACCGGTGAAAACACACCGGGCCTAGTAAAATATGTAATTTTCATTACTCTTGTCAAAATATTGATGTTTTAACACAAAGAGATCTTCAAGACATCCTGTTTTCCGTCAAAATATTGTTTTTGCGTATTATTAAAAGGCAGCTGTTTTTATTAGCTGTGGTGTGTGGACCCTGTTTCCCTGTTGATTTGGACTCAGCTCAGTCCCTGCAACTGCGGTATTTTGGTCATGAGACAAAAGTAGAAACCTGGCCATTTGGAGTTTTTCTGTGTTTTCTGGTGCAATATACTTTGTTTTTTCCTGGCAGAGAAGGAAGGCTCCAGCAGTCGGCGCAAACGGAAAAGAGTTCCAGATGGGTCACAAGTAACTACGCCCCCAGGGGCGGAGACAGGTTTATCAACCAATCGCATATCTGTGATGGTCAGTAACTAAGGAAACATTTATGTGACTGTGCAGCACTCAGCCAAATCATTTATTTGTGATAAATTTAATAAATTTATGTTTCAAATGGGAAGGTATGATGGTGGCATGGGAAAGGCAGTGGCATTGTTGCCTCACAGCTTCATTCAAATTCCCGCCTTCATCCTTTCCAGAAGGAGCTTGCATGCACTCCTTGTTTCCATGGGTTTACTGGAGATATCCTCATTTCCTCCCTCTGGTTTAGTCAACTTGAGAGTTTAAATTGTCATCATGGTTGTGATTGATTGGCATGAAGGCCTTGTGATAAACTGGCAGTTTTCGTAGAGCACATTTCAGATGGAATAACAAATGAAATGAGACACATCTATGTACACTGCCCATCCAAAAAAAAAAAAAAAAAAAAGTTGTGCACTATAAGATATTGTTGGGCCACATTTAGCTTTGATCACAGCCCACATTCTTCGTGGTATTGTTTTAACAATCTTATACAATGCTACAACATTTATTTCCGACCAGATTTGCGTTCATTATTGGCAGAGATATTGTTCTGACGATGGGTGAGATAAAGCACTCCATTAAGCCTTCTCCAGCACATCCCAAAGACTTTCACTTGTTTAAGGTCCAGACTCTGGACAATTCATGTGTGAAAATGAATCCTCATGCTCAGTGAACCACTCTTTCAGAATTTGAGCCCAATAAATTTTGGCATTATCATCCTGGAATATGCCTGTGCCATCAGGGATTAAAAAGTCCAATGATGGGTCACAGGTCATTCAGTATATTCAGGTAGTCTGCTGAATTCATTTCATTGGTGCAGAACAGTGCTGAGCCCAGACCTGTAACACTGCCTCCAGAGGCTTGTACAGAGGGCACTATACATAACGGGTGCATCGCTTCATGGGCTTCCTTTCTTACCCTGATGTGCCCATCACTCAGGAATAGGGTAAATCTGGACTCATAAGAACACATGACCTGTTTCCATTCTCCTCAGTCCAATCTTTATGCTTCCTTGCTAATTGAACTCATTTTTTCACCAATAAGCCTCACTAACTAGTGGCCATGCAGTCATGCCGCTGTTTAGTCCCAACCCTCCAAGTTCTTGTTGCATCGTGCGTTCAGTGATCTCCGATTAGGCTCAGTCATGATTTTTCTCCAACCCATTTCCTCTGCAATGTTGACAGTTCACACTATCCTTCCTGGTTTTAATAAATTGTTGGACAGTTCCTGATCCAGTTCCAGTGATTTCAGCAATCTCCTGAACTGTTTTCTTTGCTTGATGTTGGTCAATAACTTTCCCCTGCTGAAGCACAGTAAAATCTTTTCAATGACCATGAGATGTGTCTTCCCGCATGGTTTTTTAAGAAATGAGAATTTACGCCCTGAATCAGTCAGAATTAAAATAACTGTTGCCAACTGAAACATATTCATCACTGCAATAATCATTCAATCGTAGGCTCTCAAGTCTTTGCTTTAAATCCAAACAGCGACTTTTTTTTTTGTTGAATGGGCATGTGTATTGTAAGTCTTGATTTGTATTTTATCTCTCTTTGTCTCTCTTTCTCTTTCTCATTTTTGTTTTTTTTGGCTAGCAATGGCCTATGTACATGGCCGATTACAGTGGAGTCAATGCGCAGGTTCCAGACAAAGTGAAGTACTAGCACACCTTTGGAAACCTTACGACTGAAAGGACTACCTAAATGAAGATTTCAAAGAAATATGTACAACAAAGGCTCTCAAAGACACCTTTTTTCTCAGAGTGCTTTTACTACCACTCAATGCAGCTGCTGAAATAGTGGCCAATATCTGAGGCTTTGTTTGGTCATATGTTAGTGGGTAAAGTTTGGTGCCCCTAATCTGAGAAGGTTTGTGAGTGTTTCAAAGCCAGTCTGTGCAGGAAAAAGCCACATAAGAGGGAAAGGACATGGTTTTTTTCAATCTCAAAAATTTTACTATTAGCTCTTTGCTCCAGAGTCGACAACTGCATAAGTTCCCTGCTGAACGGTAGCCTCAGCTTTTATGTGGGATCTGCTGAATGCAAGGTACAATGTTGTGAAAATGTATTTGCCCCCTGAAAGATTTCTTCTATTTTTGCTAATTTGTCTCACCTAAATGTTTAAGATTATCAAACTAATTTTAATATTAGACAAAGATTACTTGAGTGAACACAAAATGCAGTTTTTAAATGATGATTTAATTTATTGAGGGGAAAAAGAAACCCAACCCTCCTGGCCCTGTGTGAAAAAGTAATTGCCCCAATGGTTATTTTATCAAACGTTTACTCAAATTTATTGATCAATGAGTTAAATTTTCAGGCACACCCAGGCACGATTGCGGCCAGCCCTGTTGAATCTAAACATCACTTAAAGTGTAGATAAGTTTTTTTCTCCTTGTTTTTGGTTTTTTTTTTAAAATATGCAGTAAACAAAAACCTTCTCAGAAATGAGGAAATATTTTTAGTTACTTTCTGTTACCCGAAATATACTGATTTCCCCTATAAAATTATCTCAGAGACTGGGTCTGATAATGTCCAACTTGAGACGTCAGTGAAATTGATTGCAGTCTCAGCTTGATTCAGCGTTGAGTCATTTTACTTATACTTTATTTGATCATCAAAGTCAATGCAGTGCCGCTGCTCGAATTTGACCCATTGTGCCCTCAAAGTGGGATCTGAGGGAAACGCTCGCATCAATATGTGCGGTGTAAAAAAAGTATTCGTAGAACACTGGTAGTTCGGCACTCCAGGTACATGTCTGCCTCCTTTCTTCGCTGCCTTCCTCACGCTTTCTGCTGTGTTTTGTGGTGAGTCAAATCAACTGACCTTACTAGAGTAAATCTTGTAAATTTTTTGGCCATGCGTCCGTGCAACAAATTTCAAATCAAAACAGCAGTATTTTTTAACGCAAAAAAACAGGCTCAATTAAATCATAGAAGTGTTTTAATGTCAGAATGTGTTTTTTTCTCATATTAAAGAACCAGACACTAAAACAAAAATTTTGGGTCCTATACACTTTAAGTAGAAACTGTCGGGCAATATGAAGTGGAAAAGTGATAAACCTTCCCTGGAGTGGCCAACCTACCAAAATTCTTCCAAGAGGGCATCAGAAACTCATCCAGGAAGTCATGAAACGACCTGATGTAACATCTTAAGAACTGCAGGCCTCACTTGCCTCAGTGAAGGTCAGTGTTCATGATTCAACAATAAGAAAAAGACTGGGGGAAAATAGCATCCATGGGAGATCTGTAAGGAGAAAACCACTGCTGACCAAAAGGAACACAAAGGCTCATCTCACTTTTGACAAAACATCTTTATAACCCCCAAGACTTTTTGGATAATATTTGAGGACTTATAAGTCAAAAATTTTTGGAGGACATGGGTCTCGTTACATATGGCATAAAGCTACCACTGCATTCTGCAATAAGAAAATCATACCAGCAGTCAAACATGGTGGTGATATTGGCCCTCATTTGTCAAACTTGCGTCGGATCTGGTGTAAATATCAGCGTTCGCCAGGTGTCACGTCTGATTTACTAAAAGTGTGTACGTCGCTGATTTCGATGTAGAACTGGCGTGGCGTTGATAAATCTGGCGGCTGAAACCATCGTAATTTACATGACACGCCCCTATAAATTCATGCTCCGGGAGGCATAGTCCTGCCCACTTTACGACATGGACTCTCGAAAGATGGCAAAGAAGAGAGAACTTCACTGAGAAGGAAATATAAATTATCACGTCCGAGGTGGAGAAAAACAAAATAATTTTATTTGGAAGCCTTAAGAGTGGCATAAAGGGAGCCCAGAAGGCTGCAGTTTGGAAAACTATTGCTGCTGCGGTAAACACCGTTGGGGTGGAAATCCGGAGTGCAGCAGAGGTTTGATTTAATTCATTAATAAATTCAATTTATGGATCCATGATATTTCATGTTATATAGCATACATAACTGACAATCCAAATGCTTTGCATGTAGGTAGGAAAAAGTGGTCCGATTTTAAGATCGCCATCAAAAAATGGGTTGCTGCGCTCAGGCGCAGCAGCGCACGGACCGGTGGAGGCCAACCAGACTCGAACCTCCAGCTGTCACCATTCGAGGAGCGCGTGGCAGCAGGGCTCCCCCGTACATCGAGGGAATACGAGGCGTTGGGGAGACGGATGAGTCCCCACCGCCTCAATCAGAGCTGCATGAGGGTAATTGTTAAAATACAGTCTGCAGGGATCACTCTTCATTGTACTTTTATTAGTATTACTCCATGACATTTTATTGGGTGCCGCACAAAACGAGCAGCTACTCGTCACTTTCACGGAGGAGATCTTCTCTGTGCCGAAAGTTTCTCTCACGTCGGACAGAATCGTATTCCTCTAACAATAGAAGATCTGCCATTGTCAAAATGTGATCACGCCTAGTTAGTTAATGTACTCTTTTGGTTACTCAGTCAAAGTGACGGCAAAATAAAGAAAAGTTTGATAAAACGAATGTAAATGTGCACGCGCTAGTAATAAATTGGATTTTCTAAAATAATTACGCGCAAACTTATTTTCCAGTCTGCCTTTAATTAACTTGAGTTTCTCTTGTTGTTCAGTATATATTTGACTGGATGAGCATCTGACATACCACACTGCATATCTGCCAAGCCACGCACTGCGCTTAATCAAATTGATTGTAATTGTCAGCCGTCTGGCCTGACAAGCAGGTTGCCTCAAAATATAAGTTTAATTTTTCAACACAGGTGTCTTATTTACTTAGCCTATTTATTCATTTTACTAATAAAAGCAACAACAGCATGACGTCCAAATCGCTGCGTATGGTTTATTAATCATTTTGACAGCTGCACTCGTTCCTGCATGTTGTACGATGAATGTACACCTGGTCAGACCTGGCATGAGATTTTTGCGGACCTTTCGCTCACGTTCAGATTGATAAATGCCGATCCTTATGGGAGATTTGGTGTACACCCATTTTTTTTGGTGTACGCACGTTTGATAAATGGGGGCCATTGTGATGGTCTGTAGCTGCTTTGCTACTTCAGAGCTGGGGCAGATTCCCATAATTGATGGAACCATGAATTCTGCTCTCCACCAGAAAATCCTGAGGGACAATGTGGGGCCATCAGTTTGTGACCTAAAGGTCAAGTGAAGTTATGCAGCAGGACAATGATCCAAAGTACACAAGCAAGTCCACCTCTGAATGGCTCAAAAGAAACTAAATGAAGGGTTTGGAGTGGTTAGACAGAGTCCTGACTCGCATTGGATTGAGATGCTCTGACATGACCTTAAAATCTGCTTGAAAACATGCCAATGAGGCTGAATTCAAACAATTCTGAGAATTCTGATTGCTGTTGTTTCCTCAAGGATAGCAGAACCAGTTATTAGGTTTAGGGGAAATTATTTCTCATATGGGTGATATACATTTTGAATAACTCTTTACCTCAAAAAAAATTATCATTTAAAATCTGCATTTTGTGCATTTTGTGCGTTCTCATGCTGTCTTTTTCTTATTTTAGAATTATTTGGATGATCTTAAACATTTTAGTAAGACAAGTGAGCAAAAACAGCGGAAATTGGGGGTGCCAATTTCACAACACTGCATATTATACACCCGTAATTTCATGAAATTTGCCTAGTCAGGATACTCGCTCCCATTACACAAATGCATAATTACATATGTATGACCACTCCTGTTAGAATTCTTTTTTTTTTTTTTTTGAAATTGCAACGGTGTTAATTTCATCAACAAAAATTATGATGAAAAATTTTCCTTCAAAGACCTTTTATTTTTCCTTGACAAGGAGGTGAGGATGACCAGCTAATAATAGATCCTTGACAATTGAAGTTACAAAGAAATGTGTGCTTTTTTATTGTTGGCAAGACAAGACAGGATTAAGATGTTGGACATTTTAGTCCAGACATGCACAATGCAAGATATTTTTCCTGTGGTGCGTGTTTTTGTCAAAATAGGAGCAATGAATGCAGTATATACCTGTCACTGGTAAATAATCCTGGGTCATTGGTTGAAATGGTTGAATGACAGGGATGTGTGTAGATTGACATGTCATCTTACCAGAAATCAGACGGAATTTTCAACATGGAAATGGAATATAAACTCAGGCAAGATGAAGGCTGCATTTCTCACCTGTATTTGAAGGCACCTTCACAGTGGAAATGCCTGCGATGTCATAGAGGCTGAGAAATGCAGCCTCTCTTGGCTGCAGCCATCACTTAGAGAGAGAGCGTATGCTACTGTGCTTTTTTCCTGGATGATTGCCGGTGAACAGCTGAGGTTGTAGAGCCGCCTTCTGGCTAGACAGTATGGTAGCCTCTCCTTTCACCCAGTACATGAGGATGGTTCCCCTGGCTTCATTTCACAATTAACGAACAACAATGTTAACTCTAAGCTGGTGGAACAGCCAAATGCCGGTCAGATATGGGCGGCAAGAAAGGTTATCAAACCTTCCACGTGGTATTTCTTTTTACATCGGATTACTTCGACTTATACATCAAAAGACAGCTGGGAATCTGCTCTTTCTGATAATACCCAAATATTCAAATGTTCGCTCATCGTCAGAATAGTTCGGCTCCTCGAAGCACATGACGTCATTTTTCTGAAAAATCCTTTGTTTATGATTCCTGGCACACGGCAAACGTTGTGTAATGTGTATACATTGCAACTCATTTCGTTCTCACTCATCATCGAAAAACATCAATCAAAATGATGTTAAGTGACATGGAAATGGTATCCGTTTTGGATTCTGATGAAGAGTTGGACTTTAATAGTAGTTCAAAAGAGTTTTGTTGTGGAAATTCTTCGGAATGGAGTGATATTTTGTCAGAAAAGGAACAAGCATACAATATCAAAAAAAAATATTTTAATGATTTTTTTTGTGTTGCAGTGCTTTTCATCAGCCATTTTTTCTTGATGTAGGCCAGTTGGGAAAGAGTTAATCTGAATGTAACTTTATTATCAAATTAAATCTTCAGTGGCCATCAGTGTGTACTAAAATTTTTCTAAGTGCTTGCAGAAAGAAATAACTTTTGTGGCCACAAGATGGACTGTGTAATGTGACAAAAATGTTGACAGAAATGTAATGACTTTTGGTCGACCATTGAGTTTTCATCGACTAAACCTAAACTAAATTTGTGAAGGACTAAAATGACTAAAATGTGACTAAAACTGAAATGCATTTTCATCTTAAGACTACCACAAAATGCAACCCATAAAATCTTTTTCTTTGACCATTTTATTGGAGCGGTATGCAGTTATCCAGTATACACCCAGTGTTTTTTCTTTAATAATGATCTGGCTCTCTCTATTAAAATATACAGTGTAAGATTATTTATTTATTCATTTTAAGAGCAATAATGTGTATCTACATGTATACCCAACAAATGCTCATGAAAATGCATTGAATTTTGAATAATTCCTGCTTAATATATCCTCCAGATCTTCAGATTTTGAAGTCCTCTGGCTTGCCATACCATGCTGTATTGTTTCAATGGAATTACATGTCTCTAGATCAGCCATGGTATGGATGTGAATAATCCCACTCCAGGACAAAGGTTCAGATATTTTTTTCCTGTTCATTAAGTTTGTATCATTGTAAAGTATCAATGCTATTTTAATGGTTATACTAAGAAAAAAGTCAGTATGAATGGGACTTGTGGAAAGGGAAGGCAAATTGTGTCGTCCTTTTACAACTGTAAATCTATGCTGTACCTAATACCATTTTGGCTTTTGAAATAAAATGTGTTGCCTTGCATTTTTGCTTACTTTTATTGTGTAGAATTTGTTAACTTTGGACTCAGAAATAAATCATATTTAGACAGTAGGAAGATGTCTTGATGCTCATGAACATGATTTGCATTTTGTCTCGGAACATCCATAAATTGCTCAAAATTCCCAAACTATGAAACTGCATTTTTAGTTCTGACAAACTGCACCAACAATGCAAATGATTCTGCAGAAACTTGGACCAAGCTTGAATATCTGGCTGAATAAATGTTTTTAAGGTCTTTGAACGCAACGCATCTTGCGTCACTTAATGTTATTTTTTGGTACCAGTCTGGCTCCATGGGGCTATTGAGGTGCGCCCTGGCCAAAGGGGCATGTGAAAGTCTGTGAGCAGATCTTCGATGGCATACGGTTCATAGTCAACGTGTCAGATGTTGCATTAATGGGACCTGAGCGACTTTTAGGAGGGCCAACCTTGTAATCTTAATGACTAGAGAATAAGATGTATCTGCAAGGTTTGGACTGAAATGAACAAGTTTAAAAACAAAATAATGCAAAGATTTAATGTTCGCTGAACAGTCTTATTTTTATCTGAAGTAAACAAAACAACAGAAGTGCATCGCAGCACATTGATACGAAAATTACAATCTTAAAAAATGCAAGAATATCTGACAATTGTGCTAGAACTGTTGAAGAAAGATGCATTGCATGAAAACGGGTTTTATTCCTTACCAACCATCACAAGCACAATAAGAAAAAACCTTGGATACAGGAAAAGAACTTTAGTAAATTGGTATTAAGCAACGAACTGTTAACTAACGCAAACTACCAAGCTTTATTGTATCATCGAGAATCAGATGGAATAATATGTTGGACATTTTCTGCAAAGAACTACTTTAAACGTCTGCTCATCAGTGGGGTTGCCAGAACTTTAAAATGTATACACACGGAACATCCCTTCACAGCAATTATTAGTCCTGACTTGCTCTAAATCATTTTCCTTTATTAATACATTTTCCAATTATAAGAATAATCCATACGCACTTGAAGACACAGCTTTTTTCTTTGATGTGATTTAAGGGTGACTCAATAATAAGCTAAATTTAGTTCAGAGAAATAATTTACTCATAAGTAGGTTTTTGCTTTACGAAAAGTAAACTGCTCTGGAACTTCCGCGCTACCTCTCTGGCATATCAGGCCATCTAACCTGCGTTTCATGATTGTTTAAAATTGTTTAAATTAAACCAAAGATTTGAAACACCTTAACACAATTTTGAAAAGGATCGATAGAGGGTATCTGCCAATACGAAAAAAATGCCCGGATGTAGCGCTTTTGGCAAAATAACTTGCTATATCTGGAACTTATTGACTTCCAGCAGGTTGCTGAGATCTCGTGTATCCTTTACCGTGAGCTAGTTACTGTGTAGTAATGTAGGCACGCAAACATATATACGGTCATTGTGAACCAAAGACATGTATAAGTCTCTCATCCAGGGGTATTTCTGAAGTTTTTTTTGCCGCTTAGTTTTTTTACTGTTTTCATTTTTCTTTTCACCGCTTATGCTAACACATGGCAGCTTCAGTTGGGAAACCCTTGCAATCACCTGGTAATGAGCCATGGACTTAATTCCACTACAGTTCAGTTGACTGATGGGCTCTGCAGAGTACATAGAGGATAACAATGAGATTACTAAGCGACTGTGGTCAAAAAAGAGCTGAACTATCCCATAATTTCAGCATCTGAAAAGAGCAGGGGGCGAATAAAAATGGATGCAACATCCAAACATTTTTTTTTTTTAGAGAGCATTCGACCAGAGGGCTTGTCCCTCTATTTAGAAAAATGCAGGGATATTCAATTGACAAGTTGCATCCCTAAATGAATGGTTGTTGTCTTTGCCCTGGGAGGAGAATTATCAACAATCTGATCTTTAAGTGTGGAGAAATACTTTTGGAAACAGCATGAAATTAATAAGTCAGGAGGTAATTACAATAATTGTTGTAAAATATTGATGTTCTGAGCTGGACTTATTTCACAATTTCTTGAGGGATAGTTCTGGAAGGTCATGCCTGACAAACCCTCTGGAATTTTTTTTTGAAGAGGCCAAGACTTATGCTCATAATACATCATATATTTGATCAAAAGCAAACAGACATGTATTTTTAAAATGCATTTTGCAAGACAGAACACAAAGAGTGGTGGTCAGTGGTATATCATCTGAAATCCCCAGGGATCAACCCCTGCTGTTCCTCATCTACATTAATGACCCTCTGGGGGAAAAAAATCGGATGCGAATATTGAGTTCAAATCCAAGGATGCAACACACATCTGGAATTTATATAAAAAAGGGGGACCGCCACTGAGGATTAGGCCAGTCAGTTTAACATTCATTAAAGTGTTTTTCTGAAGAGGCCAACCAAATAACAAACCCTCTGATGAAATGTACGGCAGAGCAGGGCTTATGACATCATATATTTGGATTTTCAGAAAGACTACCGCATAAGTGCCAATTCTGAAGTTTCCATAACTGGTTGCAAGACAGAACACACTTTTGCACCGTTTATTAAAGTGATATGTTATAGAATTCAGCAAATGAAATGAAATTTATAAAAAAACATGTTAGTGTTTTAAAGATCTGGGAGTGATTGTTGACCAAACCCTCACAGGCTCTAAATTATGCCAAAAGAGTTTTCATTTTTTCTTTTGTACAACACATTCACAGACCACATCTAGAGTATTGTGTACAGTTCTGTTCATAGCTTTAAAAAGTTCAGAATTAGCAGTCTTAGGAAAAGGAGACTAAGGGGTGATTTGATTGAGGTCTTTAAATATGTTAAAGATTAACAAAGTGAATTATGTAGGATTCCTTCAACCAAGTGTTGTCAGTTCAAAGTCAATTTAGCAATATTCGGAAATATTTCTTCACCCAAAGAGTAATTTCAGTGTGGAACAGCTTGCCTGACCATATTGTTGAGGCAATCACCTGGGAGTTTTCAAGAGCAGACTTGACTTAAAGCTAGATACCATTGAGTCTCTGAAGTGATATTCCATGGTACAAAGAAACTGGCGAGCCTAGTTGGGCCACACCTGTTCCATTCAATCATGATATTTACATTGTTATGGAGCGCTTTTTAAATGGTCAAACGTTTGCTGTGCTGCTTGCTGCTGTTTGCTGGCCTCATGCTTTGCTGCTGCTGTTCGCCTTGCTGATCACCCTCCACCACCCCAGCGTCCCCCTGGTGTTTACATCTGCTTCATGAACTCGGGGGATTCAGTGTCATTATGTCTCCCCCCGGAGGGAGAGGGGAGATGTGTTGTTTTAGGCTCGGTTCCCGTTTGCGTTTGCGTTTGCGTCAGCGTTCCCGCTTTGTTTCCGGAGCGTAACTCCAAAACAGTTTGCATGATCTTAATGAAACTTTGCATACTTACTACTCAGGTCCTGAAGTGGTGCCTTTTCTAATGTGCCTGTCTGTCCGCCTGTCTGTCTGTCCGTCCGGATGTGTTCAACTTTTGTCCGGAGCATAACTCCTAAACCATTTGCATGATCTTAACGAAACTTTGAATACTTACTACTCAGGTCCTGCAGTGGTGCCTCTAAGTATTTGTCTGTCTGTCTGCCCATCTGTCCGTCCGTCCATCCGATGGGTTAGGCAGGAAGGGGACCGGGGGGGGGAGACGTACGTTTATGAATAAAAACACATTCTAGTTTCTCATTAGGTTGCTGTAACTCCTCCCTGTATTCAGGGTCTGCACGAGTAAATGCACCGAGTACCCAAAGCAGCTCTATTCAACGCCCAAACCAAATTAATGTATGATACTCAATAAATGATTTTTTCTTTTTTAATACGCGAGTTGTCTCGACAGACTTATTATTTGTACCATTCTGCAAGACTGAGACATCATGTTACAAAGGGGCCTTACTTTGCTATCCCGCCAAGTAATCAAAATAATACATTTTAATCGTCTGTAACGCTTGACATTATTAAGAATTACACAGTCCTACCTTATATATTAATGATGATATTACTGAAATAAAAAAACTTTATCAGCAAAGCGCAGTATTGCACCTCTACGGTACAACATTTTGCAAATTTATGCTTAGTCATCACGCTTATCGTCATTAGAAGTATCGCAATCAATTGATCCAGTATCAGAGAGTCTGGTTTGCACATCAGAAACATTCCTGACAGGTTTCAGTTTGTGAGCCTTGCTGCCTGCAACGTATGGCACCAAACACTTATAAAACCAGACGTATGAGTAGTTACATTAAAACTAATTCTCCCTCACCGCTCATGTCTGCCAACGGGTCCTTCGGTTGCCGCCACAACTGGCACCAACAACCTGTAGGCCACAGCTCAAGGCCACTGTTTCCACAAGGGTCATTCAATGCCAAATTTACCGTAAATTTATGAAATTAGCTAGCCCGCAGAGGATGGGCTTCCCCACTATAGTCGGGTTCCTCCTGAGATTTCTTCCCACTGGGGAGTTTTTTCTCACCACTATTTGAGGATTTTTCTCCCTACTGGGAGTTTTTGCCTCATTTGCTATAGTGGTGAATAGGCTGGGCACTGCCCTTTCATTTATTTAATCTCTCACTGTAAAGCGTCTTTGTGACAGTCTCTGTGAAAAGCGCTATACAAAATACATTGAATTGAACTGAATTGAAAATTATGAGGCACTTATAATAGTAAAACTGCAAACACCGTGAACATGATTAATAGGCCTACACCACAGCTGCGCTATTAACATACACTGAACAAAAATATAAACCTCCCATGTCAAATTTTTGAGTTTTTATTAACAAAAAACTGGAGCCGGAGCTGCCGGATAGCTCACTTGGTTAAGGCACTGCATTGCAGTGCAGAAGTGACTATGACGTTGCGGGTTCGAGCCCCGGTCATACGAACCGGCAGTAGTCGGCAGCTTTTTCAGAGTAGCGCACAATTGGCCATCGCGCCACAGGGTTTCAAATTGGGAAGGGACTGCCGGGAAAAGGGAAATAAATAAATAGCTTTGTTCGTTGCTCAAGCGCCTCCTGTTGGCCAGACGGGCGCTCGTCAGGAAGATTCTAAGTCTGTTCATGTCCGGGTATCCTCCGCCCTCGTTTTGAACTTGCGAAGATTCAACCAATGAGTGTATAAGAAGCAGTGGCTGACAGGCACGTGCTTCGGAGGAGAGCCGTGAACTGTCTTCGCTCCCCTGAGTTGGCAGCAAGGGGTCGTATACGAGCAAGCCTTGTACATAGTTCACCAATTGGGCATTCCAGATTCGGGTGGGATTGGAGATGCTAAATTTATTAAAAAAAAAAAAAAAAAAAACTGGAAACCGGATTCGTCTGTGAATAGCACTCTTCTCTAGCGTGCCTAGGGCCATCAAACGTGTGCGTTTGCCCATGCGAGTCGGTTCCGACGCCAGACAGCAATGAGATCCAGACCAGGTGAGGACGCCGAGCGTGCAAGTTGGCTTCTCGCAGGCGGTTACGGACTGTCTGTGGTGTGATGTGTCTGTTGTGCAGACCAACGGTCTCATCCGCTGTGCGTGTCGCTGATCTGAACCGATCCCACAGAAGAACGAGCCGGATGTGGTGATCTTGTGCTGGTGTGGTCACACGTGGCCGACATGGATGAGGTCGATTTGCAGTACTGCCCGTCTGTCGGAAACGAACTCTCAAACGGCCTATCGTCCGGTAGTTAACATTCAGCTGCACAGCGACCGCTCTGGTGGACATCCCTGCATCCAGCATGCCAATGGCACGTTCCCGCATGACCTAAGACATCTGAGGCATGATGACTTGACAAAATTTGACATTTTGGGGTGGCCTTTTATTGTCCCCAGTATAAGGAGTGTCTGGGTACTGCTCATTCTGTCTGATCACCGTCTGGAAATGCCACACCCATGTACTGAGTGACATCACTGCATCACTGAGCAAATGCTCAGTGACAGAGAGATGGATTAAAAAATGGTACAAAAATCAAGAGAAATATCCCTCTTGTACAAGTAAAAGTCAGCATATGCTCACTTAGAGTTGGTAACTCCATGTGTCATCAATATTTGACATGGGGCATTTATATTTTTGTTCAGTGTACATGTACAGCTGATAGCTGTAAAAATAGCTCACTATTTTAGTGTGGTCAAGATACTGAAGAACAGGAATTGGCCTGATTGACAGTTCACAATTCCTGGTTAATTCTAAGAACAAGGTTTTTTGGTCTGTCTCTTGCAATGTGTTTGGCACATGGATCTCTGTATCTCCTGTGACTGTGCATTCAGTTGTAGGCTGGGTCTTGCAGGGTCAGAATGGCTTCACCAAGTACATCATCTCTCGGCACGTTGCATAAGTTTTTATTTGAATCAAGTGTCGCAAGTTACATTACTGCAGAAAGACAGGACTTATTAATGTAAACAGTTTCAGTCAAAATGATAAAGAGCTGTTGCAGTGGAGATGTGGCTATCTGTTTCAAGTTGACGACAAAGTGTGCTTTCATCACGAAAAGATGTACCTAACCCGCTACGAAAGCTTACAGAAGTGCTGCATTGATCCTTTTGTTGTTCACAAGAAGCAAATTACAAGTAAGTATATTTTTTGTGGTTTACCAAAGAAGAACAATTGTTGACTATAATAGAATAATGCTTGACTGGAATTTCAGGAACTGGCCAAAATTACTTAATTAGTACTGAAGAGTGTCCTTCACTCTCATGACTGTAACTCTTCATTTGGATGTGTTTATTGTCCCTCAAGCGAATTTCTTTAACTTCCAGGCACTTGGATTCATTGCAGTATTGTGTAATTCCCCGAGGTGGGCATAGACAGCTGGGAAGATACTGTAAGTATTGAATGCGTCAACATTTTTCTCCATAAATATATTTCTAATGGGGCTACTGACATGAAATTTTCACAAGATGTCGGTAACAACCGAAGTAATTCACACATACAAGGAAATGAAAGCATAAATTTAGTTATGTGTAATAAAGTGGAATGACACAGGGAAGAAGTATTGAACTTGCTTACTGAAATGTATTTAAAACTTTATAGAAAAGCCTTTGTTGGTACTGACAGCTTCAAGATGCCTCCTGTTTGAAGAAACTATTTCTCAGATGTAATTTTAGCCCATTCTTCTGCACAAACTGTCTTCAAATCTTGAAGGGGCCTCTTCTATGGACTCTGATCTTCAGTTCTTTCAATAGATTCTCAATTGGATTCAAGTCGGGTGATTGACTGGGCCATTCTAACAGCTTTATTTTCTTTCTCTGAAACCAATTGCGAGTTTCCTTGGCTGTGTGTTTGGAATCATTGGAATCATGGTCTTGCTGAAATGTCCACCTCGTTTCATCTTCAGCGTCCTGGTAGATGGCAGCAGATTCTTATCAAGAATGTCTCGGTACATATCCCCATTCATCCTTCCTTCAATTATATGAAGTCTGCCAATACAATATGCTGAAGAACAGCCGCACACCATGATGTTCCCACCTCCAAACTTCACTGTTGGTATGGTCTTTTGGGGGTGATGTGCAGTGCCATTGGTCCTCCAAAGATGGTGTGTGCTATGACATCCAAAGAGTTCAATTTCGGTCTCATCTGACCAGACTGTATTCTCCCAGTATTTCATAGGCTTGTCCAAATGTTGTGCAGCAAATTTCAAAGGTCCCCTATTATGATGTATTTAGTTATTTAAAATATGTCCAATGGGTATTAAAAATAATGTTAAGAATTCAGTTACAAAAAAAAAACCCACACTCATCCAGGCCTAGTGAGACTTCTTCTCTCACCCCGGCTGTGCCAGCCTGAAACACGAGCCATTTTGAAATGGGCAGAGAGGCTATGCTAATGAGGCACTGCTCTGATTGGCTGCCTGGTCGCTTCAATTCTGGGGGAGGGTGCAGACCCGAACAACCAGGAAACCAAGAAGGCAGATATTTCAGGACAGCTCTCCGCGGCATGTATTGTTGTGAGACCGTACTTGTTTGATCGCGAATCCGACGCCTTACGGGAGGAGGAAGCAATTGAAGTATTGCAGCAACGTTCACAGCAGGATTTAAATGAGCGACAAGTTGAAATTTTAGTGTTTTGCGCGTACTGTATCACCTTGCATACATGTGATTGTAGCTGTACTGTCATATAGTCATATGATATATCCACTTAGCAATCCGGAGGAAACTTTGCTAAAAGCTCCTGTTAACTATTTCCCCCAAAACAAAACGCAATTCCGACACCACCAAGCTACTCAATGAGTTAGTAGCAAAAACCCACAAACGGTGTAAGCATTGCTTATGTGGAGCAAGCGAATCGATAACTTCCACCGAAAAAAAATCCATATCCGATCTCCACTTTTTTTTTGGCTTTTTATTCGCCAGAACAATTTTAAAGGTGGATGAAATTCCGCCAGGGCAATGCAGAGAAATTATTTGTTATACCAGACACGTTATAGTGCATTTTGCAATTACTTTCACTGCGGTAGGATCAGAGCGCTAAACCCACACCATGGCAAAGTACCCGGCTGATACCGGTTATGGATAAGTAAAACGATCGTTTCACAGCAGCAGTAACAAACCCAAACACGTATCCTAAGCTCCGCAAAGCCTACATCTGGTCTAACTGCAGTCTTATCAGCCCAACTTTGCAGAAACGCACAACACCTCTCCGGTTAGCTTCAACTGTAGCGGCTACGGTTAGGTTACGTTATGATGAAACTACCACCTTGATGCTAACCAAAGTAACACAAGCATACCAATTTGAATTACTGCATATAAATTAACCAGGAGCATTTTTTAAGTAGCACGGAACGCAAACTAACATACGGTAGTAACCGAGTGGTCATCATAACGACAGAGAAAAACGTTACCCTGCAGTACAGGTTTTACAGACAGGAAGTTCCGTTACCGTGAACAGTTGTACTAAGCATCCAAATTACAAACGAGTATAAAAAGTTAACTTCAAATGAGGTTTATGTTCACACACCTTCTGTTGAATGTCCCCTGATATTACTCTTGCATATTTAGGACACAAACATTAGCAACAGTAACTTAGCTACATTAGCCGCAGTGCTACAGCCACATTCAACAGGCTATCACGTTAGGTAAGTTTATGCAGTAAAGTAACACAACATGGTAAAACTTAATGCTTCCGCGTCTGTGAGTCACGGACAGTTGCTACCGATCCAGGCTTTTTCTTAAGATATTTTACAAAGCCTGCATTTGAGGCCAGTTGTTAGTGCTAACTATCATTAGTGGTCCTGCTAGCCACCTGTGACACGTTAGCTTCACTTACATTATTTGCTGTTAGCTGTTATATCATTACTTACAGTTGTGGCTCCGAGCGCTTGATCGATGCAACTGCTCCAAATTTGAGAAGCAGCTGAGACACATATCCAGCGTCGAATTATCCTTTATTGACAAAGCTGTCTTTGGTGAAATGCCGAGCTCAAACGGTTAACGTTCCCTTTGAGTGTGGCTGTCTGCCGCCAGCAAACAAAAAACTAAACCAGCTGATATTAATTTGCACTAATAGGGGGCAGGATTGCTTTCTATTCACTGACAGATTTCAGCTGGTTTCTTGGCTTTCCGTGCCGTTTTGCACCTCCTTTTCTTCATGTGTTTAATACTTATTCCCTGTGTCATTCCGCTTTATTACACATAACTAAATTTATGCTTTCATTTCTTTGTATGTGGGGATTACTTGGATTGTTACCGACATCTGGTGAAAATTTCACATCAACAGCCCCATTAGAAATATATTTACTGAGAAAAATCTCAACCCGTTCAATACTTATTTTCCCCGCTGTACATCGTGTACACAGTATGTACATGTTCATTACGGTCTATTTGGACAAAAACACCTTTTTTTCAAAAATTTATTTGACGATGAAAGAGCTGAGTTGAGATATCAATTTTTGTACCATATTGCCAAGATGTGTGTCAAAATTTTATAAAGCTGTCTAGCCATCTACGTGGTAAACGGCCACCCGGAATGTAGGGGTACCGCAAGTGTTTTTTACACTCTGACCATTTTCAGAGGCCCATCACTTTTTCATTAAATGTTTATTTTGTGTTACATTACTTCTGCATATAGTTTGTTACCCAAATAACACACATCTATTTGATATTTGTGTCTAAGTGTAAAGCTGACCATACAGCGAGCCATCAAAATGTGGGGGGGGGGATTCTGTCCAACCAAAATCCCATTTTCAAACGCTCCTAGATCCCAAATGGTTCATCACAGTGCAATTATGATGCTAGATTCTGAAAGCCAGGGCAAAAATTAACAAGAGTAGCAATTTTAAGCTTTCTATCTTATTAAGAAAAGATTTCATAGCCTTCCAAAAATGGTCCTGAGCCAATGTCGCGGTTTGCAAGTGCAAAAAATGGGAGGCGACACCCCAATTTAAAATGGCTCTCACATGAAAACCTTTTGAGATATTGAGCTGAAACTTGGGATTCCTTCGTTTGACACCCTAAGGTATTTTTAGAAAAAAATATTGGCCAAATCGGAGATGAACCGCCTGGAACTTTTCTGAAAATTGGTTCATTTGGCATGGAATGACCGCAATGGAGATTTGAACAGGGTCCACTCGAGCTCTGTGTCCCCAGACTCCCCTGGGATGTGGGAAAAGCTTTTCCAGAGGAGTAAGTTGAATCATTATCTTTTAAATCAGGTCATTTTTAAATCTCTTTCAAAATACTTCTTTCTAAAAGCATATTTTGAGCTTATTTAACCTGCTGCTTGCTTTGCTGGTCTTAATCTCTTGTTAAATGTCTGAAATATTGTATCTGTCAGTTTCTGTTATTTATGCTTGTATCCTTTGTATGTTTTATTGTATCTTAGTATTTGCTTTCTCCTATCCTTTACTTTTGTGAAGCTCTTTGTATTTTGCTTTGAAAAGTGCTCTATAAACAAAGTTTATTATTATACAAAATGGTTTGGACAAGGTCCTCTCAAAACGTTCCCAATCAACCCTCACAACATGTTTAGGCTTCCTGGGTCTGTCCAGCAGTCTTTCCCGCCGTCTGATCCCGCTCTCCACCAGGTGGTGATCAGATGACAGCTCTGCCTCTCATCACTCGAGTGTCCAAAACATGCGGCCGCATTTCTGATGACATGATTACAAAATCGATCATTGACCTTTGGCCGAGGGTATTCTAGTACCAAGTACACTTATGAACACCCTTATGCTCGAACATGGTGATTGTTATGGCTAATCCATGACTAGCACAGAAATCCAATTACAAAATGCCGCTCAGGTTCAAATCACGGAGGCCGTTCTTCCCAATCACTCCCCTCCAGGTGTCTCCGTCATTGCTCATGTGACCATTGAAGTGTCCCAGCAGAACCATAGAATCCCCAGTAGGAGCCTTTTCCAGGACCCCACCCAGGGCCTCAAAGAAGGCTGGGTACTTTGAACTGCTGTTAAGTGCATCAGTACAAACAACAGTCAGAATGTTCACCTACGCAACCCGCAAGCGCATTGCAGAAACCCTCTCGTTCACCGGGGTAAACTCCTACACAGCACAACAGAGTTCAGCTCCAGAGCCAGAGATATGCAGAGAGGTGAGTCTGACTATGTCTCGCTGGTAGACCTCAACCTCCCGGCAAAGTTCCGGCTCCGTCCCCGCCAGTGAGGTGATATTCCATGTCCCAAGAGCCGGTTTCCATAGCCGGGGACCTGAGTGCAGGGCCCCTGCCCCTGTCTGCCGCTGGGTCTACACTGCACCCGACCCCCACTCCTGTCCTCGCAGATGGTGGGTCCACATGTAAAAGTCATATAGATAAAATAGTTTGTAAGTGTGAGAAAGTAATGAACATCCTTTGTAGCTTAACAGGAAGTGACTGGAGGGCAGAGAGAGACACCTTGCTAATGATTTATCGAGCAATGATAAGATCTACTCCAGATTATGGTCGTGTGGTATTTGGGTCAGCTGCAAAGTCTGCTCTTAACAAGCTGGATCGGATCCAGGCAAAGGCCCTCAGGATTTGTTATGGTTTCTTCAGAACAATCCCTATTCCAGAAAAGGACGGAGAGTCTCCTTTAAGCATCACGAGTAACAAACTTGGGCTCCATGATTGCTTTAAATTATGCAGCTTAAAACATAGCCCTACCGCAAAATATCTTTTGGACGACTATTGGTAATTCATAATTGACAAAAAGAAGTTTCTCTTCATTTGTTTGATAAAACAGATTACACTAAACACTGGACTTAACCAAGGCCATATGATTGGGTCTGTTTGGTTTCCCTGAAGTTCATTTACCACTGCTTGATGAGATGGACAAAAATAATCGTCCATGTAACGCTGTTATAGTTTTCAGACGGAATATATGCAAATTTGTACTGATGGATCTTGGGGATCCAGTTTCTGGAAAATCTGGGTTTGGGATGTATGTGGCCATTCTTCAGATCCAATGGAGCATCTGAATATCTGATCATTTCTCTGCTGAGCGCAAGGCAGTTTTATGGGCCTTGTGGTGAGTAGAGAGGGTCAAACCTCCCAGAAGATGCAGAAGCTCACCTCATTTTTATCTTGCATCCATCCATCCATCCATCCATTCTCTATACCCGCTTATTCCTCAGTAGGGTCACGAGGGTGCTGGAGCCTATCCCAGCTGACTACGGGCGAATGGCAGGGACCACCCTGTACAGCTCGCCAATCCATTGCAGGGCGCGCACACCATTCACACACCATTCACACACCATTCACACACATACCTATGGGCAATTTAGTGTCTCCAGTTAGCCTGATGTGCATGTCTTTGGACTGTGGGAGGAAACCGGAGTACCTGAAGTAAACCCATGCGAACACGGGGAGAACATTCAAAACCCACACAAAGGCCCCAGGCCGGATTCAAACCCTGCTGTGAGGCGGCAATGCTAAACACTGCGCCACCGTGCCGCCCATTTTTTTCATCTTGCAGCAAATTTTAAATTTTAACTTCATTATCACTTCCAGCTGTTTTAGTTGATTCATTTGTTTTTATCTTATCTACCCTGTATAATATTTTTGGGTTCATTATTGTATTATTCTGGCTTTTTATTATTTGTACTTCTCATTGCCATTACCTAATCTAACGTTTACCTCCACCAAGGAGGTTATGTTTTTGCTGGCAATGGTGTGTCTGTCTGTCTGTTTGTGTACAAGATAACTCAAACAGTTATGAACGGATATCTCTGAAATTTTGTGGGTGGGTCGCTATTACATCAGGGATGGACGCTATTGATTTTGACCGCGATTGGTCAAACAATATGGCCACCATGGCAGCCATCTTGAAATACTATGATACGCGATAACTTTGCTCCCAGTGATATCACTCAAATTTTGTGGGTTGATTGGTCTTGCATCAGGGATGGAACCTATCCTTATATTGCTTCTGAGTCATGTTCACTCAGCAAGATTTCGACTGTGCTGCCTAAGCGGAGATTTGCACTCTAGGAGCGCCTCTAGTTTTAATTATGTCTTTGGTGCCTTGGATCTTCTTTATTGTTTACTCGGCTATATTGCAAATGAGGTATCTACCTCAATGTCTTTCCGAGTAAAAATGGAAGTTGAATGAATGAAAGTATCATTTGTTCAGATTCAGCGGCTGCCTTGCTGGCTTCAAAAATGGGACCCCAAGGGTTTGCCCTGACTTGCTCAAGGAGATTTTATGTGGCATAATTAGGATTGAGAAAATGGGATGTCATGTTGAATTTTTGTGGATACCTGGGAACATTGGGATCGAGGGAAATCAAATTGATGGCAAACTGGCCAATGAATCTCTGATAAAAGAAACTGTTGATTTGAAGGCTTTGCTTGGAAAATTTGCATGCTTCAGGATTTGCAAAGAAAAATTGAATTGGTGAATTCAATAAGGGCCCAACTTCATGTTGAAAATGTGGAGTAGGGACCTTATTGAATTCATCAATTCAATTAGAGCTTCAGTAGCATATAGAGTGGAGAGAAAAAGAAAGCGTGGGCATTATTTCTCTCTGCAGTCATCTGTCAAAAGGAAGAGGCTGGTGTGAAACTCTGGGAGAAGGGATGTTGTTCTCACTGGGCTGAGACTGTGTCACTGTGGCCTGGCCAGTTATCTTAATGTTGTATGCAAACACCCGGATATTCTTATAAACCCAAGTAATCCACACTTACAAACAAATAAAAACAAATAAGTCCATTAAATTAAGTTATGCGTAATAAAGTGGAATGACACTGGGAAAAAGTATTGAACACGATTACTAAAATTATTTAATACCCAGTAGAAAAGCCTTTGTTGGTAATAACAGCTTCAAGACGCCTCCTGTATGGAGAAACTAGTCGCATGCATTGCTCAGGTGTGATTTTGGCCCATTCTTCCACACAAACCGTCTTCAAATCTTGAGGGTTCCAGGGGCCTCTTCCATGGACTCTGATCTTCAGTTCTTTAGATAGATTTTCAGTTGGATTCAAGTCGGGTGATTGACTGGGCTATTCTAGCAGCTTTTTTTTCATTCTCTGACACCAATTGAGTTTCCTTGGCTGTGTGTTTGGGATCATTTTCTTGCTGAAATTTCCACCCTCATTTCATTTTCAGCATCCTGGTAGATGGCAGCAGATTCTTATCAAAAATTTCTCGGTACATTTCTCCATTTATCCTTCCTTCAATTGTATGAAGTCTGCCAGTACCATATGCTGAAAAACAGCCCCACACCATGATGTTCCCACCTCCACACTTCACTGTTGGTACGGTGTTTTGGGGGTGATGTGCAGTGCTGTTTGTCCTCCAAACACGGTGTGTGCTATGACATCCAGAGTTCAATTTTGGTCTCATCTGATCAGACTATATTCTCCCAGTATTTCATAGGCTTGTCCAAATGTTCTGCAGCAAACTTTAAATGGGCCTCAACGTGCTTTTGGAATGCAGCAATGGAGTCTTGCACAGTGAGCGTGCATAGAGGCCATGGCGGTTGAGTGCATTACTTATTGTTTTCTTTGAAACAGCTGTACCTGCTAATTCTAGGTCTTTCTGAAGCTCTCCATAAGTGGTCCTTGGCTCTTGGACAACTCTTCTGATTATTCTTTTAACTCTTCAGTCAGATATCTTGTAAGGAGCACCTGGTCGTGGCTGGTTCATGGTGAAATGATGTTCTTTCCACTTCCGGATTTTGGCCCCAACGGTGCTCACTGGAACATTCATAAGTTTAGAAATATGTCTGCAACCAACGTCATCAGTATCAGTATCAGTAGGTCTTGAGAGAGCTCTTTCCTTTTACCCATCATGAGATGCTTCTTGTGTGACACCTTAGCCTATAAAAAAAGTTTATCATTACCATCAGATAGAAATAAACTAACTGATATTAATTTGCACTGATAGGGGGCAGGATTGCTTTCTGAATACTGACAGATTTCAGCTGGTTTCTTGGCTTTCCATGCCCTTTTTCCCCTCCTTTTCTAAACGTGTTCAATACTTACTTCCTATGTCTATCCACTTTATTACACATAACGTATTTGTTTTGATTTCTTTGTGGGGGTTCCTTGGGTTGTTACCGACATCTGGTGAAAATGTCATGTCAATAGCCCCATTAGAAATATATTTACTGAGAAAAATGTAGACGCGTTCAATACTTATTTTTCCCGCTGTATATACAACCCCAATTCCGAAATAGTTGGGACAAAGTGTAAATTGTGAAGAAGATCAAAACACAATGACTTTCAAATCACTCCAGCCAGTATTTTATTCACGATAGAAAAGAGATAACAAAGCAAATGTTGAAAATGAGAAATTTTACAATTTTACTCTCAAAATGAGCTCATTTCAAATTTGATGGCTAATTCAGGTCTTAAAAAGGTTGGGACAGGGGCCTGTTAACCATGGTGTAGCATCCCCTCTTCTTTTTAACACAGAGTGGAGGCATCTGGGCATTGAAAAGACAAGTTTCTTGAGTTTAGCCATTGGAATTTGATCCCACTCTGGTTTAATACAGGCTTCCAGCTGCTGGAGAGTTTTGAGTCTCCTTTGAAGGACTTTTCGTTTAATTATGCGCCAAATGTTCTCAATCGGTGAAAGATCAGGACTGCAGGCAGGCCAGTTCAGCACAGGGTCTCTTCTACTACGAAGCCATGCTGTTGTAATAGCTGCAGTATGTGGTTTTGCATTGTCCTGCTGAAATACACAAGGCCTTCCCTGGAACAGATGTCGTCTGGAGGGGAGCATATGTTGCTCTAAAACCTTTATATACTGTACCTTTCATCATTCATGAAATCATTTAGCGTTGAACTGAACGCTGATACCAGGAGGGGTGGTCTTTCTCCTCTTTAGCCCGGAGGACACAACGCCCATGATTTCCAACAAGAAGGTCAAATTTGGACTCGTCTGACCACAGGACACTTTGCCACTTTGCTACAGTCCATTTTAAATGAGCCTTGGCCCACAGAACACGGTGGCACTTCTGGACCATGCTCAACAATGGCTTCCTTTTTGCATGATAGAGTTTTAGCTGGCATCTGTAGGTGGCATGGTGGACTGTGTTTACACACAGTGGTTTCTTGAAGTATTCCTGGGCCCATTTAGTAATGTCAATGACAGAATCATGCCGGTGAGTGATGCAGTGGCGTCTGAGGGCCTGAAGATCACGAGCATCCAGTAAAGGTCTTCGGTCTTGTCCCTTAGCAACAGAGATTTTTCCAGTTTCTCTGAATCTTTTGATGATGTTATGCACTGCCGATGATGAGACCTTCAAAGCCTTTGCAATTTGACATTGAGGAACATTGTTTTTAAAGTATTCCACAATTTTTTTACGCAAGCATTCACGGGTTGGAGAGCACCTGGCCATCTTTACTTCTGAGAGACTCAGCCTCTCGAAGACATCCCTTTTATAGCCAATCATGTTACACACCTGATGCCAGTTAATTTAATTACTTGCTAAATGTTCTTTCACCTGATTCTCTAATATATTAATTGCTTTTTCAGCCCTTTTTTCGCCTGTGTCCCAACTTTTTTGAGACCTGTTGTAGCCAGAACATTTGAAATGAGCTCATTTCGTGGATAAAAATGTAAAATGTCTCAGTTTCAACATTTGAAAAACTTTATTGTAAATAACATATTGGCTCATGTGATCCGAAAGTCGTTACATTTTGATTTTATTCACAATACACTTCGTGCCAACTATTTCGAAATTGGGGTTGTAATATATGCCATTTTGCCAGTGATTTTTAAGTAGTACACTCCCACACAGTTGGTGGCGACATACAACTTTGAATTAGTTTAATAACATACCCTAAACGGAAGAAGAAGACAGGGCAAGTTATGACGAAACGCGTAGGAAGTGGCTAACGCAGTTATCACAACTTCGCTGCGAAAAGTAAATGAAACCTAATTAAATGAATCAAAATGACGAAAAAGCCTTACGACAGATTTACCTGTGACCCGATTTCGTTGTGTGGAAGACTGCAATGAGTAAAGATGTCTACGAAATGCTGAACGAGGTTGCTAGCCAGTTTTGGACAGCTTAAGTTGCTTGTGTTATATTGTTTTCATTTTTATTACTTTAATTTAAATGGGTTTAACGTTGGAAGTTCTATCATGAAACTCCGGGCTCAGTATGACAGGTAATTACTCGTATGTTCTGTTTGTAAGCATGAGTTTGCTAGAACTAACCAGCCAGATGAAAACACAGTTGAGTCATGTCAGCAGCCATTGGCTGCAGGTAAGTTATGCTGCATTCGGTAACGCGTCCCATGAGCCGTGTTTTCGAGACACGACTGGTGAATTCCGTTCTTTTGACCTCGCGACCTCACTGTCCGAATGACCCTTCCTCGTACCTTCGGCTTAATTCACGACACGACTCGTGTTTACGAGTGTTACCGAATGCAGCATTGGTCCTTCGGTGGATGGAAGCCGAGGCAGCAAATCACCGGCACGAATGTAAACGGAATAAGTGTACTGGCTGCTGTGCATCGTTACAGCTCCTTCTGCTGAGTATAGCCGCTTTCACACTGGACGCGAAACGAATTTTTCGCACGACAGATTACATTCAAAGTCAATGCAAAGACGCGAATACACGCGAAACGCGTGTATTCGCGTCTCTGCATTGCCTTTGAATGTAATCTGTCGTGCGAAAAATTCACTTCAAGTTTCCCACTTGATAACGTTAGACTGGAGATGGGTTAGTTATTCCTGTCCCTGTCGTGGGGTGGGGGGATATACTCTTACATACAGGTCGATTAATGATCAGCCTGCGATTTAACTAGTTTCCACGGAAACTGGGCTGAGGAAACCACGCTCTCCGTCACCAGTTTGCCATAGCTGTATAAGTGGTTTGCAAGCTATGTAACTCATTTCCTAGAATTTCCTGATTCAGGAGCTTGCCATTAAGATTGGATAATTAGCTTGCCGTAGTTTAGCTCATTGAATGAAATAAATTCGTCTGCTACCTGGATTAATGCAGAATGTGATCATGTTGACTTGCTCCTCAGAAAGTTGTCTTCTAAATTCCGTGTGAGGAAGCTTGCTGGACGGGTGGCTAATGATGATGTTCAAAATAAAGTCTCATATTTTCTCAACTGTAGTTATGTTTTCATGCGTTTCAGGAGACATTCCAGTGAGTCCAGAAGATTGTTAAAACTAGAAGAATTCCCAGCTGTAATGCAGACTAACTCAGACGACCATCAGGCAGGCAACGGATTATCACTAACTCTGCAGCCGGAGTTACTTACCAGAAAACCGGCGACTGGTGACAGCAGCCCGTCCGAGACTGGGGAGGTCCAAATACCGATAAGTGTCTCACCCCACGAGAGCGGCGGACGGCCAGCGTCCCGAAGACCGAGATCTGGCGCGCACAGTCACTCGCACTCGCACTGCCACGGCCACACCCGTGCGCATTCACATAACGACCCTGAGCCTGATCCAGGGGAGACCGATGCAGAATCTGGAGAACCAAGCACTTCTCTCTCCGAACTACGTTATCTCTTTCGATGGTTTCAAAAAAGTATTCCTTTTATTGTAATCCTTTGTGCCAAACTAGTTGTCGAGCATGCCCTTGGTAAGTTTTTTTTGGACCTGGTTAACATTATCGTGACGTTTTGCATAAAATTATAGAAATAGCGATGTGCTGGCATGCTGTCCCACATAGTCTGCATAACCCGCTTAATTGGTACGAGTCGTTTTCGCCACGCATTCAGTTTTGAGGTTGATGGCATTTAATGACCCCTCGGGGATGGGATTAATTTCCTCAAGAAATGTATTGATACATATTCAATGTAAATTGGACTCGTGGTATTTTCAAGAGTGCGAAGGGTGTGGTTCAGGCAAAATGTACATATCTGGGTTTTTTTTTCTCCCCAGGTTTTAGCTGTTGGAATTGGTCTGTTTACAACTTTTCTTTATGCTAATAAAGTAATTCAGAATCAAGTTTTTTTACAGGTAACTGAACAATTAAATTTATTTTTAATTTTCTATCGATAATGTGGTTCTTGAGTTAGAATTTTAGTTCCTGTCTTTTTTATAAATTAGGACCGACGTTCAAAGTTGGAGTGTACATGGCTGTTGTCTTTCCTAATCTGTACAACGCTTCTGCTCTACTACACTTTCCACACCGAGAATCTGTATTACTGGTGAGTATATGGGGTGAACCCTGAGAGCGCTAAATGCAGCTATTGTTGCTCAATGATTAAATTCAAAATTAAAGCAGTTGAAAACCTATCATGTGGTGACTTGTTTAAATGAGCTCCTGCAGGGGAGCTCTTTTAAACAAGTTGCCACATGATAGGTTTTCAACAGCACAAAATAATTAAATGTATCTATTTTTAAAAATTTATTTCTGCATGCTAAGGGTTAAATTAGTAGGTCTGCCTCATTTGTATCTTCAGGTCTGACTGTGGGTCTTCTATTCCTATACAGCGTAATTTTTGTGAATCCGAGTGCGGGGAGTCTGGGATTCTGGGAGGTGTTGTGGACAGTGGGAGCGACCTGCTTTACCCTGAAATTCCTCATAATGAGCGTGAAGTGCCTTTTTCTTTTAGTTCCATCTGCATTCATGGCTTACTCATCGAGGGTAAGGACTCGCCTCACTTTGGCTGGAAGCTTTTTGATAGCAAGGACCGACTGCTCAGTTTCTCTGTAATAACTGCCTGCTTCCTCAGGGCCGGTGGTATATGCTAACAGAAGAGCTTGGCCAATTGCACCAGGCTCTTGTTCCGATGCCAGTATGGTTCCGCTACCTTCTTTCTTACCAAGAGGTGGATGGCATTGTTGGTCTGACCCTTGGCATCCTGCTAGCACTTGTCTACCTCATACTAAAGGTAACATTGAGGCACAGGTTCTTGGGACAGCAAGTTTCCCTGTTAGTAATTTTTCAAAACATGTAGTTTGTTTTTGAAGCTTCATATGCAGTACGGCTGAAGTGACGTGCCCTAGGAGTAGACACTGTACGCCTAGGTTATAGTGGAGTTTGGAGGTTAGCATTTATTGTAATCGACGGCATCACTTTTTACTTTAGCTTCTTGCATCATTTTGCAAGTCGGCTCCATTTGGGCAGAAGTGTTGAATGCAGATCTGTTAGAAATAAAGACTGAACCTGTTGAATTATTTGCAAATAACACATAATCTCCTCTCAGCTTATAGGACTATATGGACTTTTTGGATCTGTTCTGAAGATGGGTGGTGCATTTTTGAACAATGAGGTATCTAAGGCTAAGCTTTAACTTTTCATTAAATATATTAATATCCAAGACTGGTCAATTCACTTAATGCTACCCCTAATCACAAACATAACTTTCCCGATTAAAGGGCTTAAGATTGCAAATAAAATAATTTACATCCTTTTGTCATGAAAACAGTCGGGGCGGGGGGAAATCTAGATGGCGTAGAGCAGGGCTATTCAACATTATCCAGAAAGGGCCGGTGTGGGTGCAGGCTTTCATTCCAACCAAGCACTTACACACCTGATACTACTAATCAACCCCAAGAGTCTTTGCCAATTAGCCTGATTAGTAGTATCAGGTGCGTAACTGTTTGGTTGGAATGAAAGCCTGCACTCACACCAGCCCTTTCTGGATAACGTTGAATAGCCCTGGCGTCGAGCGTTAGACGTCTGTCGACATCATGACTTCCAATTATAAAACGGCCTCACGATATTCTCTGCAACAACAGTGTAGCCCTTGAATTGGTCACCACTACTCAATCTGCTCCAGCCACGTGGCTGAAGCTAAGCAGGTGTGGGCTTGGTTAGTACTTGGATGGGGGACCAACTGGGAAAACAAAGTTGCTGCAGTGTTGGTGGGCCAGTAGGTTGCAATCTTCTGTCTGGTGGAATAATCCCCAATGCCTTAGTGCAGTGATGGAGACACTGCACTGAAGGAGACGCCGTCTTTCGGATGAGGCGTTAAACCGAGGTCCTGACTTACTGTGGTCATTAAAGATCCTACAACACTCTTCGATAAGAGTAGGGGGTTCCCTGGTGTCATGGCTAAATTCCCAACCTGGCTCTTTCAACCTGCCATCTAATCATTCCCTGATCTAATTGGCTGTGCAACTTGTCCTCTCCCTCCCCACCTCAACCCCCCAGGGCTCCCTTGAAAAAGAGATGTCAATCTCAGCAGGACTTCCCTGGTTAAATAAATGATGAATAAATAATAAATAAATTGGTGACTTCTCTCACAGAGCAGAGGAACCAAGATAGACACACACCACACCAGATTACGGGACAAAGGCTTATTAATTAAAGATAATGGACGAGTGCTTCCGTCCCTTATGCACGGAATGATCCAGAAGCATCGTCGGGTACCAAAATGTCACATCATACAGGCTCAGCTTCTCACGCTTGCACACAAACTGGGAAACAGAATCTGGAGTACTAGTATCAGGGTACTTGCCACAAGGCTCGAGTGGTTGTCTGACGCTGCTGTTTTGGTTGGTCATTCTCAGCAGAACGGCACAGCGGCAACAAAAAGCCAGTGCAGCGTCGCTGGGGAAATATGTGCCATCTGCCAGCTGGAGTTCAGGGAGCCGCGAGTCCTCGTGTGTCAGGTGAGGGCACCTTCTGCAGCAGGATAAGGCCACGGTATTTGTTTTCTTGTAGATGGGACAAAAACAAAACTCATCGTCTTCTGCACACGTCCCTACTATAGTTCTGTGAAATGTTTTGCATTTATTTGGAAGACATTACTATGAACTACAATTGTGCTGAAGCAAAATTATATCACTTTTGTGTAAATGACTCTTTTGTCTTAAGGAAGTTTTATTGCAGATGGGACAGCTTGTGACATTGTTTTTAGACCCTTCGTGGAAAATCAAAATCCCTGATCTGTTAAATATTTTCAAGGAACTAGTTCAATTGATCTATGAAGTAAAGTAACTTCCCTACAACATGGAGAAAAAAATTTTGTCAAATCATCAATATTAAGATAATGAGACCAAATAATGAGATTTGTAGATGGGACACCCCGCAAGTTTGTAGATGGGACAGATATGGGACACAGGGGATTCTACGAGTTAATGGGAGTTGATAGGAGTATAAAGCACTCAGGTTAGTGCAAACAAGATAATAACAAGAACAACATCAACTTAAGAGTGCAAAAAGCAATTTATTGTGGAACAATCGACTAATTACAACAACTCATTAGGCTTAATTAGAAAATAAAAAATACATGTCATTTTCTTCTTGATGACAGATAACTTGCTCACAATACAATACTAACTAATAAATGTACATGTATACTAGGGCTGCACGATAAACGAAATCGCGGTTATCGCAAGCGCAATAAAAGTAACTGCCACTATGAGGCAGACAGACGTGCTTGCTTATTAGCTTTTCTATGACACATACCTAATGCGGTCATTTGAAATGCTTCCGGGAAGAAAACTGTGATTTGAAGTCCGCTAATTACCAGCGAGTTTGGACAGCCTCCTTCACCTTGGCATAATTAGCTTACCTTAAATCAATTCCCGTGTACTTTGCCTAACTTGCGATCAAGCCGTTTATTCAGCCAACTGACTGATCAAAACCAAAATGTGGCCAATAATGATTAAGAAGAGATAATGAGAAGCAGACGGACCTAACCAGGCTGCTGTGTTAGATTGAAAGTACAATAATCTGAATAGACAGCAGACCTCTGAATTCCACCTCTCGTAGAGTTTTTACATATCATTATACAGATTTCTTAAAAATAAACCATTTTAAGATGGCCTTGGGTTTTAAGCGTTTCAAAATATATATGAAGTGGAAAAATTTTGTAAAGCATATCGAATGTGAAAGGGAGAGAAATTATTTTCGCATTGCACGCAATAGACCAATGCAGCGAAGACTTGGCAAACGCATTCAGGCAAACGCAAATTTAGAGCATTTTTTATTTGATAATTGAACAAGATTTCAAATAAAGTAATTAATGGCTGTTTATTTTGGTTGCTTTTGAGCGTCTAAATAGCCTAAAGTGAAGGTGGAAAACATTTTGTTTAAGCATATCGAACGTGACTTGTAGAATTTGTAATTGCATTAACACGCAGCGCGACCAAACGTAAAACTAGAAATTGTCCCGCAAACACATTCAGGTAAATTACGTGTTGAACAAAGCAACGTTAAGGTCTGTAAAAATCATCATCCTCTACCCGACAATTGCTCTCACCCCCTTCCCACTTGCTTTGCTCAATTTGCAATCAAACAGTTGATTCACTCAATTAACGATTTAAATTGGTAGACAGTCTGATTTACTTGAATATGTTATGTTTATCACATTTTGAAATTTAAATAACCATGAAACATGACAGATTTGCCTGAATTTGTTTGCTAGATTATTTCTAGTTTTACATTCGACTGCGCTGCGTGCAAATGCATTAACAATTTACATGTGACGTTCGATACGCTTTTACAAAATGTTTTCCACCTTCACTGTTGGCTATTAGACGCTCAAAAGTCACCAAAATCAAGAGCTATGAATTATTTTATTTTAAATTAATCTTGTTCAATTATCATATAAAAATGCACGAAATCTGCGGCACAGATTCGCCTGAACTTGTTTGCCAAGTCTCGCGCAGTATTTGTCTATTAGTGCAATCTAAAAATAATTTCTCTTTCACGCTCGAGATGCTTCACAAAATGCTTTCCACTTTGTGTATGTTTTGAAATGATTAAAAACCAAGGCCATCTTGAAATGGTTTATTCTTAAGAAATCTTTTTAATTATATGTAAAAATTCTACGAGAGGTGGAATTTAGAGGTCTGCTATTTATTCAGATTATTAACATTCTTTCAATCTAACAAGGCAGCCTGGTTAGGTCCGTCTGCTTCTCATTATCTCTTCTTAATCATTATTGGCCATATTTTGGTTTTGATCAGTCAGTTGGCTGAATAAACGGCTTGATCGCAAGTTAGGCAAAGTACACGGGAATTGATTTAAGGTAAGCTAATTATGCCAAGGTGAAGGAGGCGGTCGAACCTCGCTGGTAATTAGCGGACTTCAAATCACAGTTTTCTTCCCGGAAGCATTTCAAATGACCGCATTAGGTAAGTGTCATAGAAAAGGTAATAAGCAAGCACGTCTGTCTGCCTCATAGTGGCAGTTACTTTTATTGCGCTTGCGATAACCGCGATTCCGTTTATCGTGCAGCCCTAATATATACCATGATTCTATATGTCATATTTTGCAAGTTACTAAACTCTGTGGCACTAATTACTTGTTTGCACCGCATAAGTATGTTTGCCACATCTCCATTCATAAGATATGATTTGATCCAGTGTCCATACTTTCTTGTTCAGTGAGTTTCTTTTATATCGAGGTGAAAGTTGATGAAAGTGACCCTTTTGATCTGATCTTGAGTTGGCATCAATAGAACACAAATCAACAGATCGATCAGTGGTCAACATTTTGTCTGATAATCTACTCAAAGTCACATCAAAGCCTATTAAAAAACTGACTACGTCGATGAGAAAAATAAATATCGGTGAAAAAATTATTAGTCATTGTATTTAGCCTAATTATTATTCGCTAATTATACCAATTAGCAGTGTTCAAATAGTATTGCATGTGATCAGGTCTACCATTAGCTGAAAGAAGAAAAAGAAAATCGAAAATTGAGGAAAAACTAATTAGTGATTAACATTGTTTTAGTAGCACATATCATCAGATCAACTAAAAGCTGAAATATAACAATATGAATATCTTAACACTCCTAGAAACTAGCATTTTAAAATTGTCCCATCTACAGAGATGTCCCATCTACAAGCTTGTCCCATCTACAATATGTAGATGGGGCACATTTTCTCTATTGTTTTACTGAAAACAATTATTTTCTGAATGTCAACTATGTCAATTCTATCCATTATATACTCAAGTAAGAGGGACAAAAAGATTATTTGATTTGAAACCGAATTGTGGCTCTGAGAGAAACTTTTGTATCTCAAAATCTAAATTAACATTAATTAACCGCATAAGTCTTTTGTTTAAGCACCTTCCAGTGAATTGTAAACATCAATTTTTGTATAGAGAATGTCTCATGTGATGCCCAATCAATATGCAAAATTTGAAAGCCATAGCTACTATGCCTTGGCTATAAAACAATAAAATCATGTGTCTCATCTACGTATCTCATTAACCAAGATTTCTTCATTAATGCTCTTATATCTTGAGAACGAAACAAGATAAGAACAAACCGTTTTCAGATTCAAGAGTTTAAACCATTTTACGTCCCATCTGCATTAAAAAATTAATACTATCTGACAAAAAAAATTTTGACACTCATGTCGCAAATACCGTGACTGCACCCAGCAATGCGGGATTTAAGGCAGAGAAACCTGGCTGAGATATCTGTTGACATGAGCTGACTTAGTTTCCCTCTCTTCCCTGAAGCACATTTTCTGCGAGGAGTGCATCTCGCTGTGGTTCTGCCGTGAGAGGACGTGCCCCCTCTGCCGCAGCGTGATCACAGACAAGGTCCATAAGTGGAAAGACGGGGCGACTTCCCCTCACCTGCAGATCTACTGACGGAGTTGAGTTTTAGAGGGGAAGAAAATACTGGGAAAAGACCAGCACAAACGGCACGGACATGGGTCTGCTTCAGTGCTTCTCAAACCCACCTGTCCCCATGATCTCTCCCTGCTCCAGCGCAGGTGATTCAAATCCTCAGCTCATAATCAATCAGCTTTTGGGGGTTGATAACCATCTGATCATTTGAATCACCTGTGCTGGAGCAGGGAGAGATCATGCGGGACAGGTGGGTTTGAGAAGCACTGGTCTAGTTTCACAGACAAAGGTAACACCTTGTTGTAAAGGATGATTGAGATTCTCCGACACAAATTCAGTTCAGTCCAGCCCTAGGCTTAATCTGTCTGTGAAACCAGCTCAGGTGATTGTAAGGACATTCTTAAGGAGTACATGATCGCACTCTTCAACATGGGTTGTCACCATCATGGTATGTTTAGATCTTCCTCAGTGACAACGATATTAAGGGCAATATTAGATCATTTGTATTATTGAGTTGAACTACCACCCCTTTAAACTCAAGGGCATTTTACCTTGGGCCTCTTAAACAAATCAATCCCTACATCTCCTTTTCTTTCCTATAGCAAGATGTTTGAAATGCTTCTTTTTCCCCCCCAATCATTATATTTCCATATTTTTGTATCTTTGTATATAATTTCTAGAACTCCACTATAGCTCAGGATCGAACAATCGCTTAACCTCTTCCACCCACTAGTTCCAATGACGTGCCATCGGAAGTATAAAAGCTCTCCAGTGATCTCGCCTTAAAATACGTTATAACTCCAAACCAGGTCTAGTTTACTTTCTCTAATTATGAAAAAGATCGCACACCAGTGTTGGAGCAGGGCAGTCACGCTCGTAGCCACTATTTGATAGATCATTTTTAAAATTACCAACAGTTTCAGCTTGAGTCTTCTTCAGGTGTTGAATCATCCGTCAATGCCCAGAAGAAGACGTGGAAACACTGGTAATTTTACTAATTAATCATTATTATGGCTACGAGCGTGCCTGGCCTTTCATAACATGTAACATTTTCATAACAAACGTTAATTCGCTCATTTGCAAAGTCCAATCGGTAGAATGACTTTGTTTTGTTTTTGGCATTATTGTTCATTGCGTCTCAAAGACATTAGGCATTTACCTGTCCACATTTATGATGACAGATATCTTGTGAAAATTCTGAATTCTTGTTGTTCAAAAAAAGGTACGTATCAGTACATAATGGACACTGTTTCATCCTGTTGTTTGATACATTTTAAATGTTTTCAATTTTAAATACATTCTTTTTAACACAGAAAATACACTGCCCGGCCAAAAAAAAAGTCGCACACTCAAATATTTAGTTGGAACCCCTGTAGCTTTGATTAGAGTGCATATTCGTCTTTTCATTGTTTTGATAACTATATGCAATGCCAGAACATTTATTTTTAATCAGAAATGCCATAATTTTTGGCCGAGATCTTGTCTTCTCGACATAATGGTTGAACCACTCGGTGGTCTTTCTTGAGCACATCCCAATAACTTTTAATGTGTTTAAGGTCAGGACTTTGTGGTGGCAAATTTGTTTGTGAAAATGATTCCTCATACTTGTTTTTGTCATTCATGGTTTTCTTTGCTAGATACAGGCCAATAACTTGCCCGTTCTGAAATACTGTAACATCTTTTCCACCAAGGGATGTGTCTTCTGACGTGATTTTTTTTTAGGAAATGAGTAGCGACGCGCTTCATCAGTCAGGGTTAAAATGATTATTGCCAGCTGAAACATACTAATAACCGCAATAATGATCCAATTATAGAATTTGTGCATTAATTTCCAAACAGTGACTTTTTTTTTGGCCGGGCAGTGTATTTTGAATGAGTTAAAATAAATTACACTGCTTAAAAAAATGGTAAAACAGAAATGGAATTCCAAGTAACTTTTGGATTAAGTAATTAGCCTATTTGTACTATTACCATCCTTAAAATATCATGTGTATCGCGTTTACATTGTCAGTAGCGTCTTGGTGATCTCTCTGTCATTTCTTAATCATTATTGGCTAATATATCAATCTTGACTATTCATTATTAAATAAATTGGTTGATTGTTAATCATGCGATCTTAAACGGAAACCGGTTGCGGGCAGTTATGCTTTTAAAGGTGAGAGGCTTAACATACCCTAATATGTTTTTCGAGATGCGTGCAGTTCGCCCCCATTTTGGGGGTGCTCGGGTTGAAGAGGTTAAGCGCAACAGTAGAATGTTAGGTTTCTTTTGAATGTAGGAAATTTAAGGGCAAATGTTTGTTTCCATAGCAAATTTGATTAAAGTTATACCAACTTGTATTTTCCTTAAAAACAATGTGTAGACTCCTTTAAAAATAATCCCTCTCAGTCATCAGTTGAGACCTACCAGAAGTGAGAGACGGTGTGTGCATTTACTGAGACCCTGTTGTCTGCCTGTATTTTATTTTGTACCTCCGTACGGTAAGTTTCTGGGCATCAGCATTTTGGAAGTGGGTGTATTGCCCCCAGTCAATTACAGCGAATAAGGTGAGAGGGCGGGAAAAAGCAGTGCACTGTTGCCTAGCGCTCCCGGTGTCAAGCTGAGGAGGAGTGGCCACAGGTGAATGTTGTGTTTACAACTTGTAACTGATAAATCATACTCGGTATACCTTTAAACTTAAGTATATTCCTGCTGTGTAGGAGGTTGAGAAAACACTACAACATTCATCATTTAAATAGCATGAAAGGATGTTCTATTTTATAATGGAAAGGTGCTTCTAACACAGTTGTATTTTGGCCTTTCAGGAGCTTTGTATGATATGGGCTAGATTGTCTCTGTTGTGAACAGAGAACCCTCTCATGATGGGACTGTTGCTTCTCAGGGCGATAATTCCTGAAGTCCAGATTGCTATTGGGCTGTAACTTTCAGGACTTGCTGCGTATTCATGAATGGCAGTCTGCTGGACCAACAGCAGTCCTCCCATTTATTTTAAGAACATTACCTAGTTTGTCACTGTGGATGCGCAATCATATGTTGTCAGCTGCCCGGAGGAAAAAATGGTACTACTGAAGAAACGCGTCATACAAAAAGAAAAAGCCAACCGTGCATCTGAATACCTGTACACATTTACTATACAGAAGGCAAAAATACAGTATGTACGCAGAATTTGCAGCATGTCCTAAACCTCGGTATGGATCAAACTATGCGAATGATGGCTTACTGCATTTGGCAAAATTCTGCTGTATGCGACTGGTGTAAGTCAGCAGCCATACCACTACTCGATCTGCTCCATCCGTGTGGCTGAAGCTAAGCAGGTGTGGGCTTGGTTAGTACTTGGATGGGAGACCAACTGGGAAAACCAAGTTGCTTCTGGAAGAGGTGTGGGTGGCCAGTAGGTTGCGATCTTCCTCCTGGTTGAGTAGTCCCCAACGCCTCAGTGCAGTGATGAGGACACTGCTGAAGGATGAGATGTTAAAGCAAGGTTCTGACTCTCTGCAGTCATTTAAGATCCTGTGACACCCTTCGAATAGAGTAGGGACTTCCCCGGTGCCACGGCTGAATTCGGGTCTCCCTAAAACGAAGGACGCTTGAACGTTGTCCTTCCACTTGCTGTAAGTGTCCTTCTGTTTAGAAAAGGGTGCAGGTGCGGTTTAGATGCAGAAAGGGGTGTCCTTCTAAATATTATGAGTGTCTTTCCGCTAAGAAAAGGGGCTGATTGGGAACCCCCCACCCCCATCGAAGGTGCCCCCCCTCCCAACAAGGTGTTTGACCCCTTGTCACTTCAATGGCTTTAGGTGGTTTACGGTAAAACAGTGGGCTGTCTTCGTCCTTCGTTTTAGGGAGACCCCTAAATTCCCAACCTGGCTCTTTGAACCTGCCACCTAATCACCCCTGATCTAATCGGCTGTGCAATTCCTCCTCTTCCTCCCCACCTCAACCCCTGGGGCTCCCTTGAAAAAGAGGTTTCAATCTCAACGGGACTTCCCTGCTTAAATAAAGGTTAAATAATTAATGTACACTGTGCTTTACCATTAGGCAACTGGTGCTGAGGTTATGAGGCGTTTTTATGGCCACAGAGGAAACGATGGCTCTTGAGAAAACTATGCAAAAAATAGATGGTATATAAATTGATCTAGAATGGTGTATTAAAAGTATTTAAAAATGCCACTGAGGTAAAGTTGTGTCTTAAAATTTTTGTGGTGGTGAAGGATATACTATGTCCTGGTTAAACCGAGTGTTGAGACGGGCAGCGTGGTGGCCAAATAGTGCGTCCAATTTTGAGCAAACACTGCTGATATAAATATATGGTGTACTTACTATATTTATGCTTGAGTAGTTGGAAACAAAGCAAATTTGGAACATACATATGTAGTAAGGGTTCTTGGACACGCCCAAAGTTGCTCTCAGGGAGAGGTAAATGGAACAAGAGTACAGAACTGCCTACAGAAAGTTGTTGTGCAGCTATTAGTGGAAATACGCCCCAAATGCGGCCTTTTCATTGCCTGCAAAAAAAAAAGAGGAACCATGAGAGAAAATCTTGCGAATTACGCATGTCCGCCCTTTGGAATAGCGAACAGAACTGCACTCCAGTGTGGAGAGTGATCGGGAGTGCCAAAACCTGCCACCATGAAACAAGCCAGGCGGCACTTTTGAGTCTCGACTGTTGTCCCCTCATGAGTTTGTTAGGTTCATAAATATTTGGACATTGACAACATTATTATTTTAACTGTTGATCATAGGATATTGGATTTAAACTAAATAATGAGTTCAAAGGTGAGGACTCTCTGCTTCAGTTTGAGAGTTAACTCATCAGATGTTAGGTGGACAGTGTCGAATTACTGCATAATGTTAAGAAGTCCTCTTTTTTTTTAGGGACGAAAAGTATTTGGACAATTGGATGTTCCGCTTTTCTATGGCCAGTTGTTTTATTCCCAAATAAAAATTAATTTAAAAGTGAACACCTTAGTCTACAGTTGATTTCAAGGGTTAAATTTTCATTTGGAATCAGTTGCTGTTAACTCTCGCCATGAAAAACAGCTGTCAGTGCCAGTGAAGCCAGCCATTTACTTTACTGAAAAATCAAAACAAACTCACCAGAGAAAAAGACAGTCTTTTAGTTGTGGCCAACTAAACGTTTTAGTTCATTGGTAAATAGAAAGAAGGCACTGTTGAGCTCAGGAATACCAAAAGGCCAGGAGGACCACAGATACCATAGATCTGGTGGATGACAGTAGAATTCTTTCGCTTGTTCAGAAAATACCCTTCACAACAGTTGGCTAGATCAAGAATATTGTGTAGGAGGTAGGCGTATCAGTGCTAATGTCCGCAGTCGAGAAGACTTCACCAGAGTAAATACAGGGCTTTGATTTTTGCATGTAATGTATTGGCATGCCTCAAGAATGGGAAGCTTGCCAAAAGTGTAAAAATGCCCGTATTGTTCTGGAATAATATTATATAGACAAATGAGACAAAGATCAACTTATACCCGAAAGATACACCAGTTTGTCCAATTACTTTTGAGCCTGTAAAACTGAGGGGGCTTTGCATAAAATGGGTGTAAGTAATACATGGTTCAGACAGTATTTTAGAAAAAAACTCAAATTTAACAACTCATGAGTTAAAGCTACTCATCAAGCACATCTCAATTGTTTCTTTTGAAATCCGTCATGGCAGCATATGAAACGAAAACAATGAACATTATGTATTTGTCCAAATATTTATGGACCCCACTGTATAAGCCCAATTTCCTTCCTATAACTTATTGGACAATAAGACTTGAATAGCCAGTCCTCACGATATTGTTCCTTTTTGAATAGGGCCCCAGGGAAGAATCCACCATTTTGTATTTTTTCAGGTTACTGGATTGGGAGCGTGAGAGCGCTTCATGGTGCTTTAAACGGTGTTTGGTTCACCTAGATATAGATCAGCTGCAACATTAAAACCACTTGCCTAATGTTTTCTGGGTTCCCCTCGAGCTGCCAAAAGGGTTCTTGCCTATCAGGGCATGAACTCCACAAGACCTCTTAAGGTGTCCTGTGCTATCTGACAGCAGATCCTTTAAGTCCTGTTAGTAGCGATTTGGGGCTTCCATTGATTAAACTAGTTTTTTCAGCACCTTCCGCTGAGGCTAGAACAGATTGAGGTCTGGGGAGTCTGTTGAGCAAGAAAACACTTCGAACTCACTCTGTCATGCTCCTCAAAATATTGCTGAACAATATTTCTCAGTGTGGCAGGGTGCATTATCCCCCTGAAATAGGCCACTGCCATCAGGGAATACCAGTGCCATGAAGGGGTGTACTTGGTCTGCAGCAGTGTTCGATGTCAAAGTAACTTCCATGCAAATTCTAGGACCCAGGGTTTTCCTACAGACCTTTCCTACAGACAGGGCATTAACTGCGTCCGCCAGCTTGCCTCCTCCTTATAGTGCATCCTGGTGCCATCTCTAACCCAGGTTAACAAGGTGCACATACCTGACCATCCACATCATGTTACAGAATGTCATTCATCAGTCCTGGCCACTTCCTTCCATTGCTCCATGGTCCACCTCTGAGGCTCTCCTGTCCAATGTTCGCGTTTTTGTCGCTGGATTGTTCAGCATGAGGAATGTGACTGGTCTGCAGCCACACAGCCCCATACGCAGCCAGCTGCAATGCACCGTTTGTTCTGATGTCTCTCCAGCATAGTCAGCATCGATAAGTGCTACAGCTGCTCTTCTGTGGGATGGGACCACATGGGTTACTCTACCCTCCCTATGCATATCAATGAGGCCAGAGCACCCATGGCCCTGTCGTAGATTCACCGTTATTCCTTCCTTGGACCACCTTTGGTAGTCTCCAACCACTGAACACTGGGAACTCTCACAAGGCTTGCCATTCTGGAGATGTTTCAACTTGGTCTGCTAGCCACACAATTTTGCCCTGGTCAAGGTCGCTCAGATCCATTACGGTTGCCCAGTGCATGGGTATTGCTAACCCTGGACCTGGAGGGTGCTCGGTTTTTGTCCTCCCCTCCTTGGTTAGACGCAAGAAGCCAGGTGAAAGGATTTAATGGGTCATGCATTATCTGCTGCTTTAATTTTTCAGTTAAGTTCAGAGTAACCCAGAACTCGTGCGCCCAGCTGCTCTTCAGGAACCGGTTTGGCCACCCCTGCTGTATATCAAACACATGAAATTTGCACAAGCTCCTCAACTCAAATATTATATTATGGAAATTATTTCAATTTTTAATGAAGCCATGGTTATTCAGGCATTATGCAGATTCTTTTCAGGATTCAGGATTTTCAGAACTGCATTCATGTGAGAGTGAAGTATGCAGAACAATGTGTAAAAGTAGCAAATGTATAGTACTGGAGGATTGTATTTTTCTAAAGTTAAATCCTTTGTAAACCAAAGATCATAAGATCCATCTACAGTATTTTGTTATCGTGTTCCATAGTGCAGTAAAGTTTTTCCTCATTGGCTGTAATAAATAAAATATATTGTGTACATCTGGCTGTTTTATTGTTGCATCTCAATTACATCAGTGCTGACTTCAACTAAGTTACGCAAGCACATGCTGCTTAGCAGAGCCACTGGACCTGGAAGAAGCCTGCAATCAACTGAAACTAACCTACAGCATGGCTTGTATGGATATGGAGAAACTGGTGGCAATGAATGCAGAAATGATACAAACCTGTTCGGTAGAAATAAATGCTTTAATATTTAATGCTTTTTGTGCCAATCACTTCTAAAATGAAGTGCAGATGAACAGAATGCAGAACATTAAGATAAACAACATTTTTGGCCGTGCACGCATTGCCGAACCTGATCCCACAATTAAAAACTGGCAGTCGACTCAAAAAACATTAGCTGAATTATCGGAGTTTAAACATGAGTGTTAAAATATTTTTGACCAGTCACTGATAAATGGATATTAACCCTTTAAGCACTAGTCGCCGCTATAGCCACGATAACAATAATCATAACGGCTGCTGATCGCAGCTATTGCTGCGAGGAAGTTTCCAGCTACAACTGCGGGTGGCAGCAAAAGTTATTTTGAGGGCTAGGTGTGTTTCACCCTGTATATAACCAATCAGATTTTAGTATCTACGCAGCCACATTGGGGATTGACTGCTAGGGGCATCGGAGTGTGCAATGTAACAATTTCTTCGAACTGCAGAATCATCCCATGAATTAATCATTATAATATTCTTGTTTTTGGATTTTGACCATGTGTTGTTTCCTAATGGTAGCGTTCAGGAACTTCTCATATGATGCAAATGAGTTTAATGAAGAAATTCGTGAATATCTGGGTACGTTGTTTGCTGAAAATGATGGCAAAAATGAAGCTGACTTTCTTGGCTTTGAGGAGCGAGAAATAATGATCTGATCGATTCAACACTGAAATCTCCCATGTGGGAAATATTTTGAGCGGTGTGTTGGTGTTTTATAAAAAATAATTTAGCACTTAAAGAATTAAGCTCACAAAACAAAATATTATACCTGAATAGAGGATAAGTGAAGTGTGACCCCTGATCTGAAAAAATCATAGATCTGCCCCTGGGAGAGCTACAGATGGGCAAGGGTAAATTGCATAGTTGTGTAGTGGGAAAAAATAAAATGGCATTTGAATTGGTAAATTTATGGAAGCCTAAAGGGGACTATTACAATGAGAATGCAAATGTTATTCACAATAGCATCATAATTTTCCACATATCTATGTGTTATTTGAGTAAAAAAATGAAAATGTAATAATTAGCATTTTCAATTTCGCAGACTTATATTAGCATTCTGGGAGCATATATTACATGAAAATGGAAAAGCTTTTAAACAATTTTCATACTCAGCTTTACAGTGGACAAAATTCAAAGGTTAATGCACATTTGATTTTTAAAATGCAACATAAATGGAATATAAAGTTGTTGATGCAAGCAAGCATTGAGTCACAATTTAAAATTAAATAAGACTTTCTAAAAAATGAGAAAATTAACCCATTTGTGCAGAAGCAAAATCAGGCTATTTATGTGTTACCCTATTTAAGACTTTATAATTCAAGATTGCAGCTTCACTGAGAGGAAGGGAATAGCTCAACTGATTCAAGACACTTGAAGCATTTGGAATTCCATTGTATTTCAGTTTATTTTCATGATGTTGGTAGAGAAAAAGGGCTGCAAACATAGAAAATATTCATGAAAATTCAGCAATGAAATTGTTAAAAAAAAATATACAGAATTAAAAAATGACTGGTTGTTAAAAATATTCCTATTTGTCTGAAAATGTAATTGTTTCAAGTGCATGTTATTATTGATAATATGTCAAGAGTGATGACCCAATAATGCAAGTTTGAATTTTGGGAACACAAGGTAAGTTGAGAAATGTTTTATCGCATGCCAAAGGAGGTACACCATGCATTGTCTACGGACACTACATCTTGATAAAATTAAAGGTCATTTCATGAGAGAGTACACAAGAATGAACAAGTTATGGACTTTATATAAGTTTATTGAACTTTTGAATGCTATATCAACTTATACAAAATAACGTTGACCCTTTTTGCTCACAATTAGTGAAAAATTATCATTTTAAACATGGTAAGTTCAAAACCACTTAAAGTATGAATCATGTTCACTGAACTAATTTAGATGGCTATCATCATATGATAATATCTTGACAGTTCAATTATATCTCCAAGAAGAACTACAGTTCTCACAGAAGCTCATGTAAATTAATTTTACAGAAAAGTTCTTGAAAACTCATTACTTCAGCTATAAGATCATTGTCTACAGACACCACAATATTTGCCCTCAATGGCCTTATAAGAAAACAAAACTCAATTTGTTTGGATCAAATATTCACACAAATATGCTTCTGGTGAACATTTATAATGTAGCTCATGAATTAATTGGGAAAAAAAACCCCACTAATGAGTTCAAATTGAAAAACATTTCTTGAACTTTTAGACACATTTCTTATCCAATCCCAGAGTGTTTAAACTTTCCACAGTAACAGAAAAACATTGATTGGACCATCAGAAGAGTATGCAAACTGTTGTGTCACAGTAAGGTAGGTTGTATTCTTTTAATGTTGCGCACATTTGCACGGGTGAAAATGATGTGATTTGAAGAAAAAAAGACTTCCAAAACTGGCCTGAAGCGTTCAGTTACATTTACGGGATTTAAATGAGGTACGGACATAGTCAAAGGGAATTATTACGAATGAAATGATATTACTGAGTTTGTGAGTTATCCTTGTTCCTTGTAAGGTGTGGAAAGTGTTTATATAAGGTCATGAGCTCAGAAGTGGGAACTGCTAGCTTTTCATTGCAGGGTGAATGTTCTGACCGTTAAATAAGCAGTTCCTTTAATGAGTATGTGTGCTGGCTTGCAGGACTCCAAAAAAAATGGACAAAATTCTAAACTTTATCATGGAGAAAAGGCATGTTTTGTGTTTGGAGAGGTTACTGGTGACCACTGATGTCCAACTGCACCTATATTGATAAACTCATGCTAAATTCAACCAGAAAATCATTAGTTCATATTAAATTTCATGTGTCAAAAGTTGATTTGTGTTAAATATATGATTATTTTATGATCTGACCATGTGCCATTTTGAGGGATCTTAGAGTTTTGGGAGCCACCTGGATAGCTGTCTTATTTGGCTCCTAGAGAGCAGGTAATTTAGAATTTAATGCAAGTAGTGCAACTTAATTGGGATACCATTGGCTCACTATAGCTAAAGTGGTTGCTACAAAGGACAACGATTTTTTTCTGTCGCAAGAGATCTTTTTTTGAACTGCTGGATAGATACTATGGGCAAGAACATTGAGCAATATGCACATCAGGCTCAGCTGGTGAGTTTCATTCATGCAGCTCCTGGGAAACAGGGACGGGACTGAACTCGTTCATATTCGAAACTGTTCGAGCTCGGCTGCTAGTGAATATTCAATAACTGATCCCGGTGTGCCATCTAGTGATAGAATAGTGTAACTGCGTGCATAAATGGAGCAGCTCCATGTCTGCTGGCATCTACTTCTGTGCAGAGGGGTTAAAGTATCTCTTTGTACAACCAAAGGCAGAACAGGATATTTTTAGGTGAACAGAATATTACAATTTAACAGCATTTAAAGCCTTTTTCACAGTCTGATTTTACCTCATAGAATAATTGAATCAGTGAATGCAATGAAGGGCAAACTCCATGCAATAAATGTGTGGAATTGGGCCCGTATTGAATTCACCGATTCAATTAAATGGTCTTCCGAAGTAATGTTGTCGTTAAAGATTTCATTGATAATGCGCCCCAACCTTGTCAAAGCTCATTAAAATTTTAAGCATTTTCTAGAATTCAGACGGCCTCGCCAGAAATGAATCTTTTCTTTTTCCTACGGTTGTCGCCTCTAAACTGTCAGAGCCAATGGAATCAAGTAGCAACCCCCAAAATCACATTGACATTTGAATCGCGTCAAAAGCCAATCACCAGGAGGAAATTATGTTGTGTGCGAGGCGGCCCATTACATAACCACAATAGAAGCACTGCCCCAAAATAAAAATACGTGTCCGCATTTGTTTCAAAATAACAAAAACACATTGGACTAACTATAACTCATGCTGATTTACCCTCAAACACAGTTTTTTTTTTTACCTCGTCCGGGACGAAGTCCGGAGGCTGAGTTATTGTTTTTGGTTCAATTCCTTTGTTTCTTTCTTTGTTTCCGTCTTTTTTTTTGTCAAGAACATTACGGCAAAATGGCTTAACCAATCTTTATGAAATTTTCGGGATAGGTGGGCATTAGTCCAAAATAGACTACTATAAATTTTCAGGTCAGTGCTCATCGCTTAAATTTGCTTATTTTCCATTATAACTCAAAAATGGTTGGGGATAGAGAGGTGTTTATTATAATCAATATATAACGAGTCACATATGGGCTTTCATGTGGCACTATAACTTTTGACTTTGACTGACCTTGAAAGGTGAAACTGAAGTTCACAAATTTTCAGAGGGTTATAACTTGAAAACATGGAGAAAGAGAGATATTTACTAAAATCGACATGTAGGAATTCGCATATGGGGTTTCATTTAGGACCATGACCTTTGATCAAGGTTGCAGATTTGCAGAGGGCTATTGAATCAGAAGCTACAGCACTAAAACAAGTGCTACGGGGCAAGGTTTGTTTTGCCTGATAGTTGTCCTATCAATTTTTACCTGAAGGAGTTTCAGCTAGTCGATGGAACTTGGTATACATGGACATAAAGGATAAGAGATTACTTGTATGAAACTTTTTCAGCAAATTTTTACTGTCGACATTACCATTTACCACTTTGAAAAATATGCTAATTTAGCATTTTTGCTAACATGACACCTTTCAAACCTTCGATTTTTCTAAACCAAATGGACTGGAGGGTCACAACGTATTTTGGTACTTACCACGCCGATATACAGTGTGACTAGAAAGACAGGTTTGAGATTGTGAACATGCTGTATAAAAAAATCATTCTGGAAAATCCTTTGGAAAATGTCGGTATGCAAATTTAACTAGCATTTTCCACAACTCTCGTTTTAACATAACACAGCCGACAAAATTTCTGATGTCGAATTCCAAAAGCCAACAATGTATTGTCATGGGTAGGAAAAGATTTAGCGAATTGCACAGATGCGCACAGAGATACGGCCCTCTAAACATTGGCCTGGGATCAAGCAAAATGGCACCATGGGCGTGGTCGGCAAATTTCAAAGGCGTGTATCTCAAAAACTATTGTACCGTTGGCGCTGAAATTTGGGCAACTCATTATTGGTCCTAAAGGCTATTCTTAAAATAGGTTTCATGGAAATCGGAGCGGGTAAGGCCGGGAGCCCTTTTCCGCTTGGCTTGGAATGACGCTTTTATGACCCTAGCCTAAGTCTCGCAAACAAATTTGTGCAAATCTATGCCGTTTAATGAGCTATATGAGTTCAGAATCTCCGAAAGACAACAACATTTTACTGAAAGTGGCGTGAAAATCCATGAATAGTTGGCTAAAGCACAATCAGGTGTAATTATTTATAATACATAATGTTATGTGCTCAAGAGTGAATGTTAGATTCTTCATATTATCATATTCATTGGCTCAGTATGTGTCTCTATAAGAGAATTTTTGTGGAAATCCATTGAATGATCTCCAAGTTATAATATATTACATGGTGATAATATCACCCTCTAAAAATGATGCACTGATAAATAAAGGCATTTTTGATGAATGATTTCAGTAATATATATTTCAGTGAGTTTGTATTTTATTATAATTATGAAACCTGTAGAATGTGCTCAATTTATTTTTCAGATTTCCAAAGTGGGCATTTCAAGAGAATCTCTGTATAACCTCATTGATATTCAATTTATTCATGTTATTTTTAGCTTACCGGCCCTATGGGCTGATAAGCTATTGTCGTGGTGTGTCGTCCATCGTCCGGAAAATTTTTTTATCTTTTTTCTGGAATGATGAATTTTCATGTAAATTTGCAGCAACATACTACTAGACCATATCTCCAGACATCTTTCTCGGATTGTTGATTGAATCATTTTTGTCCATTTTATGGGCCCTTGAAATTTTGGCCCTAATGTTAAAGATAGGACTGAGAAATTTAAAAAAATTATTTCTCAAAAACTGCATGATAAATTTTTGTTCTAAATCAGGCAATCAACTTACCTTGGTACCGTCAATGTACAGTGCGAGCCCCATTTGGATTGAATCGACGGAAGTGGGTCTATTGGGGCGCTGTACTTAATGAATATGCAAGATGGCCTGTGGAGGCCGAATGGTTGCAGATAGAGATTAAGTTTGTATTATCGACGTATAGGAAGTCACATATGACCTATATTTTGGCAATATTAAATTTGACCACAGATGACTTTGAGAGGTCAAACTCGAGGTCAGGGAATACCGGTATCTTAACAATGTTAAAAGATATGACTTGAAATTTCAAAAAATTATTTCTCAAAAACTGTCTGACAACTTTTTTTCTAAATCTGGCAATCAACTCAGCTTGATACACTTTATGTACAGTGCGAGTGCCATTTTGATTGAATCGACGGAAGTGGGTCTAGTGGGGGTGCTGTACTTTAACATTGGGTCTTATGGAGAATGGGCCAAATTGCCTATGGAAGCTTAATGGTTGCAGATAGAGATTAAGTTTGTATTACAAACATATTGGAAGGTATATATGACCTATATTTTTGGTGTGTTAAAGTTGACCTCAGATGACCTTGAAAGGTCAAACTTGAGGTCAAGCAAAATGTTACAATTTTCAAAGGCTTCTAGGCTTGAAAATTTTGAAGATTTGGAACATATGTGCATTAAACACTTATATGAAGTCATGTATGAACTTTCATTTGGTGGCCTTGAACTTGACCTTCAGTGACCTCGAATGCCCAAACTTCACAATGAAATCTCAATGACTTTTATCAGCAAAATGGTTACAGTTAGTTTCAGTTTGTATTGGAGATTTATTGGAAGTCATACATGAACTTTCATTTGGTGACCTTGAACTTGACCTTCGGTGCCCTTCGAAGGTCAAACTTCACATAGTGAAATTTCAATGACTTCTATCACCAAAACTATTACAGATAGAGGTTTGTATTGTGGGCAAATAGGAAGTCATGTATGAAGTTTCATTGGGTGGTCTTGAACTTGACCTTCAGTGACCTTCAACGGCCAAACTATACAGTGAAATTTCAATGACTTATATCAGCAAAATCGTTACAGATTGAGTGTAGGTTTGTATTGGAGATGTATGGGAAGTCATGTACGAACTTTCATTTGGTGACCTTCATATTGACCTTCGAAGGTCAAACTTGACCAAGAGAAAATTCAATGACTTCTGTCACTGAAAAGGTCACAGATGGAGCCTATGTTTGTGTTATTGACATAGGAAGTCACTTATGAACTTTCATTTGGTGACATTCAACTTGACTGTTGGTGACATTTGAAGGTCAAACTTGACATAGTAGAATTACAATGACTTGTATTGCCAAAATGGTCACAGATGGAGTCTAGGTTTGTATTGGAGACAAGTCATGTATGAACTTTCATTTGGTGACCTTCGTCTCGACCTTCAAAGGTCAAATGTGACCTAGTGAAAATTCAATGACTTGTATGACTAAAATGGTCACAGATGGAGCCTAGGTTTGTGTGACTGACTTCTAGGAAGTCACATATGAACTTTCATTTGGTGACATTCAACTTGACTGTCAGTGAACTTTGAGGGTCAAACTCGACAGTGAAATTACAAGGACTTGTATCACCAAAATGGTCACAGATTGAGACCAGGTTTGGATGACATTTACGTTGTTGAAAGTCATATGTAGTCCATTTGCTGACCACAACTTCAGATTCTGTGACCTTTAAAGTTCACAATTGACATATTGAATACATATTGACATATTTCAATGACTTGTATCACCAAAACTGCTTCAGAGCTTAGGATTGTATTACAGAAGGTCTTATAAATTTATATGAACTTTTATTTAGTGACCTTGACATTGATTTTATTAATTCAAATGTCAAACTTCACATGAAATTGTCATAACTTGTTTCATCGCTGTAAGACTGCTTGCCGGTAAGCTACAGGACCCTTGGTCCTATTTTTTTTTCTTTTTTTTTTTGATAGTGATGCAGAATTGTGCTCTGCAAATAACCAGTGTGGTGATAAACCAGAATATTGTCATATCTTAAAAGCCAGGGGTGTAATTAATCAAAACCAGTCATTTATCTGTTACAGTTACTAAACTTAACAGTTATGTGACAGAGCTTTATCTGGTATGTTGAAGTGCAGAAATTGGGTGTAGTGTCCATAGGCCCCCTGTTACTGTACACACTGTCTGGTGTTCATCAGAAAGGTTCACAACATCGGATGTACAGATCAAGATACTGTTTAATAACTATAAAATGTCTGGGGACATAGTTACAATTTGAAAAATCAGATTACATAATTGTAGTGTCTGCAGGTCTACTGTAGTATCCGTAGGTCGACTCACCCCCCCGCCCAGGAAGTGTTTGTTAGTCTTTATATGTTCAACATTAATTCATTTATTACTTATGGACTTGTCAAAGTATGAGGCTTGTGTTCTAGTTATAGCAAAAAAGTCCACTGAAGAAATATCTAACACTGTTCTTCAGATACAAGCAATTTTGAAAATGATCAGTTGTAAATGTGCTGAAATACCACAGTATCAATCTGTGGGTTTGCTTCTGCATGCATAAAGTAATTGTGTGCATAAGTGTATTAGTTACAAATATATGTTAGATGAATTGATATGATCACTGGATTGCTTTTCTGGGTGATTGTGCAAGATGTCGTCAGTAGTGTCCGTAGGTCCCCTATTCCAGATTTACATGCATTAGTATAACCTCTGTCCTTCATTAATGCATCATGATATGAAACCAAAATGTTCATGAGCCATAAATACCTACATGTGCATACAAGTTAGACAACAAAAACATTTTCAAGTTTGATGTTACAGGAAAAACACTGACTAATGTGCAGATCAGAAGCACGTAATGAACGCACTTGTGTTATGTGCCATCTAGCAATTTGTAGTTCTTGAAAGTGATTTGTCAAAAATTGTGTTTTTTTGACTGTTTATGGTATTATGTCCCTTGTCTGTAGTGTCAGTAGGTCCCCCAATATCTCACCTTATTCAACCATCAATAAAAAAAAAAAACAAACCATGATCGAATAAGGGGAAAAAAATATGGACTAATAATCCCAGGATGTGTAGATACAATATTAAAATACTTTGTTCAAAATATCAGGCACCTGAATTTTCAGCTTTTGTGCAAGATCATTTGTACACCTAATTGTGTTTTAGCTGAGTGCAGTTGAAGGGTTCAGTGCAGTAACTTGATAAATTCCAATCTCATGTGTTATGGTATTATTTTGCATATACTTTCACTAGATATCAATGTTGTGTACAGGTCAGGATGACGTTGTAAAGCACATGTATTCTTGTTGATTAAATAAAGTTAAGCAATATTCAAAATCATCCAAATCTTGAATTCTGTAAAATTGGAACAAATAACGTCACTGCACCGAACCCTTCAAGTGAGAAAAATTAACATCTTGGTAAAATTCTAATATTGCAATTGTGTCTGGAACAAGAACCAACATAAACAGGGTCTTCACAGGACTGACCTTGAGAATCACTGTGCTAATGAAAAAAGGATGATTATTTGTGGAATAAATATATTTCTCAACTAATGCACAACACTGAACAATTACTGGCTTGAAGCAGCTTTGGTCACCTTGGAAGACTCGTAGTTGCCACTTATAACCAGTAGGAGGCGGCACAGTCAAAGGAAAAGCAAGAGAGAGGACCATCTTGGAATGAGGTGTAATGAAATCCTCAGTCCTTTGTGCCTGAGACAAATTAATGGGACTGCAATCATACGCACAGATAACGATGATGTTACATCTCCCACTGGCCTGGTCTCCAGTTTCTCAGACAGGAAATGATGCTCCGCTTGTATGTGTGCCACATTAGATAGCAGCAAAGAGTGATGGGACACGAAGCCCTGTATCTTCACAGCTCCTGTAACAGGATGACACACTGTATGCTCGGACACTGAGGACTCTGCACTTCCTCGTGTCACTAGAATAAGTGACCTTCCACCCACCCACATGACCAGTAGGATGCTGTTGCATGACTCGATACAATTTCATAACACGCTCTAGAACTGGAATAAACGTACTTGACAGTCCAAGTGACTGACTGCAGTCTAGTGGCAGCTGCTGAACAGAAAAAAGGGGGGCAGGCATAACATGTCCCTTAAACTTACGAATATAGACCTGTTTTCAGTCATTTCCTTGACGGCTTTGCGCCGAAGCCAAGTCTGGCTATTTATGCATTACCCTATTTAAGGCTTTATAATTCAAGATTTGTGCTTCATCTTTTAAACCATGCTATGACAGACATGGCTATAACATTCCCTGAGGAATAAAAGCCCAGAGTTCATAGTGTGTTTGTTTTGCTAAATTCAAGGTAAATTCATCTGATGTTATGAAATATTCAAGACTGTTCAAGCTGTAATTATCTGTCTCAGAACATAAGGGTTTAAGGACTTTCAAAGTGTTTTTCCTAGAACGCAACACAAAGATAACACAAAATGTGTTTAAATTATGATGATGTTCTTTGTCTTTCAGTTATTTGTTATCAAATAAATATTCAACCCACTGGCACAGGACGTTTGTGATGCGCCCTGGGGCAAATTTTTCTCTTGGGCTTCTTCTGACACAGCATCAGATATGCTGCCAAAGCTGAAAGGTCATCTTAAAATTCTGATAAATAAACATTTTAATTCAGTCCCTTGGTCTGTAACACCTCTATGCTTTGTCCTGTGGCTGATTAGGTTCTGTAGATATTAAGATTGAAATATGTTTAATTTGAACACATTTAGCTGCACATTTGGGCAACTTTGCACAGAAACAAGTTAACGAAACTGTCTCAACATAGTTAGATCCATAAATGTTTGGACACTGACAACCTTTTAATTATTTCAGCTGTCGCCCACAGAGTATTAGAGCTGATATTCAGTAATAAATATGAGTTCAAAGTGAAGACATTCTGCTTCAGTTTCAGGGTTAACACATCATAAATTTGTGGATGGTGTGAGGAATTACAGCATTTTTAAAGAGGTCTTGCCTTTTTCATGGACCAAAAGTATTTGGTCAGTTGAATGGTCAGCTGTTCTATAGCCAGGTGTGTTTTATTCCCCAGTAAATTTATTTAAAAGAGAAAGCATCAAAGGTCTACAGCTAATTTTCAGAGTTACATTACATTGGATATCATATTAGCAATATATATAGCAAAGTGCTGTCATTACCAATAAAGCAAGCCATTATTAAGCTGAAAAATCGAAACAAACCCACATGAGAAAAAGAGAAACCATTAGGTGCGGCCAATTTTTGGGAATATTCTTAAAAAGAAAAAAATGTACTGATGAGCTCAGGAATACAAAAAGGTCAGGAAAACCACCGTTGACAACTGAGGTGGATGACAAAAGAATTATTTCCCTGGTTCTGAAATACCCCTTCACTGCAGTTTGCTGGATCAAGAATATTCTGTGGGAGGTAGGCATATCAGAGCCACATTCTATGGAAAAACAAGCCAAAGATCAACTTATACCAGAAAGATAGAAATGGAAGGATGTGGAGAAGGGAAGGAAGTGCTCATGATCTGTGGCATAACACTTCATCTGAAAGAGTGGATATACAATGCTGTGGAAAAGTATTTGCCCCCTTCCTGATTTCTTATTTTTTGCTTATTTGTCACACTTAAATATTTCAGATCTTCAAAAAATTTTAATATTAGACAAAGAATTACCGAGTAGATACAAAATGCAGTTTTTAAATGATGATTTCATTTATTAAGGGGAAAAATGTACCTGGCCCTATGTGAAAAAATGAAAACTTTTTAAATCATGAATTAACTGTGATTAACCACATTTTTTGACTTCAATTTCACTAGCCACACCCAGGCCTGATTACTGCCAGACCTGTTGAATCAGGAAATCACTTAAATAGAACCTGTCTGACAAAGTGAGGTGGGCTAAAAGATCTCAAAAAGCAACAAATCATGCCACAATCTAAAGGAATTCAAGAACAGATGAGAAACAAAGTCATTGACATCTATCAGTCTGGAAAGGGTAACAAAGCCATTTCTAAGGCTTTGGGACTCCAGCGAATCACAGTGAAAGCCATTATCCACAAATGGAGAAAACTTGGAACAGTGGTGAACCTTCCCAGGAGTGGCAAGCCGACCAAAATTACTCCAAGAATGCATCAATGACTCATCCAGGAGGTCACAAAAGAACACAGAACATCATCTAAAGAACTGCAGGCCTCACCTGCCTCAGTTAAAGTCAGTGTTCATGATTCAACAATAAGAAAGAGACTGGGCAAAAAATGGCATCCATGGGAGAGTTCCAAGGCGAGAACCACTGCTGACTAAAAAGAACACAAAGGCTCGTCTCACATTTGCCAAAGAACATCTTGATGATCCCAAAGACTTTTGACTTACAAGACAAAAGTTGAACTTTTTGGAAGGTGTGTGTTCCATTACATCTGGCGTAAAACTAACCCAGCATTTCATAAAAACAACATCATCCCAACAGTCAGACATGGTGGTGGTAGTGTGATGGTCTGGGGCTGCTTTGCTGCCTCAGGACCTGGACGACTTGCCGTAATTTTGTTTTTCCTTTTTTTAAAAATTTTTTTTATGACTTGCCGTAATTGATAGAACCATGAATTCTGCTCTCTACCAGAAAATCCTGAATGAGAATGTCTGACCATCACTTTGTGACCTCAAACTCAAGCGCACTTGGGTTATGCAGCAGGACAATGATCTGAAACACACCAGCAAGTCCACCTCTGAATGCTTAAAAAAAAAAACAAAACAAAATGAAGGTTCTGGAGTGGCTAGTCAAAGTCCGGACTTAAATCCGCTTGCGATGCTGTGGCATGACCTTAAACAGGCTGTTCATGCTCGAAAACCCTCCAATGTGGCTGAATTAATTCTGCAAAGAAGAGTGGGCCAAAATTCCTCCATAGCTATGTGAAAGACTCATTGCTAGTTATTGCAAATGCTTGATTGCAGTTGCTGTCGCTGAGGGTGGCACAACCAGTTATTAGATTAAGGGGGCAATTTCTTTTTCACATAGGGCCAGGTAGGTTTGGATAGCTTTTTCCCTCAGGAAATGAGATCATCAAGTAAAAACTGTATTTTGTCTTTACTCGGGTTATCTTTGTCTAACATTAAACTTTGTTTCATGATCTGAAATATTTAAGTGTGACAAATATACAAAAAAAAAAAAAGAAATCAGGAAGGGGGCAAATACTTTTTCACAGCACTGTATATGGCTGAGGTGGACAATCCAGCTCCAGAAATTAAAAGTTATTCCCAGTATTTTGCTGCAACCGCCTGGAACTAAAAATTGCAGCAACCCTTCAGGTTGAACTTATTTGGGAAATCAGCTGCCTGAGCTCATGGCTGTAAGTAAAACGCAGCCAGACTTTTACGTTCCGATCCCTGGAATGTCCTCCTCTGATGTATGGGCATGTATGCCTGCTAATCGAGCTGGTTCCCATGTATCCTCTGGTGAAGTGACAGCTGACAAAAGCTTGAGTGAAACAAACTTTACATGCCCTTTAACAAAAGCTGAAATGTTTTTCATACTGAACAAAGGCTGATTAGGGAGAGGTGTGATAATAATGAGCCCAAGTGCTTCGATGCCTACATTTTATGCAAGTAACATAAGTGAAATGCTCAAATTTATTCAAACACTAAGGTTTGTTGATTAATTCTCAATTTCAATTCATCCATCCAACTTCAACTAAGATGTCGTTGAAAAAGGCGACTCTGGTGAGCTTGCAGTGTAAACTTTAAAAATCGGCCAGTTTGTTCAAGTTTGTCATTGGTGGAAATAGCTGGTTAAACGTTGTTTTACGGTTAATCATAGCTGTTTATCATAGCTGATCTTTTCAAAAACAAATTATTTACTTTAGGGCAGGACTCAGTATATTCGTTAATTTTCTTAATGAACATCTATCTCGGTTGCAGGAAGTTTGAGACAATTGCTTGGTGCTAATAGCCATGTTTGGCCATTGATACTGGAAAGAAACGTAAGGTTACTCTCAAGAAATCTCGCTTGAAGCCAAAACCTTAAAAATAATGGATAGGCCCATTCTAAAGAATTATAGGCTATTTAGAGTTATACTGTATTTCATGAGACCACAGTCACGTACTAAAACCAGGATCATGTGAAGTTGAACAATCTCTGTGATTACCGAGGAGCATCCAGGAAGTCTTCACATCCTCAGCCCTTTAAATGGCCGATGTAGCCATTGTGTGGCAGTACGTCAGCTGCTTTCAATTGCCCATTACTTTGAAGAATTAATGAGTTTTTTCAGATTTTTTCATTACTTTTCAGCGTGGTTAGAGGACGAGAGCCCAGGAATTACGATGTGGTTTCCCAATTTGAATTTATGGTTGAGGTTGAGGTGGTTTTTCCTTTTTTCAGCTGGTGGATTTGGGTGAATTGTCTCTTCAACTGGAGAGGTGATGTTGCAACATTGTACAGGTTTTTGCATGGTAAACCATGCATCCAGAAGAGAGCTCGTGTTTGCAGAATTGTGGGCATAATAGGCTGAGGTGAGCGTTGAAGAGTTTTTGCTTATTATCGGCGCGTGAAATGGTATACCTTTTTCCTCTAATGTTTTTTGAAACTTGGCTACGGTCCAGTCGGATATTTTTGGAAGCTTGTTTCGCGGGGAACTTCGCTGGAACCGGGAGGAGTTGTGATTAGCAGCTTGTGGAGAGACAGGGAGGGTCGAGATGATAGCGGAAAGCTGGAGATCTTGTCGGAGGCGGTGAGGTCGGGAAGCTGTTGTTGTTGGTCTCCTCTTCACTGAAGATGGATGTGGGCTGGGAGACTCAGAGGATTCATCGGATGATACACGGTTATTCTGTATGTCGAGGAGAGATGAATCGAGAAGAATGTATACTGAGGAAGACATGCTTAGCTCGGCCCGGAGACTGGAGTGCAGGGTTTCGGGTGCGGAGATGTAGCAGTTATCAGGATCTGTCACTGGGTCTGCTGGCATGCTCTGTGAAAACTTTGAATTTGGCTGCCCTGGATATGTGCGAACAGATCGTCATCCGAAGGAGATAATCACACTGCGTTCATTCTGGTGTAAGGTACGAGGAGGGAGGTTTTAAGTCATTGAATAGTAATCTTACCGTTTTACTGTTTCTAAAGCCAATGTGGCATGCTCTTGACTTGGACACGAAACACGAGAACAAAACGGGTGGAGTCAGTTAAGGGAGTGTTTATGGGATGTGCCAGATGTGACGGGGTTGTGGTGTGGTCCTGCTCCTGAAACTTAGCCGATAGCTTTAATAAACAATACTCAAAAACATTTACCGTCTTGAGTATTTCAGCCAAGTTTTATATTTTTGTTGCACAAAATTTGCCTTTATTATATCAGTCTGATTTCCACACCATTATGCAGCTCTTGACCAACAAAGCTGTCAGCAGCCAGTTCCTCTATCCGCCCAGGTTGCACATCCTGTCAGGACCCGGCTAGTGGTACAACATGCGGCAGGTTCAAGCTCTGAGTGATTCTGTAAAGACATGTTTGCAAGTTTTCCAACTGACGTGATATTCATAATGATTAAATTAAGAGATGAATATGCTGTTGCTTTAGCTCCACAGAACCCAAGTAGGAGGACATCTTGAACAAACATTTCCAATTTTAGGATTTAAAATCTCCTTCTTTTTCATGTCCTTCTCCAGCACCTCCTAACTGCTGCCCGGCCTCGTCCGATCGCTGCGTGCAGTTGTTTTTTAAGCGTAGGCAGAGAGGCATGTGTAGGAGTGTGAATTGGACCCGTAATCCTGTGATTCAGCTTTTCTTACTACACTGGTGTGTGAAGCGTACGGGCCAAACAAAGGGTGCATGGGTGAGCTCTCATGAGCCTGCTGTATGCACAACAGCCAGGGAATCAGCCGTATCGCTGAGTAATGAATCAATGATAATGAATTGACGGGAGGCTGGGTCTCCCCCTCACTCATTCCTTGTCTCTCTCCAGGCCCTCAGCCAAAATGGTGGCTGTTCTATACCAGAATAATAAATCATGGCGGGGAATTTCTCTTTCCGGCACTCTTTGTAGGAAGAAGCGCATTAACATGCAAATAAGTGGATGGGGGACTTTCCAGGAGCTGAGGATTTACACAAAGACAAAAGGAAACCGCACCACGACACAGCTGTTACCCTCTGAGTGTGCACTTTCCCGGATGTCTTTTTTAGCCTATCTTCATTCATGCTTGCTGAGTCAAATGTGCCAGCCCTGACTGGATGCTTGGTTATGAACATGCCGCTTCTCAATTTCAGTCAAACCAGTCCTGATGGAATGTTGTTTAAGCAATCTCAAATTGTCCAATATTTGATTGCAGAGCCCTTCGTTTTGAGGTGGGAACATTGGCATCTGATCCGGGACAGGCTGTTCCAGGTAAGTGCCAAGACATCCTCCCTGAGGAACCAGGCCTGGAATGCCGGCCCAATGAACACTCACAAAACAAGAATGCTCTTGCGCAAGGTTGAGCGCACACCTTTGGGAAGCCCTGCACAAATACAGCGTGACGTGAGACAGCCAACAAACTGACACAGAGGGTGTGCTGTCAACTACCGGGAAGAGATACAGAAAATGACAGGCAAACAGAAGATCATAGATCTGGTGAGATGCACAGATCACCAGACCAACGAGGAAGACCATGTCAGTTGGAATCTGTGTCAGAATGGGCCTGTGGGCGGAGAACAAGGTGGGGTGGGGGGTACAGTGGTGGATTGGCAGATCATTACTGTCCAATGAGCACGCTGATTACTTTAGTCCTTGAGATGTACACATGCGCTATAGTGCTGTATAGGGTTAAAGAGGTAGTGGCCACAGGCAATGGAATGTGTGCATTTACATTCTCAGCATTTACACCCCAAGGCATTCAGTTCTCCCCAAGGCCATAGGTTTTGGTCTCAATATTGGTCGGGACACAAGCCCCCACCCGCATTGTAGTGGAGCATTTCATCCATGATCTTAAAGGGATACTTTACTGATTCTCAACCATCTTTGTATAATTACAATGCTGTTACTATATGCAAATGAGCAATGTTTAACTTTAATTGCCTGGAGTGAGAATTTTCCATTTATTTGCCAGAAATTGTTAGCCATTGCCAGAAATTGTAAGTAAAACATAAAGGTGGTTATTTTATGGTTTTAGGTTCATCTGCTTGAAAGGAGCCAGTGGCCTCATAAAAATTGACGGAATCATGGATCAAAAGAAGTATCACAGCATCCCTGTGAGGCACGCAGTGCCATCTGGAAAGAGGCTGATTGGTCAGGTATTTTATTTTCAACAAGATAATGACCCTAAACACACCTGTAAGTCGTGCAAGAATTATCTCAGTCAGAAAGAGACATCTAGTGACATAAAAGTTATGACTTGGCCTGCTCAAAGTCCAGACCTTAATCCAATTAAGCGAATCTGTTGTAACACAGAAAGAATCTCTTTGGAATGAACTTTAAACCATATGGAATGCTTTAGCGAGTGAGGAAATAAAAAAATATGCGAAAACTATGTCTGAAAGATTAAATGCTGTAATCAAAGCAAAGGGTGGCCACAATAGTTACTGACTTTTCTCTCAAAAAGACATTATTATTATTTTTTTGCTATAAATTATCTGGTTACTTATTCTGATCTATGCAATCGAATATTACATGAAGTAAATACTTGTATAGTGGATGGTTTCTGATTTATCTTCATACTGTTAGGTGTATACCTATCACTACACACTACTGTATGGTAGCGAGCAATGTTACAGATCTTTTGACAAAAGTGGTTCAAACTTACAAGAAAATGGTGGGTTCTGGTGCACCTCACAAACACTTTAAGGTGGAAATTATGTGTTTTTCTTGGGCAAGTTCCATGATAATGAGTTTTTCAGGAGCTGTGATGAATCTCCTTGATACATGCGGCCAACTGGAGCGCAAAGCAGCTGGCCGATGTTCAGTGACATCCATATGCTTTTCTCAGCAATTGTCTGAAATGTGGGGTTTTTTTTGACAAAAGTCACTACATTTAAATGTTTGTGAAAAAAAAGAAGAATTAAGCTAGAATGAAATTGTTTCTTGTGTCTAAACCTTGAGGCTTCATTCTTTTTGTTTACTTCAATAGAACTAAATATTCTGGGGTGTTGAAAGATCAGTGAATGTTCTCAAAAGTCCTGGCGGTGACTGACAACTTTAAAAAAAAAAACACTCTGGTAGAGACAGTGTTAACTAATCTGTGAGAGAGAATGAGTGTATAGACCATTTACATCACCGTAATGCTCATGACCATCGGAGAGTAGCACAGTGGAACTGGCCTTGCCATGTCTGAAACGTTGTGACATCATTTCTGTGATGACAGAGTCTAACTCCTGGTATCAGTTGTAGTCAGTCGCAGAAGCAGGCCCAGTAGGTGTTAGTCATGTTAAGGCTGAACGGAGGTTGAGACCAGCCACAGCGGCAGAGGCAAGCGCAAGCTTCCAGGGTTATTACGGCACCAGAAACCCCAACTTTCAGCGCAGGGCTGTGGGCCGTCTTTTAAATTTTGGACCACTTTAATGGGATGTCATGTCGCATGTGTAACCTCAAGATTAATGCTTGCTTAAGTCTAAGCACTTAATATTTGAGCATCTGCATGGTCTCAGTGGGCAGTGCTTTGATAATTTTCCAGTACAGCGTAAATCACAAGCTTCATTTTCAATGTGGATGTCCTGATCTTTTTCAGAGATGCACCACAGAGGTCAGCTCCAGTACAGGTCAGACAGACCCTGCTCTCCATTCAAGTCAATGGTAACTTTTCCATGAAAATATACAGTGAGTATTTTTTTCCCACAAAAAAAATGTGTGCATAATTTTTTTTCCCCACATCTACTCTCTCACCTTATACCAATTTGTAATCTTTTTGTGGAAGCATTCGGAGCAGTTGATGTCACTTCCTTTAATAAGCTTAGCAGACGACTTAGACTCGTGGCTGTGCCGAACTGACTGTGGTTCCAAATCTAGTGCAGAACGTCTGAAAATTGCTGTTCCATGTGCCAGAATGCTTTTTACCAAGCCTAGGGAAAATGAACTGGTCACATCACAGTGGTCTGTATTTATTAGATTCTATGATAAATCCACATAAGAGTCAAATGATGTATGATGCACAGTCTTAATTAATCCCCTGGTTCTGTCGGAGCCCAGCTGATGAGGTTGATCCAGCCGTAGGCAGACGGGTCCCAGCTATGTGAACTCTCACAGTAGAAGCGGTGAAGGCAAGTTAGGTTTGCCGCTGTGTGCAGATATAGACACCGAACTTTAATTCCTAAATAATTCTGTAATTGAATTTCCAAATGTATTGCTTCACTGGAATAATTTTCCAGAGTCTCTGTGACACAAATACTGAGTTTTAAAGCCTAAATTGGCTCATGAATTTAACAGGAAAAACTGGAGTTATTTGTATTCTGTGCAAAGGGGTTAAAATCAAACCAGGCCCAACATCTCTTATTTTGACACAATATGCACAGGCCCTGACTGACTGCTTGTGCAGCCTGCAGTCTTGTCCCATATTACACTCACACAAGTGATGCCCTGCCACAGATGCCCCTGGCCATGTGGGTCCTGCATGGCACATAACCTCAGTGAATTTTTGGTTTTCCCTGCGGTCAAAATTGACAGAAAACCAATATGATATAAACTTCCACAAAACGTCTCTCAGTGGCAAGAGCGTTCCAGCCCATGGAGTATTGGTAACAGAGAGTAAGCAAATTAACCCTTAGAGCGCTAAATGCAGCTACTGATACTCAAAGATACAAGATATCAAAAGCAAAGCTGTTGAAAAGCTATCGTGTGGCGACTTCTTTAAAAGAGCTCCCCTGTGGGAGCTCTTTTAAACAAGTCGCCACATGATAGTTTTTCAACAGCACAAAGTAATTAAATTTATATATTTTTAAATCTATTTCAGCATCCTAAGGGTTTAGTAAAGAAGTAAGTAAATAAATAAAACTTTTGATGATAGTGGGACTACACAATAAACATTACTGCCGCAACCACAGGAGTGATCCTTTTGTGTTTCTCCGCTTTGCGCTTACAAAGCAGGGCTTTTAGTTGTCCGGTCACAATGCAGTGGGCTGTGCTGCGTGCACGTGGCGGTTTATCCGCGGGTGGAGAGGCTAGCATTCTCGTGGGGACAGCATGAATCGGGCAGTTGTGAACCGTTAATGAGCTGCCCATCATGAATCACAAGGCTTCTCAGAATGGCATCTCATTTACTGGAGTCTCTGATGCAAATTACCACTTCGTCATTCAAGTGGCCTGCTCGGTTCTGCCGGGGTGCAAATGTCGCACGTAAGTTTCCGCCACACACTCGCGGTCAGAAACGGCTTTATCTAACATCCGTTATCTTGGAACACGACGGTCAAGCTTGCCCTCAATGGCAAACATTACAAGCATTTTCCCCGTAGGGTAGTTGGGCGTGTCGAGTTCTGCATAACACACAGAATTCCCCCTTCAACAATCCATTTTACTATGTTCAACTACCCATGTGAAATATCTTGACTAATTATAGCTGAATGTGCAAGTAGCCTATGATTTGCTGGCTTTGTGTACCCAGGGATGATTACAGCACATTCAGGGTGGGGCCAGATGAAATGGATGCCGGGGTGATGCAGTACAGGAAGGGATTGCGTTTCTCGACACCCTTTGGTACACCTGGTTAAGTTGAGCGCAGACCTGGATAACTGGATACTGAGGGTAAATCAGGTTTATTGTATTGTGTTGGAGACCCTATATGAGGCTTCACATTAGCTTGAGTGAGAACAGTGGACTAACACTGAAACTACCATGAAAATACTGCGACATGCACTTTTTTCACCTGTAAAGCACTGCTTAGAGGAATATAAATAGCAATTTTTGGATCTTATTCCACAGTTTGAGTGCACTCTGTACATGAAAACTTTTAAATGAGAGAGATGAGAGGGAGCATCGCAGTGAGATATATTCTGTGTTCATAAAAGAGCAGGAGAGACAGGGAGAGACAAACTCTGTGTGTGCATGTGCTTGTGCCTGTGCCTGTGTGTGTGTGTGTCCTTGTACTTGCTACACTGTGAGGACTACGAAATATTTTTTTCCTGCAGAGTGGGGTTATTATTGGGAAGTGAAGACATTTTTGCTTGTCCGCACGACTGCAAAAGCAAATTGTAGGGGTAGGGTAAGGGTTTGGGGTAAGGTTAGGGTTAGGGTTAGGGTTAGGCATGCGTTGCTTATTGTTAAGATTAGGGATCGGCTGTAGAGACACACAAAGAATGAATGGAAGTCAGTGCAATGTCCTCACAAGGATAGAAGTACAAGGATGTGTGTGTGTGTGTGTGTGGGGAGAGAGGGAGGGAGAGAGAGGGAGAGGGAGAGAGAGAGAGCCGTTGATCAGTGCTCCCCTCAGTTGCGTCCTCTTGCAGCTCAGCTCACTCAGTCCATAGACCTGCGGATGTGAAGGATCTGCAGTGTAACTCTGGGCCCTCCGTAGGCGCAGGGAAATTACGGGTCATTACCAGATTAGAAATAATACAACAGGGAGCGCAAAGCTTTAGAACGAGTCTTTATTTTCACTGAAGAAAAACGCAAGCACATACATATATCCACAGTCAATTTTCATTCAGTGTTTGAGGAAGCATCCTAGTGGAACAAGATTTCCTGAAGTTGCCAAGAAAAATGTACTCACAACACAGGCAGGCAAAACAGCTATTCCACAGTTATTCAAAGTCCTCATTTCCTTACATTCAAATATCATTTCGAAAAAAGTCAAGTTTTGCCAGAAACATCACCATCACGTAGCATCATTTTTCAAATGTCAACTCACCATTACTGTCTGACATTTTACAACCTCAGAAAAAAAGAAACAGAAAGTATGGCCTTCTCAAGAGCTGGTATCATACCACTCCTGACAGAAGCCCCTAAACAATAAAATTCTGAAAATATGTTAAAAACAACCTCCTCTGGGTGGAATAAAAAAACAGATATTGGGCAAGAGGAAAGAAAGGAATCAGAGATAATAGGGAAGTGGATAATAGCTCCTGTGTGGTACTAAATTACAATCTGACCCCTGTGTCACAATGGATGTGTTGCAATAAGGTGTGCTTTCTACATTCAGGAAATTTGAGAAGACAGCGAAGTTTGAGCCAACGGATAAGCCAATTTTACAGGACAAAATTAATACAACTAAGAAAAGCAGTAGGTGGTATTTCAGCAAAGATGGAACAACAGATGCTTACGTGAGCCCACACAAACACTCACGCAAACGCATGCACACACAAATACAGAAACTGGAAACACAACTCAAAATTTTATCAAAGCTCAACAAGAAGACACTGTTACCAATATCCCTCACCACGGAATCCCATGTTTGAGCCATATCAAGGGCATGACTCGTAATATATGCACACAAACTTTCATTCATCTAGGTGAACCAGTTCCTGAGAAAACTTCTCCCCACTAAGTTGAATGGATGGACGGACACACGAGCTCCATCGCAATATTCCCCACGCCATTTCACGGCAAGAGCTGACAATAAAATGGCTGTCTAGTTTCACTGAGCCATTAAAATTGATTTACATGTTTTTTTTTTTTTTAAAGGGGGCCTTACATTGGTTTGGAACTCTTAAAAAATGGGTTATGACATCACAACAGTTTGGACAGGGGAGAAATATTTAGTAAAAACAAAATAGCAGGATGCTAGTTGGATGAAAAGGCCCAGAATGTCAGACAGCCTACAGACTGTTGTCGCCACGCTATATAACAGCCAACACCAGTCTGATAAGCTATCTCACAGAATGGGATCGTGACAGACAGATGTGATGGACAGATCCTCGGTGAGAAAACACCAGGTTCAGACTCCATAAATCACGAGTAGGAGAGCACGAGTCTACTTACCGATATCGTTTTGTCCAGCCAGGGCCTCCTAACCCACACCAGTTAAAGCCCACTCTTAACAGAACGATTGCTGCCAGAGGCCGAGAGCTTTCACATGCCACCCAGGGTTTGAGTTAATGGACGCTGTTCTCCGATCCCCAGCCCCGGCACTTCCAGCGAGGTGAGTGCCTGGGTTCACTCGAGGTAAAGGAGAAGCTACCGGCCGGAAAGAAATCCCTGCCACTTCTGGCAGCAGCAGTCAGCTTCCAACATACCAGGACTGCCTTGTGCTGGGAAACATTTCACAAACAATTATGAGGAAGAGGGGAAAGGAGAAAAAAATTGGAAACCCTCGCTGTTCGCGAGCGCACATTTCCCACTAGCACGAGAGAGAGAGATTCAGGAGATGACATCACATTGTGTACTGTAAGTTGCCTCCTCTTATGGCTATACAGAGCATCAGCTTTCAAAAGCTCGCTGTTCGGACTGACATTAGGGAATAAACCAAACGAATATCTCCTGTGGAAGCATATTCAGCCACCTATCGGTTAGATACAGGCAGAATTTGGTTTTTACAAGCCATGGACTGGTTGAATGACTCCAAACCTGTTAAAAGTAGAGAGAACATCCATTGTGACGGTACCACACCCACATTTTCTGTACCCAGTTCAGAACAAAGGCAAAATCAACTGGCACCTTTCCTTACTCCAAACTCGATGGGAATTGCGGCCAAAATTCTACTTGACACAATAATCCTTTCACTCTCTCCATCTGGGAAGGGCGGAATGAAGAATCTACGGGAAACATTAACCCTTAGAATGCTGAAATAAATAAAAAAAATAGAAATTTAATTATGTTGTGCTGTAGAAAACCGATCATGTTGCGACTTGTTTAAAAGAGCTCCCCTGCGGGAGCTCTTTTACACAAGTTGCAACGTGATAGGTTTTCAACAGCTTTGATTTTGATATCTTACATCATTGGGTAACAATAGCTGCATTTAGCGCTCTAAGGGTTAAGCTTTTTGAAATCCCTCATTGGTTTCCTTACTTTTAGCTGAAATTCAGGGCTACTGAATAATTCATTTTGGTTCTATACGATGAGATCACAAGTTCTGTATAAAAATGAAGAATAAAAATGGCATAAATAGTACCATGTGCATTTATTATTGCCAGTCAGTCCCATGTCAGTTTGTTTTAATAATGCTGTTCTTGAATGACAGTGTGAACACACAAACATTTGCAGATTATTTTATCCACAATTAAAAGAACGAGCCCAGAAATTATGCCCATATTGCTGTGATAGAATACACAAAAAAAGCTTTCAAATCTGTACAATTACTTTCTTAATTAAATAAAGTCTACTTTGTGAGAGATCTTTTAAACACCGTGGAAGCAGGCCCACATCATGTTGCATAATGGCTTGCAACAACAAGTATTAGAGCCAGCAACAAGCTTTCTCACTGCTGCCAATGAGCATCTTAATGCCTGAAATGGTATTTAAAATATTACACTTGAGAATGTCTGCAACACACCCACTAGAACACCCTCTTAAACAGTAAAGCAATGTGTAAGCGCCTAAGGAAATTCAGCAATAAAATTTTCTGTCCAACCAAAGAATATTTAATATATCCATACACATGAATAAATAAGCTCACAATGTAAATGGTGCTTGTTTTTCAATGTGCACTTATTGAAACAGTGAAAGCTGATTTTTTTTTTTCCCCAGTTTATTTTAAAGTGAGGAGTGATAATTAAACTTCGTCTTGGCATCACTTCGTGTTCTCCTCAGTACTTTTTTCCGCTGGAGATGTTTAAGGTATGTCTGTGCCACGGAGCTAATGATACAACAAGCAAAATAACACACCGTGATGATCGGCACCGTCTGGAAAACCCAGGCAGCCCGATCTCTCCCTGTCGAGTGAAGACAAAGGGACCTCCAGTCAGCAACTCGTCTCTCTCTCTCTCTCGCTCTCTCTCTCTCTCTCTCTCTCTGACACACACCCAACTCCACGAGGCTGTTCAGGCTCACAGTCAGAGAAACAGGTACGATTCAACGACTAAAATAACCACCGAAAACACTCAGCTATTTTTAATTAAATGTCTGAAAATTTAACTGATTAGTAAGTTGTTTCCTCTTTTTTTTTGTCACAATCTACCCTCAGCCTCATACACAGAAGTGTAAGGTATTTTTTTTTTTAGTTAATTCTGTGCTTCTCCCTTAACTCTGGTGGGGTCAAGGAGTTCATGTTACGAGGAACAGAACATTTTTTTGATGGCTTTAACTCCTCATTACCCAACTCAGGCATTTTTCTGTTTCGTTTCCATTTTCGTAAGACTTCCATTTTCATGAAAAGAGTTAGCGTGGGTATTTCCTTCAGGATCTGGAGCGCTGCTGAGGGAGGCCGATAGCTGTCCTTTTGTTCCACAGTTTTGTTGGGTGGCAGTTGCTCCATGGCCTTGACAAGCACAGTCTCTCACCTGCCCCCCCCCGTCCCTCCCCCCCCAGTAGAGGCTGAGTCCTGGCAGCACGTGTGAGTCTGTGCTTCTCCCCGAGGCCCACAGACAGACTGCTGAGAGTATGACTCAGCGATCTCCCCGCCGACTCCGCGTCTGCTGTGCTCCCGCTCGCCTCCTCGCCCGCCCTTCTCCCCACAGCCTGAGCCCCCAGTTCACCGCGTCCAAGCCACGCGCACACTCCCGATAACCGCACACACTGACCGCGAAAAACCCCTCCGCGGGTGAAGTACCACACGGTAACTGGCTAAAACCTCCAGAGGTGCCCCCTTAAAGTCCGGCAAGAGCATCTTCTACCAACAGGTACAGAAGTGTCATGGGAGGCAACCTGCATGAGCTCAACTGCTGATAAAGTGGAGGGGGGGGGGGGGGGGTTTGTCCTCACAGAGGGAGGTAGAGGAGTCGGGCGGGGGCAGCTGCGCTTACCGTGGAGGACTCCTCCTGAGAGATCCTGGCCCTCTGAGCTTCCAGGTTCTCCGTAAAGGCTTCTGAAGAGAGGCTCCGAGTGAGGGGACAGCGCTGAGGGCCAGCAGCCAGGAGAGGCAGAGAGAGGGAGAGAGGGCAAGAAAAAAAAAAACAGGCATACACAAGTTACATCAACACTGCTTACCATTCAGAGACTGGGACGCCAACAAAGGAATCATCGGTGCCTCAGCCCCCTCCCTCTGTACAGCAGCTACGATTAGCACATGAAGCGCGCCCCCCCCGCGCACCGACAGCAGAGCGAGGATGAGGGGAGGGAGGGAGCGAGGGATGAAGTGCCAAACAGCCGTACAGTTCAGCCCAGGGGACGGGAATTTAGAGGGAGAAAAAAGAAAAATAAGTACAAGATGTACCGCAGGCTATTTCCTTAGCGCCTCAGAGGAAGAAAAAATGCACAAGGAGAACGAGAGGAAAAAAAAGAAAGCGACGGGGAAAAAGTTGTGGGTCTGGTGCGGGAGCGCATGCGCGCGTCTCCTGCCCTGCTCCTCTACAGCGCACCGGAGAGAAATGAATGACTTCTGAGAACTCTCACATTTATCACCAGCGGTTCCTGTAAGAACTGGTTTCGACCAATTAATGAGGAAGTGAGTCGTGCTTGTGTCATCACTGGCTGAGCGAAGGACCGCCCTGCCCTCTTGAAAGGAAAAGAGGCGGAGTGTTCGAATAAGACAGCCCATATTAGGAAAGCCCTTGGAAGATTGGGCCCCCCCAACTCTTCAGAAAAAAAAGATGGAGGAAAAAAAATGCGCAGGCATCGCTAGTGAGGCCCGTCCCTCCGCAGTCAGGAGTTAGTGATTAATCTCTGAACAAATACAGTACTATGGACCTTCAGTCCCTGCATCATCAAAACCATTGATAAAAGCATCTCAACAATAATATATGTATCTGTCCACCTCAAAAAAATAGAACATCCCTCAAGTCCTCAGATTTAAGTTCTTTTTTACTGTGTAATTTAATGTACAGTACAACCAGCTAATACCTTGCTTACTGTAAGTCTGTCATTTTGCTCAGTGCAAATACTTCCACACAATGCAGTAGTAAGAATCACCAGACCTCGTTTGGTATTTGGTAGCGTAGACAACAGAGACTGCCACAAAATAAACAAAGAAAGAAATGACCCCCTGATTACCAACCAGGGACGATGCAGCAAAAATCCCCGAATGAAAGTTTTCCTATAGGAACTGAGGCACAGTCACAATGAGTCACCTGAAACTACGTTATGGGATGCAAGTACCGTGAAATTTAAGAAAAAAAAAAAGTTATACATTTCTTCCCGCCTCCAAAACTTTCCAGAGCTCAGCTTTCTTTGTCCAACAACCGACCCAAACATATTCCATACAAATACAGAAAAAATGGCAGAACCACTCTCTTGACCTGTTTGTGTATAACCCTACTCTACATGGTAACGTTTTGCACATGAACACAGTGAGATTTAATCACTTGGTTGAGGGGAAAAAAAATTACAAATGCTAAACCACAGTCTTCTTCAGTTGCAGTGATAGCGGGAATTAAATTTCTCTCAAAATGACTTTACTTTCAGTGAGTAAGAGCGAGTCATAGTTGAAGAGTTACAAAGAGAACACCAGCCACCAAACCCCACAGTCAACGGCAAGCCTTCATGAACTGAAGATTGTTCCTTTTGGTCATTTACAGTTGTTTTTTTTTTGTCAAAACATGGTGCAGGAAATTTCTTAAATTTTCAGAAGAAGACCTCGCTGGTACGGGACGGATTCTGATTGTGCTGCATTTCCCTTTCCTGCTGCTCAGCTTCAGATATCATCATGAATGCCCTGGACAAAGAAACCAAACAGTATGCCAAGCTTATGAAAAATGTGAGTATCTGGAATCATCTTATTTGTAGAATGTGAATGCCTCTAAATGCATGCCATAGCATTCAGAAATAAATCTCCATGTTGAAATGAAGACCAATGCCTCACCTCCTGGACTATGTGAAATGATTTCTTAAATAAAGTTAGCCTTTTCATTTCATTTCTGCTGTCACCTGATATTTTGAATCTCAAAAAAAAAAATAGGACGCATTTCAATGTTGGAGAAATAAAGTTGATTGGAAAGTGATGCTGACGAAAAAAAATATCCAAACTCTGTTTGAGCTCCCCTTGGATTGTGGAAATATCATGTTGTTCACAACATAATGGGAAAATGCCAATCCTAAACCTTAGAAACAGTATGAAAAATCTCTATATAAGGGAATCTCTCTATAAGGGAAAAAATACGTAGCGGAGTGGCAATGTACAGTAAAATAAAACTGTACCCCAGCACTACCGAATTTTTTTGACTTTTATGCCAGTAAAATCAGCAGCAAAATTTTAAATTTTCATACCTTCAAGGGACATTTCGCAAATTTGCTCCTTAAAGAAAGGGGGGGAAGAAAGCATCCACAAGCCACTTATTTCTGAGTTTATCAAACAAGAGGACAATGCAACTCTGCACAAGGAAACAAAAATGACCTTTTTTTTAGATTTTTAAGAGCAAATGGTGGACAGAAGTGAGTATTAATTATTAATTAAATATGACTGCAATGCAACAGTAATTGATCGAGTTTAGCAGACACTTTCCAGGAATTTACATGTTGTAACAAATGACATAAATAAATCATGACAAAATGTTTTTCCTTTCAAAAGCCATTCAGTTTTACCGGTGAATAAAATGCCTTGCTTTTTCATTTTCTTTACTTTGAGAAATTGCAAAATATAGTTATACATAAAATGCACAGACATATTTTTCATGGCTATATGTGACTGCAAAGTGCATAAATTGTACGATAATAAATATAATTTGTTCAGTGATGATCGATGAATTTTGCAAATAAAATCATGCAATTCATATTTTGTATTGCTTAAACAAAAGCTCAAGTGCTTTCTTGGTGAGAGTGATGCCTTTTATCAGTAAGGAAAATGTGAGGATTATGGATTAATTGAAGTAAGATGAAATAAATAGGAATCCTTCAAGTACGTTGCAGATGACCGACAAACTGCTCAAGATAAAAATAATAAAAAAAAACAAACAAGATATTAAATGAACAAAATATGGTTACTTTTGAATAAGACACAAGTCAGATCTCATGTACAAAGTCTCATAAAATTTATAAATTCCAGATGTTGCTGTAGACAAAAGCTCTAGTCCGCTGACGTCCATCTGTAGATGAGAACATATGCGAATTTCAGTAAGTTAATAAATTTCAATCACATAATTGAAATTAAAAAAATTCAAACATGAGGTAAAGAATTGGATTTCCTTCCATTATAATGTAAATTCATTGCACTGGCAGGTCAATTTTCTTCAAGCTGTATACAACCGTGGTATTGTTAAAAAAAAAAAAATTTTTCTTCGGGTCAATAAATCCTGCATGGATTCCCGCAAAGAATCATGTCTGTTATACATATGACACATAAGAATGTCATTCATGTGTATGTGTAACACTCGTTTTAGTTTCAGCTCCTTGTCATGGCTTTGTAAGAATGTACAGAATTTGTACAAAGATAAGTGCTGCTACTTTCATCTGTCTTTTTATATTAGAATGGACAAAATGGCCAAAATTCAATAAATAACATGAAGGGAACTTGAATAGGCTTTTAAGATACAATACTAAGTTCTAAGTTTCAAAGAGACAGTGGAGCAATATGGAATTTTCGAGATGATATTGTAGAGATAAGCAGATAAAAAATGTAGACTGCCATACGAGGCAGACCTTTACAAACAGGATTTTTACATGTAAGTATATAGCATGATTACCATACCATACCATACCACTTTATTTATATAGCACATTTAAAAACAACAAAGTTGAACCAAAGTGCTGTACAGGTTAAAAGACAAAACAAACAAATAACACGTAAAAACAGAAAACATACATGGTGTCACATGAGCAGTCACTCAGGCTATGTTTTAAAAGCCAAGGAATAAAAATGTCTTTAGGCGTGATTTAAACACCTGCAGAGTGGGGGCTTGCCTAACATTCAGAGGCAGCTCGATTGATTGAATGATTAATTCAAAATGGGCCAAAATGTGAATTTACATAAAATCTATAAAAATGAAAGAAAATTGTGATGTTTATTTAGTGATGTTCATGTAATGTACTAGCACAAAATATTATCTGAATCCAAAATGCTCCTTATTTCCAACATATGGGAAAATCTAAAGCTCTACACACACAAAGTAGAAGAGGGTACTCGGTAGAGCACACACCTCCGCCACGCCATATATCTGTTCTTTTGGTTGCAGAATATGTTCCGCATCACTTCCCAAAATCTTCTTTGGACTACTACCTATCATCCTGCCAAATTTCGTGCCAAACCATTCGTAGCTTTTTTGAGTTATCCGGTCAGAAATATCACACAGATTCGCGTTCGACAGATATATTTTAATTCTTCTTGATCCAGAATCAAGAATATACTCTGGATCACTTCCAAAATTCAATCAACTCATCCTTGGATGACCACCTATCATCCTACCAAATTTCTTGCCAAACCATTTATAACATTCTGTATTATCCTTTTAACAGACAGGCAAACAAACACACAAACAAACAAACAAACAGGGGTGAAAACATAACCTCCTTGGCAGAGGTAAAAATGTTGAATCAACTCCTACAGAGTCTATTTGATCCCACTCCAGTTCTAGAATGGATTCTGCAGTATGTTATTTCCCACTGAGCACCTCACTGCGTACCAATCCGCTGTCTAAAATGTCTCAGAGGAATGCAGAGGTTGTATTTTTCTAAGGCTGATATATCAGAAACATGCCTGGAGCAGGGCTGGGGGGCACTTAATTCTGCTGATACAGAGCATCACATGAGCTCATCTGCTGCCTTCGCTCAGCCTTGAGGACAGACAGGTGACTCAGAATTGGGGAAGTCAGGTCCTCATATTGTGTTTTTCCAAGGCTCAGCAATGGCACAGTTTCAAGTTTCACACACATCCACAGATGTGCTGGTAACGAGGATAAAAACAAAAACAGGACCATCAGAACATCGCTCCACTGAAACACGCCATGGGCCAGAGACGGGACCCGTTACATCCGCAGCAGAAGACATGCTGACGATCAGGAGGGGTGACATCATCAGAATGCCACTTCTATTGGCCGTGATATTTGTCAGAATGAAGCTGTCATGGCAGTTCGGAGCGTCATGGCTCCTCATCCACAGATGACCGTGCTTCTCCACACTAAGAAAAAGATTTTACCTCTTTTCGTTTCTATATGGGGAACTCCATCGCAGAGCCCTCAAACAGGACAGGGACTTTTGAATCAAATCTGCCCTCCCACCCACACGCCACAAAGTAGGCCCTTCAAAGGGTTAAAAATGCGACCGTAACGTCTAGTTTAAATGAGCCATTACTTCCTGCTGCTGTAAAAGAAGAAAAAAAAAGATTGTCACATTTTTTACAGTTCATTTCCTTAAAACCAATTTCCACTGGCTGTAAGTCAGACTGGACCTTTGACATGGCCTGGGCTACAGCAGCCCCAAAAGGGTGACCAAACCATCGCCAGGCTAAGGAACAGCACGCACACACACACACGCACACACACACCAAAACTCACCAGGTTCTGATGGTTGGGTTTCTCATAACCAGAAGAAAAGTAACTCAAGGATCCCTGTAAAATCTCGTCCAAATCCACAGGCCTGATGATTCACAGGCTGCCCATAAGAACAACAGAGACTCAGGGGTCAGCATTATGAAGACCCTTGACATGTGTAAAGAAAAAAAAAAAAACATTTATCACACACCAAACTAATAACACGAGCAGTTATTGGCACAAACGTGTGTTAAAAAGGGTTACGTGTGCCAGGGTCGTGAGCCAAGCCTGGTTGTTCGCCCCGTCTCTCTGCACTTGCCAACATCAATTTTCTTTCATTACACAACAATGAAACTTTGCATCGAGGCAAAACAATCACTCATGGATTTCAACCAAATTACACTTGTATTTGTTGGCCTATAACAAAAGTCTTCACATCCTGTGATCTTCAGCACACACCAAATGAATTCACTGTGTCTATTAAATACCTGTAAAACAATCTTCCCCTCTGCTTTATTACTGAATGAAATTACACGTGGCAGAAATACAATGTGATTTTTACATGATGAACTGAAATAATGTTTACACTTTTTAACAGACGGCAAAGGCTGATGTAGTTAAAAAAATCATCAGTTACACTGATTTAGAGGCAGATCACTACTCAAACAGTACATATATCCGCTTGCAGTTTAAACATGACTTTCATTTACAATACGCGGTCTAAAGGACTCTATAAGAATGCAAACCCAAGAGACAGTGTGTTTGGATCTGCCAAGCAGTTATAAACTAACGTAACAGAACAGTTATGTATCTGACATATACTTAGTACAACACACCAACCATAGAATTCCCCTCCAGCTTTTTTTTTTTTTTTTTTTTTTTTTGGGGGAAACAAATTAATTTCAGCCGTCATTTGTGTGTAATTCAGTGCCATCCAGAATGAGACACGTTAGATAAAGGGGAACAATAAAATCTATATAAATTGAATATGAGGTAAATATTTTGAGGAAAGCTCCGGAGGCTCACCTCCAACATCAACCAAGGAATGGTTAGTTAGCCACAAAATTACTGTTTTGAAATCACCATCTCAGCCTTCAGACTTGTGAGGCTTGTATTGCACAGGCAATCCAAACTGATCCACCATATCATGAAAAATAGTCTTAAAAACCACTGTAAAAGAAAATTCAATCGTTATCCAAAAGAATGTGAAAATAGGCGGAAAAGAGTTCCTCGATCGTCCCAGGGAATTACATTTTAAATCTTTGAAAAGCTTCTTCCCCTTGTTTTTTTACATAAGAAGACCAAAATAATTGGGGGGGACCTTAAATATCAATGTTTAATAAAATATATAATTAATTTCCTGCATTATTTTAAGTAACAAATAGCTTGTCGGCATTCAGGGTGCCAATAATTTTTGAGGGAACAGTTTCAGAGACAAAGAATAGGCCAAGTCCTTTAATAAACTGCATTTAGAGTGAAGACTCTCCTTATGTAACCCAATTCAGAACAAGACAGCATAATCTGTTTCTGTGAGGCCAGACTGTTATATGTAATGTAAATGTAGTCAGGAAACGATTGAATTCTCCTTACGGGAATCCTGGAGTCCAACAGACTTCTACGCATCACACCGGGCCAGTGTGAATTGGGGCTGAGAGTGAGAGGTAAATATGCACAGAAGCTGATAAGTTTGAAGTCACATGAGTGTTGATCTCCGTGAAAAATAAAATAAGTCCATAACACACCAGTAAACAGTACATAGAGTGCTGTGAAAAAGTATTTGCCCCCAACTCCTCCTGAATTCCCATATTTTTGCATATTTTTAACACTAATGGTTTCAGATATTCACACAAAATTAAGAAAGGTGAAGAATTTGCTTGAAATTCAGTTTTTTAAATGATGATTTCATTTATTGAAGGAATCAGGCAGTCCGATATCTATGCTGTCCATCACCACTGTGAAAAGGCAGTTGCCCCCTTCGTCTTAATAACTGACTGCGCCACCTTAAGCTGCAGAAACTGCAACCAAGCGCTCAGTAACTGGAAATCTGTCTTTCACAGCGCGGTGGATGAATTTCGGCCCACTCTTTTGAGCACAATTCAGACACTTTGGAGGTTTTTTTAAAGTATGAACCACTTGTGTGACGTCCTGCAACAGCATTTCATTGGGGTTCAAGCCAGGACTTGATGAGGCCACTCAAAAATTTTAATTTAGTTTCTTTTGAGCCATTCAGGGCTGGCAGTGCTCTCGTGCAGCTCTTCTGTAAACTCCCAGATGAGGCATGGAGGTGCTCCAGGAGGAATGCGGAAGGTTGGCCACTCCTGGGAAGTTTCATCACTGTTTCAAGTTTTCTCCATTCAGAAATAATAGCGCTCATCATGGTGCTTATCTCTCTCAACGCTCTTCATATCATCCCATTCCCATCTCTTTTGAAATTTAGTTTGACCCTGGCATCATGCGCTGCTTGGAGAGACCTTTCAGTATACTTCATATGTAGAAAAGGTTCTATTTAAGTGATATTTAGATTCAACAGGGCTGGCAATCACCTAGCAAAGGTGCATTTGATCTAATTTAACTCAGGTATCAATTAAAATTGGTTGATTGAGTAATTAAGTGGCCAAACACTTTTTTCACTAAGGGCCAGTTGGTGTTTCTTCAAATAAAAAAAAGATCAATTAAAGACTATATTTTGTGTTCACTTTTGTTTCTTCGTCTTCGGTGAATTTATTTTGAGGATATGATATAATTAATCCTTTCATGCCTGCATAAGGAGATTTCCATGTTATGCTAATTGACTCCTCTGGCCGAATACAAATTTTTCTGTGTTTTTCGATTGCTGTAGGGTCCTCAATCTTACCTAGAGGGGCCGGAGTCGGGGCCGGCTTTCATTCCAACCGAGCACTTACACACTGGATTCAACTAATCAAGGTCTTCAGTAAAGGTTCAAATTCAAATTGATCATGTATCTCTGAATATTTCAGCTTCATATATATAATTTGCTACATTTTGCCGTAAATAAATGCATACAAGTTGTGCTGAAATGTATGAGCAACATTTAATTTTACAACAGTAGACATCACCTAAGTCGGAGTCGCATACGTCAGATTTTTGCCTGTCGGATGAAAATTCTGGTCCTACAGTAATGTGTTTCCAATTAAATCTTATCTAATAAGTCGGATTTTCTCTAAGTCAGATGGAATTCGCTGGTCCTTTTGAATCCGACTCAGGCAATTTCTATTGTATTTCATACCATAAAATGCTATGGTTAACTCAGAATTTAATAAAAACTTTGAGCACATCTGAATTGGGTATGAGTGGTCTTCATTAACTTGGGCAGAGCTTGTCATGTTTGATTTCGTAAAAGCTGCGAGTCAAAGGGTTGAAAGTGAAAAAAATGCAAAAATATCAAAAGTCAGGGATGGATCAAATACTGTTTTTCACTACACTGCATCTAACTGTTTGACATTTTGGGTTTTTTCCATTAAAAAAATTGCATTTTCCAGGAGGCAGTCCAGCATTTGCTTACCTTTGTGTTCCATTCATGTGTTCTCCTGCATGGTCTATGCTGACAATGGCCAAGGCATTTCAGCTAAAAATACATCATAAACCTACTTTTACTATTTACTGTATTTTGGGTCATTTTGACCCAAACACCACTTGAGGGTTAAGAGAATTTTCAAAAGATGCGCTAGCGGTAAAAAGCCGATATGTAACAGGAGAGGAGAAGCAGATGGAAGTGAAGTGAAGGCCTGGATGGCTGGTCTGGTCACACCTGAGTCAGTATGGGCCAGGGCTGATTCCGGGGGATGATCAGCGGGGCTTCCCAGTGACATCATCTCACAAAAATTAAACCTATCCTGACAGAGCTCCCATAACTGATGGGCCAATCAAATTTGGGTGCCGTGGCCATCTGTTAGTGAGGGGTCAGGGAACGAGGCTTCGCTAAAGACCTCAGCATCAAACAAAGAAAAGCTGGGGGGAACTGAGATCATGTCTATATTGAGGGGGTATGACTCCTCTCCTCAGGTCTGCGGGGACAGGGCCAACCGAACGCTACCCCTGGGTGCCCACTGCCAGGAAGGAAGTAGTAATTAGTTCAGTGATTTCCCCGTCACATAAAGCGCAGTCTGTGCGCCACAGGAGGAGGGCTGTTCCAGCCTGGAGGACTGAGGTCAATGGTGTGGTGTGAGATCGGGCTCAACCCCACTCTCCAGCCGGACAGGGGGCCGTTTCAGCTGGTGTGGAGGGAACCAGCGAGCTGCGGGTGTATGTAATGTATGTGTGTGTGTGTCAGAGAGAGGATTTGTGTCTGTGAGTGTGTGTATGAGAGAGAATGTGTGTGTTTGTGTGTGTGAGTGGGTGTATATGAGAGATTGTGTGTGTGTGAGAGAGCATGAGTGTGTGTGTGTGTGTGAGTGGGTGTGTGAAAGAGGATTGTGTGTGTGTGTGAGAGTGTGTGAGAGAGGATGTCTGAGTGTGTGAGGGAAAAACAGCAAGTGTGTGTTACTAAGTGAGAGGCAGAAAATTGTGCCTGCACACGTGTGCATGTGTGCATTGGGTAGGACGTGTGAGAGTTTGGGTGTGTGTCTCTGGGAGTTTTCCTGGTTCTCTCCACATCAGTCCCATCAACACCACAGTATGAGAATGACTCAGTGTCCGTGTCTGATAGGCCACTGCTACCTCAGCGCACTGAAGCACGATGAGTGAAACCACACTATCGTATCACCAGCACCAACACACACTTCTGTCACGGCAAAAAAATCAACCCAAACCCCCGAGAGTTACCAGTCAACACTCAGAACCCCTGAGAGTTACCAGTCAACACTCAGAACCCCCGAGAGTTACCAGTCAACACTCAGAACCCCCGAGAGTTACCAGTCAACACTCAGAACCCCCGAGAGTTACCAGTCAACACTCAGAACCCTGGCCTGGAAGCATTTGGTTCATCAAACTGTCTTTTTACAATATTGCTTGTGCCCCCTATTTTGTCGTGGTAAGACCTCTCAACATCGTTATCACGTTAAGTAATGAAGCACAAATTAAACTTTCACAGATGCCACCAGATTGAATCAATGATACTGTTGAAACGAGGTTGTGCACTGACCACCATAATCGGCCACGGAAGTGTGATGCTGGCAAATGGCTCCAAGGAGGACCTCAGCTAGTGAGGTTATCCGTGTTAGTACCATAGAACTGTCCCCCTGTGCAGTTTTATGGTAGTTCAGCCCTTAACAGCCACCATGGCATGATTCAGAATGAAATCAAATTCAGAATTAGAGTCCCATAAAGTCACACGGACAAGATTTGACTTTTACTGTACAGAATCTAAACCTCCAGCGCAGAGTAAAATGGGTTCTGTTTCAGAGATGATCTTAGTCTTAGTTCTGCACTGTAGAAAAGAAAAATCCTAATGAAAAAAATGGTTTTAAATTGAGTTTATGACACTCACAGCCTCCATCTTGTAGAAGAGAGTGAGAATGGCAAAAAACTGAGAAAAGACTTTACAAAAGAAATCAAAAACATGGGAGTTCTTGGCTCAACACTCTTCAGAGATTTCAGGCCAAATCCTGTCAGATGCCCTCTCGTTTACGAGTACACTTGTTTTGAAGTCATAACTACAACAAGAAATCCAGTGTACATCTTATATTGTTCTTCAGAGGGATAACTTTCACTAAAAGTAAAATGATGATTCTTAAAAAAGACATAAAAACCAGATGATTGAAAAGATGTCATCATAATGAGGCAAAAATTACATACAGTATAATGAATATTTACATTATTTTTTTTTTTAGAAAAATGACATAAGCATTAAAAAACCTTTAAATTATAAAAGTATTTTATTACAAGTCCAAGTATTTTAATTTAGCACATGCTCTCATAAACACACAGTACGTGTATCTGAAAAAGGATGTTTGAGCAGAATTCAATACAAAAAAAAAAAAATCCCAGTTTTTGCTAAAATGATATTTTAACCAAGTATTATGAAACTGTATATGAACAGGTGCTACAGTTAGAATTGCACCAGACTTTGCCGGAAAATGATACTGCGAGAGCTGGTGTTGTTATTGTGAAGTTCATCTAAGTGGGACATTGTGTTCTCAGGATATGAGTAAACATGGTCAGAGATAAGGACCCTCATGACAAATGAATTCACGTCATTAATAGTTTCTTAAGCTCACGGAATTGCACAGGCACAGACAGAATGATGTCATCATCATGGGAGAGTCTGCTCTGACAAACAGGTTTCACAGCCACTTACTACTGCTCATAGTGTCAAGTCAATACGCAGAAGTATCGAGATCCGTCACTGGAACCAACTAATTCACTCATTTTGAGCAGCAATGATAGCGCAACAATGAGGGAAAGTTTAGACTGACACAACAATGCTGCGAGGTCCGTAAATATTTGGACAAGGACACAAAATCTATGAAGCTTTCATTCCTGAGAAGTTAATTCCACATGGATATGAAAACTATAAAATGTATGAGCTGATTTTGAGAGTACTTGCATCCATCCTGACTAACAGCCTGTAAAAATAGTTGTCCCCATCCAAAGTCTCGTGGATTTCATTTCATAGCTCTCACACTGCTGTCAGAAACCAAGTAAAGGAAAGAGGGATTTCTCATTCGAATTAAAATGGTATATGCAACTTTTCATCAATTTTGATGAACATCAATTTTTTGGGCGGCACGGGGGCGTAGTGGTTAGCACTATCGCCTCACAGCAAGAAGGTCATGAGTTCGTATCCGGCCTGGGGCCTTTCTGTGTGGAGTTTGCATGTTCTCCCCGTGTTCGCGTGGGTTTCCTCCGGGTACTCCGGTTCCCCCACCCACAAAAACATATACATCAGGCTAACTGGAGACACTAAATTGCCCATAGGTATGAGTGTGAGAGTGAATGGTGTGTGAATGGTGTGTGCACCCTGTGATGGATTGGTGAGCTGTACAGGGTGGGTCCCTGCCCTTCGCCCAGAGACAGCTGGGATAGACTCCAGCCCCCCTCAGGACCCTAGTGAGGAATAAGCAGGTATAGAGAATGGATGGATAAAGTACATATTTCTTACAGCATCGGAAAAACTCATATATCACCATTATATCAGGATTGTGTCTGTAAAGGCAAACACACAAAATTGTGCACCATGAGCATTATGGCTGTTTTTTAAGGACACACTGGGAGGGATGAGGGGGGACTGGAAAAACAAATGTGTCAGAGTGGAACAAGCCGGAAACAGTCCAGCGAAGCGACCCCGAGGGACCAAAGACTTCAGGAAACTTTGAAACAGGGCTGAAGTGTTCACAATCTAGTGTGAAAATACAATGTTAAAAATTCAGTGTGTTCTCTCCTTTAAGCTTTCCCATCCGCCTCAGCACCTTCGCTGTTACGGCCTCCTGCACACAATCACACACCAATCGCATTTTTTTGCCAGTATATAACACACTGACTTAATGGCCAAATTCTACGGAGTACTTCAAAAACAAGCTGGGAGCCTCATAATAAATCATCCAGTTTCCAGACACACAGGAGCAACAGTCGCCTCAAATTTTTTCAGCGTGGGCAAAGCAGTTGAACAAACAAGACGATGAAAACAAGAAAAAAGGTCAACTTGTTATGGGTTTCGTTCAATATTAATAAAAAAAAATAAAAAAACAGCGCAGCCCATACGTTTTTGGACAATGAAGCAATTTTTGCTCTCTTTGGTCGGCACTCCGACACATTGGATTTCATAATAATGAATGAGGTTAAAGCACATGATGTTTTAATTTGTGGGGAACCGCATCTACGTCCGAACCATTTAGGAATCGCGACATTTCTAAAGTGAAATGGGCTGAACTGTTAACACTCTTATATGCTGAAAACCCGACCCTTCCCTGTCTCTCCAGCGGCTTCACTCGCCCAAACACAGGTCTGACGACACACTCGTAGGAAGGTCAATGCCACCATTGTAGGAGAAACTGTTGCTTGGGAGACTGTTCCCTCAACTCCAGGCTTACTCAGCTATGAGTAACATAATCCAATGCCCTCTGACAGCCCATTCACGATCTCCTCTTTCCCTGCATTCTCTGGTCATTAGAGACCACTGGGTCTCCTCTCCAACATGTACCCATCACGAACAGTGCTGAACAACTGATTAAAAGCAACTCTTAGGGCGCTGAATGTAACTATTATTACGCAATGATGTAAAATTTCAAAATCAAAGCTGTTGAAAACCTATCAAGTGGCGACTTGTTTAAAAGAGCTCCCGCAGGGGAGCTCTTTTAAACAAGTCGCCACTTGATAGGTTTTCAACAGCACAAGATAATTAACTAGAATATTGCAATTTCGGAAAAAATTGCGTGGGTGTGAATACTGAGCTGTTTACTCACCAGCCTGTGATCGTGCTGCACGTTTTGATACCTTTGATACCTTTCGAAAAACGCACGAAAATGGCGGAGATGAATATTATAACTAGGAAATTTCACACAAGAAATTTTGAATGTGCCTGCCACTTGCCCCCAAAATTCACCATAAATGCATAACTCTCATCCATGTTTACTAACTGACCTTTCCAGCTGACCCTCTGCGCAAACACACAAGCATATACAAGTGACACAAGTTGAGTGTTAGAGAGAGGCAGAAATCCATGTAAGACCACATACCTGGGCGAGAAATGAACTTTTCTTTTCAGTTGTCAGCCAGGCAACCTAGAGAGCTTTTTAGGCTGCCAAAAAGCATTTTAGGTAGTCAAGACCATATACTGTATTTTTAAAAAAAACTTTTCTGATTGACCAATCACAATGTCTTTCAGTTACTGTGGAAAGTTTATACTTCCTGGAATTGGATAAGAAACATGTCAATCAATACATCTTTCCCGGGGAAGTTTCACGAGGGCGTGAACTATAAGTGTGCGTGAAGCAGATGAGCCTAAGTGAATAACGGAGTGATTGGCTGTAAACATGAGCGCTTAAGTTGACTCTGTATGATCTTGGCTTGCTGGTGAACATTCAATAAGTGATCCGGGTGCGCCATCTTGTGAGAGCATAGTGTAACTGCGTGCATAAATACAGCAGCTCCATATCCGCTGGCATCAACATCTGCACAGACGGGTTACGGATCGGACAGGAACGAATGTAAGAAAATAAAATAAAAAAGCCCACTCGCACGTACGAACTCAAGCCATGAAAACCATAGTTGAAACCAGTGACCACAGAAATCGCGACACAGTACAAATTTTATTTCAACTGTGATTCCACATTAGTTCTTTCAAAGTTTTCATGACGGAAATAAAATGACTTCTGTTCATTTATTCATTCACTCATTATTCCTCGTAAATTATCTACGGTACGATGGGCTATTTGCATTGTTTTAATGATTTTTTTTTCTTCCTTTCTTACAAGAATGGAACACAGTTTAAAAAAACATACTATATGAGACAGAGTTTTTAAGGATTGAAAATATTTTAAATTTTCATTTGACTAAATTAACAGACTAGAAGGGACCACTGGCAGCCTACATCTAACTCCTAGTTATTGCGCTGTCAGCGCTTTGTTTTCGGCAAGCTGCGTTTGTTCTCAACTTAGCTCATTTTTTTTTTTTCCCTCAGCAGCCTTTGTCAAGAAAACTGCAGGGGAACACTTCAAACGCTGAAATACTTATAGGGAAACCGTAATTCAGTCGCGCTATTAATTGTTCGGTTTCTGAAACTAGTTCTTGATATTTTAGGAGACTAAGCAGTAATTAACATTGTTCACTTGCTCGCCAGATAAAGTAAGGTTAAAGAACTTGAATGGGTTTGCTACAAACGGTAACTCAGGCATGCTTACCTGCGAGATATAATCGCATGCATTTGTTCCTGTGATAGCTCTTCCGTTATCTGCGCGAATATTCCTCGGAGGTTTCGCTTGGCAAACGGATGCTGTTGACTGAGTGAGCCTATGTTGAGTGAAGACATAACTTTTGGTAATAAACGTTGCGTTTGACCAACACTAGTTTTGCTAAACAATAATTTCATTTAAGGCGGACTGCAAACAGTGGTATATCGCATTCATTAACATATGTTTCTATTTTTGACGTTGCATTTCTAGCGAACGTTTCTTTCCGTTTGATTTTTCAACAGAGGGCTGTGCCAGGACTGGTCTCCTAGCAACAGTAAGACAAGCAGATAACCGCCACACACACAGAGCTGCTGTGTCACTCAGTCAAAGAAATCCTCGTTAGCGCTCACCTCAAACTCCTGCTTCTCAGGCAAAAAACGTTCATCCTGTCACCAATATAACCACATCATTCAAGGCAGGAGACTTTGCTGAGTGTGTGGATGTCTTTTTTTTATTTCTCTGAGTGATATAATGTTGGATTTATAGGGATCTGAAAACTGCGTCCGTTTGCTGTTCTCCCAAAATTTTTGCATGAATTTTGAATGGAAAAGATAGAGAAATTCGACGTGCATCCTGTCGCTTGGGGGCGCCTAGAGTCTCAACCCTTTGTCTGTTTTCTTCCAAAGTGACATTTTTCAGGTCTGCACAAATTGTCCTACGTTTTGATGTAGAATTTGTGTGTGTACGTTGGAAATTGTGGCCGGGGGAGCGATAACAAATTTTTTTTTCCCCCGACTCATTTTTTTGCCTCTCTCCACTCTAAATCCTAGAGTGTGCGAACATTCCGCCCATTGATTTCTATGGGGAAAATTTGTCGGAAAAATGCGAATATCGCAGAAAAAATTTCGGTTACGGATTTCAAGTGTCATAGCATAAATGTCCAGATCGAGCCGAATGTTTTGATTACTTTCGTGTGTGGGCTGCATTAATTTTCTTAAAACGCGGCGGAATAATAAGAATAATAAAAATAATGAAAATGGCGGAGATGAATATTATAGTGTGTGAATGCTTTCAGCATTCACACCCAATTATATATTTCTGAAAAATTTATTTCAGCGCTCTAAGGGTTTATTCACTGTGGTACGAGCTAAGGACAAATGCCCCAAAAATAGACTCATTCAATTTTTTATTTTTTTTTGCAACCCATTCAATGCTCTAATAAGCCAGGAGAAATGGGAAACGCACTGTATGTAGGCTGTTCTTCGCAAATAGCATTTTTTGCTGAGCAGAAACAGTATCTGACAGAAAGGTTCAATTTCAAGAGTAATTTGAAGGGTACTGTGTAACATACAGGGCAAAACTCTCTTGCCTGTCTCTCTCCCTCATCCCACACAGCAATCTTCCTTCATTTTTTTTTTTGCAGTTAATGGTATTTTTTCAGCCATAGATCTCAATCCACAAGAGACAGTGGATGCAGCAGCCATTTTTACATAAAATATCCATAATTTATTCTTCTCTATGTTCACTCCAAATGGGAGGGAACATCCAGAAACAAATGTATTTAAATAAAAGACTTGAAGAATTCCAGCCTTATGATTCATGCAACTCATTTAAATTCATTTAAAATATGGAACTCAATACTATCCTTCACACCAATTTAGAAAAGCTCATATTCTTTTTTATAATGAACAAGAGCATGGGCAAAGCCAAATTATCTCAAGATTTGATGTTTACTTCAGGCCAAGCCTTGGAAATGCAAAGCACAACACCTAAACTCTCCTTACCCTGAAACAAGACACATTTATAAATGTGCTATACAGCCAATTGGTAGACCAAAACAGTGCTTGATTCAATAAACAAAAAAGACCAACCTCAACAATATACAGTTTGTACAGTGCAGTCAGTCTCTACTTGAACAGCGACAGTTTTTGCTATGTGGCTTTTGGTCTCATTTGTGGGTACCCACATGGTAACTATGCAGGAATAACGACTCTTCTTGATCGGTATCACTGTCCAAATTTGTATGGATTGGACAGTCGATGAGCTACCAATATTGCCAGCCTTTCCTGTATATACTTGGCCGGTATCTTTCAGTTTGGGATCTGAGTTTGTATTGACTGAAGCAGTAAGCTAATCTGAAACTGTGAAAATTCAGCAGCTGCGAAGCACAGGCAGACACCAAAGCAGTGGAGTACACTCAGAAACAACGAAGCATGTAAAGGCAGCTGAGTATGCATGTCTATAAAGGTCGCATACATAATGCATTAGGATAAGGATGGCCAAGCTCAACTGCACATCAAGTGCCTACCGATTTGGGCAAATGTCACTAACACTGATGTCAGCTGTGCAATGAAATTTCCAAAAAGAAATGAAATTTCACTGTAAAACTGGTTCTCAGAATACCACCACAGTAAACTGGCAGGAAATGAAAAGCCAGTGAATTAGAAATTTAAATGATTCGCCATGAAACAGGAAGTTGATATAACTCGCACATACATTGTTGAATCGGACCCAAATTTCACGGTTTATAACAACCTTAGCACATTTATGTGCCAGTATCTGGTTATAGTCATAGCGCCACCCACTGGTAAAAGGAAATGACATGGTTTATATTTTGATGTACTGCTCCTACTAGTTACATCAGATCCACCCACAATTTGGTTCGGAAAGCACTGAGACCTTGTTGATGATTTGTCATGAATACTTAGATTTTTTTATCGTTTGGCGCTGCCCTGGCAGTACAGTGAACTTCAGTGATTCATAATGATACAGGAGGTTGTTGTAAACGGCGCTGGGGTGAACAAAAACTCATCAAACTTGACATACGTATGAGTCGTGGCAAAAAATTATGTTTTATGGTCCTTGTGCATGGACAAGGCAAAATGGCTCAGTAGCCCCCCAAGAGAACTGCAAGAAAGCAGCCCTGAAGCAGGTTTTACCTAAAACAGGGGTGGGGAACCTTCTCCAGAAGGGACCGGTGTGGGTGCAGGCTCTCATTCCAACCAGGTAATTACACACCTGATTCTGCTTATCAACGTCCTTGGTAAAGATTCCAGAGGTTGATCAGGAGAGTCAGGTGTGTAGCTGCTGGGTTGGAACGAAAGCTGCACCCACACCGGCCCTTTCTGGTTAAGCTTCCCCTCCAATGACCTACAGGGAGAAAATCTGGTAGGCTCATGTAACATTCTAGGACACACAAAAAGCCTATTGGGCCCACATGCTAAACCCAACAGGGAGTCAGCCATTTTTATTTTAAAACCCCTTTACACAGATATAGACGCCGGTGTCCGTAGATTCTGAAATTTAATTCCTAAATAATTCTATATTAGAATTTCCAAATGTTTTGCTTCACAGGAAAAATTTTCTACAGTCTCTGTGATACATAAATTGAGATATAAAGCCTAAATAGGCTGGTGCATAACAGGAAAAACTGGCATTATTTGTATTCTAAGCAAAGGGGTTAATGTGCCAATTTTGTGCAAATTTGGCCATTTATAGTTATTGAACTCAAACAAACTCTTCCTAAGGCATAATCCAATTGACATCAAATTTGTGCCGTGCAATTAAAAAACATTCACAATGAAAAGTTATGAAAAGCTTGAGTTCTCGTGATACAGTGTGGCTGTGGCATCATGGTGAATTTCAATGTTTTGCCATGAAACAGGAAGTTGTTGTAACTCTGAAATACATTGTCTGATCTGGCTTAAACTTCACAGGCTTGATAACAGTCACATCCTGAAAACATCTACATGCTGATGCGAGCTTGGGTGTAGCCAGGTGGCTCCATAGCACCCCCGACTGAAGATCACGTGGGGATAAAAATGCTTGGACATTCATGAAGTTTGGTAGGATCGCTGGTTTCATCAAGCTGGATTTTATGTGTTTAATTTTTTTTTTTTGCCAAACAGGAAGTCAGCAAATTTGCATTTACTGCATCCATCTTCAATTTACGAACACATTTTTGAGGGCTTTAGGATGCGTAAAAATTTGTGAAATGTGGCACCCAGGTGTTTAAGTGCATCTAAAATGGTTTTGAATTTTTTTAATGCCCTTGTGTGCATCATAAAGTTTTTTTGTGTGTGTAAAATGTGTGCATACCCAGAGAAAGTTCTCTCTCCCACACAACACACTACATGAGAGCGGCCAGAAACGCCCCGATAACATTCCACCATTCTGCACATCGACCGGTTTTATCACAAATTTAATTTTTGCGCTAGGCAGCTAGTTTTGCTTTTTTACAAAAACATTTTGCTTTCAAAACTACGTATAGCAGTTGGTCTCCTTAGTTCCTTAGAGTGTTGATTGAAGAGGACATGATGCAACACAGTAGTAAATGTGCCCCCATGACAACTTTTTTTGATATGTGTTGCGGGCATCAAATTCAAAATGTGCACATATTTTTCAAAAAACAATAAAATATCTCAGTTTCAACATCTGGTATATTGTCTTTGAACTATTTTCAAATAAACATAAAGTTCACATGATTTAAAAATCATTGCATTCTGTTTTTATTTACATTTTACATAGCGTCCCAACGTTTTGGAAATGGGGTTGTATTTGCCCATGCAGTCTTTACCTGAGTGGTGAAGCCATTGCCATCTCTATGTCTGAAAGACTTTTTAAACTCAGTCATGTTACTGACCTGCTGCCAATAAACTTATTTGCAGTGAGTTCCACCAGGTGTACTTTTCAGCATCATTCATTGTTTCCAGTCTTTTGTGGCCTTTGTCCCAACTTTTTTAAAATGTGTTGCTGGCATGAAATTCAAAAGGAGCAGATGTTTTAAAAAGGAAAATGAAAATTCTCCGTTTCAATGTTTGATATGTTGTCTTTGCACTATTTGCAAGTAATTATCGGGTTTAAATGATTTGCAAATCATTGCATTCTGTTTTTATTCACATTTTACACACCGTCCCAACATTTCTGGAAATGGGGTTTTAGTTAGACTGAGCATTTCAAAAATGACAGGACAGATTTTCAGGTCCTGAAATGCATTTAACGGCATGAAGTCGGCTCTGTTTGAAATCAATCACTTATAATTTAAATTTAATAACTTTATATTTACGGATATTTGTCAGATTAACCAGTTTCAGATTTCTGTACGCAATGCAAGATGAGGAAAACATTGGAGAATAGGGCAAAATATTTTCAAATGAACATTTCATTAATTGAACAGAAAAAGGTAATGAAAAACCAATATCACCCATGTCAGTAAGTAGGTGCCCACTGAACATACAAACTTTAGCAGTATCATCTGCAGCCAAACACTTCTGCTAAATGGTAATAAGCCTTTCACATCACTGAGGAGGAATTCTGGCCCTTTGTTCTGTGAAGAATTGCTTTAATTCAGCTGCACTGAACCGCAAGTTTTAGGTCCTGTCACAGAATCTCAATAGGCTTTAAGTCAGGACATTAACTAGGCCCCTCAATAATCTTAAGTTTTTTGTCATCCATTCAGAGGTGCAATTATTACAGCACTTTGGTCTTTTTCCTGTTGCGTATCCTATTTTCGCTTGACATTCTGATGATGGAACGATGACTGGACGCTCTCCTACGGGATTTTCACACCATCACAATGCCACAACCATGCTTTACTGTTCAGATGATATCCTCACTAAGGAATTCTATATTTTAAAAAAGTTCACCTTCAACTCATCAGTCCGCAGAACAAAAACCTGAAAGGATTGAGGGGTCAACCAGATGTTTCTTCGGCAAATGTGACTGGAGCCTTTATGATTGTTTATGTTATGGTTGGCTGTAGTTTTTGTTGTTCCAAGTGGTAACACGCACATCCAAGTATTACAACAGGTGCACGGCAAAAACTACTGCCAAAACTGAAAATGAAATGTCCGCACACTTTAAAATCAACTCACAATAATTTATTGTACAACAGTTTCGGCCAATGTGGCCTTACGGCCGAAACTTTGTACAATAAATTATTGTGAGCTGATTTATCAGTGTGCGGACATTTCATTTTCAGTTTTGGCAGTAGTTTTTGCCATTCAGCTCACCCATGGATGTCATTGTTTCCCCACCTCATGCTAACGGCAGAATTATGAGCCCTGGGGAGAGCTGAGCCGAGCAAGGCCAGCGTGTCCCTGCTCAAAAATAACTTTTATCACGTCACACTTTATGTGCTCTGTGAGGAATTTTTGTCGGCTCCAGGGAAGTTTCAGTCGTTGGAGGTTTTCTTTAAAAAACCTTTTCTTTTCTTTACTGTAGTTAGAATTGGCTCTGCATATATAAATATATATATATATATATATATATATCGTCGGCCTGCTAATAAAACCTTGTATCTCCAAATTTGATAAGAAACAAAAACTCGTATGTCCACGATAATAACATAAACATTACAAAATACATTCTTGGAAGAAAAATAGTCATTCTACCCGAACACAGCTCAACTGCCTTCTTACATGCAAAATTAAACATTTTTTACGCTCTCCTGTACAGTTTATCATTTTGAGAATACGAGGTCTTATCAGCAGGCTGACCATATATATATATATATATATATATATATATATATATATATAGGGGAGAGTGGGGTGATTTTTGCCAGGGGGAAGTAGTGCCACCCCTTGTTTCTAGAAAACCATAGAAGAAATTGGTCATGTAACCACATATTTTTTAAGAGCCATCCATTTTACTCATCCTCCAAAGAGGAGAGACAGATGGCATGAGAGGTAAGCCCATTTTAGCTCAAAAACTGTTTTTTGCCTTTCAAAGTAAAATTTCTGTGATCAAGGTTTTTTGATTGTGTCTGAACAATTTTAGACAAGTTTGAAAACATTTCACGTTTTAGTGCTTTAGTCGGCTATACAATGAGTTAATACAGTTAGCATGATGTTAGCTCTAAACTGCTGGATCATGCTAGTTTTTCAAAATTGTGGGGCTGGGCTGATTTGTGCCAAAGGGCCTGGGTTAAGTTGTGCCAGTGGCACAACTCACCCCCACTTATGATTATTTTCAACATATTATTTTATTGTAATTGTATATTGTATTCTTACATTTTATCACTAGAACTATGACATCCAGACCCAAACACCCACAAACCCAGACCCACAGGCACACCCAAACCCTGACACCCACACAACCAGACCCAAATACCCACACACCCAGTCCCACACACCCAGAGACACACCGACACACCCACCCTAACAAATCCACACAACCACACACCTAGAACCCAGCAAAGAAGGGACAAGAACAGCTGGAGAAGTGAGGAGATGGGCATGCCTCATCAGTGTTTGATTTAGTGTTTTCCCAAAAACTAGAGGATATAACTTTTGCCAATAGTTTAATAGGGTGACGATATCTAAATAAACCTTAAATGAGTAATTTTGCATTGAATTTGTCTTGCTTTTATATAACATTACAGTTTATGAGATTAAAATGTTCTGTTTTACTTCAATAATCACTGGCACAATTTACCCCAACGTATTCTCCCCAGAGGCACAACTTACCCCGCACCGGGGGCAATTTGTGCCACGAGACCACTTTTTTTCCGAAAGCTATATTTCTGAAACAGTTTATTTCAGATCCAAAGTTATTGTTCCCAGGGATGCACCACATCCTGAAATATATCTACATACTTAAGTTGGAGGCATTACTGTCATGGCCTCACTTTAAAGTCACTTTGAGTAAAAACTGGAACAACTCACCCCACTCTCCCCTATATATATATATTGTTCGGCCTCCTTGCCTGGGGTTGTTGCTGTTTTCATCATTCTCTCTCTCTCTCTCTCTCTCTCTCTCTCTCTCTCTCTGGGCTGCGCCGCAGGTTGTCCGTCGTGAGTCGGACTGCAGCTAATTGCGCGTCCTTTAAATGGAAGCAGCTGAAGCAGACTTGGCCTCGCCTTGGTCTCCCTTACGTCCAACATGACTATATAGCTTGTTGTGTGTCCATCCTTGTTAGAGCTTGTAAAAATTGTAAACTTCATCATGTACCTTGTTGTGTTTAGTTAATCCTTGCAAGAGCTCGTAAAAAATGGTAAACTAAAGAGCTGTCCTGGTAAAGCTGCTTTCACACCAGACGCGAAACGAATTTTTCTCACGACAGATTACATTCAAAGTCAATGCAAAGACGCGAATACACGCGCGTGTATTCGCGTCTTTGCATTGACTTTGAATGTAATCTGTCATGAGAAAAATTTGTTTCGCGTCCGGTGTGAAAGCGGCTTAAGGGGGTCGAGGAGAGTAGACTTTCTTTTATGCATCCTTTTCTCCTGTTTTTCTGGTTAGGTAGTTAGGTAAGTGGATTCTTCTCTCTCCTTTGTTTCTTATTGAGGTAAGAGTTTGGGTTATGTAGAGGAATGTTTTGTTTGTTATTTTGGCCTGCGCTTTCTCTGACGTTTACTTTATTACTTGTTTGTAAAAAAAAAAAAAAAAAGAATAAATAAAACAGAAATAATGGACTGCATATTTGTTTGTTTGATCTTCCCTGGGAGTGAGCAAGGAGAAGGTTGATCTTATGTTGTTCTTTGGTTTTCCCTTAGGGCGGGTGAACCAGGGTAGCCTCCTTTATATTGTTGGAATGGTTTTATTTCAGTGATGCGTAGAGCTGGCAGTAATTAGACCTGGTGTGCCGATCATAATTTAACCTAATTATTAACTTACTTGTAGTTAATTGGTTGGTTGAGCAACTGAGCAAGGAAGTGGTTACTTTTCACACAGGGCCAAGCAGTGTTGGATAACGTTTTTACTTCAAATTTTTGCTGAAAACTGGATTTTAGAGTTACTCAGATTGTCTTTGTCCCACACAAAATTTTGTTTGAATGTGTAAAACATTTAACTTTGACAAACATACAAATGAGAAGTAATTAGTAAGGGGGTGAATACTTTTTGCTGGCACAGAGAAGAACGCTTAGCGTATTCTCGAAGCTTGTGATAAGACACAAACAAAATTCCAGTTTTTTAATCTAAAGAAAAAACAGTCATCTTAGGAATGTGACTCAGCTTCCAGACAGGAGATAGGGCCAGTAGATAAGGCTGATTTACAAAGGCTGGGAAGAGCCATTAAAATTTAACCAATGGTTTTGCATCAAAATACCAAACACCAGTGTGTTTCAGTGTGCTCCAAACAATGGTAACCAGTATAACACCAGTGTGTTTCAGTGTGCTCCAAACAATGGTAACCAGTATGACTGAAAAAGGATTATTTTGCAGTGCCTCCTCCCGTCCCCATTTTCATAAACTGAAAAGACACGTCATGATTACTGCATTCACTCCGTGTTAGGCCAAGTTATTACCAGCAAAATGTTGAGAAAACCCACATCCTCCTTTTGTTGTTTTTACTCAAGACATATAAACTTTGAGAGTACCTTTTTGTGTTATACAGATATTAAGATTAATTAAAATAATGAAAAAAAAAATATCCCTTCAGCTCTTAGGAAAAAAGTTCTCATATTAATTCACAAGAATAATGCAATATATCTGTACAATAAGCAAATCCGTTGTGGTGAAGATAACAAAAATATTTGGAAGCATTTAAGTGTATAAATATGAAAGGTGTTGAAATTGCTAATTTACTCTAAAGGTATTTTACAGCTCTTTCCAAAAACCTCAGAGAATTATTCTTTTCGATGGCAGAGTGCTTCAACCGCAATACAATTATTCATTCTCCATCCCTTAACACACAGATTTAGGTTCATTTAAACTGATATACAAGAAGCAGTTATCAGTATCAATTTTATACAGTGAAGTTCTGCCATATTAAAAAGCTTTTACATTTTCATTACTGACCAGTCCATAAAGATGTTATATATAATATGTATTATATATTAATGTCCAATATGTTATTGCTTAACTCTGCTTTAATTAAAATAAGAGCAATATATTCAAAACTGTAGAAAGTTTTACTAAATCTGAAAGTCTAAATTATGTAGTCAAATCCATTACATTTGTAAATGTATATGCAGTATTCCAAAGGGATTTACTCATTCTGTTCAGCTGATTAAGCCCCAGAGCATCATAGACTACAAAAGGTAAAGATTGGAAAGCTTTGCGCTCAGCACTAATGAACAGCAAAAATTAAATAAAAACACTATTTAACAACATTTACAACAGAATGCTGTCATGAACATCCAAGAGTATATATATTCCTTTCATAACCAAAGGTAATAAGCTATTCTTAATCTTTTAAAGACAGGCAAAGAGTGAAAATGCTGACTTATTTAAATGATGAATTTCCTTGCGACACATTTGCCGTACAAAAAAAATTCTGTTTTGTTCATTCGTTGTTATTTTTCTCATTCCATTTTTATAACAAATGAGATTTTTGAGAAAAAGAAAGAATGGTATAAAATGCACAAAGAATTCAAATGCTGAAATAAATAAATAAATAAATAGACGAAACATTTATGGGCATACTGCACATGGGCAACAAAACATTCGATTCAATTGACAATACAGGACAGAGTTTGAAACAAAAATAATTATTTTACTAATTATCTGCCATTGGATTGTCAAACACAACCATGTAAGAGTTCATATACTGGAAGTACAGACATTCCAAATATACACCCCAGATTTAAAAACTGAAAATCTAAATATCAATTCAATTTAGAAAAATCTTTTGAAAACTTACAGAGAAATTTTACTTAAATGCAGTAATTGAAAATGTATCAGTATTCACAAAGCTTCATTTTAACGATTGAATTTTTCTGATATCTGTTTTAACCTCCAGTTCAGAAAAGGGTTATAAAGAAAACGATTGAAGTATCTGCTGCCGAACCTAGGCTAAAACTTCATGTTTAATAATAAAATTGTTCCTTGATACAGTGCCTTAATTTAGAAAAACAAAATGAAAAAAGGAAAACCCTAAAAAAATTTGAATTTATTAAAATTGTTGTATTCTTAAGAACATGTTAACTATACAATGTTTTTAAGTTGCTTTTGGTGCTACAAAAACTGAAAATACTGTTCTTAGTGGCCATAAATAAGACTTGCTTTATTTCAGAAAAAGACCACCTAAAAATTAGTCAGTCATGCGAGAAACAAATGAAAAGAAAGCAGGTTTCAATAGCATTGAAATGTAATAACACCATCATCACAAGTAAATTATAAAAGACGATATCATATAAATCACCTACATTAACAATTGTACATGAATCTGAGCATTACAAATTTGTAAATGAATATACTGATTATTTCTGAAGAATCTTTATTAATTCATCTACTCTGCTAGGATTTCTGTACTGAGGCAATGAGATAAGGAAAGTTGACATCATTCTTGAATTCATCAGGTAAAAAAAACACAAGCAATAATCTATCAATCATTAACTTTACGCAAATATCCAACTTGCGTTGTACAACATAATACCATGCAATCTCATACAATAGCCACTCATACACCATCACACTGATTCAGCAGAAAAACTATACAGCAACCATTCCCTCGTCACAGCTATGGTACGCTGTCCCACCATACTGAAAAAATATGGTGAACTCAATATTCAAATAAAAGCATCAAAAATATTAATTCCTTGCTTGAAAATGCTAAATACATTTTGCTTTTTGCATTGTTATGTTCAATTTCATTAACAGTCATTACTGGATTTACTGTCACTGACCTGCCAGCAAAGCAAAATAAAAAATCACATTGATCTTAATGAAAACCTAACATGTAATTCAGCGCTGGACTACTTCCCACTTTATATACAGTGCCATCATACAAAAAATAAAAACAATCTGAAATGTAAACCAATCATAGTAAAAAACTAATTGCAATTCACTGAAACATATAAAAGAGGACATAGAAATCGGCAGTAGGATTCGCAAAGCATTGTTTATGACATTTAAAGTCAAAAATCTAATCAAAAATGAGTATCAAAGAACATCCAGGCTTGCTATTGCGGTGGCTACAATTCAGCAATATATTATTAATTTGTTCCGTTTCTGCTGGTAAAAGGTTCTTTTTAGTCATCCAGGTGAGCACTGTTGTACCTTCTGGGTTCACTGAGGAAATTTTCTCTTAAAAGGACAAAACTTAACCTTAATTTCCTTATGCAGACACATTTTCTATGATGATTTGTAAAGGAATGGTTCAGCTCAGTCTGAAAGGCGTAAACATTACAAGACAGCAAAGGCCAGGGTAAGGGTTGCTCAAAGGCTAACTGAGCGCATGATAAGACCCCAGGATAGCAGGATATCAAGCCCAGGAGCTAAAACACCTTAAAGGTATCTTCTGGAAGTCAAAGCCACCGCCTCATGGCTCAAGGAAGCGTCAGAGATACTGTATGTGAAGACACCACAAAACTCAAACCCCTTTTGCGCTTTTTCACCTGATTAAGGTTGACCGCTGGGTCTGGTTTAGACCCTTTAAAAACACTATGTACAAATGCACCATTAATTCGACGTCTTTATTTCAAACTGAATTATTTTTTCACACCGTTACCTATCTCGACACTATAACTCAAATTCTGCTGATGCGCCTTTTCTGTGTACAGTAGCGAGGAGCTATTTTAAAAGGGGCACCATGATGGTTTCTATACCGCACCTGTACACTGCATACAGGCAATGAGGCCAGTTTATTGACCATGTGGATATGACACTTCAGATGGAAGATTACTTGAGGTTTTTATGGCACCAGTACTCCATATGAAAAGGGTGCGACCTGTACAAGAAGGGCTGGCTGACTAAATTGTACTGGATCCCACTGAACATCATTTGGTCTGTGGGAGATGAGCTTTGTAGTGAGACAGAAAGTGTTAAAGCTGCTGCGTCGGAACATGAATGAACATCACTGGTGCTCATCGATTTTTATTACAATTTAAGGCAAATAACTGGACACTATTTGACATCAAATAATATTTTAATTGTCTCAGACAGTGCTCGCAGATACATAATGTAGTTACTATGTCCACTGGAGAGGGACCAAACAAAAAAAAAAAAAAAAAATGGACCTGCCATCCCTTAACCCCTTTGCGCAGATATAGACGCTGGCACACGTAAATTCTGAAATTTTATTCTTAAATAATTCTGTAATTGAATTTCCAAATGTCTTGCTTCACTGGAATAATTTTCCAGGGTCTCTGTGACACAAATACTGAGTTATAAAGCCTAAAAAGGCTCATGCATGACAGTAAAAAATTGGCATTATTTTTATTCTGTGCAAAGGGGTTAATATTTTTTATCTGTGGCTGCTAGATGTAGCTCGCTCAATGGCAAACTGAACCAACACGTGTGTGCAGATCAGCACAGGTATTTTGTAATGGTACCAAATCACTGGCAATAACGCAGAGTTGCAGCATATGAACGTTCCATAAATTTATGAAGTTATGGGAGAATAGTACAAGATGTGAGGTATCCTTTTTTCTCTCTTACAATCAGAAATTCATAGCTTGACTTGTTAACAGCTCTTGTAGTAATCCTGATGAAATGCAATGCCTTAAGTTTTTTTTTTTTTTTTTTACAGCAAGACTATTTGCCCCCTTTTTGATATAAATTATGCTTTATTTCACATAGACATGAGTAAATAATGTTCAAGAGGCCTAAGGAAAATTAATCTGTGAGACATCTACTGAGAGGCAATGCTCATATAAATACCACTATCATTGAACATATTGCACATATTCTACACACAGGTGGAGAAAAATCTTCATAGGATAACCTATCAAATGAAGCCACGGCCTACAATCACTTAGATAGATTCATCTCAGAGAACAATAAAATGGCAATTCATTATAAAAAAAAGTTAGGACATAAAAAATGAAATATTCCGTGCAGATTGAAGGTAAGTCTTCAATAAATCACAGGCAATACTTTTGTCCATACTTCATGCGCACAAACATGAAAAATATCCATTCTATAAAAATGAATATTAAAGAGTCCCAACTAATTTGGACAGGTTATTGATTGGTAAAATTGGTACACGAATTAAAAACATAATACTCTGAGTTTCAACAACAACAACAAAAAAAAGGATATTAAAATGTTTAAGTAAATAAATAGCCATTCCATTTAGACTAAATCCCCAACAAAATGCAAAACTTTGATCTTCTTGGTGCTAGAGACACTTCAGCAGTGTGCTGTGAGATGAATACATTCCAATATGATTCAATTCAAAAACTACAGCCCCCCCCCCAACCCCTGCCCAAACAAACAAAAAAAACCCCAAGCGGTAAAAACTTCACATTGGCATTTAAAGAGTTAATTTCAACAGTGTTATGCATCATTGCTTTTCATGAAGGTAAAACCCATGATATTTCCAACTTTCATATAGAAAGTGCCTCCAGGATGACAGTTATGAAGTAGCAAAAGGGGGATTTCTGAAGACAAAATTGGAACCTAAAGGGTTAATAAAGGTTACCATTAACATCACTGATCTTCAATTAATTTTGATTGAACTTTCAGAGTATTCATGAAGGTGACACTCATGATGCTAACAACTTTCATTGTGTACAGGCCTCTAGATTGGCGGTTAAGATATTTTAAAAGGGGGAATTTCTGACGAAAACAGAAACTCATCAGTGACAGAAAAGCTAAAAGCTCGCCAGATCTGTTCACTAACTTCCACAGCCACCCGTTTCCCCTGACGTCTTTTCTCACCCATCATATCTTATGAGTTGCATGTAATGAGACTACTTTGAGAATAAACATGTTTTCCTTAAATGCTGATAAACAATAAAAGCACAATATTTTAAACATTTACAGGTCCTTGCACGGATTAAGTGAAAAGTAATTTGATAGGTGAAAAAAAAAAAAAAGAATTCACTGATGGTGTGGCAAGAGCCTCTGCCATCTCCTACTTTAGTCACATCATGAGCTTCTCATCAGGAGGAAAAACAACCTGGACGAACTAACTAGTTGAGGGTTTATAAAGCAATGTAAAAAGTTCCTGCAATTAGGTTGTGACACGTTTAAAACAAAGAATTGATAGTCTTTAGGACAACTTCACAGAATATTCACTGTTCAGTACCTTCCAACGAAAAATTGGCATGACCATGAGATGATGCAATCTGAGCACGATATTTCATCATCGCGGCAAAATGGATTTCACCCACACAGTCACGTGACCTGTGCCACTCCCAGCAACAGGTGCCGAGGGGCATGGCAGCATGCTGAAAGGTCAAACCTCGGGATGGGACCTACAGCAACACTCCAGCAGTACTATAACTCCATCTTACTACTATCTTACACAAACTGTATAACAGCATCTCAAGGAGATGTATAAAAACTGCTGGCAGCAGGGGCTGAGGTCATGGCCTCTAAGGTTCCCACTTTACCTCCACAAAAACAGGGCAAATGCTTCTAATATCAATGGTCTGCATCTTCAGCAACCTCAAAATGCAGGAAACTAGTCCAGCTCCTACCATCACATAGTGAACTCAGCAGTAATCATAAAGCGTCAGTGACTTACAGTATGGACCCAGAGCCGCGAGGAAGACTGCATCCAAAATCAAAGAAGTAACAGACAGAAACCAGACAGCGAGCGAGAGGCCAAAAGGTTAGTGGCCTCAAAGCACATCGATGTTTGTAAACAGTCATTCATCTCAAAATAAGGACAGAGAAAAAGCATATACTGTACCTTACTGTTTTCACTGTCTTCAAAAACAACCTTACAATGAAACAGCTGGAGGTCCATTCTTGCGTTCCCTCGGTTTCCAACTTTCCTAAAGAAGAGGAGGCTGAGGTTAGCAATGAGAGTTTCCAGTGATTCAAACTGAAAACGCGAGTATTCACCGAGGACACTGCAATTTCCAGAAGGTGCATCAAATTGGAGATAATCAGCATCAATGGTGAGCAGACACCACTGTCACTCATGAAGAATACATACTGTATGTATAATTATTTACGTTGTAGAATACTTCTTAAAATAAAGCTTGATGCCCATATTTTTGGCATGAAATGACATAATATCGGTGCCAATCATTAGAGGAGGCACATGCTATTGAGCAACATCTTCATAAAAACTCACATTACTCAGTTGGGCTCAACAGAGGACGAATTTGCCTCCTTGATTCAAAAGCAGTCCCATAAAAGGGAGAGTTTTGGGTCTGTCTATAGCCTTCTGTCTGTCTCACTGTTTCAGGTTAACCCTTTCATGTTGAGGCCCCCATACCACCCACTGCCGCTTAACAGACAAGACTGATATTACTCAGAAGGTGCATTACTCACCTAATCAGGGTCAGCACCTGCTCCACAGTGCGCTTCCTGAATGTCATGACAGCAGACGATTTCAGGGTGGAAGGTGGGGGGGAGAGACAAAGGGGGGGGGGGGGAAGTGGTCAGTCAAACGGGAAATGGGGAGTGGAGGGGGGCGAGACAGCACACTCACAGTGACCTTATGGTCATCATCCCCTACTGATCCTGCATTTGTGAGACCGAATGGTGGACATGACTGCAGTGTTGAGACAGACATCCGTCATTAGCAAAGAAAAGAGGTCTGCTCTCCCTGACACAATGTATGCCTGGCATTCGGGGAAGGAAATTCACGCATTAGAGGAGGGTGGGGAAGAACCGGCCTCATGGGGAGATGAGGTGAGTCTGAGCTGCAGTGGACAGATGATATCACAGGCTGGTAGACTCATGCAATGCCCTGCCCGTACTGAAGCACACGAGACGCCATCCTGTACTCCGACTGGAACTTGATTAGTCAGCATTCCAAGCTGGACAATAGAGCTGGGAGGTGACGCTAAACTTGATCTGAGTGACTGTGGAGTCACACACAGTCTCTCTTTCCTCGTCTCATCGAGTGACCATGTTAGGACCCGCTCGAGCCGAATCCCCTCAGTGCCCACAAATAATGGGCAGTGTAGTGCTAACCTGACAAACCAAATGGGCAGAATAACATGACTTCTCGGATAAATACGTTGTGACATTTAGGAACGGCGGCCACACAAAGTAACCCCGTAGACTTCCATGATTCAGTGTTCCGTATTATTGCAGTTTTTGTTAATTAAGAATTCCAGAAGTGGAAAATGAACCTGCGGAGCCACTTCGCAATATAATTGGAATAGTGTAAATATAACGAGATCATTCTTTGTTGCGTGGGTGTACGTACGAAGATTAGTAGGGATTACGTACATTTGTCTTGTTAAGTGAAAAAAAAAAAAATCACAATTTCTTGTGTTTTAAACAAATGTAGATCAATTAAAAACCTGTTATTTTCATGTAAAGATACAAACCTAATTTTTTAAATCGCTGATATCACAGATTTAATTTAAATATGCTTGGATTGTCTTTTTTCAAACATACTGCAGATAATTGCAACCATGAAAGCAAAAATAGTTATGAATAATCCAGGTAAATAATCAGGTTTTAACTTAAAAAGCATTTTAAAAAGCTCAATGACACTTCATTGTATTGGTCACGCACCGGCTGTGGCAGAATCCCCTCTGACATTTGATGGAGCACAATGAGAGCACAGAAAACAACGAAATAAACACACGTCTACATTGCAAAACGAGGTTGAGAGAAATATCCTAGCCTTTGAGCCATCTGCTTTTTTAACTCACAAAATATCCATGGCCTCCTCCACAAAATTTTCCTAATATGCTGCTTTTTCCCTCGTATAGTTAGGTCCAATCACAGAAATGACATCCTTTCTTATTGGACACACAAAGCAAAAGAAAACATACAGTGCCGTGAAAAAGTATTTGCCCCCTTCCTGATTTCTTATTTTTTTGCATATTTGTCACATTTAAATGTTTCAGATCATGAAACAAATTTTAGTATTTGACAAAGATAACCAGAGTAAATACAAAATGCAGTTTTTAAATGATGATTTCACTTTTTAAGGGGAAAAAGCTATCCAAACCTACCTGGCCTGGTGTGAAAAAGTAATTGCCCCCTAAGCCTAATAACTGGTTGTGCCACCCTCGGCGACAACAACTGCAATCAAACATTTGCAATAACTGGTAATGAGTCTTTCACATCCCAGTGGAAGAATTTTGGCCCACTCTTCTTTGCAGAATGGTTTTTATTCAGCCACATTGGAGGGTTTTTGAGCATGAACGGCCTGTTTAAGGTCATGCCACAGTATCTCAATCAGATTTAAGTCCGGACTTCGACTAGGCCACTCCAAAACCTTCATTTTGTTTTTTTTTAAGCCATTCAGAGGTGGACTTGCTGGTGTGTTTCAGATCATTGTCCTGCTGCATAACCCAAATGCGTTTGAGCTTGAGGTCACAAACTGAGGGTTGGACATTCTCCTTCAGGTTTTTCCGGTAGAGAGCAGAATTCATAGTTCCATCAATTGCAGCAAGTCGTCCAGGTCCTGAAGCAGCAAAGCAGCCCTAAACCATCACAATAACACCACCATGTTTGACTTTTAGTATGACGTTCTTTTTATGAAATGCTGTGTTAGTTTTACCCAGATGTAACGGGACGCATTCCTTCCAAAAAGTTCAACTTTTGTCCCGTCAGTCCACAGAATATTTCCCCAAAAGTCTTAGGGATCATCAGGATGTATTTTGGCAAATGTGAGACGAGCCTTTGTGTTCTTTTTTGTCAGCAGTGGTTTTCACCTTGGAACTCTCCCATGGATGCCATTTTTGCCCAGTATCTATCCTATTGTTGAATCATGAACACTGACTTTAACTGAGGCAAGTGAGGCCTGCAGTTCTTTTGATGTTGTTCTGGGTTCTTTTGTGACCTCTTGAGTCGTCGATGCGCTCTTGGAGTAATTCTGGTGGGCCGGCCACTCCTGGGCAGGTTCAGCACTGTTCCAAGTTTTCTCCATTTGTGGATAATGGCTCTCACTGTGATTCGCTGGAGTACCAAAGCCTTAGAAATGGCTTTGTAACCCTTTCCAGACTAATAGATGTCAACACTTTGTTTCTCACCTGTTCTTAAATTTCTTAAGTTCGCGGCATGATGTATTGCTTTTTGAGATCTTTTAGCCTACTTCACTTTATCAGACAGGTTCTTTTTAAGTTATTTCTGGATTTAACAGGTCTGGCAATAATCAGGCCTGGGTGTGGCGAGTGAAATTGAATTTAAAAATTGTGGTTAATCACAGTTAATTCATAATTTAACAAGCAGGGGCAATTACTTTTTCACATAGGGCCAGGTAGGTTTGGATAGCTTTTTCCCCTTAATAAATGAAATCATCATTTTAAAACTGCATTTTGTGTTTACTCGGGTTATCTTTGTCTAATATTGAAATTTGTTTGATGATGTGAAACATTTAAGTGTGACAATTATGCAAAAATATCAGAAATCAGGAAGGGGGAAAATACTTTTTCACGGCACTGTACATTCTGTGTACAGTAAAGATCAACATCAAATCTCTGTTCAGCTACTGTATTCCGAGTTGGAGTAACTGTAGCTATGAAGTTTATGAATAATCTTTTGTAATATTGCTCACACAGTATCCGGTATGATAGTGTGTCCCAATCATTCTCATCCCACTTATATTCTCCAAATTTACAGAATCTGACCGTACACCTCTTCAGACCAAGCAGTACATAATGTAACAAGACAAAATTACGCCTCAGTCATCAGGGATTTAAGTACAGTATAAGCAATTCAATAAATAATGGTAAAAAAACATTTCTGACATCGCACACCTGATGGTGTCTGAGAGCGCCATGGTTCTGTGCTTAGGAAGCACTTGCTCGATCGCTATGGATCAGCGCGAGAACACCATAAAGGCAGAGAAGAAGAATGCTCGGTGAAATGAAGGCCCTCATTTTGAGTTCATTCAGAAGGGCTGCAATACTTGGGTACAGATTATATCTACTGCATCTTCATGCAAGAGGGATGTCATTAAAAATACTTTCATCATTGTTCGCCTCTTTAGCACTGCGTATACAGCTTGGTCACATTTCCACATCACTTACATTCATGACATGAAGGAATGTTACTGAGTTTCAAGACAGGACCCATTTAAACAAATGTCAGTGACTATATTGCATGAGGGTAACACACAGACCTGCTCAGTCAAAGATGAAGTACGAGAGCAAGTGAGTGTGTGTCTTTGCTTGTCTTTCCTATACTTGTGGGAACTCAAAATGCCTTGTGGGGACTTGAAAACTCCACAAGGATAGTAGTGTAAATAAAATGGCACCATGGGAACTTTTTTTTTTGCCCCCATCAGGCTTCATTCTAGGCCTAGGGCGAGGTTTACATCTAGGTTTACAACTGGGCGTGTGGTTAAGGTTAAGGTTAGGTATTAGAATGACTGTATTAGAGGAAAAATTTCATAGGTTACATTTAAATTTAGGCTTTTTAGAGAAGAGCATGAGGCTAGGGTTGATTTTTGTGTTTGTGGGAATAAAAACAGGATTTTAAAGTTAAAATTATTTTTTGATCCCCACAAGCACAAACAAACTAAAACTGTGCGTGTGATTGATTGATTGCTTGCTTGCGCCACCATGCTGCCCGTGTGTGTGTGTGTGTGTGTGTGTGTGTGTTAAGAGTGGACATGCACACAAGTATGCATGTATGTATATGCATGTAGTCTACACAGGTTTTGATACACCAGGGACATACATAGCATCTAAAGTCAGGATCACTTTTGTCACTTTCACAGAATGCTGAGCTAATCTGGTTCCCTGATGAGATCCTGACAGACTCAGTCAGCAGCACACATGCTGAATACGAGACACTGCTCACTGCTCATCTTCCTTTGTGCCGAACGTACTTCATCACGGCTATGTGGGACCACACTGCAGCTCCGCAATTATATCCCGGCAACACATCAATTAAGTACACAGTAAACTGGTACATTACGACTCACCTGATGACTCGCATATGTGAACAGTCCAGATAAACTATATAGCTGTTTTTGCAGCTGTTAAAAGTCACAGACAATACCACTGTTTTCTGTATTTAATTATAGCAATCAGCCACATAATGCTATCTTCAGCGCTGCTTTAATGCTCTTGTTCTCCTTTTGATCAAATGACCACTGGGAATGACTTACAACAATGGTTTTTGCCTATAGGATGTAATACCCATCGGCAGTAATAGCCAGCAATGTAAGAGCCAACAATTTACTGCACGTAGCAATTTGTTTCAGATAATGCTGTGCCTTAAGAGTTTCTTCCCAAGAGCTCACAACCAGCAGCAGACAGTCTCCTGCGTGGCAGCTCAACTGCAGCCTTCACAAGATGGCTGCCCTCAACTGTAACTCAGCAACACAAAATGGCTCCTTTGAGCTGAGAGGGATGAAAAGGCACCTCTGACTGAATGCTTCTCAATATATTACCCACCTTAAAAGTTCACAACAAGGTTTCTACATAATTCAAAAGCAGTAGAAAGTAATAACTTTCACATAAAAATTGATTTCAAATTGATTTTTAAATTTTTTGCATTGTCATCGTACTCTTAAAAAGACAGCTCTAACAGATGAGTCAGTTCTGTGTAATATCAAGTAAGAATTACTTTTCCCAACATCTTATGACTACATAGACAGAATGTAACCAAAATATGACACAGTAAACATTAATTTATTCTGAGAGCGGGTTCTTATTCTGGATGTGCACGTCTCAACTGCTTTCCCATTGAGCGTTGCTTCGAAAAACGTCTACAAAGGTACAAAAAATGACCACATTATACCAGATGAAAAAGTGGGCTTGAAATCTGGAAAATAAATTCGAACAACATTTTTGAAAAAGAACACCATCACAATGCTCTGTGTGTGCATGTGCATGCATGTGTGTGCTTGCAGTGTGCATGCACACAAGGATGCATGTGTGTGTATGCGTGTGTATGTGTATGCATGTTGTCTACACAGGTTTTGATACACCTTGGACCTGCTTAGTATCTTAAGACAGGGCCACTTTTCTTAAATTCTCAGAATGGTGCATCAGCTAATCTGGTACCCTGGTGAGATTGTGACACACTCGGTCTGCTGTACGCGTATATGAGACACTGCTCACTGCTCACTGCTCAGCTTCCTTTATGCCTTGGATACTTCATCGCTGCTATCTAGGACCACACTGCAGCTCCACAATTATATCCAAGTAACAGCAATTCCGATGAAATTAATTATACGGTAAACGGGTAAATTATGACTCGCCTGATGACTCGGATATGTGAACGGTCCAAATTAATTATATAGCTATTTTCACGGCTGTTAAAAGTCACAGACAATACCACTGTTTTCTGTACTTAGTGACAGCAATCAGCCACATAATGCTACCTTCAGTGCTGCTTTAATGCTCTTGTTCTCCTTTTGATCAAATGACCACTGGGAATGACTTACAACAATGGTTTTTGCCTATAGGATGTAATACCCATCGGCAGTAATAGCCAACAATGTAAGAGCCAACAATTTACGCACGTAGCAATTTGTTTCAGATAATGTTGTGCCTTAAGAGTTTCTTCCAAAGAGCTCACAGCCAGCAGCAGACAGTCTCCTGCGTGGCAGCTCAACTGCAGCCTTCACAAGATGGCTGCCCTCAACTGTAACTCAGCAACACAAAATGGCTCCTTTGAGCTGAGAGGGATGAAAAGGCAATTATGAATGAATGGCTCTTAATGTATGATTAAAGGTACTGAAAAAGTTTATGGAATAATTTAAAACGAGCAAAAACAAATACATTTTCAAAGAAAAATTTGATTCCAAATTGATTTTTAATATTAGAGTCAGTTCTGTGAAATACTGAGTAAAAATGACTTTTCCCAATATCTTATTAATGCATGGACAGAATATAACCAATAAATGGCACATTGATATACAAAACAAAACATAATTTTTTTCCATGCGGAGGGTCTTATCTGGATATGCATTTTGACAACTGCTTTTCCAATGAGTGTTTCCTCAAAAAATGACCAAAAAGCCACAAGAAAACGACCACGTTATGCCAGATCAAAAAGTGGGTTCAAAATCTGAAAAGGTTTGCACAACATTTATGAAAAAGTAAACGTCATCACAATGCTGCATGTGTGCATGTGCCAGTGTGTATATGCACAGGTATATGCAAGCACTTATGCGCACACGCTTGTGTGTGTATGTGTGTGTGTATGTGTTGGGAGAGAGGGTAGCCGCAAATTAATTTGGCACAAGCTTAGCTTTTACTTTGTATTAGTACATATGCAGAAATAAATGAAATTATTTCTGAATATAAATAATACAGAAAACAAAATCAATCGCTCAAGTCAGCTCTCGAGCCTTTTCTCCAATAGGACATGTTTGTGTAATTTGCGTCAAAAGCAATGCGTACTAGAATCATTATTTATTACTCATTCTTCAATTAGGCATCATTATTATTATTTTCTTTTGTTGAATTTTCTGCGGATCATTAACGTTCTAATGTGTTTTATAGCACAAAAAACATTAGACAAATAATGCCACATTTTATAGATGACTACCTGAAAGATATTTCTAATCTTAATCAGTAATAACATTCATAATCGGCAAATTTGCACAGAATTCTAAACATCTGAATAAACTTACAGAGGCACGAGCTAGAATCCCCAAAAATACAATTTGCTAAATCATCTTTAGGATCACAAGCATGCTCAGGTGGGACAGTCTTCAGAAGAGAAAAAATTTTAAAAAGAAGAAGAAGAACTATGCTGAACGTATCAATAATTTGCAAACAATAATTAAGTAAAAGCAGCAAAAACATTACATTACGCATCAAAGGTAGCGAATAAAGTAAACATTCTAGAATACAACATCTAATCTGTGCTTATTGAGGTAAGCCACAAAAAATATATAAAATGGTATAACAAAGGTAGGCTTTCAACATTCATCCTTAACTTTGATGTGCAAATGTAAACTCAAAAACAGACTGACATGTTATATTAGTGAACTCGCCACAGATAATTGAGGATTTTAATTGTCAATGATGGTATGAATCCCAACCACATTACATGCACTTGAACCTAAAGAAGCAAAATATATATTAGCCCAACAGTTACCTAAAAAATAAACATCACACGGCAAATTGTCCTTGCAGTTACTACCTAAAAAATTCAAGAAAGAAAAATATCTTATTGGTGAATTACTGCAACAATTTAAAGAATTTTAAAATAAATTTTGGATGTTTAGTATATTTAAACCATACTGTGCAGCATTTTGGTTTTTAGGTCATCCTTTTCTCTATAATGCTTCTCATCCTCAGGTAATATTTTAAAGATGAGCTGTAATCTTAAAGCACACTAAGAATGATTAAAACAATATTAGTCAACACAAAGAATAATTTCATTATCAATTAAAATAATTCAAGAGCAATACTGAAGCATTTTGTTCAAAAGTACACAGAACTCTCTAAGCTCAACAGCAATCTGAAATGCCCAAATTTTAGTGTATCGTGAAATATTAATAATAATTAAAAAAAAAAACTAAGTACCCAGTGCCTTCATTCTGTATGCTGTATGCTGCATCATGCTGCCATTCTTCATATATACATGATTTCAAGAGATGTAACATACAAGAGGATAAAATGCATGCAAGATGCGTGGAGAAGGGAAACATTATATAATTAATATGATTTTAAAAAACAAATAACAAGTATCACAACTGCAGTGAACAAATACACTACTACATCATAAACCCATATCGTATAGTGAACTCAAATGTTTTGTGGAAACTGATTTGTGTCAGCCAACTTAATGGCATTACGCAGACCATACTTAAGGAAAATGTAAACATTTTGAAAAGTTATTTTTTTACATGTTTTTAAGTGCTGTGAACACAAGATCATTGAGTTGGTGTACACAATTTTTTTGAGGTAATCAGTTTCCCTAAAAAAATTCAGTGTACTACACTTACCAGTGTTTACAGTGTGAATATCTTAAAAATTAAACTAATACATATGAGTGTGCAACATGTGTGCATGAACTCATTGGGTCTGTAATACCAAAATACTTCAGTTAGATATTATTTTTGACAGTATTGAGGGTTCGCCGGTTTATACAACTGTTATTTTTCTATGCAAAAAGGAATTTGCCAAATATTTTCCAACATTTTTAAGGCACTGAGCAAGAGCAAGAATTGTTCCAGAGAGTCTGCAGACAGAAATATATCCCCTCAAATGTAAAAAAAGTACCAATTTAATACGGTATTCCAAAGTAACTAAAAAGAAGAGACAGACCTATTAAAAATGTGAGAAACAAAAAGCCTCACACTGAAAAACAGAGTAAAATTCAATAATAGATACGTGTTTCACAAAATGATAAACATGTCCCCAAATGTGATGACCAAGAATACTGATTAAGAAAGGTACTGGTGGACTACTGGAAATAATAAAAAAAAAAATGAATAAAGATGAGAAATAATCCAATTTTAATGAGTTACGAAACTATGCTTTAGCAAGTTTTTCCAATGAGACACAGACAGATTTAAGGAAATACATCCCAGTATAACACAAATTGACAGAGCCAATAGACCAAGTTACCTTTTCTGAGAAAGGCATGAACAAAGGTATAGTTTTATGACTAAAAGACAAAGTTTTAAGTCATCAATTTAATGAATTATTGATATATAAAATCAGATATTTTATAAAAGGAGGAACAACTGCCTCCAGACAAAGAGGTAGAACCCATTTTCCACCTGGACAGTACGTCAGACAGAGGTGAGATGAAACTTTATTAACCATTACTTTCCCAAACTATATCCCACATAGAACAGTGAGATGTAACTTAATTATTGAGCTTGACAATATTTCTCCTCCAAATCACTATGCACTAATGTTCTACTTTAACTGGTGTTCTCTACAGAATTCCTTGCCCATAACATAACCTGTCTGGTATTCAAAAGGCAAAATGACATACCAGGCTACTCATCCAGTCTGTCTTTTTGATGGACAAAGATTTCTTTTTTTGCAGAAATAATAGTAACCCTTTAATTCACTTACCCACAGGAGTTCCTGAATCCATTTTCCATGGGAAATGAATATTTTTCAAGACCAGAGGCAAAGACCATTCAAATGAGTCACAGGCCTGAGCGGCTCCTCTTATTTTTTCCTATCAGCTCCACAAAGACACTCTTTTCAGGTTAAAGAATGCTATGGAATTTCCCAAACATTCCTTTGCTGGGAAGAGGAGGGTTAAAAAGTTATTTTTTAGAATAACATTTTAAAATATTTCAGGAAAAGAAATTGCCTGCCACCTTTGGTCAAAAAGCTTTTTAATAGAGAATACACTAAGAAATTACAGAAATGACTGCGGGCAGTTTAGAGAAACAAGTGTGTAAAGGAAGATGTACTCATACAGAAAAGTGTTTTCTCATATTTTAAATATGCATCATTTATATTTAATCATAGGCGTTGAAAATTTGGAAGAACAGCATGGCTGAGCCAGAGATAAGAGTTTAGCAAAAAGAAAATAAATGTAATTGGATGCAAGTAAGTCATTATTGGTTCTTCCTGTTTTGATCCTTGTGTTAAGTGGTCATCTCTGAAGTAACAAAAAAAACACAATTTTGAATTTTACATCTGATTTACTGATTCTATGGAGATGCTGAGACATTGAAGTGAGAACATTTTTCAAGCCAAATCTGATTTACTCAGCAAACAAAAAGTCAATTTAAACAAGCCTTATATTAAGGTTTAACATCTTAATTCAGCTTCATTTTTGCTGAGTAAGGTAAGTATCTAGTGTTGATTAATTGATATTTGTTCTCCAAGAGATGACCTGAGTTTAAATGTATTTCAATCCTATATGATTTGACTCAAGTTCTAACAAGTTACCGCGTAGCCAATGAACTTCACAAATCGAGGCAATCTGTGTTTATCTATGATCCAATTAATCTTTATTATTGACATTATACAATAAATTTCAACAACATAACAGAACACTGTCTGGAATTACTTGGGTATATTCCTAAAGAATTATTTAATCTTGCAATTTAATTTGAATTGCGTTTAAATGACCACTTACATTTATCAACCCCTTCCCCAACACGCACACACACACGCACACACACACACGCACACAGACTACACATTCTCACAAACCACACACACACACACACACGCTCATGCAAACAAACACACACACACACACACACACACACGCGCACGCACACACACACACGCATTCACACACACCACACATACAAAGACAGCAAAAAAAAAAAAAACCGAGGTGATAATCTGTACATATTATAGGCTTGTCTTTTGCAGTAAATTGTTCCCCAGCAGGATGCTCATAAAACAGCCACTGCTCAAAGATCAAACACAAATCAAAGTAAAGCTCAGCCCTGTTTTACCCAGCGCTGAGCTCACTCGCACACCTATAATAGAGAGATATGGAGCACACAGAGGAATCAACCACTTCTCACTCATTTAAAACACACTGTAATTTGTGTGGCTGATCTTGGGTGTAGATTTTAGAGCACGTTCAAGCCTAATATGGACACAAACGGCTCTCCTGCAGATGGTATTTTTGTGGACGTGAGCAGCTCTCGGCTGAGACACAAGGAGCTTCACTGGTTGGGTCCCCATTGGCTCACATTTGAATTTCTGCTGAATGATGAGACCCAATCGGGACGCTTTTAATTTAGGTGGGGACTTTTTTAAAATCATATTGCTGCCCACTCTTTTCCTTTTCAAGGTGAGGCCCAACGGCCTCTCGGCTCACAGGGGGTGGAGTGTTCGTGGTTTACGGCTCTGAACAATAATCATTTACTGCGCAGAGGGGGGCATGATGGGAGGATAAGAGACAAAGAGAAATGAGAAGAGCAGAAAAAACACCCAAAGGGGGAAATGATCTTGATAAGAGCGAGACTCAGAATACATCACACATTAAACCCGCAACTAAACACTGCTTTTTGACACAAATTTGTAGAACAAGGAGCGGCTCCTTCCTGTATTTAGTTTTGGTGAATAGAAAAAAAACCTGCTGCGGTGGACAAAAACGCTATTTTGGCAGGTACAGTTTGAAATTTGACCTGATGATTAATTCACCAGATTTTCAACACATCACGCTTTGTCTGTCTCCGGACCAGAAGGCTAATCACACGACACAATGACTGTTTGCAAATCCCGAGACTGCACTGCTGTCGTATACACCACCCTCTCCTACCCCCCCCCCTCCCCTTCCCTTCCCTTCCGGAAAATCGCCATCCTGGCACCAAGCACTGTCCTAAGGGCATATGCTCAGGAGCAATTAAATTCAGGAGATCCTGACGAGGTTGGCGTGTCATTAAAAACCCAAAGAGGCCCAGCTGTCAGCGTGAGCTTTGAGTGCCACAACTCCCAGCTTTTGTCCTTACCGCCAACTTTTGTTCCTCTCTGATCACATGACTGTGACTCTAAGAAAGTTCCAAGAATGTGAAGTTCTAAGAATGAGCCTCTCACCAAACGACAGGCGAGCTGTGTTTAGCGGGTCTGTGGCGGTTAACTGACTGTCCGGTAATCTTTTTTTTATTTTTGCTTGAAACAGTGTACAGACCTCCCCCCAAAGAGGATTTGGTGTTTTATTTTGACGGATAGAAAACAGAGGGTGAAAGAGAAAGGACCACACTGAAGAACGGGCCATGGCAGAGACTGCGATCTCGCCCCCCCCACACATACACACACACACACACACACCCGACACAGAACATGGCTCAGGATCCCCCCCCCCACCACCATGGCCTCCATCGAGTCATGGCCACCGCCCTGTTTCTCAGACTCTTTGAGGATCCATCGCTGAAATAGAAACTTGGCTCAACATGTTGACGGCAATCCACACAGGAGTGTAACCATTTTTATTGAATGATTTGGAATCAATGGAGAGAGAAACATCTCGTAAGTTCAAACAGTCTGAAACACTTCTTTTCCCTGACATGATGACAGACAGTGGCACACAGACAGAGCTCATTGTGCTCTTGAATTACGGACGTTCTCTTGAGCAAAAAAGTAAAAACAACTTTAATGTGGTTGGTTCTCCAGAGTGTGCTGCTACTTCTACTACTGTTGCTACTACTAATACTATTAATAATAATAATAATAATAATAATAATAATAATAATCATCATCATCATCATCATCATAATTTTTTTTTTTTTTTCCAGAAGAACATATGTTGTGAATGCTAAACTGGGTTGGTATTAATAATATTAATTACCGGGTGCTTCCCATTTATGTGCAGATGCAGTCTCAACAAGATCCAGGTAAAAGGTGAACTCTAACGGGGGAGGGGAGGGGAGGGCAGGGGAGTCAGTCAGTTAGAGAAAGCGCATGCATGTACAACGCCGCCGACACCCGTACAGCCGTTTTCTGAATGAAACCCTTTCACACAGAAGACGCGCGCGCAGATCAGCGCGAAGTTTCACAGCATTAACCGCTTGCAGCCTGCGACCGACGCCACACTCAGAGCAGGAAATAACGCTCCTGACGCAATCGTAACTGTGGAACCGTTGCAGAAAATTCAAATCTATTGAAGGAAAGGGGGGGGGGCTGGGGGGTGAAAGAAAAAAAAGCCCTCAAGAGTCCACGTTGACAAATTCTTTAACAAGCTGCGGTTACAGGGAAGCTGGTTTTTCTCTGACTCACCCCTCTTTTCAAACAGTTTACTGGAAATAAAGTGGAGGAGGGGGAGGGAATTTTCAGAGAAGTCATGTGACCGGCTCAGGCAAACCACAACCCAGTGAGTGTTCAGTGGAGTAGGACAGCTCTCTCAGCACACGCCTATAGCAGATGGCTCTTATTCGGGTTACAGGGGAAACAGTCTTGGGAGTTGGCATTCGAGAGTTCACAGACTGTTAACCCTTTCAGCGCCATAGGCAACTATAGTTGCCCAGTGATGTAAGTTATCAAAATCAGATGCTGTTGAAAACCTATCATGTGGCAACTTGTTTAAAAGAGCTCCCGGAAGGGAGCTCTTTTAAACAAGTTGCCGCATGATAGGGTTTCAACAGCTCAAGGTAATTACATTCTTAATTCCTTGAAAATATATTTGGCGCTCAAAGGGTTAACCCTTTCCATGCCGGATCATTTTCAATGTTTCCAATCCAGGGAACAAATTACACTCGGGATGAAAAAAAAAAAAAAAGAGACCGCATTCTCAAATGTAATAAAGGTTTTCGTAAAAAAATAAAATAAAATAAAAAATCGTATCTGTGTATGATATACTGTTGTGGGCTAACTGATGCGGGCCGTCTTGTCTTTGGAATTGTTGCATTTTTTGTCTTGTGAGAAGCATTACCCATACTTTAACGTGCCATTTTTTAATCTTCCTTCAAAAGGATATACTTGTCATTCCTGGGCAGATACACAGGAAAAAGTGAGTGGGTGTTTAAAATGTCTCGTTGACTCTACCCTCTTGGTGTAACCACATTTAAGATCCTTAGCATGACACTGTACGGCCTCCGACCTGAGTCTCCGGTATCCATGGCGACTGTGGGCTGTGCTGCTGCTGTGCGCCCCTGAGAGTTTGCTGCACGGCGAACTCTCTGACCTCAGCACAAGCCACGCTCACCTCCAGGCAGCCACAGACTCTAGCTCCTGCTTTTACTCCCTAAATTAGGAATTAAAAACATCTTTAAATGGGGAAAAAAAGCCTCTGTAGATCCATGGGGAGGCAGACTGTGCGAAAATTCTGCGTGACTGTATGAGGCACCTACGTCTGCCGCAGAAATACAGAGACAGACTTTCACGGGGCTGAAAGCGTATGGTAAGCATTCAACGTGAAGAGCCAGTGTTTCTGACTATGTTGGCGCATTGAGCCACACACACACACACACACACAGGAAGTCAAGGAGCAAAAAATACTCTTGAAAGCCCCTGCTCCGCTGCAGTGGCATAAACCTGCGCCCAGAGCTCGTCCAGCAGGCGTGCAGACGGGAGGTTCACAGAGCAGAGAGGAAGAGGAGATGACTGCTCGGCGCACGTGCAGAAGGGGCGAGGAAGAAGAGTTGGCCATCCACCGATCAGAGGAGGAAGAGTCGCAAAGTGGCAAAGATTTGCTCCTGCGGGGTCCAGCACATACCCAGCGCTGAGGCTCCGGTGACGGGACGCAATCGGGAACACTGCTCTGAAACATCATATCGCCACACAATTCCCTTTCGAAAGATCAGGAAACACCTAAATGGTGGGGGGTTCAGTGCACTCCCCGCCAAAACACGGGAGTAATGTATTCTGAAAACGAGGCAAACATGACAGCAGACGAACAGGATCAACACTGGAGAGAAACAGTCCTTTCTGTGGTCCTGACAGTTAGACGTCGAGTGGGACCCTCCGACACAGCCCCTTCCCTGAGGAGGGACTCCATTTGCCCTGCTGATGTCACAGCTCATGGTGCACACATTCCGGAGTGATCCGGAGATGTCCTCCTGCGCTAGCTCTGGTCCAGATTAAACGTGCGTGAAAACAGCTGAATCCACAGATTCCAGACCCAGCACCAATCGACTGCGCCACATAGTGCAATACCAATCTAGCCACTGACGCCAAATGATCAGTGTAACTAATAAACATTTCATTTCAGAGATGCCAGTTGGGTGTAAATCGCATAAAAATGGCAGTTTTGATTTAGATTATGTCAGTGCACCTGGAATGATAATCTCAGTGGAAGATCTACGCATTGTAAGACAATGTGAAATACCTCATGGATATGTAAAGTGGAGTTTTTGAGTTGTTTTGCAATGATTAGAATGTTTAAAAATGCATGAAAAACCATGGGCCGATCTAACGCACAGCCTGAAGTGTGTAGCAAAAGGGCATTTAGGGCATGTTCAAAGTCTTCCAAAGTTTAACAGCAAGTGATCTGAGCACAAAGTAAGGCTCATGGTTCAAAGGGGTTGTGCTCTATCTCTCAATTAATCATAGGCGTGTTTTGGGAGTAACATGAAATAAACCAATCAGTGTCAGGCTCCAATTCCCTTCAAAAGCCAAGTTCTGCACTTTGGTGAATTGCTACTATTATGGCGGATTTGCCAAGTAGCAGGAAAAAGTGCTTTTGCTGAGGAAACAAGTCCACTCGTGTGCAAAGTGAAAGAGTGCGGGCAAACCATTGTTAATAATATAGAAACCTGATGACAGTAATTGATACGGATCAGGGACAGAACTAAAGCACAGGCAATAGATGAGTTCAGTGGTTTTGTTTGAAACGAAGCCTGCAGTCAAACAATCCAGGTCAGAGCTAACAGAGACACTTCAAGCACAGAGAGGGAAATCCGAATTGTAATCAATGAACAATCCACAGGTCAGCAGCAAAACAGGAGGTATGCCAATACACAGAGATATCCAAACCTTAAACGTGAAGCCAGCCAAAGTACTGTATATTACTAGAAAATCAAAAAAGCACGAAAGAATAGCCAGGACTCCAAAAATCGTGGACAGAAAATAAATCATATCTGTGAGAACTCTCAGGAATTAAAGAATACTCGTTAGCAGACTACAGAAAAATGGCAAACAAACTTGTGAAGAAAGAGTGAAACACAAGGGTGCATAAAGGGAGAACAGAAGCTAATGAGAAGTGACTGCAGGTGTGAGTGCTGGCAAAAGCATCGAAGGAGTTGTGGCAATGAACAAGGGCGCAAATAAAAAAAACAAAACAGGGAGGATGAGTGAGTGCGGAGAAAAAAAAAACACTGAGGCTGCGATGATCATGCTGGTTGCTCCACGGCTCGGTGTTCAGTTGATTTAGGCTACTGTTACTTTGGACTGCTGTTGAGAAGGGAGTTGGAGAGCTGGAAGAGAGAATTGTTGTTGAAGGAAGGAAGGAGATTCACTATTGTTTCAAGGGTTTTTGCTGATATTAACTTGTGTGTACAAGCTCAAATATTAGGAAAGGTAAGACGATTTGCTCGCAAAGTGTAAACTTTGCCTCCAAGTAGGCCAGGGAGAAAATTTCCCTCCATTTTCTCCCCTCATAACAACTTGGTTGGCCAATAGCCGAATTAAGTCGCTAATCTGGTAAAATAAAAGCAACAGGGTTTTTTTGGGTGGGTTATCGTTCTCTCAAGAGCAAACTGAAATACACTTATAAAGTTAGATAGCCAGCTAGGTAAGTAAGCTGTAACATATGCATAGCTAAGACATAAAACAGACCTATTTTCAAGGGCTTTGCGTTTCTCATCTGGTTGTTGTAACTCATTCTAGCTAGCTACTCAACACCAAGTAATGTTTCAAATTGCTTATCTTGTAACAACTTGGATTGGTTTCAGATATGGGTGCTTGTTTCTAGGGTGCACTAATTAAGGACCAATATTTACCAGAGGGCTTTTACGCGTAAACACATGGCTAGATTTTTTAGAGTGTCCACTTCTGGTCGCTGTGGCTTGATCAGCTCGTCAAAGTCAAGTTGCTTTGTTGGGTGCTTAGCTGCAACCTGTTCTGGGATACCGTATTTAATTAGCTTGCATAGAAAGCGAGTTGTTCACTCGGACTGATTTAATTAACTAAAGAATAAATTTAAGCGAGATTTCACTCTTCTTCGGTTTGTCTTGGTTGTAGTAGCTGTTCGTGGCAAGCTAGATAGCTATTGTTAGCATTTTTGAGTTGAAATCTGGGATTTTTTGTTTATTTATTAGGGTAACAATACGTGAGTCGTCCATTCGGCTAGGTTGTATTAATTAAAGAGTAGGATGAACAAGTCAAGACAGCCGTCTGAGTGATTATTACCCATTGAGAGTGATGAGCCTCAGGGCAGCCTGATTGCCTCTTACCCCCAAACAAGGGAGTTAGAAAATGTGGGGGGACTGAATTATATAAGTGACAGACAGCATAGACTGTTTGCATGACAGGGAATCTCCTATGGTGTGTTGCCAGTCTGGAGACCTGGAGACCTCCTGGAGCATGTGGACAAGATCCTGGCCGGAGTTGGGAGTGATCGAGTGGTCCTGGTCCATGTTGGGACAAATGACATAGATAAGGGCAGGTCTGAGGTTCTGCATGACGAATTTGAGTATATAGCAGAAAAACTTATGGGCAGATCCTCCACAGTAATGTTTTCCAGGATTATACCCGTACCATGTGCAAGCAGAGGGAAGCAAAATTTAATTTGAACACTTAGCTACAAACCTGATGTAGGAAAAAGCAGTACAGGTTTATGGGACACTGGAACTTCTTTTGGGACAGAGGTGACCTGTGCAAGCCTGACGGGCTACACCTGAACAGGAGGGTACCTTTGCACTGGGCCAGCATATCTTGAGGGAAGCACAGGCTAATTTAAACTAGGGACTTGGGGGTAGGGACGTTAGAGAGTGATATGAATAGGGAAATGCAGACTGCCCTAAGGGAAGCAGACAGGGCTACATGCACTAGTGAGGATATCTTCTCAAAGTAAAAAAAGCATAGCGAGGAGCTTGGAGCAGCAGACAGCTGGGGAGAAGGAGGGAAGGTCCAGAGATAATGGTCTTAAATGTTTCTACTTGAATGCTAGAAGCATAAAAAATTAATTTTCACAACTTGAGGCTGTTATGATTAAGCGGGGGTAATGACATAGTTGGGATTACAGAGATGTGGCTCAGTGAAGAGGATGGGAATGAATATAATATAGAAGGTTATAAAGTTTTAAGGATGGATAGATCCAATAGGAGGGGAGGGGGTGTAGCACTCAATATAAATGAAAAAATTAATGTGCAGGGAATCCCTAAAATCGACCATCTCTTGCCCTGAGAAGATATTTGGGTCAGGATCATAGGCAAACGCAAAGGAGGTCTAAATATAGGAGGGTGCGATTAACCGCCAGCTTCAGACAGTATTGTTAGTGAAATGCTCTTTAAGAGAATTAAGGCAAGCTTGTCGAGGAGGAGAGACTATTATTATGGGAGACGTCAGTTATCCTGGTATCAATAGGGAAATGGTGAAAGGACAGGGTAAAGGGGCGGAAGAATTTCTAGATGTTATAAATGACAATTTTTTTAGTGCACTATTTTAATAAACCTACAAGAGAGAAGGCAATTTTCGATTTAGTGCTCTGTAAAGACCCTGATAGAATTTCCAATGTAGAATTAATGGAGCCACTTGGGACTAGTGATCATTCTACTGTTAGTTTTGATGTTTCATGGCAAGTTAATGATATCCTTGAATCTAGGTGAAATAGATTGGAAGACACTCCTTGACTGTAAGTCTGTAAATGAGATATGGGGTGGATTCAAGGGAGTTCTACTTAATGCACAATGTAAATTCATTCCAAAAGTGTGCAAATGTAAGTTTAAAAAGCAGAATCCTCAGTAGATGACTACAGTTATTCAGAGGAGTTTGAGGGAAAATAGGATTCTTCATAAGGCACATATAAATGACAGTAATAAAAATACTAAGGCTGAAAATTGGAAAATACATGCTACGGTCAAAAAAAGAGCTGAGGAATGCTAGAAGACTGTATGAAAGGCAAATTGCGGAAGGGGCAAAAACTAATCCTAAGTGCATTTTTTCAGTAGTGTAGTAGAGAAAGGAAAGGCAAGAGGAAGGTTAAGTGTATATAGAAAAATAGGACCAAGCGTCCTGTAGCTTACCGGCAAGCAGTCTTACAGCGATTATACAAGTTAATGAAAATTTCATGTGAAGTTTGACATTTGAATCAATGAAAATCAATGTCAAGGTCACTAAATAAAAGTTCACATACATTTGTAAAACCTTCTGTAATACAATCCTAAGCTCTGAAGCAGTTTTGGTAATACAAGTCATTATAATATGTCAATATGTATTCAATATGTCAATTGTGAACTTTAAAGTTCACAGAATGTCAAGTTATGGTCAGCAAATGGACTTCATATATGACTTTCTAAATGTCTCTATACAAACCTTGGCTCAATCTGTGACCATTTTGGTGATACAAGTCATTGTAATTTCACTGTCGAGTTGGACCCTCAAAGGTCACTGACAGTCAAGTTGAATGTCACCGAATGGAAGTTCATATGTGACTTTCTAGATGTCAGTAACACAAACCTAGGCTCCATCTGTGACCGTTTTAGTGATACAAGTCATTGAATTTTCACTAGGTCACATTTGACCTTTGAAGGTCAATACGAAGGTCACCAAATGAAAGTTCATTTATGACTTCCTATATGTCTCTAATACAAACCTAGACTCCATCTGTGACCATTTTGGCAATACAAGTCATTGTAATTGTATTATGTCAAGTTTGACCTTCAAATGTCATCAACAGTCAAGCTGAATGTCACCAAATGAAAGTTCATATGTGACTTCCTGTGTCAGTAACACAAACCTGGGCTCCATCTGTGACCTTTTCAGTGACAGAAGTCATTCAATTTTCTCTAGGTCAAGTTAGACCTCAATATGAAGGTCACCAAATGAAAGTTCATATATGACTTCCTAAACGTCTCCAATACAAACCTACACTCAATCTGTAACAATTTTGCTGATATAAGTCATTGAAATTTCACTGTATAGTTCGGCCGTTGAAGGTTACTGAAGGTCAAGTTCAAGGTCACCCAATGAAACTTCATACATGACTTCCTATATGGCCACAATACAAACCTATGCTCTATCTGTAATAGTTTTGGTGATAGAATTCATTGAAATTTCACTATGTGAAGTTTGACCTTCGAAGGTCACCAAAGGTCAAGCTCAAGGCCACCAAATGAAAGTTCATGTATGACTTGCTGTACATCTCCAATACAAACCAAAACTATCTGTAACCATTTTGCTGATATAAGTCATTGAAATTTCACTGTGAAGTTTGGGCATTCAAGGTCACTGAAGGTCAAGTTCAAGGTCACCCAATGAAACTTCATACATGACTTCCTATATGCCCGCAATACAAACCTAAGCTCCATCTGTAATAGTTTTGGTGATAGAAGTCATTGAAATTTCACTATGCGAAGTTTGACCTTCGAAGGTCGCCAAAGATCAAGTTCAAGGCCACCAAATGAAAGTTCATACATGACTTCCTATAAGTGTTCAATGCACATATGTTCCCAATCTTCAATATTTTCAAGCCTAGAAACCTTTGAAAAGTGTAACATTTTGCTTGACCTCAAGTTTGACCTTTCAAGGTCATTTGAGGTCAACTTTAACACATCCAAGATATAGGTCATATATTACTTCCTATATGTCGATAACTTAATCTCTATCTGCAACCATTTGGCCTCCACAGGCCATCTTGCATATTCATAAAGTACAGCGCCCCCAATAGACCCACTTCCATCGATTCAATCAAAATGGCGCTCGCACGGTACATTGATGGTACCAAGGTAAGTTGATTGCCTGATTTAGAAAAAAATTTATCATGCAGTTTTTGAGAAATAATTTTTTAAAATTTCTCAGTCCTATCTTTAACATTGGAGCCAAAATTTCAAGGGCCCATAAAACGGACAAAAATGATTCAATCAAAAATCCTAGAAAAACATCTGGAGATATGGTCTAGCAGTATGTTGTTGCAAATTTACACGAAAATTCATCAGGCCAAAAAAAAAATAAAAAATGTTCCGGACAACGGACGACGGACGATGGACGACGGATGATAGACGACGGACGACGGACGCCACACCACGGCAATAGCTTATCGGCCCATAGGGCCAGTAAGCTAATAAAAATGGATCACTGCTGTATGAGAATAAGGATATTGCTGATAGTTGCTTTGTTGAGAATTTTACCGCAGAGAGGATTTTTATTAGGCCAGAGGGCATGTCCACTGCTCAGGATTATTTAGCAGAAATTGAGCTTAGGGATAATGAAGTATTAGACAAGTTGCATAAACTAAAGGCAGATAAGGCAACATGTCCTGATGGCTTATATCCTAGAGTGCTCAGGGAAGTTAGTGAGATCATCTTTAAACCACTCTCAGCTATCTTCAGACAGTCTTTAGAAACTGGAGAAATACCAAATGATTGAAAGCAGGGCAATATAATACCAATATATAAGAAAGGGGACCGTACTGAGCCAGGAAATTGCAGGCCAGTCAGTTTAACTGGCATTGCATGCAAAATACTGGAATCTATTATAAAAGACGAGTTGGAATTATTTCTTGAACATAATAATATCCAAGGCTGCCAACTTTCTACGCAATCTCACACATACGGTGTAAGTTTCACGCATTTTGAAGGCGTATTCACCATAGTCAGCAATTATTCAACCAATGAATATTAATGAGATTCTTATGCGTAATTAAAGTCCTTGTGAGTAGAAGTTTCAGTTTCACTTGCGTTACGGTGGATTTCACCAGGAGTAACAAGGAAGCGATTGTGACTCCAAACGTTGTGTGCTTTTCCTCGGTCAGGGGTTGGAAGCAATGTGTGTTTTCATGATCGTTTAAATTGTTTAAACGAAATAAGACCATTTGAAACGTCTTTATGCAATTTCATTGCTTCCAACCCCTGTGTAAAGACAAACGTGAGAATTCCAGAGTCATAATTGATTTCCACGTCTCTAGTGTTGAAATTCACCGTAATGCACGTGAAACTGGTTAACTTCCATGCTCAAGGACTCAATTCCGCAGGAGAATCTCTTAAATACGCGTCAACTGAATAATTGCTGACTGTGGCATGGGTGAATGCCTCTAAGAGGCGTGAGACTCACGGCGAATGCGTGAGAGTTGGCAGCCCTGTAATATCTTGAGGGATAGCCAACATGGTTTCCGTAAGGGAAGGTCATGCCTGACATACCTTCTGGAATTCTTTTAAGCGGCCACCAAGCCTTTTGATCAGAGCGGGGCCTATAATATCATGTACATACTTAAATTTTCAGAAAGAAAGTGATATAGTATAGCATAAGAGACAAATTTTTAAAATGAGCACCATTTTAGATAGGACGGAAATTCACAAGGGGGGATCTCCGAGAAGACTGCAGGAATGATAGCGTTTGCCAGTACGAAGGAGTCATGGCTTTATCCAAACTAACTTGCGAATACCTTAATGTGTAACCTCGCGCACTGAGTTGCAAATTATCTGCATGTTGATGGAATAGGTTCCCTTACGATTCAAATACATCAGGGCATTCTATGATGCGACAGGGAAAGTGCACGGCCATGCCATCAATCGTACTCACCATTACAACATTTTTTTTTAAATCTTGATTTACACAACAATAATCTTTCAAATTGTAATCATTTTATTTTTAATCGTTTGCATGTGTGCCTGCTGCTGCTTGACCCTGAATGTGTAAAAAGCAGAGTGTATGCACGTTTGTGCGCTCGCCTATGAATACCATTTTAAAATAAGGTGCCCTTAAAATAACAGTCAAAAAAACTGACAATTGCCTTCAGGCCAGGTTATTGTTAGTCTATCGCATAATTGCTTTTTGCAGCTTCAAGAAAGCAACACACCAACAATGCGCTTGACCACACCTCATCTTAAGACCAACACACCCCTTGAGCACTAAGTTTGCTGCAAGTGCATTCGCTATTTAAGCGATGTGGGCGTTGGACGGGAAAATGGTAACTGCGTCCGTTGTAAACTAGGGGAGACCAGTTGTGTCATGCATGGCGCCACTCTGCGCCGAGTGTAAGGATGTATTCACACGTGGTTCGCTTGTTTTGTTCCGATTCAGGGGCAAAAATGATAAAATTGTTGCATTTGTTTGTGTTCACACAGCAACAGTCCAAAGTTGTAAACAAATGCCATGCGCGAACAAACTATTCTGTCATTGGTCAGAAATCTTACCTGGAAAGGAAGGGGCGTTTCTTCTTCTGTGTGAATGTGAGTGTGAACTACAGCTATGAGTCAGTTGTGCCGGTTGCTGAGATGAATGTGTTCTCACTGCAAACGAACCGCTCCAGGGTTCGAATGGAAGCGAGCCGAGACCACCCTTTTTTGGCGATCTCGGCCCGCTTGTTTTGTTCTGCATCAGAGTGCGTTTGCTGTGTTCACACCAGCCCAAACGAACCGATCTCTGGGGGAAAACACTCCCTGTGTCGGAACAATTGGCTCCAAACGAGCCAAGTGTGAATACACCCTAAGATACAGCCCTAAGTTTCAAATGAAGAGCTTGTTTCCAAAATGCAGTAAGCGCAAAAATTACAAAAATTGAGATAATACCATCAAGCGATAGCCCTGTGCTTCTTACACATGGTGCAAAAATCAGTTTTTAGACATTCATACTATAAGGTATATTTTTATGGTCAGTTTGTTTTTCTGTAAAATGTAATAGGCGCCAACATAGAAAAAGCTGATTTACTCAAAATAAGTAAAATGGATATAGTGCGTTTTGGAAACAAACTCTTCAAATAGCTGTTTGGAACCAGAAATACTACTGAGCAAAGAACAGACTGATTTTGGAGAAATGCAAATCATTCAAGATGTGCCAAGCTTCAAAAGAAAAAAAAAATACAAAACAAACCTGCTGGTGAAAGTACTAAAAAGTCAACTACTGTGCATTCACCTTTAGAGTCATTTTTATTTATATAATCTATCCCATATTCAGCTTGATTATTGTTTCTATCATAGCGGCAGAAAGAGGTCATGTGACACAGAGACTTCGGGCCATGCCTGAGGAACCCTAGTGATGCGTCACACCGGTTGTTCTGCTTTGTGCATCCTGGACATGAAACCGTTTAAGAAGAAAGCCGGATATGACAAATATGTATCCACCCCAGGGTTACACAAAAAGGAAGAAAAGAATTGCAAAAGAGGGCGGAGAGATTTGAGAGAGGCGCAAGAAGAGATACGATGACAGACACCATGTGGACTGGGAGGGGGAGAGAGAAAGGTAGAAGCACAAAGAGACAATGAATGTGAAATATACCTTTTAATATACCAGTACTTCATTTTAGCCACTAGTGGCATCAAGTATCACCGACAGTAATGCACACACTGGAGTAATGCAAACAAAAATGCTTGGCATTTTCCCACCAAAACACTTAACAGCAACAATCCAATCGAGAAAAACTGTGGAAAAGAGTAAACACGTCAACAAAACATAAACAAACTATCCCTCCCCAATTTGCATAACTTACTCCCTTAACGTAATCGGAATTGTGCAACCCAGCCCCATACCAGGCCAAAGTCAGGTGTACAACCTCAAGAGAAAGGGAAGAAGAGAATAACAGAGTAAGAGAGAAACAGATAGAGAGAGAGAGTGAGACAGATATGGACACCTCTCACCTGACCATTCTCTGCCTGTTCCTCTCTTCAGACTCCTTGTGCTGTTGGTTGTAAAGCTCAGCGTCCCTCAGACTTTGGGCCTACGTCACTAAGACAGGAGGGAGCGCCCCAATGGCTGTATCTGCCCCTGCCAATACACAGGCACCAGTTAGATAACACACAGCCCAGTGCACACACATACACAATTCAATAAAACAAACTTCATACTGAACATCATGAAATCTGACCGTTGAATCCAAATATGGGCCTGGTTTCCTTTTCTCCCAGGCAAGTAACTGTCTTGTATCGATTGATTCGCCTGACAGGCATCACAGCTGATTGCTTCACTCAATTTATAGCATAGCACTAGCTCAAAATCAAGACTACCATTTATACCAGAGCTACCCTGATATCAGACCCTACTACGTGTAAATTTACTGTCCTGCTGGTTTGCCCCCCAACCCTGATTTAGCACACCCCATTCTACAAATTAGTAGCTTAAGAAGTGCTCAACCTGTTGAGTGAGCATTGTCAAGGTTGGAGAGAAAATCTGGAAGACAGTATACCTCCAGGAACAGGATAGGCTTGGCCTGATTTGCGCAGTAAGAACCAGTTTTGAACCACAGTCAGCGTCCCACGCCTTGTGAAGTTATAGAGATATATTAAACTAAGAACAATAGTTAAACTCTATTTAAAAGGCAAAGCTGTAAATTAAAAGTAGAAATGGACAAACAGCATTCTGAGAGAAATTTTATTGTCCTGCTGCCCCCAACTTGAGACAGAAAGACACCCAATGAGTTCCGGCAAACCACTGATTTGAGGAGTACTCCACTTTTAAAATTTATTTTCCACAACCAAAATGCAACTGTTCTCAACAATGGTTGCATACCCCCCCAGCCCCACAAACACACACACACACACACTCACACACACACGACCAATTCAAAGCGAAAAGGAAAATGACCTGATTTCTGGAGGGTTAATCATTCAGATCAGAGCTTAATGCAGAAATGATCTAAAGACAGCCACAGACAACCAGGGAAAACTGTAAAAGATTCTCCACCTCTCCTTCCGGGTTTTGGATTCGGGATGGCGGCTCAGCTGAGCAAGAAAATAAACCGCACCGGAAACGCCAGACGCTTCCAGAACAGAACTTGTGTCACAACACATTTATTTGCTTGTCGAGCGCTCGCAAACAAACACAAACCCTAATGGGCTGTTTAACAGCCGACAGCCACGATGTTTTCGGGCGGGGGGAGAATGCGCTGCACGTGCTCGCTGGCGATGCACTGCTGAGGCTAACCTGGATTTCTCCCTCCCTGTGAACGCGAGCAGCTCCGATGAAACCCGCCGGTTTACTCAGAGAGCAGTTGAGGCTTTTATTGCCCGGGCAGCTGTTCCATTCAGGAGTGGTTTTTGGAGAGGTTGAGGCAGTGTTTGTGGGGGACAGGCTGCTCGCGGCAGCGGGGATGGAGGGCAGAGGGTAGTTGTGGGCATATCCATGCTGTAAGACAGCCACAGACGGGGGCACACCTCATCTGCACCCCCCCGTCCAACTGATCAGCTGCCTGCAGCAGTCCCAAAACAGAACAAACACAAGGAGACAGCAGGTGGACACAGCTCAGCCAACCTGTTCCACAGAACAGCCACACACTAACTCCAGCTGTTTTATGGCCCAGACATTATCCCAAGGGTACAAGCGACCTCTACAGGTGGGAGCACGCCAGGCTTTTTTTTGGCACCTTGAGACCAGCCCGGACCTTGCACCAGCAGCGTGTGCCAAATACTTGTGTGGGCTGCCAACTGCGTGGGTTCAGCCACACCCTCCCGGGCCCTGCTGTTCCCGAGTAAGGCGGGAAGATCGTTGGGTGTCAACTCCCGCTGGCTCAGGGACCAGCACCGACTTTGTCGGTCTTCACTTCCGTATTCTACTACGTGTCATATTGGCTGTTTCTCAAAGCGTAGGCTGCGTCCTTCGAAGGCTGCGTTTTTAGGCTGCTACGTCGTCGCAGGCTGTGCCACTGTGAAGGCGCGTTTGAATACAGCCGAGAATTTTTTTTAAATTCTAAAAACTTTTTTAAATGTTATTATTATTCTTTGCTTAAAATGAGGATCTCCAGTCAACCTTTAAAGATAAATTAATTTACAAAATTAAAATTTAGCAGTTAAGTAATTGTAATTAATAGCGTGAGCTGATTGAACAATCATTACTTTTTCTACTATTTCTAGCAAAAATCAGACAATATCTGTAGACTCTTATTGTGACATAATTGGACCCTATAGATACCAAAATTCAATCAGCTTAATTGCTGCAAAACAATTCCAAGATGTTCAAAATAAAGAGGAAACAATAAAGATTTTTTTGTGAATTCATGGGCGAAAGGGAGATGCCTGGCAAGTTTCAGCTTATTTGGTGCTATAGTTTATAAATTAACTTTTTCTGAAAATTGTGCAGGCATAGCATAATTACAGAAGTCAAATCAAGGTCAAAATACCCCAAATGACAATATCTGTAAAGAAAATTGTGAGACTTACTGCTTAGTGCTTAAATACCAAATTTCGGGTTAATCAATCTACAACCCCAATTCCGAAATAGTTAGGACAAAGTGTAAATTGTGAATAAAATCAAAATGCAATGACTTTTAAATCACACCAGCCAGTATTTTGTTCACAATAGAACAGAGATAACATAGCAAATGTTGAAAATGAGAAATTTTACAATTTTATTCACAAAATGAGCTCATTTCAAATTTGATGGCTGCTACAGGTCTCAAAAAAGTTGGGACAGGGGCCTGTTTACCATGGTGTAGCATCCCCTCTACTTCTTAACACAGAGTAGAGGCGTCTGGGCATTGAGGAAACAAGTTTCTTGAGTTTAGCCATTGGAATTTGATCCCACTCTTGTTTAATACAGGCTTCCAGCTGCTGGACAGTTTTGAGTCTCCTTTGACGGACTTTTCGTTTAATTATGCACCAAATGTTCTCAATCAGTGAAAGATCAGGACTGCAGGCAGGCCAGTTCAGCACACGGACTCTTCTACTATGAAGCCATGCTGTTGTAATAGCTGCAGTATGTGGTTTTGCATTGTCCTGCAGAAATACACAAGGCCTTCCCTGGAATAGATGTCATCTGGAGGGGAGCATATGTTGCTCTAAAACCTTTATACACCTTTCAACATTCATGGTGCTGTTTAAAACATGCAAGTGTCCCACACCATATGCACTAATGCCTCCCCATACCATTACAGATGCTGGCTTTTGAACTGAACGCTGATAACTGGAGGGGTGGTCTTTCTCCTCTTTAGCCCGGAGGACATGACTCCCATGATTTCCAACAAGAATGTCAAATTTGGACTCGTCTGACCACAGGACACTTTGCCACTTTGCTACAGTCCATTTTAAATGAGCCTTGGCCCACAGAACACGGCAGCGCTTCTGGATCATGCTCAACAATGGCTTCCTTTTTGCATGATAGAGTTTTTAGGTGGCATCTGTGGATGGCACGGCAGACTGTGTTTACAGGTAGTGGTTTCTTGAAGTATTCCTGGGCCCATTTAGTAATGTCAATGACAGAATCATGCCGGTGAGTGATGCAGTGGCGTCTGAGGACCCAAAGATTACGAGCATCCAGTAAAGGTCTTCGGCCTTGTCCCTTACGCACAGAGATTTTCCAGTTTCTCTGAATCTTTTGATGATGGTATGCACTGTTGATGATGAGACCTTCAAAGCCTTTGCAATTTGACGTTGAGGAAAATTGTTTTTAAAGTATTCCACAATTTTTTTATGCAAGCCTTCACAGGTTGGAGAGCCTCTGGCCATCTTTACTTCTGAGAGACTCAGCCTCTCTAAGACATCCCTTTTATAGCCGATCATGTCACACACCTGATGCCAGTTAACTTAATTACTTGCTAAATGTTCTTTCAGCTGATTCTCTTATATATTAATAGCTTTTTCAACCCTTTTTTGCCTGTGTCCCAACTTTTTTGAGACCTGCTGCAGCCAGAAAATCTGAAATAAGCTCATTTTGTGGATAAAAATGTAAAATGTCTCAGTTTCAACATTTGAAATGTTATCTATGTTCTATTGTAAATAATATATTGGCTCATGTGATCTGAAGGTCGTTGCATTTTGATTTTATTCACAATTTACACTTAGTCCCAACTGTTTCAGAATTGGGGTTGTAGAAATGGCTGAGATATGAGGCGCATTTTCAAGATAGCTGCCTGGTGATCACTTGCATGTGTCCATGTGCGTGCGCGTGTGTGTGTGTCTGCGTGTATGTGTGTGAGTGTGTTTGTCCACAGGATTACTCAAAAACCATTCAATGGATTACCATTGAGATTTTATGGCAAGTAAGACTATATGAATGGAAAGAGGTGATTAAATTTCCAGAACAATCCAGATACAGATCCAGATTCTGCAGATGATTATAAGTGTAAGTGGATCAAAGCCTTAAGCTGTATATAAAGATAGACCACCTACCATCTCCCCACAAGTGAAGCCAAAACATCTTGATCGCCACCTAGTGGCTGGCTGCAGTACAGGTTATAAGCCCACCCCCTCCTTGTTAGTGGATGAGACAAGGACCAAACAAAACCTTAACCTCTTCCACTCGGGTCTTGCTATGTCACTGCTCAACCCTTGCCTTAAAGCACATAACATCTCCAAACCCATCCCTATTTAGGGCTCCTAAATAGCAAATTACTGTTAATTTGTTTGGTTGCAAGGATCAATCTGTATCCATTTCCCCTAAGCTTGCATTATTGTTCATTGCAAAAATTATCAAACATTTTCCTATCCACATTAATGGTAACATAAAACGCCAATGTCCTATGAAGCTTCTGAATTCCTGCAGCTCACAAAACAGAATATTTTTTCTGCGTGCGCGTCCGATCGGCTTGATACGTCTAAGAAATGTTTCTAAAAATAGGACCAAGGGTCGTGTAGCTTACCGGCAAGCGATCTTATAGAGATGATACAAGTTATGAAAATCTCATGTGAAGTTTGACCTTCACATCAATGAAGGTCAATGTCAAGGTCACTAAATAAAAGTTCACATACATTTATAAGACCTCCTATATGTCTGTAATACAATCCTAAGCTCTGATGCAGTTTTGGTGATACAAGACATTGAAAATTCATTATGTCAACTGTGAACTTCAAAAGGTCACAGAAGGTCAAGTTGAGGTCACCAAATGGACTTCATATGCGACTTTCTAAATGTCTCTAATATAAACCCTGGCTCAATCTGTGACCATTTTGGCGATACAAATCATTGTAATTTCACTATGTCCAGTTTGACCTTCAAAGATCACCGACAGTCAAACTGAATGTCACCAAAGTTCATATGTGACTTCCAAGATGTCTGTAACACAAACCTAAGCTCCATCTGTGACTATTTTAGTGATTCAAGTCATTGAATTTTCACTAGGTGACCTTCAAAGGTCAATATGAAAGTCACCAAATGAAAGTTCATATATGACTTCTTATATATCTCTAATACAAATCCACGCTCTATCTGTAACGATTTTTGTGATACAAGTTATTGAAATTTTCCTGTAAAGTTTGACCTTCGAAGGTCATGGAAGGTCAAGTTCAAGGTCACCAAATTAAAGTTCAAATATGACTTCTTATAAGTGTTTAATACACATATGTTCTCTACAATATTTTCAAGCCAACAAGCCTTTGAAAATTTTAATATTTTGCTTGACCTTAAGTTTGACCTTTCAAGGTCGTCTGAGGACTACTTTAGCATAGCCAAAATATAGGTCATGCTCTACAGACCAAAAATTTTGGAAGCAAGATCAAATTTGTACAAAAAAAATCATAGTTTCATTGGCATACTTTGCAATAAAATGAACATGATTATTATGTAAAGAGTCACCTATCTGAATACATTTTTACTCAAATTATCAGGCCCATATTACTAGGCCCATGGTCCTAGTGCCTGCCGGATTGCCGATGGCATCCGGTGGGCTGTAAACCATGACATATAACGTGAATAATGCAAACTTTGATTTGTTTTTTACTTTTTCACTGAAGATGCGACTCTTGCAAATCTTCTCAACCCAAAAACTAAGCCCCTCCTTTCTTTTTTTAACATTTATTCAGCAATGGTCTGGTAACATCAATATATACAGTACCTAAAGGTAAATAGAGGAAAATGGTGCATATCAATGAAAGGAAAGTCTAATCATGCAGTAAATACATCCAAAAATCGATAGATTTCATACTGGTTTTAAAGAAAGGCATTGTGAACAGAAACTTGAAGTTGCTTCCAAATTTTTGACCTGTATTGGCCTTGCTTCCAAACTTCTGGCCTGTAGTGTATATGTCTTCCGATACGTCAATAATACAAACTTAATCTCTATTGGCAACCATTTAGCTTCCACAGACCATTTTGCCCATTTTCCATAAGACCCAATGTCAAAGTACAGCGCCCCTACTCAAAATGGCACTCACACTGTACATCGAGTGTGCCAAGGTGAGTTGATTGCCAGATTTAGAAAAACGTTAGACAGTTTCTGAGATTTTTTTTTTGAAATTTTCGAATCGTTTAATATTTTTAATATTTTCTTCGACCTTGAGTTTGACCTTTCAAAGTCATCTGAGGTCAAATTTAACACTGCCAAAACTTAATCTCTATCCGCAACCATTTGGGCTCCACAGGCCATCTTGCATATTCTCCATAAGACCCAATGTTAAAGTACAGCGCCCCCACTAGACCCACTTCCATCGATTCAATCAAAATGGTGCTTGCACTGTTCATTGAGGGTACCAAACTGAGTTGATGGCCTGATTTAGAAATAGAATTATTGGGCAGTTTTTAAGAAGTAATTTTTTAAAATTTCTAAATGTTTCAAGAATATTTTGATTAAGTGCAATCTTAAAATAAATTAGGTTTCACTGCAGAAAAAAAATCCTAGAATGGGAGGTGGAATTCAGGGAAACCTCTGGGTTAATTATTTTTTGTTATTTTTTGTTTGTGTTTTTCCTCCATCCATACAATATCATTATTAAGAGCGTTTTCAATGTAGCCCTTTAGTGATCAGTCATTTCTTAATACTTTCTTAATAATCACAGCCTTACATATTGGTCTTGATTATTCAGTAAATAAATTGTGTGATTATTAATCAAGCATTCTTTAACTGAACAACTTTAAAGCATTTATGCGTTTAAGGGTCAGAGGCTCACAGCACATCCCGTAGCACCTGCGTTACTGCCAGGGGGACGTTGGGCTTAGGAAGTTAAAGGACGTGTCCAGTAATTTTTTTGCAAAAGTGATTTCTGTCATTTTAAGCAGTTCTTATCATTCTGATGTAAGTTCAAGTGCTCATTTTTTCTGATAAGTTTGGTTTTATTTTATTATTTAACACAATAAAAAATGGGTGTAAAGCCAGCTGTGATTGACAAGCTACTCTGAGAGAAGTATTCACCTGCTGATTTATTTCCGTGAATTGTACAGAGCAAGAGTTTGGCCATTGAAAAAAGAAATATGTCTTTAACATTACACATGCACTAGTCGCTGGGTGCCAGAACAACTGAATATAATTCATAGTTATTTTGGAAGTCCAACAAAAATGGACAGAAGAAAGCTCTTTGCTCAGAACACAGCATCATGTACTGCTAGCCACAGAGCTACTGCTGAGGAATAAGACCGGTTAGCTCACAAGCACGCTAGCTAGTTTAGCAAAATTCTATAACAGGTCACCATGGATACCATTTGAAATCAATGGTGAAAATCTCTTTTCTCTGACCATGGCATAAGGTACCGTTAGCAGTGATGCAGTGTTCAAAGCAAAAAATATTTTCATTTTCAACACCCAAACAACCAAATCTGGCAATTTACGTGTCACCCTTTGAGCATTACAGAGAGGGGGGGGAATAGCTTAAATTGAACAAGATATTTATTGCATTTAGAATACCACCTTATGTCAGTTTATTTCTATAATTTTATTACAGAATAAAGGCCACAAACACAAAAAAGTCTTTGTGAAAATTCAGTATTGAAATTGTAAAAAATAACAAAAATACAGTGAAATGAAAAATGGTCGGGGGTTAAAACTACATTTTTGGGACCATAGAGTCCATCACCACGAGTGTGCTACATCTGAGTGTGAAATTCAAAATTACTGACAATTTCTGAGCCAAAGTATGCCCCTTTCCAAGTGGCTCCTCAAATGGCTTTCCAAGTTGCTCTCCACACATTTCGAGCTCTCAAAACTGTGCACAGTCAAATGATATTATACTCATATATCCAACACAAATCAACTTTTGTTTCACGAAGCTCAATATGAATTGATGATTTTCAAGTGGTTTTAGCTCGAATTCATCAATATAAGTGTGGATGAACATCAATGGTCACCAGTAACCTCCCCTAAACTAAAGAGCAGTTTGTTCTCTATAACAAAGGTCAGAAATTTGTTGATTTTTCATCAAGCCCCATCAGCCAGCACACATACCCATTAAAAATCTGCTTATTTTACTGTCAGTGTTCACCCTGCAAAGGAACAGTGTGATGTTACCGCCTCACTGCACACAAGCGATAAGCAAGCTTATCCACACCCAGTAAGGAGCAAGTATAACTCACTAACACAGTAATATCCAAAATGTACCTTATTTTTACAAAACAAATACTCCAGTATCAGTAAAAAAAAGCAGGTAATATGCCACCCTAGATTGAACAGAATTGGTGCAACAAACATAGCAGGGGGTTTACCGAAGTCCTCCAGCAATCCGCATTATAAACTAGTGTAAACTTAGGAATTCAATTTCATTTAGTGTGGTATAAATTCTAAAACAGATCACCACATTGAGCAAAATGGCTCTATATTCAGTATTATTAGTTAACGGTTACTGATATTAACCAATGTGACAAACTAGCTGCAACAGTATGATACTAACCATTGCAATGGAGGTAAACAGAAAATAAAAAATAGCTAGCTAGCTATAAGGTACATATACAGTAGTGTGTAGTAGTGTGCAGTGATGATTATACACTATTATACATGAAGATAAATCAGAAATGAAGTACTCATTAAGTATTTATTTCATAAAAATAATACTCATCTGCAGCCTTGCCTAACAAAAGCAGGAAAAGCATCCAGCAAGTATACAGAGCTAAATTGCCTTAGATATTGAGAATAGCACCTGTGCTTAGTCATTTCTCATTTCTGAAGCAATTCACAATAAAACAGCTGTCACTGTGAAAACTTTCCATTCAAGCTGTCTCCTGACCCTCCCCTCTATTATTTCACATTCATAAATGATGCTTAATCAATGAGCTGTATCCGTCACCGAGGACACCCAAGTACATTAGATGTCAGATATCAACCCTTATTTAGTGTGTAAATAGCAATTCGCAAGTCTGGCTCTGTGCTACTGCGACGAAGTAAAGAAAATTATTGGTATGAATATGCCATGACATGGATAGTTCAGTGGCTAGATAAGCTCAGAGCTTCCTTGTCCCTTGTGTTAAACCAGGTCATGTGGTGAATTTTTATGTTTATTATTTGTTCTCCAGTTTATTTTTTCATTTTAACTGCTCTTTAGTGAGAGGTGCCCTTCATCAGAATGCGATGGAAGAGAAGGCCCATGATGCTCATCAATTAGCTTGTCTGAGATGGAACATGTGCCGCCTCCCAATGCAGTCAGCTAGTGACTCCACCCACAGACACAGCCACACCTCAGGAGAGTTTCTGGATTGGCTACATACGTCAATATCATGCAAACACCTTTACCTATACAATCCAAATTCTAAAAAAGCTGGCACATTATGTAAAATGCAAGAAAAAAACAAAACTACAATAACCTTTTTCACCTCCGCTTTATTATTGTGACTTGTTACATATTTATCAGCCCTAAATTGCTTCTCTAACATCTTTCTTGGAGTCTGTTGCTGTTATCAGATTTCAATTAAGTGTATATTTCAAGATCCAACTGAATTCACCAATTAAGGCAGTGACTGCATATAATATATACAGTTCATGGGTACTAAGCATCAAATAATATGTATGTTACTAAGTAGACAGTGCATAGACGTTTCTTATCAGTCCTTTTTGATTTTATTTGTATTTTCAATGAGGTATCAACTTTTTTGGAATTGGAGTTGTAAACATGGCAGCACATAATGCAAGACAGCAACCAAAATCACATTCATAAACTTCTAAAATAATGACAAAGATTCTTTTTGTTGCCCCTGGATTGACATGCTCTGAAATTACAGAACTATTCAAAGGTCTGGACACAATTTGCTAATGTCACACAACTTTAACAGAAATTTAAATGGCTTAACTTCTCGATATAATCTCAAATAGAATCTTGTAAGAGGTAAACAGTCAGAAGTTAAAAGAGAATAATTCACTTATTTGAATTGTGACCAAAATTTCTGAATTCTCAAAGAAGCCGTATTTTGCCAAGTAAACGGACAAAAAAAGCTCCTTCCACTTTCTAATGGCTGAATTAAAGTCATGCTGTTTTGAGACTTATTGGGCAAAATGGTTAATGACAAGAAAACCATAAGTGCAGCGTATCTTTGAGAACTTAGACGGCCACTGAGCTGCAAACTCATTATAGCCATATAACCGCCCTTGTGGAAAAAAAAAAAAATCAATAAATATATTTATTTATATTATACATTAATATATTTCTATCATCACAGTTTACGTTTTACTAGCAAATACTGACTGGTGCTAAAGTGCATATAGCAAGTGACAATCCAGCACCTCACAAACTCAAAGGGGGGGGGTTTAAATATGTCACAAATAAACGAGGAGGGGTAACTATGAGATGAGATACAATTGGTACCAGGGAAGCATGCAAGATGCAAACCAATCAAAGGAGACAATGGCTGTGTCTGAAATCGGACACTATGCTCTACATACTAAACATATGTACTATTGTTCAATATACTTTTGTGTAAAGAAATAGGAGTATGTTTTTCTCTTCGAACACACTTACTTAACTGTCAATTCCTGAAATCGTTCTTGCCAGTTGGAGACGCGTAACCGTGGTAACCCACATTAACTTCAGCCCCATCAGCAAACTAGAGTGCCAAGGGCCCTGGAGGTTGCCGGCAGTTACTGCCCCAACAGGAGAAAAGTGACTAACATCAGCATGCGGATTCAACAAGAAGCCAACACGAATTCTTGCGAAAGCAACACGTTGTCTACACGATACTGGCGTTAAAAAGTTCCAGCTCGGACATCCGCAAAAAAAAAATTAAACCTGTATAATTTTTTTGCGAATTTCAGCAATGATGGCGAATGGTCCCGTACCACTGCGAATCAATTCACGGTTCTTCTAATCAATTCTTCTCTGTAAAAGAGGAGAACTGTTTCATCCGCACACTTCCGCGAGCCAACGCAGCTCAGTGAGAAAGGGGTTTTAGTTACCATTATCGGGCAACTCGACTGAGCGGTCATACTTTTTCACGAGTGACAGACAGCAACATTTTTATGTCACTTTTCTGCCATTTAGCAAAAATATAATCTTTAAGAAGTCTACATCATGAAATCCAATTAGATTTTTTTCTAGCCTGAACTTTCATTGTCCTCTGCTGTCAATTTGTGAAGTGCGCCATCTTCTCAATTCACTTCTGGTTCTTGCTCTGCTTTTCGACAAAAATTTTTTTGACACAACACTGCCACCGAGTGGGTCTAATTAGTATTATTCTTTCTATTCCATGATGCTAATAGGAACAAACATCCAAAATGGATTTTGACCAGTTTTTATTGCTGCAATTGATTGCGAAAAAAGCTCGACCATGCGGTTACAATGCCCGTTAAAATTTTAATTATATATGGGTTAGTGCCTAATACATACTAATGTCTAAAGATATTATTAAATGAGGAAATAAATAGATTGATTTTGTCACATGACCTTGACCTTGAAGACCAAAGTCAAATCCAATATGGTGTGTTTGATCAGCATACATGATTTGTCATTTGTATCCAATACATACCGAAGATTTTAAGCCAACATTAAAGGACTTTTAGGCCATTTTTGTCATTACCTGGACCTTGTTGCCCAAGGTCAAATCCAATATGTCGAAAACAACCAGCATACATGATTTGCTATTAGTGCCCAACACATACCTAAGCTCTAAAAACAATATTAAACAAATATAAGCCATTTTTGTCATATAACCTTGACCTTGAGGCCCAACATCAAATTTGACTGACTGCCTAAGAATGCTCAGCAAACATGGTTTCCTATAGGTGCCCCAAACATACCTGAGCTCTAATTGCCATATTCAGCAAGTTATAGCACATTTTTGCCATTTGATCTTGACGCCCAATGTCATATTCAGCTTGCCGAGAATATTTGGCTTACATGATTCCCTATAGGGGCCTCACACATACCTAAGCTCTAAATGCCACATTAAGCTGTTATAACACATTTTTGCCATTTGACGTTCACCTTGAGGCTCAAGGTCAAATTCGAACAACCGAGAATGTTTGGCATACATGATTCCCTATAGGTGCCTCAAACATATCTGAGCTCTAAATGTTATATTAAGCAAGTTATAGCACATTTTTGCCATTTGGCCTTGATCTTGAGGCCCAAGGTCAAATGTGACTGACTCACAATGTTCGGCATACCTGATTCCCTATAGGTGCCTCATACATACCTAAGCTCTAAATGCTATATTAAGAGAGTTATAGCACATTTTTGCCATTTGACCTTGACCTGGAGGCCCAAGGTCAAATGTGACTGATTCACAATGTTCAGCATACCTGATTCCCTATAGGTGCCTCATACATACCTAAGCTCTAAATGCTATATTAAGAAAGTTATAGCACATTTTTGCCATTTGACCTTGACCTTGAGGCCCAAGGTCAAATGTGACTGACTCACAATGTTCAGCATACCTGATTCCCTATAAGTGCCTCATACATACCTAAGCTCTAAATGCTATATTAAGAGAATTATAGCACATTTTTGCCATTTGACCTTGACCTGGAGGCCCAAGGTCAAATGTGACTGACTCGCAATGTTCAGCATACCTGATTCCCTACTGGTGCCTCAACATACCTAAGCTCTAAATGCTATATTAAGAGAGTTATAGCACATTTTTGCCATTTGACCTTGGCCTTTCGGTGCAAGGTCAAATTCGACCAACCGACAACGCTTGGCAAGCATGATATGCTGTACATGCTCAATTCATAGCTATACTATAAATGCAACAATAATCAAGTTACGACACATTTTGTGGCAAAACACCCCGAAAAATGATGAAGTCCAGACACGTTGCCTGGGTGGCGCTATGAAGGAGCGATTCAATCAAAACGCCGTTTACACCATTGAAGCAGGTCATGATACTGATTCCATTGCTGCGACAAAAAAAAAAAATTCCTCAGACAGTTTTTGAGAAAATTGCACCTAAGTGCCAAAAATGGCCATTTTCGACAAAAATGGCCGCTAAGTCTAAACGAACGATTCAATCAAAGAAATTTTTTACTCGGGCATTAACTTGATGACCCATTTGATCACATTCCCAAATTAAAAAAAAATTCATCAGACCGTTTTTGAGATACGGCTTTAAACGGACGACGCTGACGCTGACGACGCCATTGGACGCAAAGTGACGACAATAGGCAACTGGCCTATGGCCGGCAACCTAACAAGATAGATAATGTCCACAATTACCGGAGGAAGCTAACAACTTCTCCATAGGCTATCCCTTCTCACTCCCATAACATTCCTAATGTTAACGGTTAATTTACGTTGGAAAGCATTAGCTCCTTTGCTAACATTGTGACCACGACAGTGCTTTTACCGCTAATGTCTCATACAATGCTGTGACCAAGCATTTGATTTGCAAGAATCATGATTTCTGACCTAAGCTTAAAAAAAAAAACCTCTGCAACGCAATGTTAAATCGTTAGACTTAAGTATAAACTGAACAGTTATTGAGGTGACAGAGGCGGAATCTTTATAGACCGTATGACTAGCGTCCTCTGTCCACCAACGTGCAACAACATCGTCCATAACCGACAATGGAGGACAGCGATTTCAATGCCTTTGTCACCTTAATAACTCTTCAGTTTATTTGTTAGTTTCAGGTTTCATGTTGCGTCGCAAAGTTTTCAACCTTGCAGTAAAAGCCAACACTCCAGTAAGTTTCCTGTTACTGACTGCCATGTCATATTTTAACCATGGGGTGGAGCAGACTGACTTACAACAAGACATCCTGTAATAGATGTGGTCATCACCGCATTGCATGATGGGATGTATATGCCGGTTTAGTGTCCAGTGTTTGCATACTGTAATATTTCTTCAGAAATAGTATGCATATCGCGTACTACTGGTTTCATGCTACGGTTTCGGACATACTAAGAAGTCTCGCATGACGTTTTGCGTACTCTATAGTCTGTTAGTATGGAATTTCGGACACAGCCAATATCTCTGATAAATATGCAAGGTACTGGATGGGAGAAGACACAGAGGGCATTCACACCAGGGTTGTGACACTACCCCCCCCTAGATGGGCACCAACTGGTGGCCCAGTGGTGAACCCCGGATGCAGGCACAGGAAATCACAAACCAGGGAAGGGTGTATGATGCTCTGCTCCTTGACCCAGGAGCGCTCCTCGGGCCCGTACCATGGTGGACGTCAGCATAGTTGGGGGCAGCAACAATACAGTACTCTCAAATGATTCACCAGAAAATGGGCAAATCTGAGGAACCTCGGCAGCTCCTTGCAATCTATATGAAGTAGACAGTGGAGTGATAGAATTTACACTTTTCTGGTTTTTAGAAAAGTCGGTTCTCTAAGAACCACTGAATGACCGAGCAGACATAGTGAGTATGATCCTCCAGCATCTGAGAGAAAACCAGAATATTGTCTTAGTAGACAAACCGGGAGACCACATCTCGGACTACCTCATGATTGAAGTTCTGGCACACAGCAGGGGCATTAGCAAGCCTAAACAGCTTCACCAGATATTCGTAGATCCCACTCATCTTCCTCTTTCATGCGTACCAGGTGGTAAGTGTTGTGCAAGTCCAGTTAGGCAAATAGCGACAGCCCTGGAGATTGGAGACGTACAGGGATATTAAGGCCCATCTTTCTCATGCACAAAGAAGAAATCAGGTCCAGCTTGGGTTGCTGAATGCCATATTTAGGCCATGATCAATGGGGGGAACCCCTTTCAAGTCTGGCAACTCCTCCTGGTGGTCAGCGGACGAAGGTACAGTGGGACTGGAGGCCGCATAAAAGCACGACTGTGAACATGATGAATTCCTCGACTGAATGGATCCTGAAGTCCAGTCCACGCGAGGGCTGTGATGTTCAAGCCAAGGCCTTCCAAACGGAACTGGGGCATGCAGTGACTCCATGATGAGAAAGGCCAACTCTTCAGTATGATTACTGGGAGGTCAGCAAGGGCACAGCCGCGTCACCTCTGTGACGTCAGGTGGGGCAATCCCTGTGAGACCCTGGGACCAGAGGTGTACTGTAGTGGTGCAGTAGAGACTCTCAGGCATCAATCGAGATTAGGATGAATAAAGTCCATATCTGCCTCTGAGTCAACTAAGGCTCGGGTGGAAATAGGGCAACCCTGCACGGTCAGTGCACAGGTAGGGGAAGACGAGTGGATAAGACAGTAGCTCCAGACAGCACCTCTCTGTCAGATGTTGGTCGCGTCCCGAACAAAGCATTCAGCAATGACATAATAAGTACTTCCATCATACGGACATAGTTTCAACTTTATTTGGTGCAGCTGCCCTTCAGAGGGCAGATTGTGCAGCTGGGCCCAGGCAATAGATATGAGTACCACAGGGGCTAGGTGGGATGAAACTCCAAGTTGAGCATCTTGAGATGCAGGCAGGATAGGCGTCTGTAACCTCGCCTGCCAATCCAGCCTCCTCATTTACTGCTGGAAATCTAACCTGAGCGCCAAGGCGATGAGGTTGTCCAGATCCGGGGAAAGGATGCAGGTGGTTAATTTGTCCTGGATCCACTCAGAAAAGCCAAATGAACAGGCGTCGTACAGTGCCCATGGAGACAACCAGAGTTCAGAAGTTGATGGAATAATCCAACAATGAGCGGCTGCCTTGACGCAGCTAAAGTAACTTCTGGGCGGCGGCATAGCTGGAGTGGGACTGGTCAAACACCTTCCTCATCTCCACAGTGGAAGTACTGAAAGTATACACAGCAGGGTCTCCTGCCTCACCACAGATGTTGGCTTACTACCTTGAACGTCCAGAGAGATGAATAATGACAAATACCACCCTGGAGCATATGGTGGGGAGTGATGATAGCTTAAATTTGAAGACCATCGAACACAGGGGCCAGGAAACTGCAAGAAGTGGTGGGGATGCTATTGTAGGAGTCCAGCGCCGCAAGGTTTGGCTCCAGATGGGCAAGCACCAAAGGCAAGATCTGCGGCAGAACAGAGCTGGCTGCTTGAGAGGCGGAGGCAGAGTCCTGGGAGACATCAGTAACAGCCTCGATTTGACTGAAGAAGGCACCAATGCTTTCATGCAGCTGCCGAAGCAGCTCTTCATGCAGAACAAGAAGCACCTCCTGGTGTCACAAAGCATCAACAGGGCTGGGCATCTCCGCTGACTCCATTCCCTCTTGGCTGGATTGTACTGTTAAAATCCTGGCCGGGAATCAAATGCGGAGGCAGAGACCAATTCAATACTAGGGGTTATTGATAGCAATACTGTAGACAGTGGGATGGAGCCCAGAGGATAAGGGCATAGTGCAGTTGTTTCAGACAAAACTGTCTGGGCGTTGCCAGTGCCGGCCAGTGGCTTTCAAGGATCACTGCCAGATGGAGTACACACTTTACCGGAGCCGAACAGTCAGATAACAGGAGGGAGAGGTTCAGCAGGAACAGGTCCCCAATCCTGGAGACCGCGAGAAAGGTTTGGGAGCTTGTTCCAATCAACTAAAGGAAGAGCACTTCCATATATTAGTATCATTAAAGATTACATTTTAATTTGAAAAGAGGAGTTTAACAAGCAAATACTGCCGGATTCTAAAGTGCATATAGAAAGTGACAATCCAGCAACTTGCAAATTCAAACAAGGGGGTATAAATACTTTACTCTTGACTGAGGAGGGCTAACTATGAGATGAGACAACGACTTTATTTTCAATATCTCACTGATCAGGCTTAGGGCGCATAATCACGAAAAAAAAACTTCAGTCGGAAAGAGTTGAGGAAACTTCAAACTGACCTGTGGCTGTGCACTTGGGAATGAAGACAAGAGGCCTGATTTACGCAGACAATCAGCAGAAGCAATATCTTGTCACACACTTGAAACCAATGTCAGTACAGATGGTGTTGCTTTTTTCATCAATCATTAGTTGTGACTTTGAATATGAAGCCCCCAGTGCCAAAAATTTTTAAGTTGCAAAATATCCACAGTGAGAAAATGGTGAAAATCGATGGGTAACCATGATAGTTTTCCCATCCTTACCCAAAATGTGCCAAAATGTAACTCAAACACTTCTAGCACTAGGCTCTCCATATGTGAAAATAAGGATAAAGCATGCGCTAAAAACATGCTTCAGGGTTGTTTTCTGCAGTGAACAGGTTTGAGTATATTGTTTTTGAGTGCCACCTCCAGTGTAGAAGAATAGCCCATGTTGGCCCAAAGGTAAGCAGGAGGCAGGAAACTGCTGAACTGACTCACTCTCATGTGATAAAGGGTTTTCCCAAATCAGACACCGAACTGCTAGATGCCCCACAGGGAAGTTGTGACTGAAGCAGAGTGCATTCAGTGACCTGAACACTTCACTGCCTGGCTGTAATAGACCAGGAGAACCAGCAGCACCCAGGAATGCAGCTGTGTTTACACAATAAGCCGACTCCTGTGACGACTCTGGGTGAAACTTCGGGAAACTCATGTGCATCAAAACACCTCACCACCCGCTGGAGCTTTCTTAACCTCGGAGTCTTGTATGCGAGGTCATCGCCCTTTCATGTCATGTGAATGAGTCACACAGGCCCTCACTGTAAAACTGCTGCCCAGCCCCATTTTTCAACATCAGACACTAGCCAACCGCTTGATGAATATCTAAGGAATATTCAAGCACAAAAGACAACTGAGCGATTTCAATTACAGCAAACTGGCACGTCAAGTCAGGTGTGCAATAACTCAGATGTTACATTCTGTTTCCAAGGACCTGCCAGGTGTAGGTGTAGGCATGGAGGCTTTCCCTGTGTTCGTCTCTGTACGCTGGGATCGCTGCTCAAATTCTTTCTCATCTCCTGCACCTTCAGGTAACCAAAGCTGCCACCTGGCACAACTGATATTTACTTACCATGCTGACAATACTTCCTTTTTGAATTAAATTTCCCAGAAAAAAATCTCCAAGCTTTACAGGGAAGGATTACCCCTCACCCCAGCAGGAAGGGCAGTTTCCCTCACCTAAAAAATATAAAAATTAAAGAAAAAAAAACAAAAAAACATTGAGGTTCACTAGTCACGTACGGTAGCAGTCAAAAGTTTGGAGACTATTTCCTTGCGTTATAGCACTCTATTTTAGTGGCATTTAAGTGGATCAACCTCTATAAATGACATCAAATGGCACATGGTAAGTGGAAATAGTCAGAACTTAAAAAAAAAATAATTCACTTCACAGAAAAATGTAAAAAAAAAAAAAAAAAGTTCAAGATGACATTTTTGGCAAAATTAACAGATGAAGAAATTTTCGTCCAAATTTAAACAAGTGAATTAAAATCAAGCTGGTTTGGGAAGTATTAGACAACTAGACTTCAGCAGGCATACACTCGGGCTACCCGCCAATCCAAAGTAAAATCCGACAGAGTAAAGTTCTTTTGCTTGTCAAAAATCCAGGACAAAACACAGTCAACTAAGTCACATGATTACACAGCGTGTGTAGCCTTGTTTTCCTGAAGCGATACCCAAGCCCTTCTCAGTAATTTCTGATTCTTGATGTAGACAAAAGATAGATCGATAGATATCTAAATTAAACAGTTGACCTTGTAGCCCTTCGTAAGTGAGCTCACATCCCCATTTTACTCCCGAAAACATCAGTGCATAATGTGATCCCTGACTGCAACACCTGTGCGGTTGCTTGTCTTTGACCGAAGTCAGCTAAGCTTAGTACCCAGCCAAGATGACAGCTATATGTGTATTTTATTGGTACAGTCATATAAGTCGGCAAAAAAGAAAAACAGTAACTGTATCATAAAGAGTGGGAAAATGATATTGATCCAGAGACAATGGGTAATGTCCATCAAACCAAACGTGTGTAAAGCTCATTGCAAAATCTGCAGCACCTATGTTAGCTAGCTCTTTTTACACATAAAGGACCATGCTATAACTAAAAACACACATCTTGGATTTTGCTCACTGTAAACACTTACTGCGCCTGTGACTGGAATAAGTGACATCTCCGTCGAACAGCAGAAACAGCGTGAACTCCGAAAAGTCACTTATGTTGCATTTCATGAGTCAACAAATGCTGTAACTTGGATTATTTATCAGATCAAGCAAACTATGAAACTGGAGAGTTTAATACGCACACAACCAAGTGCACGCCGCAAGTTAATTAAATTTGTTCTGGCACCATATATCAGAAGACAGCGCACAGAAGTTATTTTTGAGTCCCTGTGGGCAATTCTAAACTGTACATTTTCGTGAAAGAGTTAATTTGCATGTGCTTGTATAAATCATAAACACAAAATGTGTTTGATTTATGAAATCAGGGGCATGCTGAAACTATACTTCGGCATTTAATACTGTGGTCATTTACAGTTGCTGGCTAGCTAGTTTGCCTTTGATTGCTGTAATCATTGGCTATATTAGCTGTTTACTCCCCTTGAGGGTTTGCCATCATATAACTAGTGACATGGGTATTCAGAACCATTAGGATAGAGGTGTATACATTGATGTTCTGAACAGTTATAATTAATTTTGACAGGCTACTGTTAGTTACAATTTGTTTGAGTTTGCGCTTTTGTGAATAAATATAACGTTACTGGCTTGGCTATAGGTCTTAGTGCAGCCCTTTCGTGGGCTTCAGATGTAACGTTATTTACTAACTTCCCCAAACAAACCCGAAAAATTGTTGCACGGATTTGCTGAGAATATAAGCTCGCTTAAGGTTAACTGTTAAACGGTAATATGACTTGCTTTAAAAATATATAAATTGATGAACAGCATAAGATTTTTTCAAGTGTTATTTCAGGTGGTTTTTGAACAGTTGGCGAGATTTTCTGTCAGTTTTGGTGTGAAAAATTTGTCTCTGAGCACCAGTGATGTGCACAGAGATGAAAGATTGTGGACTGGACTCAGAAATAATGTGGACTGGATTCAGGTGTGAAGATGGATCTGGTATTTATTATGCCTCTGCGGCACAGCAGGAAGGCACAGCAAGACACAATACAAAGAACATGGAATCGAGCTTCCGGGATAAGTGATACAAGCGAATGCGGGAGATAAGTCTAAACAAGACTAGAAAGTAAACACCAGCTTGCGAGGCTTACGCAGTTCACGAGACTTCGCCCTGAATGAGTGCGAAAGTCTCTCTTAAATAGGGAACACTATTGCATGCACACAATAGGGAACAGCTATAGGTATTGATCATGGACTGAGGAATGCAGTCGGGGTCTTAATAGGCTGGTGTTTAAAAAGACGCCAAGGGCGTGGTGTTACAGTACCCCTCCCCTATGCACGACCCCTGGCATGCCTGGGCGATGTCCATGAGGGTGACCACTGGGGCTCCGTTGCCCTCCTGGGCAGGTGGTGGGTCTTCGCGGGGGGGTTAACTCTGCCAGCACCCTGGCCGGACTGGCCTCTCATGCCTGGCCCCTGGTGCCGGGGGTGAACTGGGCCCTCGTGCCTGGCCCCTATTCTATAATCAGAAAGATGGGACCCGTCAACTATCTGGTGGAGCAACCAGACCATCGGAAGCCACAGCAGTTGTACCATGTCAACCAACTAAAGAAATGGGTTGAGACACTGACAGCTGCCCCGGCCACGTTGTTCAATACCACCACACCAGAAGTCGGACCCGGAGCCGTGAAAGTGGGCAGTGAACTGACGCCCTGCCAAGAACAAAAGGTACGTGAACTCCTGTCAAAGTATGATGATGTGTTCTCTTCTCGCCCAGGACATACAAATATGCTCGTCCATTGGGTGGAGACACCGTCTGGCGTGGTGGTGAACAGGCGGCCATACTGGGTACCGGAGGCGTGGCGGAAGGCCATCGTAGAGGAGGTGAGGCGGATGCAGGAACTGGGGGTGATCAAAGAAGCCTGCAGCCCGTGGTTGAGCCCCATCGGCATGGTTCCCAAGCCCGGCAGCACACTCAGGTTCTGCAATGATTTCCGGAGGCTGAATGCGGTCGCGGAATTCGGCGCCTACCCCATGCCCCAGGCTGATGAGTTGCGGGAACGCCTGGATGAGGCCTGGTTTATCATGACGCTGGACCTGACCAAGGGGTATTAGCAGGTCCCCCTTGCCCCCGAAGATCATCCCAAGACTGCCTTCACCACACCTGCAGGGCAGTTCCAGTATCGGGTCCTCCCCTTTAGCCTGGATGTTCCACCATACTCTGCCCCTGTCAGCACTTCGCCGCTGCCTATATAGATGACGTGGTCGTTCACTTCGCCACCCGGGGTGAGCATTTCCAGCATCTTCAGCTAGTCCTGGAAACCCTCAGGTGGGCGGGGTTGACGGCGAACCCGGCGAAGTGCTGCATGGCCCAGGACGAGGCACAGTGCCTGGGCTACTCCATCGGTCGGGGCCTCCTGAAACCTCAGGAACAGAAGGTGGCCTTTGTCCGGGACTGGCCCCGACCCACCACCAAACACCAGGTACGTGCCTGCCTGGGCCTGGCGGGGTACTACTGGCGGTTCATCCCTCACTTCGCCTCCACAGCCGCGCCTCTGTCAGACCTCACCCGGAAGGGGTAGCCTAAGAATGTCCTGTGGGGACCACGAGAGGAATCAGCCTTTGAAGACCACCCTGTGCTCGCAGCCTGTACTGCATACGCCTGATTTTAACCTCCCCTTTGTGTTGCAGACGGACATGTTGGAGACGGGGTTGGGGGCAGTGCTGTTGCAAGAGGTCCAGGGAGAGGAGCATCTGCCGATATACATAAGCCTTAAGCTGCGTCCCAATGGGACCAAGTACGCAGCAGTGGAGAGGGAGGCCCTTGCCATTAAGAGGGTAATTAATTCCCTCCGATACTACCTGCTGGGAAGGCCCTTCACTCTTGTCACTGACGACGCCCCCTTGCAATGGATGAGCCGGGAGAAAGACAGCAACACACAAGTCACACACTGGTTTCTCTTGTTGCAGACGTTCTTATTTCAGGTGGTTCACAGACCGGGAGTGCTGCGCGCCAATGTGGACGGGCTCTCCCAAAGACACGCGCTGTGGGCGCACGGGACGCCAAGGCGGGAGGTGGAAGGTGGATCTAAGGGGGGGGGGCTGAATGTGGCAAACTACGTCAGCATGCCCACAACAGCCAATTCCCCTCCCTTTCGATGATGGGGCAGAGCAGAACTCCTGCACCCCGGACAGCAGACGCAGAGCCGACACCCGCGCAGCACTCCCTAGACTTGCAGGACCGTGGACAGTTCCCGCCACCTGCAAGTCATAAGGCTAGGCGGGCCTGGAGGAGGAGGCACGAAGGAACCCAGCTGCGCCTCATTGTAATCAGAGCTGACCAGAGCTCAAAAAGGAAGAGTCATGCAGTTGTGAGGAGGCCAGCGAGGAGTGTGCACACCACACTGTTATTTAACCGTACGTCTTTTTGCTCTCTCTTAAGATTCCCATGGTGGAATGGCCAGGGGTTTGCGCTACGTCCAGCACAGCTGATTCAAGACACGCAGCCCACCTCCCGATCCATCATCCAAGAACGCCAATTAGAGTCTTAAAGAAAAAAAAGCTCCAGCGTGTTAAAATAATACATGCCTTTTTTGTTCAAATTTGTGTTCCATTAAAGTTACCGTCCTGCAGGAAGAGTTTTGAACCTTCCTGCGCCTTGTTTTCCGATGTCTCGCTACAACACACACACACACACACACAAACACACACATACACATAAGGTTTTCATGGCATTATTCATTTCTCAGTGCTGACTACAGTTGAACGGTAGAAACAAATGAATCATGATTCTTAAACCAGTATCTCCTACGAGCAAGGAAGCATATAATGTCTAACAAGCAGGCCGAGTCATATATGGGGTGGGAAAATATTGTTTTCCGCACTTGGAAACCATTCAACCTCCCAGTACTTTGCCCATGGAAAAATTTGTGCATTATGTCAGTATCTGTAACCTCTTAAACGGTGTAATTCTTCACTGAAAATAACAGTCTCCACTCATACCTGGCCCTACAAGCTTCAACAGTTCAATAATGGAAAGAAAATAGCCCACATTTTTGTGGCAAACCACGAAACTGGGGCGTTGCAGTAAAGCAAGAGTGATTACCGGGACCTTGTAAACATTAGTGATGCTTCAGAGACAGCACTGGTCCTTGGAGACCTGGCTCAATCCCTACATGCTTTGCTAAGCGCTTTATTCCCTCCCTCGATGCCAGAAAAAAAATAATAAAGAGAATAACATAACCCACGACTCACACACACACACACAGGTTCACGCACAGAGTGCGCTGGCCCCAGTGAAAAATGGCAGGAATCTTGACGTCACTTGTTTGGTTTTGGCGACAGCTTCTAAAAGCTCTTTCCTCCATTTGTTCCCATGTCTTCCATGTGAAGGTCCAGGGAATGCAAAGTTTGAGCCTTAAGCTGGATTTATGGTTCTGTGTCGACTCCAAGCAAAGGGCACGCCGTTGCCTCAACGCCGTCGTGGACCTTTCGAAGTTCTGCATTGAGGTCGTTTGCTTCGTGCTGCGCCATGAAGCAATTCACCGCCATACCGCTAGGTGGCGTCAGGTTTCCGAAGGTCCAGGACCTGTTGTGGAATCACGTGAGACTCGTTGGTAGAGTGTTTACGTTATGTTATGGGCTGTACTTCATTCTGTAGGGTAATAAACCATACATCCTACACCCTGCGAAATCACTTCCCTTCGTAGTGAAAACTCTGAAGAGCAGCAGGGAGGAGGGTTTTCAATTAATGGTCGTTTGGAATGTCCTTCGACATATTTCGTGGCTGCTGCTTTCTGCTTAAGCAAGTGTAAACAAACGCAGCCAGTTCACTGGAGAACTGTTTTCACTGGCCATTTATCGGTTTCGCGGTAGCTTTATAAGCAACCGCATCGCTTTCACAAGGCGACAAATAGCCACAGATAAAAATAAAAAACTACATAACTAGCAATAGCCAGTCGACTGTAATAAACCATCAAGCTAGGTTCGTCAGCTTTCTGTGGGCTAGGTAGCTACTAGCCACCGTTGTCATTTTCTTGAATGACGTTGAATCACACACATCACTAGGCTCGGGTCGGACCAATCAGTGCCCTTGCGGTCTGCGTCGCTTTGACGTGCAGTTAGAAAATTTTCGAGGTGCGCGGCAGGCGACGCAGAGGCTCTGCGGTGGCGGTTCATGTCGCCGCAGAGGCTCTGCGTAGCGATGGCGTCGGTTCGACGCAGAACCATAAATCCAGCTTTAATTTTGTTTGTAGTGATCCAATGAAACATCACCCCTAACCCCTATCAGGGTTGAGGGTAAACGGCAAACTAAGCCAATACTGACAGGAGCGATGGTCACCCCTAATTTTGAGGATTTCATTCCCACAGGCTCCATGGGTCAGGAAGGGCTGACACTTCCTCATTAGAACTGTCTATCTGTGACATCACAATGTGTAAGACTCCACTCCCAGAAAAACTAAGAATTATCCTATAAATCCAGAAGAATCCATCTTCTAACAGTACAAATACACATTTAAATGGCTGCCGAAATAATTAAGCACGAAACTAAATGATAAGCCACTTTTCACAAGAATTTTCTTTGACGAAACTTGCTGCTATAACAATCCCAACTTGGACATTTTTGGAACGGTATGGAAAATGTGCATAAAAACAGAAAGCAGTAATACCTAAATTTACCTTGGCTTGTATTCCATTGCAGACAGTATGGAGACAATACATTTGACATATTGTGCAGTCAACTTCATTTTATTTGAACGTATACATCCATTCCATCCATTCAGACCTGCAACACATTGCAAAAAAGTTGGGACAGGTGACTGACATGACGTGACCAGTAATGAGGATAAAAAAAAATAGAATAATGTCATTGTAAGGTGGTTGTTATCTTGATTTGGTACAAGAGCAGCATCAAGGAAATGCCTTTGTCCTTCGGGAGCTAAGATGGTCTGTGGATCACTGACTTGCATGAGAAAACCATTGAAAGGTATAATCAAAATGTTCCTCAATGAAATTTAGGCAGGGATTTGGATATTTCACCCTCTATGGAGTACTACATAATTAAAAGATTCAAGGAATTTGGAGGAATTTCTGAGTATACTGGGCAAGGGCTACCCATCATCTCCCATCAGACGGCAAAACAAGGCAAACTATGATTTATCTATATGTGATATAACCACATGGGCTCAGGATAACTTTGGCAACCCCTTGTCAAGTACATAGTTACATCTGCAAATGCCAGTTCAAACTCTACAAAAAAAAAACAAAAACAGAAACCATTATGCAAACAGTTTTCAGAAGCGTCATCAACTTCTCTGGTCTCAGAAGCATCAGCGATAGACCATCACACAGTGGGAACGTGTATTGTAGTCAGAAAAATCAATATTTAGTTTTAGCAAAACATATCTGGTTTAGGTGTCAATTTCTCAGTTGTCTGCAAGGGCTACGGTGGTGTATTTTGAGGGTAGACATGGTTCTCAATCAAGAAGTCGCAATGATAGAGAGAGAAAAATGACTGCTCTTTTTTGGCCTGGTAAACGAAATAATTGTCCTCCAAACAAAGTGCACTTTTTTCTAGAACACTTACGAGGACAAGAGGCACGGCATCAAAAGGTTGCAGCACGTGTTTTCAATGTGAAATGCGTGACCACTGATTACCACTCCCATTTTACCAGTGCTAGCTTTCATTACATCGAAGCACACCCACATAAAAAAATTACAAGGTGCTTGCGCAGTCACCGTAAGAACTGTGAATGAAAAAAATAATTTGTACCGACCAGTTTGCAAGCAAATAAGCAAGCAGTTTTTCCAGGGGTGGTCATTTCAGTAACGATGTATTTTAATCTTGATGTAGTAAGGAGGTACGAGTAACAACACATTGCACAGAAAGAGAAAACACATCACACGTAACAGCTGACCAAAGTAAGAATTCTAAGTTCGGCTGCATCACCAGCTAGTTTAAAGATTCACCCGAACAAAACACTTTGACCTGAAGTTCAACTACCCCTACACTAAAAAAATGTTTTATTTCTTTTATCAAGCACGAGACTTATTATAAAAGTAACCTAGCGTATAAAGATGGGTGTACCAAGCATGATTCATAAAATTGTAAGCTTGGGCATGTCCTGAAGCACAAGCCTGATAGTATACACCATACAGTACAATTTGATTCAGTTTTAGTCTGAACGCTTCCTGTTTAGCTTTCTCGGAAGAGGATGTTTAAAAAAAACATTACAAGCTGATATTTGACAAAGTTTAAGGGATAAACATTGTAACAACTAAAGACGAAGTAGCACGATAACATTGGTTACATATTAAGAGGGTGTCGGAACAAACACCTGAAGATGGACAGCTTCCAATGAGGATTAAGCCGCACCTTTAGCTCCGTAAGAACACCTGCCTAATCTCTGTTACCTAATTAGCCCACGCTAGAATGTTCCAACCACTCAACTTCCTCCACTGCTTAGATAAGGTTTCGCAACAACCTGAGCGATACGGTGAAGAGAGAAGGTGAGTCACAGTACCGTGAGTGTATTAAACAGCGCTTCAAACAAAACCGCTAAAACAGGAGTGTAGGGAGGTGGGGTTAGGCGTCAGTGTCGATAGTACAATGGCAACCAGTGGTCAGTTTCACCAATGGAGTGATATACGACTGTACTGTGACTGTACTATGAGAGAGAGGGTGTGCTACCTCTGTAACTGGATGACTCACCCTCCATCATAGTAGAATACAGTGTCGGCCACAAAACTGCTTCCTGATCTAAATCCCGTGGCTAACATCCAACCCAATCTAAATAAAGCATAAGACTCAGATGTCAGTGTTTGTCAACAGCAAATCTGTAAATGTGTACGTGTGTGTTGTGGGGGGGATTTTTTGTACTTGGAATGTAAAGAAAGCAAACCACTGACACAGCCCTGTGCGAGCCCTACACAAGGTCCAGCTGCCATCTCCTATTACAAGTACCAATAATTAAAGCAAACTTAGTAGTAATTACTGGCAAGCACAGTTAATTTTGGGGTCTGCGCAAGCGCAGCACTGCATTCCCCCTGAATATCTCCAAGCACTTTATTTAAAAATCCAAAGAAATGCTCATTGGTGTGAATTCCAGATCCTTTCACAGCATGTTATTCCATGTGCAGACATGCAGTTTTTTAGAGCTTTCACAACAGGTGTTATTCTGCATGCAAATATTCTATTTCTTACTCATGTTCTCCCCTATATTTCTCTCTGTCTTTATTTGCCATGTTTTGTCAACTAACTACGCCGTCATTTTTTAAGTTTAAAATTTCAAACTTCAAAAAATTCAGTTTGTTTAGAAGTAGGTTGCTTGTATACAGCTTTTAGAATCTTGCCATTTTTTTTTTCATTTATTCAACTTTATTTATATTTTTTCCCCAAAGGAAACAATGGGACAACATGATGAAAATTCAGCAGTTTTCAACTTTTTTTTTTTTTTTTTCTATTACAGTTTAAGACAGAAATGTTATTCCACCTGCATAATAATCAGCTTACCTGGTAAATTTTACCTTGCCTCTTGTAACTTTTATACTTCTTCAGTCATTTTTTTTTTTTTTTTTTTTTTTTTTTTTTTTTACAATGGGAGGCTATGAGTTTTCATGTTTAGACTTCCAATGCATGACGTCACTGCTTGAGTGGAGAGCAGCTGTAACGCTGTGCAAAAATCTTCTCTTAAACTTGCTCTCATTCCCACAGTTTTTACTCTGCATTCACAATTATTCATCAAAACAAAGCAATATTTATGGTGGCAGGCGTGCAGTACTGTTCCGAAGTCTTAGGCACCCTACATTTTAAAAAAATTAAAATCTGGCTTTAGATGTTTACTTTTTGTTATCAATATTGGTGTTGCTGAAGACAAACATTATACTTGAAATTCCAAATGCTGATTTAAAAAATAGTTAATTAAATAAATGTTTGTATTTCATTAAAAAAAAAAAAACCTTTGATACAGATAATATCATATTGACAGAGGCCTGATGTCAACTTTATCATGGCTGTCTGCAATTTCTTGAAGGGAAAGACGCGAGTGAGACAGTCAGTCCGCAGAAGAACGTTGGCAAGTTTTCCACTCTGCTTGGAGCGAGCAATAAGCCAACCATCTTATAAAACTACAGCTCAACAGGCTAACTGTTCAATAATGCTGTGTACTAGTGTTTACGTATGTAGCTACTGTATGTGTCTCTGCTGTTTTAAAACACCATTTAGCATGTTGATTGGTTTCATTACAAAAATATTTATGATTTGGCCAATGTCTTACAGCCCACCACAAAATGAAAGTATAAGTTCAGAAGCTACAGAACAGTATTGCTCCTCTTCAGCGTACTGCAGGTCTTCTTCACCAGGCAAAGCCAACACTTATCATTATACTATGATGCTGAAAGCAGGATTTGAGATGAGAGACCATCCCACATTAAATGCAGAGTTCATTTGCAAAAACAGAGAAATGCCATTCCTGGGTGAGAAAAAAAAGCCCGGTTGCTGTGAATACAAATCCAGCATTTTGTTGCACATCGCCTATGCAATACCCCTCCAGAGATTGTTTGATTGCTATTAATTAAAAATACATTATAATTATAAAAATTAAAAAAAAGGAAGATATCAGTTTTTGCAAATGAACTCCTATGTAGTCTCATATCACAATGCTAGTTTAATATGGAAATATTGCCCAGCCCTCATTGTCATGGAAACAGGCATTTATTATCGCGTTAACTATTCTTTTTATTGTACCTCTTCCGTTTCAAATTTCAGTTCGTAACTCGTCCCACAGCTTAGAGAAAACTCTGGCAAAATTAAATTTGTTGTTCAATAGGCATTTCTATGCCTTTGGTGATGAAGTCTCAGTTTTATGTCGACAAAAAAATGCAAAAAAATAAAAATCCCCATTCAAAATGAATTGGGTGGCGTAAAAAAAGTGATCAAACCCTGCCCTCTTTGGAGTCTCATTACATCGCCATACTGTAACATAGAAAGACAGTTGAAACTTTAACTGGGTGGTAAGATATGAGACTTTTTCAGTTACGTCCATTTTTTTATGGCTATGATACTATGATATTTTTTACATTATGGCAGTTTAAGTTTAATTTTTTTTTCAGAGAGTTTTGGAGATAATATTAGGTTTCTATGGGGTGGAATGTTCAGTGTCAGAATGAAAGATGTCAGTTACACTCTAACAGCCAGCCCTGAAAATTCTTCCTAAAAATGTCTGACAACCTCTTTTAAATCTCAGTTTACAACCTACAGAGACAATTTATATGTCAAAATGTAGAGAAACTTGTCCTCTCTCACCCGGTGTGACTCTCATTGTGACCTGACACATGGTTTTTCTTAAATCGACATCAAGCAGCGAGAGTGCTGACCAAGTCTCATTGAATTCCATGTTAAACTGAGCCCAGAAGGCCAGCTTGGTCACCAACTGATTTTCAGCTGCTGTTCTTTTCATAAACTGGTAAGTTCTATAATACCACAACACACAGACACAGACTCAAACACAGACGCGCACACAGCTGCGTTTACAACTACACACACACACACACACACACACACACACACACACACGCATGTTAATCTGAGGTCTGAAGATCAGCTAGTCAGCTGGTGACATCAGGACAGCACACAAATGCACACACAGATATGTCTGTGTGAATCTCTATGATCCAACTCCTGGCATCACTGCTTGTCTTGATAAACTCTGATTACTTCCACTGACACACATACACACACGCACGAGCGCGCGCATACACACATGAACACGAACAAGGGTGGGTGGATGCGTGATGTCACTCACAGCCAACACAGCCACACACACGCGTTTACACACACACATACTGTACAGACACACATACATGCAAGCCTCTGTGACACCATAACACAGACACACGCTAACTTCAATGATCCAACTGGTGTGTTCTCTCAGTGTCCTGCTCAGCTCTGATTAGTTCCCATCCCGCTGCCTGAGGTCATAATGGACCTATCGGTGAATCTGGAGCCTGGCCACCATGTAGGGCTCCCTCACATCCACGCAGCATCCCGTGGCACTTTCACATCTCCAGGTGGAAATTTACTAGTTATTATTATCGGTATGAATTCTAATAACATTCACAGCATACGCTACGCTATGCGCGAACATTCTATTTACTATTATCATTTCATTTATTTATTTATTTTTTATTTTTTTAAATTAACTGTAATTGGTTAACAAGCTGACCCTCAGTGCCGAGAGAGCCCCACAGGCCTTAATTAATTATTAATAAATAGCTATAACACCTATGGCATGGCGCAAGGCACAGGTCACTGTGCCGAGGTCAGTAGTCAAATCACAAAGAACCAGCATATCAAATTAGAAGCTCGTGTGGCCAATATGGCCCAGAGAAATTAAGGAGCCGCCGTCAGCCCAGACGCCTCAGACTATAACAGTACCCATCAGCCCATACAGGGGTGTGGGATAACGATCATGAAACCAAGCTGATTATAATTTAATGATGTTACTTTCATGAAAATATTTTAGTCCCGCTTAATCGAACCAGGTTTAAAAGGCTCTCTGGCTCTGGGTTAGCACCTCAGAAGAGCTTGATTTAGCAGGTTCATAAGTTTGGACCATATCAGAACCGTGTGTGAATTATAGCCTTTTATCATTGTGAGTTAGAACCTCGCTCCCTGTGAACTGCAGTAGTTTTGGGGGTTGGTGGAGACAGTGGAGCGGGGGGTTGAGCAGGATGAGGGGTGAGATGCCTCCTGCCCAGGGTGAAGAACCCACACAAGCTCCCCTGCCTGCTCACTCATCTCAAGAGGAGCACAGCCTGCTTTGGGAAGATCGACTCTCGCCATTCCTCCGCACAGCCTGTCCAGACACTGTAGCGCTATAGTGCTGACTCATGTCTCCGATGACCCCCCCCATGATGACTCCAGCCATAACAGTCTCCAGCAAAATCTGACAATCACTCACACATGCAAACACAACACCCCCTCCACCAGTCCACACCATTTGTCTCCTCACGCTGTTTTGCTTTATTTGCCACTCTTGTTTTAAGGAATAGCAAGCCCTCAGCTGTGTAAATCCCACAGCAACCTCAGAACAGGCAGGAGGGAAGAAGGGAGAGAGGAACAGAGAAAGAGGAAGAGGGGGGTGCTTGTTATGTGTGAGTAGTGCTGCAGTGCACTTCAAACAGGCTGCCCGTAAGCACAGATCCCCACTACACTCCTTACACACAATGTACTGTCGCTGAATGAGAGCTGACTGCTGCCCTCTACTGGTGCACGGCCGCAAAAACAGCAATTACTCTCCAAGTACAACCAAGTTTCCCAAAACGCTTGGGCACTGTGTAAAATGTAAATAAAAACAGTGATGATTTCCAAATCATGTAATACAACTGTAGTTTTAAAGCTCTCCAGGTTAATGAAGCTGTTGGGGTTTTACCAAATAAAAATGGATTTGCATTTTTTTTTTTTTTTAATTTGGCACTTCCAATCTCACCCGAATCTGGAATGCCCAATTAGCAAACTACGTACTCAAGCATGCTCGTACGCAACCCCGTGTTGCCATCTCGGGAGAGTGAGACAGCTCCCTGCCCTCCCCGAAGCCGTGCCTGTTAGCTGCTGCCTCTTTTACACTAATTGCTCGAAGCTTCGCAACCTCAGAACGAGGGCGGATGATACCCGAACATGAGCAAGCTTTTACTGAGGAGTGCCCGGCTGGCCAACTGGAGGCGCTTGAGCAACAAACAAATGCTATAATCTGAACTCCCAAACCAGCAGTCCTTCCCAATTAATTTCCCAGCTGTGGGCCACTCTGGAACATAGACTGTATAAAAAGATGTACGACGCAACCGTGACGTCACCCATTGGTTTCAGCATACTATTTAGGAAGCCTCGATTTTGGCAATTTGAACAGCGCCATTTTGTCATTTTGAAACCAGATGTGATTCCTATTGGACGAGAGCGTGAATTGAAGATCCAGGGAAGAGCGAGGGGTGGATCTATGGGTGGATCTGACCGTATCTGATGAGGACCAGAGGATAGCCACGCCCTTAAAGCATATCTGGGTTTATCCTTTATTCCAGTCTATTTGGAAGCATAATTTACAATAATGAACATCATGATATATTGAAGGAGACATGAAACATGCAATAGATATCATAGAATAAAGCGGAAAATCATCATTGAAATAATAAATCAGGTAGGAAAGTAGGGTCATTTCCTCATAGACTTCTATAGCATTGAACTTCTTTCTGCAACCACCAGTGTCGCCATCTGATGGCCATTTAATAGAATGCAATTTTAAGAGATTTCGGCATTGGCTTCACTTCTCAGACCCAGGTGCTGCGTCCATCTTTTTATACAGTTTATGCTCTAGAAAGGGGAGCCTGTCCTCCAACAAAATACGCCCGCAAAGGTCGTTTGTCAAGCAGCTTATTACGACCTAAAGTAACGTTTAGGAGTAAAGCGGTCATTTAAATAACTACAAACTGATATCCATCGTCAGCGTCGCCGTCAGTAAATCCCTAAACTAAACCTAATCCTAACCCTAATCCAAATTCTAATCCTTACCCTAACCCCAACCCCAACCCTAATCCTTACCCAAACCGTTATTTTAAGTGTAAATATGACTAAAACTGTATCTGTAACTGTAACAGAACCTTCCTGCTGCCAGTAGGGGCGCAATTTTGGGAAACGCTCCTGTGGGCGTAATTCAGAGTAAATGAGAATAAACGACCTATTTGAGCATATGGTTGGAGGACAGGTTGTCTGGAAAGGCGGCAGATACTGGCGCGACTGGGGCTCGAAGCCGTGTCGTGGTGCTCACTACTGCTTTGCAAAGCGGAGCCTTATATGGATTCACATTTTTACAGAAAAACCTGTTTCCACTTGTGAAAATTGTAATAGGGGCTGCAGACGGATCATTGTCTAGTCAAGTTGTAGGCCTATTCTATAAACCTCATCTTTCTACAGGTATTACAGATTTTTTAAGAAATGGATTTTGTTTGTCTTTTCCCTCCCAAATTTAATATTGATCTTTTGCCCTGCCATTATGTTTCATGTTTGTATTGCCTTGTTTTAATGTTTCTACTCTGTGCGGCATGTAAAGCAACCTTGGGTCTAAGAAAGGCGCTATATAAATTATTTTATTATTATTTTATTATTATTATTATTATTATTATTATTATAAAAATACATTTTAGCAAAATTTGTGTATGGTTCCTATGTCCTGGTGGCACGAGAAACAGTGAACTCGCCCTTTTGAATTTGCATATAAAAAAAGTGACTGGAAGCGCATGGGAAATTATATGTAAAAAGGCACGCCGAAATGCACCACTATTTTTGATGCGCATTTCAACATTTTTCCTAGGGTTGAGCCCCAGACCACAGACTGACTGTGATTTAAGAAATCGTCGCTCATTTTATTTAGGCCGATACGCATATATTTAGGGTGCTCGCTGGTTATTTAAATACATATGAAAGTACTCAAGAAGTCCTAAATTCAATTTACTTGGATCATGAGAGATTGTCAGGACAAGAACACAGTGGGTCCCTTCGTGCAAGAACCAATTCGAACAGATTTGACCGGTGGCGCGGGTGATTTAAGAAAATTGCCACATTCGCCAATTTAGGTTTATTTTTATTTCTTTCCTCAGACGCGAAAAAAATTCATGAGTAGTCTCGACCTGTCTTTCTTGTGCAATGCTACCTGTCCAGTTCTTTACCTGGTGCTGCAGGCCACGACTCTTCAACATTTAAGACAAACATGGCTGAGGATTTTCTGAATGAACGTCCTCAAAAAATATCCCCCCAATAAATAAATAAATAAAAATAAGTAAATAAATAAATTAAAAAAAAAAAAAAGAAAAAACTGACACGCATTTCTGAGCCGCCTACAAAGTGAATTATCACCTGGCGGGGAAAGTATGCTCGGCAACGTTACAACATTACATGCGTTTGCGTCGAATATTATTCGTAATTTATTTTGAAATTTGGTGTTGCAAATTATTCCCCAAATTTTCTCCAGACAGACACACATTTAGCAAATACCAACAGCAAATTACACAAAATGTTTTTTCTGCATTTATTTTAGAAATATCCGGTTAATGTTCACTCACAACATTCTCACTATCAGCTCGCAGCACCCTCAGCACCCCGACTTCCACAGCTTTGTCCCAGACCCCAGACGCCTTCAGCCTGCCGGCCTCCTACTTCCGGGACTGACGCCTCCTGTCATTTTTATGAGAAGGGTGCATATATCTTTATTTCTACTTTTTTCCTCGTCTCCTTGTGTGGTGAACCCATGGCTGAATGGAGCTAAGAGCAAGCGAAAGTAGGAGGGAAAAGGAAAAGGAAGGAAGGCGACGGAAAAAGTGTCTGGGAGCTCATGGACAGCAAATGGAAGCATGTGGCGACAAGGCAATGTCTTAACGTAAGGTGCAGGGCATTTTAATCTAATCTTTACCTCAAATGCAAAGATGGCAGTGAACGCTCCATGACAAAATTGTGCACATATTTCTCCCTGACACCAAACCGGCACAGCACTCATCATCTGACCACAGCGTTGTGGGTATTGGCAGCGGAGCAACATCTGCTGGAGTCGCAGCAAATTTATACAGAGAGAGTATGTCGCCATCTAGTGAGTACAGGAGGAACAGCCAATCGATATTGGTCCGTCTTGGAAACTTGAGTCCATTATTTTTTTTTTTTAATCAATAGAAAATTGGAGAGAAAGAAAAAAAACATTCAGTTACCCACTTTGTCATATTTAGTCCAGAGAGAAAATTCTCTAAGAATGGCCAGGTTAGTTTTTGCATTTCTATTGCTAAAAAAAGCTTTTTTTTTTTTTTTGCAAAAACTTTTGAGCATTTGTACGTAGACATTGGACAAGGCAACCAATTTGCATTTCCAGGGCCTTGGTGGCAGGTTCACCGCATTGGGAGGACCTGGGAGCAGACAGGGCTTTTTACATACAAATTATGGGCAAACCGATGCCGCCCGCCGGTGACGAATCAGTCTGCATCAAATAGCTATTCCTCGTCGGAGTCTCATTGTGTTCGTGCGCGCGCGCGTGTGTGTATGCAGCTGTAATATACACAGCACATGCTAGTGTGTGTACTTATTTGGTTCCCACACGTGAAAAAGTAAACATTCATTAAGTAACAGCGCTAATTAATTTCATCCAAATTTTAAAAAATAAATACATTTCGTGAACAAGCATGGAGGGAAGGGCTACTGCAGGGTGAGAAGGAGTAGAAAGGGAGGGGCATGGGTTTTTTTTTTTGATAAAATCTTTCTCTTGGGCTTTCCTCCAAAGTTACAGTCAGCAAGTAAGTACCATATAAATGGCTATCAAACCAGAAATGTAAAGTATTTGGCAGCCTACTATGCCTGGCATATGGTGCAGGGCTTTCACAATGCAGTAAACAAGCTTCTGATAGGGTGCTTCAGCAACCAAGTGCAGAATGTGTGAACAACAAAGCCAAATTAATGCTTTGCACATAGCTCCTAGTACCTTAAGATTCCTGAGAATACAGAATCAATATTCAAAATTGATGTCATTAAATTGATGTCAAAATTCGCTTTGTTCTGAAGCATGCGTCCTTAATAGGTTCCTCCCCTGTCCCCGCAGTTTGCATATGTTTTTGCAGCTCTGTCCCCTTTAATTGATTTATTGTCACGTCTCCTTCCTTGCTCCCAGGTGTTATCATTTGTATGCCCTGCCCCTTTTGTGAATGTCTTGTAAGTGCAGTGTGCTTTCACTATGCTGGATTGTTATGCTTAATACCTGACAAAGCCTTGCAGTCAGTTTCTGTCTTCTAGTGCAGAACTAAGCTCTTCCCCTGAGTGTTTTTGGTAAATTAATGATAAAGACCGATGTAATTGCCCTTTTGAGTCTTATTAATAGGTACAAGCTCCAAAGCCTTTATGTCATTCTCCAGGATTGGAGCCGCATTCTTCTTAGTCCATCTTTCCTGCCCTGAGTTAGTTTATTAGAAACATCTCCCAAGCCTTCATCAGTCGCCAGGATTGGGACTGCATTCTTGCTAAACCCTTCTGTTCTATGTTAAGTAGTGCGAAGGGAACTCCCCACCTGGCTTCTGCCTCAGGACGGCCAATGGCCAGGGCACTGACACACCGAACCCTCCCCAGTCATTACCAACTAAACCGGACTGCCCCTCTGCTGTTCTGCGCTACGGCCTTTCCCTCTCTTATTACCATATTGCTGTCACTTCTCCAGCTGTTTGCCTCTGTATGATTTGTGTGTTCTGTATTTACTTTCATGTTCATATTCTGCTCTGTCTTTTTTCCCCCTCCTGAAGTTTTTCTTTTGCTTGCTGTACTTTTTGGTTTTCAGCCACACCGAGGAAAAGACAGGGTAGACAGGGCTCCTATACATATCCACATAGGTGTACTTTGGATGTATAGAAACCCTCGAGTGGGAGCGATTACTGCCCACTGTACATTTTGTTTGGGTAGTTAGAGTAGTTAGTTAAAGGTCCCATATTATGCTGCATTTAGTCATTTAAAATATATCCAATGGGTCTTTAAAATAATGTTAAGAATTCAGTTACAAAAAAAAAAAAAAAACCACTCACATCCAGGCCTAGTGAGACCTCTTCTCTCACCCCGTCTGTGCCGGCCTGAAACATGAGCTGTTTTGAGTGGGCGGGGAGGCTATGCTAATGAGGCACAGCTCTGATTGGCTGCCTGGACGCTTCGATTCCGGGGGAGGGTACAGGCCCGAAAAACCAGGAAACCAAGATGGCAGATATTTCAGGACAGCTCTCTGTGGCATCTATTGCTGTAAGACCGTACTTGTTTGATCCCAAATCCGACCCCGAACGGGAGGAGGAAGCAAATGAAGTATTGCAGCAACGTTTACAGCAGGATTTCAATGAATGTCAAGTTGAAATTTTTGTGTTTTGCTCGTACTGTCTCGCCTTGCATGCATGTGATTATAGCTGTACTGTTATATAGTCATGTTATATACCCACTTAGCTATCCAGAAAAAACTTTGCTAAAAGATCCTGTTAACCATTTCTACCAAAACAAAACACAATTCCGACACCAAGCTATTAAATGAGTTTGTCGCGAAAACACACAAACGGTGCAAGTGTTGCTTATGTGGAGCAAGCGAATCGATAACTTCTACCGAAAAAAAAAAATCCGTATCTGACCTCCAATTTTTTTGCCCTTTTTTTTTTTAGCCAGAACAATTTTCAAAGGTGGATGAAATTCCGTCATGGCAATGCAGAGAAATTGGTTGTTATACCAGACATATAATAGTGCGTTTCGCAATTATATTTACTGCGGTAGCATCAGAGAGCTAGCCCACACCACGGCAAAGTACCCAGCTGATCCCAGTAATGGATACATGAAACCATACTTTCACAGCAGCAGTAAACAAACCCAAACACGTACCGCAAGCTCTGCAAAGCCTACGTCTGGTGAAACTGCAGCCTTATCAACCCAAGTTTGCTGTCATGCGCAACACCTCTCTGGTTAGCTTCAACTGTCGCAGCTATGGTCAGATAACGTTATAATGAAACTACCACCAAAGTAACACAAGCATACCAATCTGAATTACTGCATATAAGTTAAGCAGGAGCATTTTTAAGTAGCACGGAACACGAACTAATATGCAGTAGTAACCGAGCGGTCATAACAACGACAGAGACAAATGTTACCCTGCAATACAGGTTTTACAGACAGTAACTTCCGTTACCGTGAACAGTTGTACCAAGCATCCAAATTACAAACAAGTATAAAAAGTTAACTTCAAATGAGGTTTATGTTCACACACCTTCTGTTGAATGTCTCCTTGATATTATTTACTGTTACATATTTAGGACACAAACATTAGCAACAGTAACTTAGCTACGTTAGCCGCAGTGCTAAAGCCACATTCAACAGGCTATCACGTTAGGGAGGCTTATGCAGTAAAGCAACACAGAATGGTTAAACCCTACAGCTTCAGTGTCTTTCGTTAAGCCACGGATGGTTGGTAATGATCCAGGCTTTATCTTCAGATATTTTACAAAGCCTGCATTTGAGGCCAGTTGTTAGTGCCAACTATCGTTAGCGGTCCTGCTAGCCACCCGTAACACGTTAGCTTCACTTGCATTATTTGCTGTTATATCATTACTTACAGCTTGTGGCTCCGAGCGCTTGATTGATGCAACTGCTCCAGGTTTGAGGAGCAGCTGAGACTCATATCCAGCGTCTAATTATTTTATTTTTGCAGGCTATGCTAGCCACATTGCTAATTTTGTAAAAAGAGAGGCATCTCAGTGTTTATAGTGAGGGAGCGGCTCGACTGACTGTGATTTAAGAAATCGATGCTCTTATAAACGGACTGACTGTGACTTAATGATTGAGTTGCAGAGCGATTTAGTTATCCCAATGCTAGCATATAATGGGAATGGCCATAGAGGTGCTAACCAAAATTATCTATGCAAATACATAGTGGGAATTACCACTAAGGCGTTAATGGAACTTAGCATCCATTTGCGAAAATATTAACAGTCAACCCATGTACCAACTTAGTTTTGACCAAGCTGGCTAGTCTTGTTTAGCCAGAGGTAATGAAGGAGACATGTTGACAAGAGCAGATTGATTGGATGAATTCGGTTCAGGAGAATAACGCAATAAATTGAATGTTAGCTAGCTAACAATTGCTACCAGATGCTGGCCACGGATCGGCTTAAATGCTAGAGACTGAATTCCAAATGTGTGAATGCCTGCCAAATTTCTTTATGAATGTAACCGCCGTCCTTGCTTAGCCAGCAGACGTTCCATACTCATTGAGTAGTTTAACTGCTAGCTCGCTACTTCCTCGGCCACCTATATTTCCAGACTTGACAGCAAAGACGGAAAAACTTAGCTTCCATCTATCGGTCTCACCATCTAACCGTCTAACGTGCAATCACCTGCCAATATGGCTGCTGATAATATTCAGCACAGAGAGCACGCGCTAAGGGCAACACCCACCTACGGCAACTGGAACAATGACCCAAAAATTTCATTCATTTTTCACTGTCGCAAAATCTTGTTATTAAGGAAGATCTTTGGCCAAACTACATGAGTAATTTTGACAGGCCACTTTTAACAGTGTCAAATATCTGCTCCAGAAACAACAAACTGAGGTAATCGCTCGAAGGTCAAATGTCACAAAAAAGGTAACAAGATATGAAGCTTTGGTAAAGCTTATGAAGTCAGTGTCAAATATTAAGGCTGCTGCACATTGTCTCAGAGCAATGGATCTGGTTGGACGGACGCGCATGCAGATTGATACGGCCAAAATCAGTCGGCCCCCGGAGGAATAAAAATAGCTGAATAAAATCAGTTTTTATTATTTTAGAGTTTTTATTGTGAACTGTTTGGGCTTGGCTGTAATTGATGTTTCAGGGGGAGATTTATATTAACTCTGCAACTGGATTTACAACTATCTGATGAAATTAGGTGGAAAACTCAAGTGCACCGTGACGTCACTATGAGATGGGACGCTTCACGGCCAACTTAAATCCGACTGCTATGAAAGGAAATTCTTGAGAGCTGTAAGTCTATTTTGTGAAAATAAGTCCTCATATATTGCCTTTGTAAACTGTGTATCCCCAAGGTCCAAAAAAGATAGAAAAAAAAGAATGGATGATTTTAGCACTCAGGGACTTAAAATTATCCAATTATTCATGTTTAAGATAATACACCAGTGTGTAGAGAAAAGCTGCCAGAAAAGTTGGAACTATATGAAGACCACAAAGGAAAAACAATCAGAGTCCAAATTTAGCATTTTTGTACATTTAATATATTATTACAATATTCATAATAATATATAATAATATGTATTTTAAATATTTTATATATTTTGCATATTTTTTCAGTGTTCTGTTTCTAAGATCGTTTTGAATTTTTAATTTATCATTTCTCCACAACGCGAAAATGTGACTCTGATCATTTTTCCATTGTGGTCTTCATATGAATTATAAAGGCAAGATTGTAATGCAAGTAAACAATTAATTACTTTAGATTCCTCAATCTGTCTTCTTGATGGGCCAATAACCAATTTATTAATGGTTCAGCTATGTGAAAAAACAGAGTGCAGAAATTAACTTGAAATTCCGTTTTTATCTTATCCCTTAAACTCTAATTTTTCACTGAGGTTTTCATTTAAGAAGGGTCAATGTCAAATAAAGCATTTTTTCAAGTCATATGGCAATGTCACATTCATATTCTGTATCTGCTGGTTGCAGCACTTCACTGAAGCAAGATATATTATAAAACTCAGGACTCCATTTTTTTTCTGGCCACAGCATTACATCAAATAGAAAATATCTTGATCTTGTATACATCATTTGTGTTCTCATTTCACACACATCATTTGTGTGTGTGTTCTCTTAATGCAATCGCGAAAAGAAAAAAGGAACCGAACACCTGCGCACACCGGAAGATATAGCCTCCCGGGAGTGACGCAGGGGTCACAGGTGACGTTGTTATTTGTACTCGATATGTGCTTGCGCGAGCGGTGATATCCAGTGCTTTAAGCACCGCCTGGTGGTCATGAAGGGACAAAATAGAACTTCTGGGTTGAAAATAAACTGAGAATAATTGGGTTCCGCAATGGTTGTATTTACCAAAGCCATGATAGAGACATACAGTTCTTGCAGAACTGAACTGAAGCTCAAAACTTTTTTGCGCACGCACAAAACCATTTAACAAGCTCAAAACTTTTTTGCACATGCACAAAACCATTTTACAAGCTTAAAACTTTTTTGCGCATGGACAAAACTTTCACAAGCTCAAAACTTTTTTACGCACACAAAGTATTTCTACAAGTTCAAAACTTTTTTGCACACGCACAAAACTCTTGGCCCTAATTTGATTCCATACTCTACGCTTTACTTGGTTATATTTACTTGCTAGATATCAAGTTTTACAACTAGCGCCGATTTACTTAAATAGCCAAGCATCTTTGGCCATCGTGTGTTTGGTTAAGAACTCGGTAGCTAGCTAGTGAACGAGCTAATCAGCTTTGTCAATGCGTAATTGACCGAGCTACGTTGCTAATTCAGGTCTGCTTGCTCATCTAACGCTAGTTAAGTGCCGAAATAGTCGCAATTCATTGTTTTTAGCGATTAATATTCACCATGTGAGGCCAGCCGAACAAGCAAACTGACTTTTAGCTGGCTAACTTAGCCAGCGAGCTAGTTTACCGACTTCGGTGGCTGACTAACGTCATATTAGGTGGCAATATGTAAATGCCAATCATGCCAACTCGCGAAATGTTCCTGGCTCAACGCTGGCTAAGTAGACAAATAATGGCTATTCACCATTTTTACTGACTTAACTAGCTCGCTGGCTAGGCTAGCGAACTAGCGATTTCGCTAGCTTAGACATTTATAGTCGGTGTATTTCAATGCTAGCTAGCTTGCTAAATAACAGTAAGTGACATTAAACTAACCATTTACTGTTTCTATTGATTTAGCAATGTGCACAAGATGTAATGAACTCACAAGCTGGCGAGCTAGGTGGTTCGCTAGCATAGCTAAATGCTAGCTGGCTAAATGGTGAAATAGCTCATTGTGATCCATTCATTTCTAGGCATGTAGCTAGCTAATGGTGGCCCCCTATGTGGTAACGGATGCATAGACAACGGCAATTTAAGGCACTGATCGGCTACTGTACTGTCGTTGTACGTTGTGCCCGTTTGAGGAAACTTAGGTACCCCATTGGCTTGGAACAAATTGCGGGGTACTCGCCAGCTTATGCAACAGATATGTAGTTCGCAGAAGTGGACTACAAACTGGACTACAGGTGCAAAAGCATATAATTTTAGGCAATAAACAACGATTTTGACGCGATCATTTGTATCTGTATACCCCATAGGCTAATCTCGGAGCGAGGCAGCTCATAAAATTAATACGAGTTCGAGCAATGCCAGAAAGTGTCCAAACCCCATTATAAATTCCCATAGGGATTTTACTTCCGACACCAGAAGCTAAGTAGCTGCGACGTCATCACTTTAGTACTCTGGGTGCGTTCGAGCGCGTCTGCAAGGTCTGCGGCTGCGGCTCACATTGACATGACACGTTTCCTGGGGCGGTTCGCATCTGCTCGAACAGCTCGCTGAAATTGCTTCGCAGCTCATCACGTGAAACATCACGAGACTTCACCGCCAGAAAAGAATGGCGACTTACTTGGCAACGCTGGAAGTAATCGAGGAGATGGTTGCTCTGGACATTCCTCTCCTTATTTATGGACTTATCTATGAAAATTTTGACTGGAGATGAAGGTATGTAAAATACAACTTGATACTGTGCGCATATTTGTCGCAAATACTGGCTAGTTCTGTTTCTTTCTTATTTTCTGAATGTCAGAGAAGTTACATGTTCGCAAAAAAAATGAAATGTACTTCTATCGCATTTGTCAAATGAAGGCAATAAATGGTTAGATCGGAAGCTGCCGGTGGCTTAGGAGTCTCAGTATTTTTGTATATATTAGGTAAATTCCGTGCACTGTGTCTGTTTGATGCTTATGCATTGGCGCCACCTACAGTTTGCATCCTGAAAGTACGGTTGTGTCATGTAAAGGTTAGTATACACGTAAATTACATTATTATTATAATTATTATTATTATTATTAAGACGTACAGTCCAAGTTTGTCATAAAATGCTTTCTTTACCCTGGGATATTTCCAAGTTAGCTTGGCCCCAAGTTAGCTTGGGTTCTTGGTTTCAGATTTGCAAGCAAAGAATACATGACAGCAAGAGTAATAGATAATGTGAATATAATGCGTTTGTCGGGGCAGTGTGATGTTTTGAGCTGAACCTGCTGGTACAGTCTCAGCACCTATTGGCGACAATGCACACAAGTTGCTCGATTACAGACATCCATGTGGAAACTCATGCGCCAACACATGTACATGCTGTTCCTACTTTATGCTGGCATCGTTAAGTACTTACACTCTTTTGGGGCCTCCGTGAACATTTGCCACGCATTTGTGAAAAGGTCCCCTGCGAATGATAGGTCTGCAAAGTGCAGTTTCTCATTGCAGTTAATAATAGCGCACAAACAACAATTCCTCAGTATTGGTCTCAAATGTAGAAATATGACAACAGTTTGTGGGTACCACTATGCTGTAGATGGTATAAAAACTCAAGTGTTTTGTAGATTGTACTTACCTGATTGGAGTCTTTGAAATATGTCCTCTGACACAAGCATTTCAACAGAATTGATACCATCACTTAATTTGATTTTTCTTTGTGCTGCCATTTTGACAATATAATCACATTTTTTGATGTTTATATACCTCTCTCCTGCCTTCCAGGTGTTACCAAAGCCCCAATCAATACCCTTAAGTGATGTATTACCCTGTGCTCTGTTTTTCATGTGCCATCTGCTGATTCCCAACGACATACTGGAGGACTGACTGAAACGTTTATTAGAACATGGCTTTCAAAGTTAACTGCAATGAAGGGAGACCATCTTGCCAATTAAGCTTTACCCTTGCTTCCCATTTTAAATGGAGCTGTTATATTAAGTGAGTTACATACAGAGACCTGAAACTAATATATTTTGCCCAATTATTCATTACATGTACCTCTTGCCCAATAAAATGAGCCCGTTTGCCTGCTTTCCACCACTGCAGACACTTAAGCTTGAAAATGTGCCAGGGTATGATGATAAACCAACACTTCAGTGTCCTTCAGTCTCCATAGGCTCTTTGCTGCTCTGTATTTTCCTTTTCTACACTCAAGCTATTGGTATTCTTTTGCCCCACGTGATAAATTGAGTGAACTCTGTACCTTTATAAATAAAATGCACTGGGCTCCCCACTTTTAAAAACCAGAGGAGAGCACATCTGCATAGTTCTCAATTGTTAAAGGAATTAAATGTGAATAAATGTTAGTGTTGTAAATGGTATGGTGTTGGATATTATATGCAAAATGTTGTCAATCACGAGAAGGAAGGTGGCTGTGCTATGATATAGAAGGTAGCCTCTTTATGATCTAATTAGAGATGCCACGTTGTGTTTTATGTCTTCATGATTTTTACAAAGCTTGTTTTTTTTGTTGTTGTTGTTGTTGTTGTTTGGGTTTTTTCTAGGTTTTTTTTTGTTTTCATGTTGTGAAAAATTGTTTTTATTTTATCTTGATTTCTTGGGCTGTATGTATTTTCTGTTAAGTGTGGACCCCAGGCAGAGTAGTTGTTGCCCTGGGTAATGGCTTATGGGGACCCTTATAAACTAAACCAAACTGAACTCCAGTTTTGTGTTCACTCAAGTCTTTTTCCATGGTCTACAAGGGAGTTTTTCATTAGCAGGGCCTCCTGTGACCTCCTAAGTTACTACTTTAACCATGAAGTTGATGTGTGCAACGAAACCCTCCAAGATATGTAACTGTTTGGCATGGGGCAATCTGAAGATGATCATTTACTCAAGACAGATATTGTACATTTTGCATCCAAATTACAGAACTTAAATGTCCCTCCTATGGAGAAAATGGTGTAGAACTAATACATATTGCAGATGAGAGGAGAACATGACTGCACGCCTTGTGTATTTCAACTAGCAGAAATAATCAATGACCACCTTTTAATCCTCTTACATGTGTGTTTTTGTAGGATGCAGAATATTGTGAGATTGTATGAATAATTCAAGAATGATGTGACATTTGCCTGCCCATGTCAATTATTTGTTCATCTCGATGATACTGCCAAGATTTTTGGTTATCCACTTAATCAATATCCCTTTAATAAACATTTGTGTCCTGTCTACCCTGCACTATGACCCCTAAATGGGCCCAGTTAAATGGAGACATTTATGGGAGTAGATGAATATCACAAAAGTCAATGACTTCACATCAGGATCTGCCTCTCCCTAAAATCAAGGTTTAAAGAATAAAGGGCCAAACATAGCAAGTGCAGTGAGTAGGCAAAAGAAAAACAAAAATAGAATTTGAATAAGATGCAGACTGATGCATCATTGTTTCAGCTAAGCAACATAATGTAAGTATAATCAACCACAAAAAGTGTTTTACATCTTTAAGACTTGACAGTTACACTGGGTAGTTAAGGAAGGCAGAGAATTATTATTTGACAACTGAATATTTGAAGACAGGATGCGAGTAGGAAATCATACGCCGACAACTTTGTGAGACAATGCTGAAAATGACATGCTCTCCAGCTTCTTGAGTTTTATTCCAGTGGACACAGCACCATAATGACACTAAGTCTACATAAACACGCATTGACAGGAGAAGCATCCCGTCTGATTAAGAGAGTCATTATAATACAATCACCATTGAGGTTATTCTAGAATAAACTTGGAAGATGTACAAAGTGATGTAGAGCAAAGCTGTATGTAACACATGGGAATATTTGCCAGGGGTAGATATGAATTGAATAATAATGCACACAACCGAAGAAAATAAACCATAAAAACAAGGACCTGGATGTTCAATCATGCATAATACTTCAGTCAATTCTTTAATAGGTTTAATTTACTAATATTGAGCGTCAATCTCATTGAAGTAACACGTCAAAGTGGGGTTGTTACATTTCCAAGCGCAAGTGTAGCCATGTGATATTGGCAACAAATACAATACAAATTTCAATCAATTACATTGTAACAATTGAAATATTGTTTTAACAACATAAATCTCTTCCTTCATTCTCAACGTATTTTCCTACACAATGGAAAATATACCCGTTTGCCCGCGCTATAGTGTAAGGACAAACAAAAATCCATGAATTAAGTACTGCACTACATTTGTTCTTCCATCAGGTGACGCTATTAGCATCACTTATCACCTATTACAAACGCGAATCCTCTCTTGCCCTGTGCCATTCTCGTTGTTCGTTTGTAACCTCTGCAGCCGCGCGCAGCACCTCTCCAGAGTCTTCGGAGATGCGCAGATTTTTGGTCGGGTCTTTGTTACATATTTCCTGTCAAAGGTCACGCAGCCGGGGTGCTCGAACGATTAGGCTCGTTCGAGATGAGCCAGGTCTGCGCAGATTCGACCACCGGCGATCGGCACACAATGCGTGCCGATTAGTTTTGTGTCCGACTTCATCCCGCCTTGCTCTGACGTATTACAAAAGTGGACGGCGATAAAATCGCGACAGTGAGGCGGCCGCAGTTTTTAGAGCCAGGCGCTGCAGTTGCTCTCCACCGATTACACCGCCTGGCTCTCATCTGATCTAACAGCTGATTGGTTCAGAGGTTGGCTCAACAAAATGACGATTTATATACACTCTCTACTTTAGTTGAATGGGAGAGAGTTCGATTTTATTTGTCAGATTTGAAGGTTTAGTCTGGTTACAGAAAACGGGTGGCTGATGGTGACGCTTAATTGGGATTCATGTCACAGATCATGAACTGAATATAGTCTATTGTATATTAACACTGCACTGTTTTAATTATTCAAGTATTTAGCAGCGCAAATATTTCTGGTAAGTGGGATGTGAGGATTTTTAGGGGGGGGACACCTCGGGTGAATAGGATGTACGTATTTCTGTGACTTCCTGAATATTCTCTCAAGGCTGCTGGAAACTGTTCGACTTGATTGCAGCTTGTTGTCACCACCCCCCGCTGCAGCCACCTGCTCTCGTTTACTTTCCAGGCGAGGCGCAGTTCATCTCGAACGAGCCTACTTTCTGCAAGATCCTGCAGCTATTGTGGGGTTTGGACATAGACTGTATAAAAAGATGGACGAAGCAACCGTGACGTCACCCATTGGTTTCAGCATACCATAAAGGAAGCCTCGATTTTGGCAATTTGAATTGCGCCATGTTGTAATTTTGAAACCGGATGTGATTTCTATTGGACGAGAGCGAGAATCAAGATCCGGGGAGGGACGAGAGAGGTGGATCTGACCGTATCGGATGAAGACCAGAGGATAGCCACGCCCCTAAAGCATATTCTGGCTTTATCCTTTATTCTAGTCTACTTGGGACCATAATTTACAAAAATGAACATCATGATATATCGAAGGAGACTTGAAACTTGCTGTAGCTACCATAAAATAATGTGAAAAATCATTATTTAAATGAAAAATCAGGTGGGAAAGTAGGGTCATTTTCTCATAGACTTCTATAGCATTGAACTTCTTTCTGCAACCATCAACGTCGCCATCTGCTGGCCATTAAATAGAATGCCATTTTACGGTACATCCGCATGGACTTCATTTTTCAGACCAGGGTACTGCATCCATCCTTTATACAGTCTATGGGTTTGGAGGGCTTATCGCGCAACTTTGGTAAGATTCTCTCATAATATTTCGGGAATCTCACGCAGCCGGCTTACTTGCAGACGCGCTCGAACAAACCCTCTGTTCTCACGCTTGTCTTTACTGAGGTATTGAAAGCAATTGAAAGCAATGGGGACCCGCCCGATATCTAAAAATAGCCTGTACATAAGGTGAACGTCATTCTCCAAACCCGGAAGTCAGGCAAGCGAACAACAGGAGGCAATGTGCCGAGTTAGAAAAAGTAGGTTTTTAGGCGATTTTATCAACTTTTATTTTAGATCTAACTTGTGTTTACAATGGGGACCTGGGGTGCATTTCCCAAAAGCATAGTTTTTTAACTACGCTGGCAACTTGCGGCTCCAACTATGTAAGTTCACACCTGTTCTTTCAAGAAACGCATCCCTGGCTCGGCAGAGCAGACCGAGCAATAGCAGCAATGGCTCTGAAAAAATTCACTTTACCATCGACAGCTAACGGGGATACACAGATAAGGGGCAATCCAGATATCACAAACTGCAACAATAACAACCCTTTTTTCGTTTGCGTTTAGCCGGCTACAAAAATGCAAAAGCAACGTGTTCAATGCTCGAATCACGGCAGGATAACGGGGGAGACTTCGTATTCATTCTTTAATTTGTGACCCCTATGACAGGTTTGTAACGGCAAGCTAGCTTGGTAACAGTTCAAACGTCGCAGTGTATACAAATATGTTAATGTTCAAGAATAATGCTAGGTAAGGGAACAAAGCTTGTGAAGACTACTAAAGGAGTTTTGTACACCTATCGCTGCTGGTGGGTCTACGTAATTATCAGAAGGCAGCAGCTTAACCAGGTTGCCTGGGCGTAAGTCGCAGCCCGGGACGGGGGAGAAAGGGAGGTGTGTGACTAAATTTACCGCTCGTCATTCGCCCATTCATTTAGTGTAATCAATTAATATTCATCGATATTTGCCTCGGGAGGAGTAATTCTATTTTTAAACTACCTTTGAGCACACATTTCCGCTTCATTCCATGGAGAAAAAAACGAACAACAAGCAGTTTAGTGCATCTCGTTTTCAATGGTTCTCTATGGCAGATGCCCGATGCTTGCCCGACATCCGCATCACGTGACGATTATTCACGTTTTTCGTGATGTCAGCCAGGCGGGTCCCCATTGCATAAAGATGTTTCAAAATGAAGAGGTATTCGTGAACAGGTCAAGAGGAAAGTTGTCTTTTTATTTTTTAAGAATCTCAAGGCTGACTTTTATTTTCTTCAGGAAACTCATGCAGTAGTTTCAGACTTCAATTTTTGGAAAAACCAATGGGGAGATAGCATATAGTTGTCATATGGGAGTAGCAACTCTGCTGGGGTGGCAATTTTAAAGGGTTCTTTTCAAGGGAAAATACATAAGAGCATTTCCCATAACTCTGGAAGATGGGTAATTTTTAGGGATGCACCGATACCACTTTTTTAAAAACCGATACGAATACGAGTATTTTATTTTGTGTACTTGCCGATACCGAGTACCAATACCAATATTTCTGAAATGTTTTCCAGGAAAATACAATGACAATTTTGGAGTACAGGTTTTATTTTCTTTTTATAACAAGCCTAAAAGAGGCCAATATCAAACGATTCACACATGGCTATTTCCAAAAAAAAAAAAAAAAAGAGTAGGCCTAACTGCTAAAAATCTTTCTGTATTTAGGCCCGACAAAAAGCCTTTGAACTAACACTGCCATCAAATGAGGCAAAACATTACTGAAGCTTGACAAATTAAAAGTAAGCTCGTTGCATAGGCAAGGTAACACACCCAACTTCATAAAAAGTCAGTAGAACTATCAATTGGCACAGACAGTTTCTACACACATTCATAGGCATTCTCAATCCAACTAAAGTCAATAATAGCTTTCCAAGCAAACATGGCATCACTTAAAGTGTGTGGCATCGCCATATTTCAATTACACAAATGACAAATGAAAAAGATTTAACTTAACCACAACTAAAATGTTTAAGGTAACCATATGTTACCAATATATTTGTAGTAAAATAAGAAGATTCACAATTCTAAGTCTCTGTGTGTGAGATTGTGGGTATGTGCTTGTGCGAGCTCGGCTTGCTTGTAAATATTCAATAACTGATCCGGGTGTGCCATCTAGTGATAGAATATTGTAATTATGCATAAATTTGCTGCTCCATGTCCGCTGGCAGAAAAAATCTGCACAAAAGGCTTAAGATACCCTGCCGAACACCGTTGTTCTTCTTGAACACGCCAAGATCCAGATAATCCTTAAATGATGAATTATATACATATTTTAATTAAAGAACGTGGTGAAGTGGCCAGTGTCAAAGTAACGAAGAAAAAAGCATACTTCTTATCTTTTAAATGAAGTAGAGAGAAGCCCCGTAAAAACAAAAAAAAAAAACTCAAAGTACAAATCCTCAAAAAAACTACTGAAGTACTGTAACGGTTGCCTACATGTACTTCTTTACTATACACCTCTCGTGTGTATGCACGATGCCCTGCATGTGATGTGATGACTATAAAGCTCTTTTTCGTATTTTTTCTAACTCGCTGTCTCCCCCAGACATAGAAGTCAGATAGTACAACATACTGTAGCCTATGCAACCGTGAGCAGGCAGTTACCTTAAGGCCTTACATTAAGTGGTATCGGTGCGTGGTATCGGCAAATGTGGACGAGTACGAGTACGAGCATATTAACACGGTATCGGGCAGATACCCGATACTGGTATCGGTATCGGTGCAACACTTGTAATTTTAGTTGTGGAGTTTGTGAATGATATATTTATTTTAGGAAACATTTATGGTTACAACAGTGGCACTAGAAACAAAACCCTCTTTGATGACTTTGAGGAACAAATCCATGCACTAACAAATACATTTGTGAATGCTAAACCTATTTTTGGAGGAGACTGGAACTACATTAGTGATCCTCTTAGGGACTGTTTCCCTGCAAGATCTTTAGGAGGATCCTATGGAGAATTTAGGAACCTATGCTTGCATTTGAACTGCTGTGATATCTGGAGTTTAAAAAATCCTTTACAAAGCCAGTTCACTTGGAACAACAAAGACCTATCCAGGAGGTCCAGAATTGATTTCTAGCTTGTTTCTAATGAATTAGTGGATGAAGTGATGGAAACCAAGATTGAGCCTTCTGTTCAGTCTGATCATAGGATTATTTACCTGTTTTTGCATATGAAAAATATTCCAATCAAATGCAGACAAAATCTCTGGAAGTTAAACAACACCCTTTTGAAGGATATTGTTTTCAAGGAGAAAGCTGTTGAAATTATTTTAGAAAACTGGAATAAAGCTCAAGCTGAAAAAGTATATGGTAAACACTGGGAATACACAAAATTCCAAATTCGTAATATAGCCATCACTAGGGGAAAGGAATTGGCCAAAGAAAAAAGATCTCGCCAAGACAAAATTATTAAGGACATAATATCCTTAAATGAAGAAGACACTCTCTCTCAAGCCAGTATCAACAAGTTATCTGAACTCCAGCTCGAACTAGACAGTATTTATGAAAATTTGGCGCAGGGTGCCTTCGTACGCTCTAGACGTAAATGGCTGGAGCAAGGGGAAAAGAACACTAAATATTTTTACAACCTAGAAAAAAGAAATGCTAGCATAAACAATATATATCAACTTAAGATTTATCAACAAATATTTGAAGACCCAAAGAAAATATCCAACTATGTGGAAGATTTTTACAGAAGATTATACACTGAACCAGATAACAGTCATGCTGCTCTCTCCTTCCTATACTCCCTAAAGAAGGGGGTGAGGCTAATTAACCAGACTCACAAAGATCTCTGTGATCAAGATCTATCCTTAATTGAGGTAAAAAAGAACATTAATCTTTTAAAAAATAATAAGTCTCCTGGCAATGATGGCCTTACCGGGGAATTTTATAAGGTCTTCTAAAAACATGTTGCTGAGTTTCTGTTAAATGTTTTCAAGGAAGCTACTGAGGTTGGTAAACTCCCTCCGTCTATGTGTCAGGGTTTAATCACCTTGATTCCTAAAGCTAATAAAGACCGTTTGCTACTCGAAAAATTTGCGGCCTATAACCTTTATTAATAATGATGCAAAACTTTTTGCTCATATATTTGCACAACGCCTAAAACTGTGTTTACCTTCAGTTATAGATGAATGTCAGTCTGGTTTTATGCAAGGAAGATTCATAAGTAACAACATTAGATTGAGCTTAGACATAATTGATAATCGAGAGTACCTCTCTGATGATCACTTTATTCTATTCATAGATATTTATAAAGCTTTTGATACGGTAAAGCATAACATGCTATTTGATGTCCTAGATTTTTTTGGTTGTGGTCCTCACTTTAAGAAGGCAGTGAGAACTCTGTATAATGACTGCAATAGTTCAGTGAAACTTTCAGGGGGCACCTCACACAGATTTAATGTTTCTAGAGGTATCAAACAAGGAGACCCTGCAGCTCCTTTTTTGTTTACTTTAGTTATGCAAATATTAACTTTATATTTGTATAATGACTCCTTTCAAGGTATTAACATACTGGGGAGAGAAATAAAATGTTGTCAATAAGCTGACGACACTGCAATTTTTCTTAAAAATGAATTGCAGGTCAAGAAGGTCATTCAGTGTCTCAAGGAGTTCTCACGTGTATCTGGCCTACACTTAAACCTTAAAAAATGTGTCCTTTTTCTCCCTTAAAGATGGCTTTTTGTCAACAGAACTTGAAGGCATTCCAGTTAGTGACAAAGTTATATATTTGGGTGTTGACATCTGTAAAAACCAAGCAGAAAGAACACAATGCAACTTCCAACCTCTTGTTCCAAAAATCAAAACCAGATTTAATCTATGGCTTATGCGAGACTTATCCATCAAAGGTCGTATACTTCTTTCCAAAATTGAAGGTCTATCTCGTCTTGTATATCCTGCCAGAGTTTTAGATGTTCCAAAGTCCATTATTAAGGAAAAAGATACCACATTATTGAATTTTATTTGGAGGAACTAGCCTCATTATGTAAATAAACAGGTCATCTTTAACTCATATGATAAGGGAGGTCTGAATGTCTTGGATTTTCACTCTTCTAACATTATTTTCAAAGTGAACTGGATTAAGGATTATATCAAAAATAGAAACCAGATATGGTATCTACTACCAAATCTTGTCTTCCAGAAAATCGGCAGCATAGAATTTCTTCTTCAATGTAATTTTGATATCGACAAACTCCCCATTAAACTGTCGAATGTTCATAGACAGGCTCTTTCATGTTGGCTTCTGACCTACAAGCATAATTTCTCACCACACAGACATTTGATTTGGAATAACAAATTAATCAAATATAAAAACAAGTCAATATTTTATGAAAGGTGGGTCAGAAATGACATTTATTTCGTCTCTCAATTAATCAATGCAGACGGCCAATTTCTCACTTACAGTGAATTTTTAATTAAATTTGCCATCCCAATACATCCCAAAGAATACAGTATAGTATTTGATGCTCTTCCTGACGGTTTTTTGAGGCTTCTTGCGCCTACAACTTCTTTAAACCAAGCAACTCTACAAACAGATAGTTTACTTAATGGTATTAACATCAGAGATAGGAAATGTAACAACAAATGGTTAAGACAGATAGTGCCTCTATCTGTTACACCACGGTGTAAAAGTTATTGGGATGGCATATTTTATAACATACAATGGAATAAGGTTTGTTCTTGCCTCAATAAACATGTTTTAGGCAACAAAGTCAAAGAAGTACATTTTAAAATTATTCATTTATTTTACCCCACTAACTCTTTACTTAAAAGGTACAGAATCGATCTATCAGATACTTGTGTCTTCTGTGATTGTATGCTTGAAACTGCCTGTCATTTGTTTTTTGAGTGTGTGCACTTAAGGTTTTTGGATAGAGCTTGAGAAATTGTGTAGTTCCTTATGGTTTTGCAATGTCACTTTCCAAAAAAAAAGATATTATATTTTTCTATGAAAACACTGGATTTAATGATGACTACATTTTTACCATAAACCTTCTTATTGTTCTGGGAAAATTTCACATCCACAAATGTAAATGGGGGGGAGGGAAACCCTGTTTTGCTGCTTTTAAAAATGAAGTCAAATTGTATTTGGACACACTAATGGGACTTAACGGTCGCAAAGCGGAGCAAACTCTTTTTATCTGTGAAAATCTTGCTTCCTCTATGTAACAATGTATTTATACCCTGTCTCCTATATGTTTGTATAAGATTTCAATATTAATTTAAAAAAAAAAAAGACGTTTCAAATGGTCTTATTTCATTTACACAATTTAAACGATCATGAAACACATGTATTGTTTCCAATCCCTGAGTAAACAGAAGCACGAGAAGTCCGGAGTCATAATTGCTTTCCATGTTACTTGTGGTGAGGTCCACCTTTACGCAAGTGAAACTGAAACTTCAATGCACAAGGATTTTAATTCTGCGTGAGAATCTCATTAATAAGCGTTCATTGAATAATTTCGGACTACGGTGAATAAGCCAAAAAAATGCGTGAGACCCACGCCGAATGCGTGAGACTTGGCATCTCTGATGACAAATCATGGGTGGGTTGCGATAGAGGTATAATAAAATGACTCTTCGATAATGATGACCTAATCATCAAAAAAGCTGATAAAGGTGGAGCTGTGGTCATCTGGGGAAGAGAGCAATGCATTGTGGAAGCTGAAAGCCAGCTGTATAATGCAGAATATGACGCTCCTTTGTCATCTAATCCAATGGAACATATTAAATGTGAACTGAGGAACATACTGGATAATGCCATTGAACATCAATGGGTAACAGACAAAGAGTGTGGTATTTTAATAAAAACTAATCCAAGAATTCCTGCATTTTACACGCTGCCAAAAATTCACAAAAGCTTTGAAAATCCTCCTGGGCGACCGATCATCAGTGGCATAGACTCCATTTCAGAGCCTGCTTCCCAATATGAAGATCATTTTATTAAACCTTTGGTGTCCTCCTTACCTTCTTTGATTCAGGATACCACACACGTCCTCAATAAAATTGAAGACATAAAAAACATTGGGGATGCATATATGGTCACGATGGATGTTGCATCATTGTATAGTAAGATCAAACATGAAGAGGGTCTGGAGGCAATTAACCATTTCTTCCAAAGCAGGGGAGATGAATGCCCACCTAATGAATTCATACAGTTGCTGATAGAATGGGTCCTCAATAACAATGTGTTTCTATTCCAAGACAAATTATTCAGACAAAAGCATGGCAAGGCCATGGGGGCTACTTTCGCACCGAATTATGCCTGCTTCTTTCTTGGACTTTGGGAGGAGAAGTTCCTCTTGGGCCCTGCCAATCCCTTTCGAAACAAAATCATCTGGAACGGCAGGTATATAGACAATTTGATTTTCTTTTACAACGGGGATCTCAATAGTCTTAAGCAAATGCACACATTTCTTAATTCCACCAGTGATAGTGTTGGACTCTCTTTGGAATACAGCCAAATTAAATTAACTTTTTGGACTTGAAAATTATAAAATCACACTCAGGAGATTTGCATACCACAATATTTCGTAAGGACACGGATCTTAATACTATCCTACACGCAGGAAGCTGTCACCCTCCACATCTCATTTAAAACATTCCACTTGGACAACTCCGACGCCTCCGACGCATTTGCGATCATGAGGAAGACTTTGATTTAAAAGCTGGCGAAATGAAGCAGCGCCTGGGTCAGCGTGGCTATAAATCCAAACATTTGAAAACATTATACAACAAAGTCAAATTAATGGACAGAAGGAACCTGCTGCAAAAGAAACCAAAATCGCCACAAAACGCGAGTGTTTACTTTGTGACCACTTATAGTAAACAATATCCTCAGATTTGTAATATCATCAGAAAAAACTGGAATATCCTACAGGGTGACTAATCCTTACAGGAACTGTTCCCTAACCTGCCTTCGTTTGCCGCTAGGAGAGCACCTACTCTGCAGGACAAATTGGTCCACAGTTACTTGGCCCCGCAGACCTATTGGTACTTATCCTTGTGGACACTGCTGCCATTGTGAGAACATCAGTAAAACAGATGCCTTCCTGGATGTGTTTTCACAGAGAACATATAAAATAAACCAGTTTGCCAGCAGCAACACTGCATTTGTGGTGTATCGGCTGGAGTGTCCATGTGGACATTTTTATGTCGGCAGGACAAAACGGAGGCTAAAAGAGAGACTTGGAGAACACAAGACTGCTATTCGTATAAACAACCAAAACTACCCCATGGCAGTCCACTATAATGAGGCGAGACATGGGAGTCCCTCTTCTCTTAAGGCTGTGGTCATCGAGGTCATTCCTCATCACATCAGAGGCGGTGATAGACTGAAGAAACTTCTCCAGCGGGAAACCTACTGGATTGTTACTTTAAAGGCCACTAAATCCCCCGGACTTAATGATGAAGTTGATTTTTCTCCTTTCCTTTAGTCACACTCATGTGAATGTCTCCTATATATTTATCGAGTTGGCTATATGAAATGAAAGACATATTGTGTACATTCACATATTTCATTGAATGCATTTATCCTACATGAAACTTAAATTTGATCAGAAATTGAGTCAAACATTCTGCGGCGTAGTTCTAAAAATCTATTTATTAGTAGGCCTGTTTCTTGCATGTTCTATAAGTATTCTAATCCGATTATGTGAATGCTCTTTACATTCACATTGAATGGACTACAGGGACTGATATTTGAATGCATATGATATGCCTTTCTCATTGAATGAATATGTGCCAGGCTCACGAAATGTGCGCCACCCCCCCTTAAATGTGTCCACAGGCTAGCAAATCTTATATTTTGCTTAGATCATTCCAGAACCACCATGCATGGATAGAGCTCACTAAGAGCAACTTGGAACACCCCACTTTTGTCGGTCTGCGATAAATATTTCCCTGTCTTTTTTGCCCTTAAAATTGGAAAAGTGGCCAGAAATGGCACTATTTTGATGTCCATGTAAAAAGTGAAATAGTTCACTTTTTGTTTTTTTATATTCAAGTGTGTTCTTTTTTTTTTTTTGTGCATAATAGACATGTGTAGGCTATGTCTGACAGTCGGCATACGTCCCTATCGCTCGTTTTGTGTATTATGTGACATTTAATAAATTGTCCACAAGGTACTGGTTTCTGACTTAGATTTTACATTTAGCACTCTAGAAAAATAAAAAAAAGGTCCCTACGCCCTAATAATCCTTCAGGATGAAGCAAATTTATAGTGCATTACGGCGAAAACAAAAAAAAAAAAAAAAACTCCAACCTACAGGGATTGCGTGGGATTTTTGTGTCCCCAAAAAAATGACCTTTTTAAGAAAAGTTTCTGACTTAGATGTATTTTTAAAAAACTATAAAAGATATGGCCAAATGCAATTCAGGTATTGTTGTTGGCCTAAATCAAAGTGGAAATCACTTATTTATTTAATTATTCATTGAATAACGACATAGCTACAGTGCACAAAGCATTTTGGTCGGTTTCTGACTTAGGGTTTCTGCCTTAGATTTCTAAGTCAGAAACCCGGGCATCTCAGGCAGAAACCGGGCGTATTCGGCCAAATGTGGCCCCAGTCGTTACACAGGTAGTCAGGGATATGATATTCCATGTTGGTTTGATATGTTAATATGTATTTTTAGCCGATTTGATCGAATGAAGTTTCAATTCCAAAATAGTTGGGACAAAGTAAATTGTGAATAAAATCAAAAGCGCAATGACTTTCAAAATCACACCAGCCAATATTTTATTCACAATAGAACAGAGATAACATAGCAAATGTTGAAACTGATAAATTTTACAATTTTATCCACAAAATGAGCTCATTTTGTGCATAATAATGTAAAATGTCTCAGTTTCAACTTTTGAAATGTTATCTATGTTCTATTGTAAATAACATATTGGCTCATGCGATTTAAAAGTCATTGCATTTTGATTTTATTCACAATTTACACTTCATCCTAACTATTTCGGAATTGGGGTTGTATAACGATGGCGTCGGTCAGAGGCCCGACATCGGACCAATCGGCCCACGGTCTCAGTCAGAAACCGGGATCTCAGGCAGAAACTGACGCTGGGCGTGGCCGCCAGGGCATAATCGGTGGCCAATCAGTCATAAACTTGTTCAAATAACATCCATGGGTGGTCGGGACACCAGACAACACCTACAACAAAATAACAATAACTAAAAGACAGAAACATGAAATCATCATAAAAAACTCCCGGGGCTCAGGCTAGGGGAACCTAGGACCCAAAATTTAAAAAAAAGAAGAACTGTCAAGCAGCCTGTCCACCAGCCTACAAGTGGCATCTTCCATTGGTAAGTGATCAATTACCTACTTGAGACTCTTATTCTATTAGTTAAGTATGATGGCAATAGCAAGTCAGTCGGGTTGAGTTTGGTACACTTTGACGGGTTTCTGACTTAGTCGCGGTTTCTGACTTAGATTCGGTTTCTGACCGATATACCGATATTTTGAGCTAATAGACACCTGTTCTGGCTTGGTATTACCTAGGCTACATACTTTTAAGCCATAAGGAGTCTTTCTAGGAGATTTTTGAGTTTTGATACAGGTTTTTATAACATTTTTCAGGTATTTGCAGACCAGAATTTCTTTTTTTGGCAGCGGCGGCGGACATTTCGTGAGCCTGGCCCATATTCTGCATGTGATTTTATCTTTACAAATTGATCATATGGAGTTGGATTTTTCAGACATTATGCTGGTTTTGTTCTAAAAATTAAGCCATTGATATCTTGTTGCATTTTTTGTATACAGTACCAAAATATTTTTTGTATATAGCACTTAAGTAATTTTATGTCACTTGTAATTGAAGATTGTTGTTATTTGGCGTGACCTGAGGGCTGAGAGGGGATGCTGAGCCGGGCTGGGCACCAGCTGAGCGTCACACACCAGCTGATATCAATCAGACAGATCATCAGCATGTTAGACCAAGATGAAGACCTGAACGGTCGAAACGCGTTGTCTGTACCTGCTCTTCTTCACATAAAAAATTCACGCATTTAATACAGAGTGCCTTGGTTTTTTCTTTTCTTTTTTTTTAATAAAATGACTGTTCTAATATCTATGTATATAGCAACTTTTCAGAAAGCTTTCGTCTTCACATGTGAAAACATACTGACAGAAAAGTTAAATGTTGAGGGTAAGATAGGTAAAAGAATAAAATTTCCCTCTAGAGCCTTTTAAAGTAATGTGTAAATAACGTATTACTCAAATTTTAGGATATGAGAACATTTCTGAATTATTACTCGCATGTTGGAAATGGGGTCAATTTACATACTATTGCCCTGATATTTCACAAAGATCGAAATATGGCTCTGCAGAGTGGTTCTGGTCAATACATCACAAAGCTTCGACCAATCAAAGCCGAATTTTTATGGGTATTCCCAACTTACCAGGTTTTTTGTAAATTTTCTTGGAAACGACGTATATTTGTGAAATATCATTGGCAGATTTGAAATAGGACACGAATAAAGACTGAATTTAAACCAAATGCCTGTTTTAAAATAGCCAACCTTTAAACACTGAACTCCCGAATGCTCAGTTCGCAAGTGAAGACTGAGAGAACGAATGTCGTTTCTACCCAGTATCACCATCAAAATTAACAAAGCAAAATAACAAAGAAGTGCCCCGATGGAATGACCGTGAGATCCAGCTGGGAGCACCCCATCTAACCAGAGTAACCAAACAGCGTGCAAAAGGGGCAAAATGAGAGGGGTATTCAGAGTGGGAGACCGAACACAAGGAATTCACCGAGCAACCGGACCAAAGGGCAAGGGCTAGAATTTCAGTCGAAATGTGACAAGTCAAGGGTCAACCACAAAAAAAAAAAAAAAAAAAAAAAAAAGGGCGAGGCGAGAATCGTAATTCAAAGGCAAACCGGTCCAACACAGTAGGCAACGAAATACTCACAGTGTGTGAATGCTAGATGCAAGGTCGAAGAGCTAGTCTCCAACTGGCAATTGCAAGTGGCGGCCTTAAAAGGCACCATGTCCCCTCAGAAGTGGAAACGTTCAATTAAAAGCTTGGCAGAATGAATACTAGGGCAGGGGTCGTAACAACGTTCTCGTCGCTTTTCGGCTGAAACTGCCGAAACTGTAAGTCCGATTGTTTCCATAGTTACGTTTTGGTGACCAGCACAAATTTTCTAAAACTTGAATATGAAATTATGTACATGGAATGAAAACTGTGGTAGCAAGTTTAAGGGAAGACTTTTGATGATTTTAAAGCTTTTCTGCACTCTGGCAGTGATGTCACCCCTTGCTAAGCTCCCAGAATGCATCGTAAAAAAAAAGTGAAAAAAATCTGTAATAAAAAAAATTCTAAAAGTTACAAAAAAGTTGAACGGTAAAGAAATTATACAAGCCTAGCTTTACATTTTCCAGTTTGATTGACATTTCCAGATAAAAGTATGACAGAGTAAAACATAGTTGAAAATTGCTTAATTTTGGAGAATCTGTCTCATTGTTTCCTATGAGGGGAAAAATAGAAAAAATATTGATGACTCAAAAAGTTTGAAAGATGTCAAAAAGTTGAATAAGTAATATATTTCAAAACAAGCTGAATTTTTGAAGTTTGAATGAAGCTTCTAAGTGAAAGTATGAAGGAGTCGCAAAAATGGTGAGAATAAAGAAAGAAAGAGCGGGAAGAGCATGAATGTGAGAGCCTCCAGCTTGCCCACTAAATATTCTATATTCAATTTTCAAAATAAAGAACAATATGAGGGCTGACACCTCCTTCCTTTAAAAATAGAGCGAAGAATAGCCTTTGTCTGCTCATATCTACTCATAAAAACATTTTAAAACTAGAGGAGTGAAGAGCAGCCTTGTCTTCTCATAAAAACATTTGAAGAAGGAGAAAGTAAGCAAAGCAGACCTGATCTCATACCTTCAAAAAATTGTCAAAATGATGAAGAGAAAGATATCTACATTATCTGCATTGCTAGTTAATAGAGATTTTATTCATTTTACATGCAATGAACATTTGTGAAAGACTAAATTTGAACATTTCAATAGGTAATTATGCACGTCCCTCAATATACATTAAACACGTTGACTGGGCATTTTCCACAGATCACTTACCTGCCCTTCAGGCACTCAGCAGAGATTTAATTTTGTTTTCATTGCAATCTGAAAAACTACGTTTGCAACAGTGAACAATGGAAAAGAAATGGAGATTTGTGAATGCGCGTGAAAATAAATGCATTTTTACATAGGAGGAGGTTAATTTTATCTGATGACTTTACAGATAACCTATAGCCTAAATGCTCATGTTTTAAACGGTGGTGTGGCATGTTTGAGGAAGCCAAGTGAGATAGCGCCTCAAATCCATGTTCTTTGCATGGGGGGACTTTGGCCACTTTAAAAGTGTACAATGCACGGTAAAGATATAATAAAATTAATTAGTGTAATATAATGCATTAAAGAAGTAAAAAAAAAACCCTTCACAGACACAATCAGGAGATGTTGGTGGTTGGATTGAGTTACACACAGTAGTGTGCAGTGATGATTATACACCACCACTTTTGTCTAAAAGGGATCCTAATATATTACTTCTCCATAATTTTTTTTTGATGAAAATGCATTGAAAGATACTAATGTAGGCAATGTGAACAAAAAAAAATCACTCTAATTTTTATTGAGCTAAAAATATGGGTAATAAACAAAAACACTGAAAATATCAATTTTGTATTACAACTGAAAGGTGTCGCAATTTTTATTTTCTTGATTTTTGCATAGCCTGAATGCATGCTTGAAGGCTAATTTCATGATTATTGATGCTAAAAAATTTGTTTAAACTGGTTTGAGACAACATTATTGTGCAAAATTACTTGTATTGGTCAATTGTTCCAGTATATACAGTAAGGTGACATGAGCTTTAAGCAGTGTCACAGTGTTAAACATGATGGTACGACAGAAGCAGCTCTGAGATTGTTCGTAGCTGCATTGTGGCCTTACATGATGCTGAAGACGTTAAAGTGAAGAGATGAAAGCATCAAGATCTACAGTTTTGAAACGCCTGTGTGCAAAAAGTCTGATTGGTCATATTGCTGCCAAGAGCTGGCAACATCAAAAAGAGACTTAAGTTTCCCAAGAAATTCAAGGATTGGACACCTATAGACAGGAAACAAGTCCTTAGGACCAATTAAACAAAATTCATGTTTTTCTCAGCCAAACGCAGAACTTATGTTTGCTGTAGAGTTGGAGAACATTTCAAAAATGACTCTTCAATCCCTTTAGTAAAACATGGAGGTGGTAATATGGTTTGGGTTCAGTTTGCTCGAAAGGAGCCGGTGATCTCATTAAAATCAACAGAATCATAGATCAAAAGAGGTTACACAGCATCCTTGTGAGACACGCATTGGCATCTGGGAAGAGACTGATTGGTCGGGGATTTTATTTGCAACAAGATAATCACCCTAAACACACTTCTAAGCTGTACAAAAATTATCTCAGCCAGAAAGATCTCAGTCTGGTGACATAAAAGTTATGACTTGGCCTGCTCAAATTCCAGATCTTAATCCGATTGAGCAAATTTGTTGTAACATCAAAAGAATCTCTTTGGAATAAACTTCAAACCATAAGTAATGGTTTAGGGAGTGATAAAATTTAAGGACAAAATGTGAAAACTATGCCTGAAAAATTCAATGCTGTAATCAGTGCATAGGGTGGCTGCACTAGATATTGACTTTTTCTCTCAAAAAGACATTATTTTTGTTGTTACTGTATATTGTTATCCGTTTACTTATCTTCTTCTATATGATCCAATGTTACATGAAATAAATACTTGAATAGTACTTGGTGTCTGATTTATCTTCATTTTGTTAAGTGTATAATCATCACTGCACACCACTGTATTTCATGTGTTATTGGATCATATACATGAAAATAAGTAAACAGATAATAATATTTGGTTAAAAATAAATAAATAAAAAATAATAATGTCTTTTTGAGAGAAAGAGTCAATATCTAGTGTGGCCGCCGTTTGCTTTGATTACAGCATCCAATCCAGAATTCCTAGCCAGGCCACCTGAGTGTTAAGAAGCAAAAGAGAGGCGAGCCTTCTACAAAAAGACCACAAGATGGCAGTATGTATACGTGGAAAACAACCTGAAAGTTCCAAGTTGTGTATTCCCCCTTTACGTAATGTGAGGGTGAATTATTTACAAAAGGTAGCGGCATATGCTAGCGTGTTCCATTTAAAACCGCTCATAACTTAGCTTATATTGCGCTTCGTACTGTCAAAAGTTGAGGTCAGATCTAGTAATGTTTTCTAGCACGGTAGACAAGCACATGTTTTAGAAACATTATCTCCTGCACAACTAAACATCGTACCTCGGCACCAGCGCACGAGAACGTGAAGGTGACCACTGTCCTCAGATGAACCCTGTAGGAGGGCGCTGTTGTCCCCACTGCTGCTATTCCAGTTACGACACCTGCCTCACTGTGGCACCACCACATGCCCGCACCAAACCTGAACCCAATACCCTCACTGCCCTCACCCCAAATGCCCCTTCGGCATGCCAGTCCTTACTCCAAGCCCCCTCCCAACTCATAAAGAGACCCCCCTACTCCAGGGCCTCTCCATTCTCAGGCACCCAGGACAGTGGAGCCATATTCAGTGCCATGCATGTCCCACCCAAACAGCCTTCCAAAACCCCACCACACTCGCCCCCTAACCCACTCCTGCCTACCTGATATACGCAGCTGCTCCTTGCACCTTGCGCAAAACCCTATAGAGAGGAGTGTTTAATCCCGTACCTCCCAGGTAAAAAATGTAGCGAATAAAACAAACAAAACTGAAAGTGGAAGAAAAACAGCAGATATCTGAGAGGAGGTGACACGAGGAAGGAGCAGGAGGGAAGAGCTCCTCTTACCTGGTGAAGCAGGACGGTGTGGAGGCCTGTCCCAGTGCGCATGGATGAGAGGACACCCTCGGCACCCCAGAAGGCGCACACCACAGGAGCCTCTTCTCCGAGAACTGCACGTACTGCTGGCGAGAGGCACAGTGACAGGGAGAGCTGTGTGAAATAAAGAGCCCTTCAGAGGGGCGGCTGCACTGCGGCTCCATAAGCGCACACTGCGCGGCTGAGCGTTGCGCAGCGAGAAAAGTCCGGAGGGTGTGAGCACAGGTCACCGAGTGCACATCTTGTTGAGGCAGTCAGTGTACTCTGTGTTACGCAATAGCATTCTCTCCCTCTCTCGCTCGCTCGCTCTCTCTCTGTCAACACTGCCCCTCCCCCTTTCAGTCTCCATTCCTTTTACTCTCTCTCTCTCTGTGCCCCATCACTCAATCTCTCTCATCCCTGCTCCACCCCTCCTCTCTGTTTATCTTCCTCCATCTATCCCTCCCTCCAAACCCTGTACCTCCCTCTTTCTGTCACTCTCCCTGTCCCCTCTCTCTCTCTCTCTCTCTCTCTCTTCATCTCTCTACCTGACCCTCCCCCTTTCGGTCTCTCTGACTCTCATTCCCTTCCTCTCTCTCCCTTTTTGACAGCGTTTTTATCAACACTCGTGGTTCGGATTACGGGAACCACGGTTTGGCCACGCACGTGCTTGTTTCCAGTAGGGACCGGAGAAAAACAAAAACAGCACGTGGTTCCCTTCAGCTCCCCTCACTCGACCCTCTCCCTTATGAAGAAAAAAAACACAGATCTCGCCTCTTGCTGGCCCTTGCAAGCACGTGGGGCACAGTGCGTCAGCCCCCAAAACAGCTCACCCAACCGCGGCCCGGAGGGCACTGGGTTCATTGCACCACTTTTTCTTTTTTTAATCCCCCCCCTCCTCACCTTCTGGTGTGTTCCGTCAATAGAGCGGATGAAGGAGATGCAGCCGAGCGCGAGCAGCACAGCCAAAACCAACACCCTCTGCTGGCAGAGCCTGGAATAGCACATACAACGCATGTTTAGTCCCTTTATTAGCATGTTCACTGAAGCCTGGATCAGAACAGAAAAATACTCAACTGCCCAATAATGGCATTAAAACCTTTTCCACTCTTTATAAGCTGCCCACTTAAGTTCCAGCATGGCTCGGGGGATTAGAACCATCAACAGTTCTGGAGAAAGATACCATTACAAAGGCAAAGGTTTTCATTTCAAATTTCCCATACTCATAGATGAAAGAGTAGGGACTTACCAGTATGTCGTCTTATGTGCTGACTGCAAGACTGTATTTCAACTGTATTCTGGAAAGGTGGACAGCTTGCAGTGTGCCGTGAGCAGTCAGCCCAGTATCAGTAGACCTGTTGGGGGAAGAGTATTCTCACGAATGGTGGATGGTGAGCTGAGAATTGGAGAGGAGGAGAACAAACACTAGTGTGCAATGATGATTATACGCCACCAATTTTGTGTAAAAGGGGTCTAATACATTACTTCTCTGTAATTATATGATGAAAATGTATTCAAAAATACTATTGTAGGCAATTAGAACAAAAAAAATCATTCTCAAGTGTATTGAGTTAAAAAATATGGGTAATAAACAAAAATAATTGTATACAATTAACAAATGTAAATCATCCTTAAAGAGTATCACTTGTGGGGTTCCTCAGGGGTCCATTTTAATGGTTTATGTAAATGACGTGGTTCAATCTGTTAATTGTGATCTGTATCTCTGTGCTGATGACTCAGCTCTGAATCACTGTCATTCAAAACCAACTTAGCTCTGAATTAGAATCAAACTGTCTTGTAGCAAACAACTTGTCAATTTGCATAGGCAAAACAGAAAGCATTCTGTTTTAGAAACTAGCTAAAGTGTCTACTAAAATGCCACCTACTTGGTATTGATGTTAACAACTTGTCTGCCAATTCTGGTAACATTGGGCCAAAACATGTCTTTTTCTTTACTATGGGCACTATGCTCATTGAAAATAATTGCTGTTGCATAGAAAACAAAGCTATTTGGTCAAAAAGAAAGATTAATGTTAAAGTCTGCCCTGACTCAATCACTGTTTGACTATGCCTGTAATTCTTGGTACAGTGGATGACTGTTAAGCATAGACTACAAACTGCCCAAAACAAAATTGTTAGATTTATCTTAAACAACAATCCCAGGCAAAGTGTTTGTTTTTCTGAATTTAAAAAACAACTGGCTAAATGTGGAAAAAATCCAGTAAACTATTTATCTCTCATGTATAAAATTGTAGACATTGCATATTTCATTTTATAAAAAGATTGTTCCATTCGAAAAGTAAAATTCATCTGTGCCTTTGGGTTATTCTGAGCGGCACCTCTGTAAGATCTGCAAACGCTGATGCGTGGGGAAGCGACTGTAAAAATGGCTGGTCAGTCAGCCATGCCAGATAAATAAAGCTTTTGTGGACTTCCTCCCAAGATTTACTAAGGTGTTAATGGTCTTACTGTTACTTTGTGCCCTGTAAAGGCACTGGCTGACACAATACCCTTTATATTACTATCCTTATTCTTAAGTAAAAGCCGGTGCCTTATATTAATCTGTTTCAAATAATCTAAACCTATGACATAATATGTTTATATGTTCAAATCCTGTTAAGAAATCACTTAACATAACAAACATAACATGAATGGCGAAAGGCCTTCAATCCAACTAGGCCTTTAGTTCTTAGTACAGTTATATTTATAACCCAATTTATATATTAATTCATCTTAAGACTTTTTCATGACAACTGGTCATATTAGTACAAATTCATATCATGTTTGATCTTGTTATTCTCGGGGAATCTAAGGAGTTGAATGGAGTATGTTTCATTCCCATTGAAATATGGTTCGTTTTTATGGAAACTCCTCAGAATTTGGTCCCGATATCTCTGGTAATCACCCTAAACCAGTTTTATAATGAAAGGAGGGAATATCCGATCCATTGGTATTAAGAAATTCAAAGTTAATTCTGTAAGTTGCCCTGACTCATCACTGCTTAATTCTGGTGAAGTGGACTTTAATTAAACCTATCAGTATCCTCTAAAATATTTATCTTAAACAACAATCCCAAACAAAAGTGTTTGTTTTTCTCTGGAAACTCAAATAATCAGAAGTGTTTTTATTATCTCTCAGGAACCCAAATGTATAAAATTGAAGTCCAGGTTTTTCATTTTTTCAAATTAAACAAAACATTCTGGGTTCATCTGTGTTTGATTTAACATCGTCTGAGCCTGCTCTGTAAGATCAAAAACCTTGTCTCTAAAATTTGGAATGGTCTTGGACAAATCCTTTTTATTCACTGTTATGCTGCATCCTTTATTCCCTAGACTTATAAAACAAGTTTTTAATAAGGTATTAATGGTCTTAAGTTTTTTTGCAGAGTGTAGTCAAGGCTCTTATAGAAACAATACCCCTATGTTTCGGTCCTGTTATTTGGCCTTATTCTTAATTGAAACTCTCTTAATCCCTGTGGTTCCAATAAATCTGGGTTCATGATAATTTATGCCAATGAATTTCTTCCATCCTCTAGAACTCTCACCGAACATCATGTTGAGTAACTGGTTTTCCGGATGAGTCTGGCGACATATACTGCCCCGGATTCAACTATGTGTCCTAAACTCATCTCTAATTCTAATTTTTCATCAGATATTTAAATAATCTAAATTTGGTATCCTAAATTTATTATGGAGTTTGGAGATTTCAACCGTTTTCAAGATGTGCATGGGTAATTTCTTTCCCATTGAAAATATATCCATTTTATTGTGATTTTGGAAGCCATTTGATATAATACTAGCCAAAAGAATCACTTAAACCTTTAGGATTTGGTTTTATTGTTTTTGTGGGTTTTACAAAATATTTCAAGGTTCAGCACCTTTATTTGAGGAAATGTTGAACAAGTAAGCCATGCTCACAATACTATTCTGGGAAGTAATGTGTCTAACACAGTCCCCTTAGCAGATAATCTTGGAATCAAGGTATGAATAAACAAATGTCCATTATTCAAAAGAAATAAGATGAATCAGTTTTTTTTTAATCAATATTCTTGATAGGTTTTTGTCTTTTCTTTTTTTCCAAACCTCTCCTAGTCCTGTTTGCTCCTTATAATGGGATGCCATGAGGGAGATCATGTGACTCAATTGGTCCTCCAGGAAACTATAAGTGTTAACGTGGGGTCACTTGTGTGGTATTAAACAAAGGTCCATTATTGAAATAAGATGAAGGTTTTTTTTTTTAATATAGACCTTTTCTTTTTAGATGTGTAGTGATGGGTTTTAAGTTGGATTGCAGATTACGTGGGTTAGACTGTTTTTTCTTAGTATTTGTGTCATTATTGTGTACTTATGTCATTATGTTCTAGTCACTGATAATATGGTGTTTTTTTTTGTACTAGCTATTGTGTTCTTTTCTCATGTTCTTCTTTTATTGTACTCTTTATTATGTTATGAAATTATCTCTATTTGCGTTTTGTGTGTTTTTATATGGAATTTCATTATGAAATAAATCAAATCAAAAAAAGGTGTCACAAATTTTATTCTTTTGACCCTTGCATAGCATGAATTCATGTTTGAAGGCTCATTCCACAATTAATGATGTTAAAAAATTTGTTTAAACTGGTTTGAGGCCACATTCTTCTGCAAAATTACCTCTGTTGGTCAGTTTTTCCAGTATACAAGGTGACGTGAATTTTGAACAGTGTCACAGTGTTAAACATGATGGCACAACAGAAGGAGCTCTATGAGATTGTTCATAGCCACATTTTGGCCTTACATGATGCTGGTGGGTCACTCAGAAAAATTCCTTAAGACGTTAATTGCTGCCATGGCACTGTAAGAAACACCATCTAGCATTTCAAAAAGACTGGTTCTCTGAAAACTAGTGGCGATAGAGGTGCAAAACGGAAGTTACGTGCTCCACTTTTACTACATTTCATTTATGGCTCCATTGTATGCAGTTGTTATTTTGGGTTTTAGCTATTTGTCAGATGTCAATGTTTCATTTAACAGGCTTTATGGATATAACTTTTTTTTGCCAGTCAACACTATTCATATCAAATCAATGGGTTTATGACTAAATTGTTTACTATAGAACAAAATTATTTACCCAAGTACGCAGTTCGTCATCAATCTAGACCCTTTATTTTGCTCTCAAAGGTGCACCAAATTGATTAATTTAACTTCTACATGTACAAATATTTCTTTCAGAGGACCAAGCCACCAGACACCTAACATGGTATATTGCCCACCTAAGCACACATGTCTTTTTCTTTTGCTCTCACTCTGAGGTATTCTGACAAATGGGCAGCCTTGGGTTTCCCTTGGTCTCAATAGCCGCTTGAGTCCAGCTAGCTTGCAATCGCTGGCATTTTTGTGTTGGTATCTGGTATTTCCTGTTTATCACACAGCAGGGTATGTGAGTCGCTCATTCGAGAATTTTATCTAGGAGAGCCAGTCTGTGATTATTTGATTCTGCATGAAGCTCTGTTATATTGTCAGAAACTAGTATACTCACAGAACAGGGACTTTGTAAAGTCAAGTCAGCTGTCTTACTGTTTATTACATATCAAATTTGCACCTATTTGATATATCATAATTGTTAACTGGAATGAAACCCCTGTTAAAAGAGGCTTATTATTCATTTATTTAGTTTTCTCTGTGGCTACTGTTGAAACTGCTGCTCAGAGCTTCTGAGGTTTACAAACTGTGGCTTCTGTGCTTCTGTCTGGGCAGTATAATAATTTTCTTTGCTATTTAGGGAGAAATAGGTCAGTAGGTTGGGGTCAAAATGTGGCCAAAACTATGTGATGGTTGCAGGATGATCACACTGCTAGAAAGAGATTTTTAGGGTGAGCTTTTCTTGCACTGGTACCAGCTCATTGAACATCTGGAGAGCAAGCTCTTCCTTCAGAGCCAGTTGGCAGCGCTACATAGTTTGCTATTGGTGGAGTTCCCTGAGGAACTGAGTTGTATGTCGTTTAGGGAGATGGTGTGTACGCCACAGCTGGGAAGGGTGGAGACCCCCAGAGCAGGCAGGGAGAGAAAGTTGGGTGACAGTCGGATGTCAGCGCAGCGAAGGGCATGCATGCCGACAGTGACAACTTTTCCAGAGGTTGAGGTGTCCAATCGATTCCGGCCCTTGCAGGAACTTGACTTGGCCCTGGACCCTGTGAGTGGGGGGATTGATGAGCCTCAGGGCACCCTGATGGCCCATTATCCCAGAAAAAGAGAGTTAGTGATAGTGGGGGACTCAATTGTTAGAGGAATAGATAGCTTAGTCTGTTCGCACGACAAGGAGTCTCGTACGGTGTGTTGCCTGTCTGGTAACCAGGTAGGAGACCTCCTGGAGCGTGCAGACAAGGTCCTGGCCAGAGCGGGGAGGGATCCAGTTGTCATGGTCCATGTTGGGACAAATGACATAGGTAAGGGTAGGTTTGAGGTTCTGCAAGACAAATTTGTGGAATTAGCTGAGAAGCTTAGGAGCAGATCCTCCACAGTAGTTTTCTCCGGGATTCTACCGGTACCATGTGCAAGCAGAGGGAAGCAGAAAATTATCTGGAGGTTTAACACGTGGCTACGAACCTGGTGTAGGAAAGAGGGGTACAGGTTTATGGGGCACTGGAACTTCTACTGGGACAGGGGTGACCTGTTCAAGCCGGACAGGCTACACCTGAGCCGGAGGGGTACCTTTGCACTGAGTCAGCGTATCTTCAGGGAAGCACAGGGTTATTTAAACTAGGGACTTAGGGGTAGGGACGTTAGAGAGTGATATGAATAGGGAAACGCAGACTGCCCTAAGGGAAGCTGACAGGGCTACACGCATTAGTGATGACATCTTAAAGCAAAGAGCCCGGTGAGGGGTTTGGAGCAGCAGGCAGCCGGGGGAAGAGGAGAGAAGGTGCAGAGGTAATAATCTGAAATGTTTTTATTTAAATGCTAGAAGCATAAAAATAAATTCTCAGAACTGTTATAATTAGCGGGGGTTATGACACAGTTTGGTTTGGGGATATAATGCACTGTAAAGCGAGGTGAAATCAGGACTATAATCCCTCTGATGACTAGTCCCTAGTGGAAGAGGTTAAACTGGTTTGTTATTAGAAAATGACTTCACCTACAGGTCTACATCCCAATAGGCAAACTTTGCACCGTGGATTTTTTTTAATATCTAGTCTGAGTTTAATGATTATTGTAGCCTATTAGCCCTTTGAGCGCCGAATACATTTTCAAGGAATTAAAAATGCAGTTATCCTGAGCTGTTGAAAACCTATCATGTGGCAACTTGTTTAAAAGAGCTCCTTTAAACAAGTTGCCACATGATAGGTTTTCAACAGCATCTGGTTTTGATATCTTACATCACCACGGTGCTGAAAGGGTTAAGTAATCATTATCACTATATAACAAAGAACACAGGTGATAGCCTAACAACTTTAAAAATGGCCCACACTCATGTCTTTAGATCATTAAGATAGATTTTGAGGGAATGTAGGTTACTCACCAACCAAAAGTTAGGAGTCGCACAAGTATTTTCTGTACGATTTCTCAGTAACTGTCTAAACATAAAAAAATCATTTTGGTGGGCTTAGCCTGCCCAGGGCCCTGCCTACATTTGGCCCTGGTGCACAATGTGCATGTACTGCCATTTTCCTTGACATTATCCCAACTATACAGAGACAGAGCATCATACAAGACACAGCAGGCTCTTTTTGCACATCGGTGTAATTTCTAAAATGTATTCAGTTAAAAATTGTTCAGACTTACAAATCTGTTCTTTTTCATTAAATTTACAGAAATGAATAAATAATAAGTCAATAAATAAATATGCATTAAAGCTGTAAGCAGCATTGAACGGGCCCTTATATCCTCATACACGTTGCGGGTGGTGGCGGGATCCCAATAGGAGCAGCTGTGCATTTGCAACCATCGGACACTGCAAGACTGTGTAACATTTTATTTCATGAGTGGAGTGCGTGCGTTTCCTGTGTCCACTACAGGTGCTACAGAACCACTAAATCTGTCTCATGTTGCTTCACTACTAGTGTAGACCAAAGCATGCACATTTAATGGAAAGGAACTATTGTTTGCACATGAGTGTAACTTGCTATATGCTTTATTGAAATTACAACAATTTTTCCAAGTCCATGTGGAAATCCTGTACAATAGTATAATGTATGGCAGGTCAGATGCCTGCGCGATATTTCAAGAGTTTTCAGGCAGTTTCGGCAAACAAAAATGCAGTTCATTTGAAAAAATGATTGGGGGGCAGTATGGAGCAAATCGGCTTTGCCGATGCCCAAATGCCATATCAAATCATAGTACATTACACTTAAAACTGAAATGCAAAGTTTCACAAATTTCCATGCATCCTGAAGGCCTCAAAAATGTGTTTGGAAAATGAGAATGGACGCAGGAAATCAAAAACTGCTGACTTCCTGTTTGGCAAAAGATGAAAAAAACCCCATAGAATCTGGCATAGTAAAACCAGTAATCCCACGAAATTTCATCAACATCCACGCACTTTTATCCCAACTTGACCCCATGTTTGGGGGCACTATGGCGCCACTGGCCACAACCAAGCTCTGACCAGCGTGTGAACATCTCCAGGATGAGAGTCAGATCAAGACTGTGAAATTTGGAGCAGTTTGGACAATTTATGTTTAAAAGAAATGCTATCCCTTTTGCATGCACAAAGCAACAACTAAAAACATAAGCCATCTTTTTATTTAGCAAAAACTATCTAACTCATCTATATCCATGCTCTTGATCACTAATTTTTGTGAGCCTCAATGACCAAATTTATTGTCCTCTCACGTCATGTGGTGTAAAGAAAAGGGGTTAGGACAGCGACAAAGTGGAGAAAGAACCAGGAGCACTTGTGCGATCCGTCAGGACCATCCCAACATGTGCTCTAAATGAAGAGATGCCCTCAACCCTGAGCCGTCTTCGCACTGTACGGGTATGGTTACGCCATTTTCCAGGAACCTCAGCAGCGGTCAATGTTGCTGGACAAAAGCGGCCTCTGAGATGCATCACTCGTATGCTACAGTCCTGCGCACATATGGTCACATGTGGCTGTCTAGTTCGCGGTCAAACTTGAGTGCTTCGTGCTTGCCTATTTCACATTTGCAGACATAAAACAGTTGCATGACGCACTCCAAAGTGCCACAACTCTGGCTGCACTCATTCCGCCTGTCAGCTTTCCAAACGCCACATCACTGTTTTGCTGTGTCAGTTGTATCATGACCTTTCACAAAGGTAAAGTTTTTAAGCCAGGATTTTTATAGCCAGGGTTACTGCTGCAGCTGTAAAAGTTCTGGGGCACTGATCGCGCACAGAGTATAAGGGGTGCAAACTAGTGACGAAAATGGATTGCAGCCATATTGGAGCGCCCCCTATATGTTGCGCGAAGAAGATCCCAGGCCTAAAATCGCTCTTTCCACTGACCATCCCCCCTATAATTCAATTTTCCAACTTTTACTTTGGGTTAAAGTTTGCGCAGTGAAACAGCGCAACCAATTTGGCATTTTAGGCCCTATTTCAATTCTAGACTTACATGTTCTATCTGGTTTAAACCAGGAGCATTGTAGTATCTCAGGGTTTTTCCGTCTCCATGTATACTGTAAGCTCAGTACGTTACAGAAACTTTCCTAGGTAAACAAGTGCGAAGTCACTGAACCTGCGTCGCTGCACTGGTGTTGTGTAGAAGTATGCTTTGGTGAATAAAATTTGCATTGATTAAGTGATGGTGAATTGTTATGATGAAGATGACTACGATGATGATAGATAGATGCAGCCATATGGAAAAGATGAACAGGAAAGGATTTTGACGTAGCACACTCATCTTCAATAACGACCTGCCTTGGGTCAGCCTCTTATTTTGCGAGTTATCTCGATAACGTGGTCTGGTGGCCATCTTGGATTTTGATGTTGTGATATCATTTTCAATAAGAACATGCAATAGGTCAAGATGCTCCACCATACTAAATTAAAAGTTCCTAGGCCACTTGTTTTTCACGTTATCTCAATAACATCATTTTTACAGAAACGGCGGTGGCCATCTTGGATTTTGATGGAGCGCAGCCATTTACAATAGCGACCTGCCTTCGGTCAAGATACATCAGCTTGCCAAATCAGAACTTCCTACAACACTTATTTTTTGCGTTATCTCGATAACATTATTTTTACAAAAATGGCGGCGACCATCTTGAATTTTGACGCAGCATGGCCATTTTCAATAGCAAACTGCCTTAGGTCAAGATACATCAGCATACCAAATCAGAACTTCCTAGGACACATCCTTTTCGCGTTATCTCGAAAAAGTTGTTTTTACAAAAATGGCGGCGGCCATCTTGGATTTTGATGCAGCGCGGGCATTTTCAATGGCAACCTGCCTTAGGTCAAGATACATAAGCATACCAAATCAGAACCTCCTACGACACATGTTTTTCGCGTTATCTCGATAACGTCGTTTTTACAGAAATGGCGGCGGCCATCTTGGATTTTGATGCAGCGCGCCCATCTTCAATAGCGAACTGCCTTAGGTCAAGATACATCAGCATACCAAATTAGAACTTCCTACGACACTTATTTTTCGCGTTATCTCGATAACGTCATTTTTTTTAAAATGTCGGGGGCCATCTTGGATTTTGACGCAGCGCGCCCATTTTCAATAGTGAACTGCCTTAGGTCAACATCATCAGCATACCAAATTAGAACTTCCTAAGACACTTATTTTTCGCGTTATCTCGATAACGTTGTTTTTACAAAAATGGCGGCAGCCATCTTGGATTTTGACGCAGCGCGCCCATTTTCAATACCGACCTGCCTTGGGTCAAGATACATCATCATATCAAATTACAACTTCCTGGGCCAATTATTTTTTGAGTTATCTTGATAACGTCGTTACTTCAGACGGACGGAAGGACGGATGGCCGGACGGACGGACGGAAGGAATGACGGACGGACAATGGAGAACAAAAATTCACCCACTCTATTTGATGAGTTTGGCGCTCTCCCAATTGATTTTTGTCCTCCGAGCATTTTTCGGAGTTCGGGGCCGGAAGTGAAAAAGCCATTCCTAGACCTGCTGCCTTCGGCGACGCAGGTAAAAAGACTATTGGACGCAGCATGGGTCTCGTGGTCTGCGCGCATGATTGCTGCTTGATGATTTCATATCTACGCGACAATTCTGCGGATGGACGAATAGAGAACAGTGAACGGGTATGGAGTAATTACATTCAAATTTTTGTTTAATATTTTGTCCGACTACCCCGCGTAAATTCATGGTTTTGTTAAATCGCATGGCGTGAAGGCTGCTTTAGTTGCCAAGAAAATTAGCAAGAATTGTGTTCGCAGGAAAGTTACCCAGATTGACAAGGCTACATGACTCTGGATATGTTAAACACGGGGGATTTTCAACTCTCCTACCGCTGCAGTCCCTGCGCATGGCCCAACAGCCACTGGTTGTCCCCTTGGAAATGAGCTATTATCTTTCGACGAGGTAGTTATCTGTGTTAAAACGTGAAAAAGACATTACAACAACCAGGGCCGTGGGAAGATGTTTTCTGTTGGGGGTGCTGTGCTGGGAGGTGCATTTACAAATAGCCGCTGCGGGGGCTATCACATTAGCTGCTCGTATTATTTCGGCCGATACGCATATATTCAGGGTGCTCACCTCACATACAAAATCTAGATCCAAGTATGCGCTATACTTATTTTGCAGCACAAGCAGGCCTCTATTACTACAATCACAATCAACGGTAGTGTATGATAGAAATTTTTTACCTGGTGCTGCGGGCTGAGACTCTCCAATAGTTTAAACAAGCCAAACGTGGCCTTACGCTGAGCATTTTGTTAATAAAGGTCCTCAAAAATATCAAAATAAATAAATAAAAAAATAAACTCTGAGACGCATTTCTGAGTCGTTTTACATCTTTGAATAGTCCACGAAGTAATCAATCAACTGGCGGGGAAAATAGGCTTGGCCGCGTTGCAACATTAAATGCGTTTGTGTCGGATGTTATTCGTAATTTATTTTATGCATTGTTATTGCAAATTATTTCCCAGATTTTCACCTGACTGACACGCATTTGACAAATGACAACAGCAAAATGGCACAAAAAAGTTTTTAGCCTAGTGCTTGTATTTTAGAAATATCAAGTTAATGTTCACTCAAAACATTCTCACTATCAGCTCGCGGGGCGGGGTGATTAACCAAGACAGTGGGCTCTTTTTGCCATGTGCGTGAAACATGTAAATCACATTGTCCAGTAGGGATGGGAATCTCTAGGCACCTCCCGATTCGATTCCGATTTAGATTCAGAGGCTTACGTTTTGATTATAAAATGATTATCGATGAATCAAAATGTTTTATCTCTATTCATGATTCATTTTTAATTACCATGTGGCTACCCACTTGGTTAATTGCTGGCTTGGGTGGCATTTTAAAATGGCCTTGGTCAGTTTCCTCATGTGGGCATTCTTCTCCTGTCACTTTAAAATGGCTTCCGTGTATCCCCAGTCTGTCTAGTGTCCCTTGTCATCAGGCGTTCTTGCACAGCATCTTGATATTCTTGGATGTGCACTGTTCCCAATATTCATCATTATGCGGTCGTCGTATGGGAGAGGGCAAAAGTCATCACATGTACACATTTATGTCATAATTACAGCATATTTCAAAGGAATAAAGAGAAATTATGATGACAGTGGATACATTTTCAAAAGGCATGCAGACTAGGCTTCAGGCTGAAGATTTCACACTTCATAGTTGACCACTGCACATTTTGTGTACATTTACTGTGCATAGTAGACCTATGCTAAAAGCAGTTTTTTAGCCAAAAGTATGGCCTTATTTTTTCATGAAAGGCTGTTTATTCCATGTTGGTTTTCATATTATTTTTAGAACCCGTAAAGAGCTTTAAATTGACACATTTGTTTTTGAAATCAAAGGGTACCCACATCGTCAAGTTTGAGGGCAAAAAGGGCCACGTCCACATGACTGGGCGGAAAGGGGTTGATTTTACTGAAAATGTATGTATGGCATTTAAATTGTCTCTTCCCTTTTAGATAACCCTTCGAGTGTACTTCAGCCAAAATCAACTTAGTTCAAATTTCACCTCGTGGCTGTCACCTCGTGGCTGTCGATTGCACGGCCTGCAAAGGGTTAATGTGAGTTTAAGTACCATGTTGCAAGTGTCTGAGATAAAATAAAGATATCCTGAAGAAATAGAGTTGGTACCTTATTTAGTTTTTGATGCAGAGGAAGTTGGAAGTGCTGACATGCGCGTCATGGAGGGTTAACGCAGACACGCCCCCTTTTTCAAACCCCTATAAAAACCGAACTGAGTGAGATATTCAGCCAAAACCAAGTGCAATTTTCTTCTGCCACAACAGGCTCCAAAATGTCGAAGAACAGAGTAATTCTGAGACCACTGAGCTGGGAGGTTCCCCCATTTTGGGTGATTTCATACGGAATGACTCATTTGTCATGTTTGAGTACAGGACAAAAATACCTCATTCAAGTTAAAGAATGTGTGTCACGTGCCGTTTGTTTTAATTGCCCTGCTTTGGCAGCCAATTGTTTCATTAACTATACAGTGACTAATAACCCCATTCAGCTTGCATGCAACTGATCAGCAGTCAGCTGTCTGGACATGCCTACAATCACTCAACTTTGGTGCTTCGGCGATTTAGTGGTGCTTATTTAGGACTTCAAAAGCCAATAATTGGTTATCAGTCATCAATAGTAAGGAATTTAATCATTGAGGTGCCGGTTATTGTTGGTTCTTTGTATTGTCTGTGTGCTTGAAGTCTCATTTACATACTTTTACGTCTTTTTCTATCATTTGTGGCATTGCACAAGGTCATTCTGATGATTTTTTTATTCCTGTCATCACCATTTAGTAATCAGTAATTGTATACTTACTTATCATTGGGATATATTATGCATGTGTTCAACTCAGTTTTAGGCATGGTCTTGGGTTCGATCATTCTCTAAGTAATGGGTAAGACCGTTCTGTGGGTGCTTTTATTGATTATTCATGAGTCAATTACAGACAAGCTCCATTTACAAACAGCTTGTATTTCCTTATTTCTAACATATTAAAGCAACTAATCCCTTATAAAAGGTAACTGACTGTGATTTATTCTGTTTCCATTTATCTGTGACACCTATGTCCATCTAGGGATTACTTAGTGAAATTTCGAGTCGGTTTTGTGAGTGCTTTGTCGCAAGGAGAAAGAATTACTCAACGCACCACTACAATGCAATGCAAGCTCTGTATTCATGTTTTGACTGGTCAGTAGCTGGTCCACATGCATCGTCATTTACGTAGCCCCACTCAATACTGGCATGCTACTTTGTTTTATTCTGAGAAATCTGAACAAGAGTAGAGTCTGTTTACCATTATTGCTTACTTAGATTTTTATTTTTGATGTCTTATGTGCTTTCTTAAGCCTGTCAAAAACTTTTGGGTGCCATTTTTTACTTGTGACTTCATGAAACACACAAACAAGGTACTGTAGAGAAAGCAGGTGATTTTTGGGTATCTTGTTTTTTTTTTTTTTTTTGGTATCTTACTATCTTCTTATCAGTCGTCTTGTTTTTGCTCCTGGGACCCGAAGCACTCGGGCAGGACCTAGTCGCAGGTTTAAACATGTAAATGCTGAATGTTTACTTTTTACCCCTCAGCCATGACTAAGGGGCGGAGGGGTATTGTCGTCCCCTTCACACGGGCGGCTGGCGGGAAAATTTTGTCTGGACCGTTTCTCTGTAACCGGTTGTGTTAGTAACTTCATTTTGCGTATGTGGACTCGCCTTGGTGGATAGGCCTGCCTCGTCCAGGTTTTGTCCCACAATGACCTTTCACTCTGGCTCAAACACCTTCACCTTTGATTCAGTGTGTCGCGGCTGAGGGGTATTGCCTTCGCCCCCGTGAGGCACATTTTTGTTATTACAGGTGTCTCTTATATCGCAATAGGACGTATTGAAGCGCCTCATATATAGCTCTCGTTGGTAAACTGAACTCATGAACAAGCCTGGTGGGAGGGGCTTCTGGAGGGAGAGACGGTGCAGGGAAGGATGGGCGGTGGTATTTATGATCAAAATCTCTCTCGTGCTCTTTTCTTCAAAGTTACCGGCTACGGCTTTAAATCCTTTTTTTTTTTTTGGTTGTTAGGCTGTTTCAAGTATCACTTCTCCTTTGTACTTTCAGTTTGAAACCCCATTCCACTTGTAAAATGTTCAGCTTACTAAGCACATCAAGAGTATGACTTCTACTTTTTGATATCGTATATTTTAACTACTCTTAATATTTATTCTGAACCACTGTGATCACTTGGACTACTCAACCACTTAAGCGACTTCAAATTCACCTGTTTAAACTTGTCAAGGGGAAGCAAGCATGCAAATTTTCTACAGATAATTTGGCCTTTTCTAGCTGAAAATGTCTGGTACCTTGTTTTGTAGGTTGTTTTCTCATTCTCACCTCATTCACGTGTTCATAATGTAATGGCGATTGACACTGCTTTATCATTTATTTTGAACATCTTAAAACATTGCGAGTCTTAAAATTAGAGAACAGATATATCTGTGTAATTGTTGATTCTTGCTGTGTTAAACCTTTTGATGATTAACACTGTTTTTTGTGTGTATTTAAGGTGAACAGAAATGTCTAAAAAGGAAACAGAACTACCCGTTTGTAGCTAGATGGATTGTGCTGGTCTGCCTAAAGCTTGGCGCAAGCTGAGGTATTGACATTTTTTCGTTTTCTATACATTTCTGTTTCTGCACTCGTAATATTGGCTCACCCAAGTGTAACTGCTGCAGTCAATATTGATTCACTTATTAGGAGTTTTACCTTTAACATTAAGGGTGCACTCACACTAGCCATAGAATCCGGACTTTAGGGGGCAAACGTGCTTGGGCACGGTACGATTGCCTAGTGTGATTGCGCCCTAAGAAACAGTCGTCTGCATTACTGATGCTGGCATGCCGCCTGCTGGGCTGAGGTCACGCTAACCGAATATTGTCTGTCATTGACTTAATTTTTTTTAACAAATCTGAAGGCCATCTGTCATTTTGAAAGATTAGAACAGAGGGGGACTTACTGTAAGATCAAGTAATTCACAGGCAACACTGTCAATATCTACATGCAGGCCACTTGTAGTGGACCATTCACCTCCCGTCCTGTTAGTGGCAATTGCGCAAATTCATTAGCTGGGCAATTCCACAGTGACTGACGTTACATTAAGAGAGGGAACAGGCACTTTGGTATGGCCTGGTAGTAAAACTTGCTCTCCTAGGATGTTCATATTTTGTGACAAGCATACTAGGGACTAGGTCTGCTTGGAGCCAGAAGTAAACTTTGGTGGTGTAATGTATAAGTTAGTAGTATGTGAAATTGTGAGCGTGACTGACGTTACAAAAAAAGGCCATTAAGAAAATTCATCAACTTTGTTTCAAACTTGTTTTCAAACCGTACAGGGTTGACCGCTTTTTTCATTCCAAGATATAAGGTGACATGCAACTTAAATTCTTGAAATTATTGCCATGTTCCAAATCAAAAGCATTATCAGAATAATTGCATAATTATGCGTGACTGACGTTACGTGACTCACTTTGATAAGACAAGATAATTTGTCAAGCAATTGTCATATTCTACATATTCATTTACTTTAATAGCTTACTAAATGGTTATAATGGTACTTGAATGTTTTCTAGAACATGCCAGGTTCAGTGCTGACAATACCTTCTTGCTTTAAGTGAGATGTGAATACTCTGTTACGTTATTGACACAGATTCAATGAGTGACATTCACTAGCCTGACAGGCCTGATATAGAGCTTTAAACAGTGAAAAAAAAAAAGAAAAGAAAAATTAAAAGCTTCTTAACTGATATTGCAACCCGCCACCACTGGCTGGCTGGGTCAAAAAACAATAAAATAATGGTGAGGAAAAATTGGCTGAAAAAGAGAGTTGGGTGAGTTTGAAAAGCCCTGTATTCCAATATGAAGTCATTCTGCTGCGCTCCTAATGACCATTATGGATGAGGTGAACCCAACTCAGTACTGGACATTTTAGAGGGTCTGGTATTTTTATTTAACTGAAATCATCTTTTGTTGGCTGCTCTGCGGCACAGAGGTTGCCTTAGTATGTCATGTCTAATAAACTTCCCTAGGTGGCACGGTCAACAGTGTACATGTTCTTTGTGTACATGATGAGATCATCTTCTTTGAGTGTATTAACCTAGATCAACTGGTAATAACCTAACAGACTATAGCCAGACTATAATGAAAAATACTTAGACAGATCTCTGTGATAAATTAAACAGTACTTTACAAACCTGCTTATCAATGGAGGTAGATTTAAGAGATTTTTCTGCAGTCTCGTTTCTTTCGAAGAAAGAAGAAGAAATGCATCATTGGAAAATGCATGGTGGTTTTTTAAATTATGTTTTCATCTAATATTAGAGTCTCCCAGTCTTTGACTCCGAAAATTGTGTTGTATTGCGCTCACTCCCTTTTGTTAAATATGATCAGAATAAATTCATATCTAAATCATGGGCATTTAGGTTATATTGGCTGTACCCTCAGCAGATAAAAGCATTTATTTTCGCAAGGCATCCACTAAGCTCCATCACGTATACATTGTCAGCTGTTACGAACAACTTGACTGGAATGTGCATTTTCCACAGACCGTATTTGTGCACTTCAGGCACTTGGCAAAAGTTTTATATTGTTTCCATTGTGATCTAAAGAACCATGTCCAGTTACTCCTAACAGTTTAACAGTGGACAAGAAACAGAGATTCATAGATGTGCAGAAAAATGACTACATTTTTACATAGGGGGAGGCTAATTTTTTTCATGACGCCACAGATTGCCTATAGTCTGTAAATGCCTGCGTTTTAAATATGAATTTATCTTTGCTATATTTAACAATGGGGAGTGCAACACGGCACAACTTTTGGAGGAGTCAAATACTGGAGGACTTAATATATTTTGGAAACACATTAATCTACCGCGTAAAAAACCACCATGGTTAAAATTTAGCATACCCTATGGCATTTCTAGTGTTAAAGAGCATGTTAAACTTTATTTTACACTATGATGACTAAATTTGCATGTAAATTTGCAAGTAAGGGTAACAAGGATGCAATGCAAGAGAACTGAGATGCACCCATAGACTCCGCATTGGATCTTGTATCAAAGTCGCCGCCATATTGGACTGGGAAACATAACGTTACTATAACCGTCAGTAGACTGGATTTCAAAAGAATACTTTGGGGCTGTGCAATCTGCTGCTCAGTCCAAACTGGATCGTGGGGGAATTGCGTTTCACAGATTTTTGGTAGTACTGTTTGCTCATTGTAACATAATGTTGAGAGGTAACTAATTTGCCAGCAGAGCTAGACTACGCTTGCATGGTAGCTAGCTATGTATGTCAGCTATGAAAGCTGAGACTTTGTAAGAAGTCATGTAAGGTTATAAAGTTAACCATTTAACTGGCTAATTAAATGACTCATAGTTGAGATTTTCATCTAATGCAAGCTGTATTTGCATTTTTCTCCAAACTGATTTTTATGATAAGGTAACGATACTCGTTTAGGCTGAGCGACTGGCATTTGAAGAAAGAGTTGAGGCAGTGGCAAGTTGCTGGAAAAAGGGAAGGTTTTTTTTCCATCTCTGAGTCCTCCTTGCACTACAGTGAGCATTTGATGCTGGAGGACTTTGACAGGACAGATCAGACTGTCCAGGATCTGAAATGGAGCTACGCAATCCGTCTTCGGTTTCCCGACATTGATAAACACTCTTCTGTTGAGTGTCTAGCAGTGATTCTAGCCTAACTATTGCAATTCTTGGCAAATAACTGGAGAAAAAAACGTTTTTGTTCTCCACATATATTATGAACCGTTAAATATACACAGAAAATGGCGCATTGAAATTGGTTGAGAAATGTAAGTGTTGCATTTTTTATCCTTCTCCCAGTTTACTCGTATTTGTTTACAGGCCAGGCTTGTCAGTTGCAGACGTGTTTACGTAGCTATCACTGCACTGAACTGATGCGGCATTTGTGTACATGTCTATGGGCTACCAAGTTCTTCGGGGCTAGATCGCCAGATAGCCTAGCTATCACAAAATGTCACAGCAGCTCAGTGTCCCAGTTTCTTTAGAATGCTCAATAGGTCAATAAACAACATTTTTTTTTAAATTAAACCTTTGTTTAACCAGGTAAGACTGAGATTTTAAATCTCTTTTTCAAGAGTGACCTGGCCAAGAGGGCAGCATAAATAAAAAGGACACATATAAGTTTCATACAAGGACAATGACACACAGATATCAAAACATTAAAAAAATTTAAAATAAGTAAATTAGGCACAGAGACAGTTTCTCATGCTTTCACATTCTAAATCCTTTAAAATTGAACCAAAAGCATTAAGAGAAATCAGTTCTGACAATCTCAAGTCCTTCTGAAGGATGTTCTAGGCAGAGGGGGCAGCATATTTAAAAGCTTTTTTTCCGAGCTCCGTGCGAGCACGCGGAACAGTCAAATGCAAAATATCTTGAGAACGGAGGTTGTAATGGCCTTCACTACGAAAAAGATATATGGACAAGTAAGAAGGGACCAACCCAAGGAGAGTTTTATAAATAAAATTCAACCAATGGGTACGCCTACGTACACACAGAGATGGCCACTCAGCCTTAGAATACAAAGTACAATGATGGGTGAGATGTTTAAAACCAGTAACAAACCGCAAGGCACAGTGATAGACAGTATCCAGGGACCGTAAACATGAAACAGGAGGGATTGATGCAGTGAATAATGAAAGATAAGCAAGTAATACTGATGTTTATCAGCCAGCGGAACAAAATTAAAATGGCCATGAGAAGTCGTCTGTTGATATGTGGGCACAAAGCAGTCAGTGACAGGTCTCTGCTGCTGCTTCCTGTGAGCACCCGCCCAGTTTAAGTGCGTGTGGACCAGGACAAAGGTTTCAGTTCAGGCCTGGCAAAAGCCCGTGATCGGAGTTCAATATATTTTATTGTTAATGGGTTTGTTCATATTTTAATTGTAGTTGTGTAATTCTGCGAAATTCCTCTGTTCATACGTTCTTATTTAGGCACAATGGCCACACTGTTTTTGTCCCGTTTGCTGTCACTGGGGGGGGGGGATCATTCATCGGCTTTGTGTAGTGTTGTCATGAAAAGTGACTGCACTGTCAGTGTCTCTATTCTCTATAATGAATGAATAATCTGTAAGTTTGTAGTTTATGAAATGGTACTGTGATGGAGTTGTTTTTGAAAATTAAGTGCTATCAAATTGGCTATGTGTCATTCGCATAAATACATGAAAATTTAAAATGATGGGCAAGTATAGATAATGACAGAATTTTAACGACCCCGTCCGTCAAAATGGCGGTCATTCAGAAAATCTAAGGCAGCCTCCGCTGTTGGGTGTGTTTTTCTGCAGTGATGTGGTTCAATCCATCAGTTAAGTACTGAATGACGACTAAAACCAGCAGATACTCTGGCCTACCTGAGCCAGGAATGATGATGACTCCTCAAGAACCTAGTAGCATAAAATAAATTTTAGTCTTGGGTATATCAGTATATTGGTGCCAAACTGGAACTAGGTTTCATATTGAGAAATTAAACAGGCGAATAACTTGGGGATGTCACATTAGTACTGTAAAGGTGGTAAATCAAGGTTTAGAAAGCAAATCCTGGAATTTTTGTGTGTCAGGCACGTGGACTGGCTAATTGGCTCAGGTCTTTTGTCAGGTTCTTGAAGGAATTGATGAAACCAGCTGGCTGCATTCCTGGTTGAAATTTTTTGTTAGACTTTTATGTTCTGACACTTGGACCTTCCCCCTCTGCTGCGGCAGAGGCCCAGGTGATAATGGAGGAAAAGGGGTTAATCTGAAATTAACATTAACCTCACTGGCTCCATTTGCTATGGGGGGGAAAAACAAGCTGAGATCACGATTTTATGTCAGCGCAGTTTGAATGTTGTATAATGTGGACATGTTTTTCAAATCAAAGATCTTATATGGGGGAAACATCTGGCCGACCTGGATCCAGGAGTGTGCCAACGTTAGCAGTCCGCACTAAATTGATCATTTCAAGCAGTCAAGGGCTGACAGGGTTAACTCATATCTGCCTGGTTTCTTTTGTCAAAGAGGTTTTTGTATTGAAGGTGAACAGAAAAGCCAGCAGGAGCCCATGGCTACCCAGGGACCAGTGCTGGTTAACCCTCGTTTGTTTGCATAACTGTTTGAATTATTGTGGCGTATAGCATCAGCTAACCCAGCTAACCAGTCTCTGCTCTGTCGTGTCACCTGACCAATTTCCAGCCTTAGAATGGATTCGATGTCCAGTCAGATGGCGGTCGGCGTTTTGGCTGGCTTGGGCTGCGGACTCTGCATCGGGTGGCTTCTTCGAGGTCGGCTGGGCCGGCCTGTGAAGAGCCTCATGGCCGCCACGGAACGGCGGAGGAAGCGAGACCAGCACGATGGGCGAGAGCGGGGAGTTCAAAATGGTGATGGTGGTGCGCAGCGACCTGAAGATGGGGAAGGGGAAGGTGGCGGCACAGTGCTCGCACGCGGCTGTCTCGGCCTACAAGCAGGTGCAGCGGAGGAGCCCTGAGCTGCTGAGGCAGTGGGAGTACTGCGGCCAGCCCAAGGTGGTGCTCAGGGCGCAGGACGAGGAGAGCCTCCACGAGCTGGCAGCTCACGCCCGGGAGCTTGGGTTGTCCGTGAGCATGATTCAGGACGCAGGCAGAACCCAAATCGTGCCAGGCTCACGCACTGTGTTGGGTATTGGGCCTGGGCCAGTTAATTTGGTGGACAAAGTCTCTGGACACTTAAAACTTTATTAAAATTTCTGTCGTAGCTCAGTAGATAATACTCCGGCAGGTTACAGTTGTGATGTATATTCCCCCTCTAAATGGCTGTAAATGTTTTTTCTACAGTACTCTGGAGCGTAGAATTCAATTAAAATTTTGATAAAAATCTCCTTTGCACAACCAGTAAACTGTTAACTTCTGTCTCAAGAGATGTCTTTCAATTCCATCAATTCTGGTGCAACTGCAAATGTTGATGTGAAATGATTTCAGCCTCAAAAACACTGATGCAGTGAAGAAGCTGTTTGTAAGCGGAGGGTTTCAGAGTTTTCATTCCACTAAATTGTAATTGTGAGCCTGTTTTGTTTGGTCTTCAGAAGTCTAGGGCGAGATGTAGGGAATGTAGTTTTTTAGTGGGGAATTTTACTTTAATATTTTACTGGACCAACTCTAGTTATGCAGTCTGTAAAATGGGACTATAATTGCTTTGTCTGACCATCATGAATATGCTGGCTCCAAATACGGGTCTGATTGTGGAGCCGGTCATTTTGAAGTACAAGCTGCTGAGATTATATGGAGCTGAGGCAGACACTCCAAAAATTGAGAATACTGCTTTCCGGGTCACTGTTCTAATCACAAGGTGCTTGCCAGTCTCCCAAAGAAAAATTCTAGACTTTTTCTGAACAGGCTATTTTTTCTTTAGGACCTTTACATTTTGTAGTTTTCTAAGTGCATATTTTTGGGGATTTTAACCCCATTAAACCTGTGAACCTAAATGTGGTTTTGTTCATTGCAGCTGCATTATACACTCCTGTGGAACTTCAGGCCTATTTCAAATTCTACTGGAGGTCCCAAAGTTTCCAAAGGTCCCAATTATGTACTGCTGAATCACATAGAAATATGTATTAAATGATGCTCAAGATCTAGAAATTTCCTGTCTGATTGCCTACATGAGGACAAAATGGCTAAGGAAAAACACTGCCGCACCAAAAAATTCATTACAATAGTTATGTCCATTTATTTATGCCCTACACGTCTTCATGATGCCTCATTTGAAAGATTGGAACTTGGGTTTTCTTTTTAAGCATGATTACGAAAAATATTGTCTATTATATAACGCATTATGCAGATTAGCTGATGAATATTGATGAGTGAAAAAAACTTTATTCTGGATATTCATTGGAAGTATTATACCAGAAGTCATCAAAATGGGGCAAAATATACTTTGAAGTGTGTAGAAGACCAACAAGAGGACGTCTTGTGCTTCGTGGAGCCGAACTGTTCCTACTGTAGCCAAAAATTACGATAGTTTGTTATCACAGCGCATTCTTGGCTGTCCTTAGATGTATAACACAAAGTAATCCGATGTAACATACAAGAAATACGATTGCGTGATGTGATGTGATGACCCCTCTCTCCGGTCACATCTGACCGGGATTTGGCAGTGCTGTTGGGAAGGAGTTAATGCTGCAGCCATAAAAACATGGCGTCCTGGGTTTGAATATTTCACTCTTTGGATGGATCCATTGACTGTATATTAGGGACAACCTTTAACGGCTCCCCTTAAGTGAGATGAAACATTTTGATCGCCCCCTAGTGACTGGCTGCAGTACAGGTCATAAACCTACCTCCACCATGTCAGTGGATGGGACACTAAAACATTAACATGTCAAATGGTACATGTCATAAAATGACGAAAACCATCATCAGAAAAAATTTTCGTAGTTCTTGCCAAGTTGATGTATGTTCATGTGTTAATTTTTTTTTTTTTTGTTGATAAATTGGTTTTACTTCATTATTTGAGACTATGCAAAAGGGGGTGTTAAGTCATGATTGACAGGTGATTGACAGCGCCTCCTGGAGAAGTTGTGGATGCGCGCAGTGCTTTGCTGTGTGATTAGAATAGCAGGACTCCCAAAATCACAGTCCTCAAGGGCCAAGAACTGCTGGTTTTCTACCCTCCCTCTTCCTGGCCAATGAGTGGCAATAATTGTTCACCTAATTGCCTGGCAGGAGAGAAAACCAGGGCTGGACTTGGATGCGAAGAGCCCTGGTACAGGCACGGGTATTACAGTGGCCTGGCGCAGTGCTGATGGCGGTATTTGGACGTGCCAGTTGAGCTGAGAATCATGCAGGCGGGAAGCACTGTTTTCCAGGGGGCACTGAAGAGTTGAGGCTGTATTAAATGTGAGAGTGCTGGGTCACAGTGAGGCTTGGCTGGGTTATGAGCTCTAGGGGCATAGCCTTGAGACTGGGGATGTTGAAGCAGGGCGTCTGTGAAACCCTTGACATCCAAGTCATTGTTTTCACTCGGGGATACCTGTAAGGTCGCTCAAGTCTATGTCTATTGTTTTGTCTATCTATCGATGTATAGATCAGGGCTATTCAACATTATCCTGCAAGGGCCGGTGTGTGTGCAGGCTTTCATTGCAACTAAGCACTTACACACCTGATACTACTAATCAAGCTCATTAGCAAAGACTCTGAGGGTTGATTAGTAGTATTAGGTGCATAAGTGCTAGGTTGGAATGAAAGCCTGCACCCACACCGGCCCTTACTGGACACGGTTGAATAGCCCTGGTATAGATCGTCTATGTTAAGAGCTGGCAATGACCCAGAAGCATGCGGTATCGGGTCATGAAAACAAGGCTATGCACAGCATGAGGTGAGATCATGTGACTGAGTTGGGTAGCTCGAATTAACACCTACTTGGTGTGTAGTTGGACATAAAATAAGTTGAATTGTAAACTGACTCGGCATCAATGGCGTCCCAGATGTATTTTAGATTTTGATACAAATTGACTGCCTGGTGATACATTAGATGCAGGTGTACGCATTTGTTGGAGGAATAAAACTAGGAGAGGAACAGAATTTTGCAGTTCAAGTAGGGTCTTTTTTTGGCAAGTGGGTGGTGGTTGTGGAAGAAAGTGGCACAGGGGAGACATCGACCAGATCAGCGTGGGACTCTCAACTGTCAGCTGTCTTCGGGCCATGGCCGTGCGTCGGCTTTGGTCGTCACGCAAGCTCTCTTCCGGACTTCGAACGTGAGGTTTGGGAATTAAAGGAGAGGCTGGCGCGCTAGAAGGCAAAGGTGGTCAAACTGCGTGCGCAGAATGAACATTTAAACGCGCGGCTGCATGGGACATTACAGCCTAACACACAGAGACTGAGAGGCTGAACTTTCTGACGTGCCACTCTCCTTTGCTACAGCCTCCCCATCTTTTTTGATGATTATATATTTGCCAAAGGAGAGAAAACCTTTCTGGTCAGACAGGGTCTGTTTCTTTCGCGGACTGGGTAGATGAGCATGAGAATTCTGTTGGTTGTCACAGGTAAAAAGGTAAGGAAAAAGCCGATATTTATGACCATCTGTAGGAGTGGGAGATAAAACATTGTGCAGTTGATGTGAGGACAGATCCTGACTCGGTGTTGAAGTGCTTGTGGAAGCCTGTGATCATCCACCATTGGTGAAAGCTCAAAAATGCTCTTGTAAACAGAAAATGGAGGTGGTGTGACAAATTATTAAAGTTAAAGATGTAGGATTACCTAGGGCCAAGTTTTAGCAGAACTCGGGGTCACAAATGGAAGTTAGGCAAGGGTAGGCTTAGCACTAATATTTGGAAGTATTTTTTTCACGTGGAGAGTGATTACGATGTTGAAAAGCTTGACTGGCCATATCATAGCAGCAGAAACTGGGAGTTTTCAAGTCCAGGCTTGATACAGCACTGGATACCATCTAGTCTTTGAGTATCTGAAGTGTTCGGTTCACTTGAGTGACAGGAAAGTTGGCGAGCCTGATAGAGATGAATGGCCCGTTGCGTTGTAAATTGTGGGGGAAATTCAATCAACCTGTAGAGCACTGAAATAATAAATTAAAAAAATATATAAATTTAATCTTGCGCTGCTGAAAACCTATTATGTTGCAACTTTTTTAAAAGAGCTCCCCTGCAGGAGGACTTTGGAAACAAGTCGCCACATGATAGGTTTTCAACAGCTTTGATTTTGATATCTTACATCATTGAGTAACTATAGTTGCATTTAGCGCTCTAAGGGTTTAGCATCAGTCACCTAGAATGTTAGATTGCGTAGGAAGCTGATAAAGCTGTTAAGGTGGACGGCCATCTTGGCCTGGCTGCATAGTTTCTTTAAACCATCTGGTTGGCTGTGAGGGGGAGGGTGGCGTATACAGTACCTGTTAAGCAGCAGCAGTGTTCTCTGCTGTGGTTGCTTCAGCGTGGCTGGCTCCCGTACCATGCTGTAAAAAGGCGGAACAATAAAATGGAGTCCTTTGCGATAGAGGAAGTGCAACTGCAGGAGCTGCTACTTCAGACTGGGCGGGTCAGCCCTGTTCCATGAGGCAGGAGCCCAGGAATGAGGCTGCAGAGACATGCATCACAACCTCCTCCCCGAGACCTGTCCGTCAACATCTGACTGAACCCATCCTGGCAAAACAGGATGACGACAGCGGCCTAGTGAGGACCATGAGATATGCCATCTGCAAGAACTTGGAAGAGCAGCGAAACGATTCGGATATAACGACAGGCGAGTGGGCTGATATGACAAGTTGTTACTTACTCTCCACCCTCTGAATATGTAAAATTCTCTGAATTAGGTATCCTTGATATCCATATTAGTTTTTAAGATCTTATTCATATAATCTTAATATCATTACTTTTTTGAGCTCGTGGTCTGATTACGTGTTTGTGTTATGTGAGCTCCTGTCGACACAAAGTTTCTCTCTGGGTTCATCTGCAGTGATAAACATAAACTGTGAGTCCAGTGCACTGACTAAGTTAAACTTCATGGAAGAGGCTGACTCGATTTCTGCAATGAAAAGATAACTACAGCAGCAGGCAGGTTGCATGCTCACGCACAGCACCTGCCAGGGAAGGCCGCTCTCGTTCTCTCTCACAGGAGTCTTCTGCCAAAGGAGAATGTGAAGAGAATGTGTCTCCATCACAGAGGCCTGGGATTCTCAACACGAGAACCATGCGAAAACAGCAGAGGGAACAAACCGCAGACAGGGTGAAACAAACCGCAGTCTGAGAAGTTTCTACAGACACATCCATGCCCACCATGCCCGTGGATAAAGACCCCCTGCAGTGACGGAATGCTAATGAGGAGGAGTTTGCAAGGCTGGCAAACCTGGGAAGATCCTTTGTTTTTCTGCCATCAGTGTTGCATTGGAAAGACTTCAGTTCCTCGGGGAACATGGTGTGTTTCGCTCCAGCTTGAAATCTGATAAATTAGACAAGCTCGTCTTCCTCTATAAACATTTACCATAGGCAGACAATGTGAAATAAAAGTTTATTGATGACTGGCCTTGTAGATTGTAGATTTTATCATTTCATCTGGTTGCCTTTTCACCCTCCATTCAGTGTAATTGCTGTTTTTATACGCTTTTGGACCATCACGGTGACGGAATCTCTCAATCTCTGTATACTTGTATTTTGAGTGCTATTTATTTGCCAAAAACACACAACAAACAAAGCTAAAGGTGAATCTGGACTGATAGTTTTTTTTCGCATTTTCAATAGATATTGTTATCAAGAATTCTTTTGGCTGCGATAACCGCGTTGTGAAAATCTGATACTGCAACATCCCTAGTTACAGTACTAACTGAGCACTATTAACACTATGAAACTGTTGTGGAACCGAGTGATTAGAGCCAGAAGTCTTTTATAAAATTTTTATCATGATGGTGAAATTATGAGCAAGTAATTGCTACAATCAAAAACCAACTGCTGAAGTCTGTGGCTCTTCTGCCCTGTTCCCAGGGAAAAAGAGGCCCCTGAATGGGCTCTTACAAGTTTATACCGGAACAAAGTGGGCTGTTCTTTACAGTAAAGTTCACACTGATTGGACACAGAAACACAAATGTAGAGGAAAACCAATGAATGGCCAACAGGGGGTTTAGGAGGGACATTCGGATGATGGCAATGGATGGTTGAAGCCAGGTACAGGTATAGAGTGATGGGGGAGGGGGAGGAATTCTTCCTTCTTCCACAAAATCAAGCGATACACATTTTTATTTGAGACCCAAACCATCTTAGTACGTACACTGCCCCGCTTGGTACCTGGCGGTGCATTTAGAGTTTAGCCTAATGTTTGTAGCTCTGAATGGCTGTTTGTAGTTGGGGGAAGTGACTTCACTTCAGCAATAAGCGTAGCCTTAGAAGGCATCGAGCCAAGTGCACTCTGGTTATTGTAGGTTTTCTACCTTTTGAGCAAAACGGAATACTGCAGCCCTTTTCAGGTTTCCCTGGTCGTGTAGCAGAAGTCTCTTCTGAACAAGACCGTTCCTTCCAGCAGTGATATTACTTCAGGGCAAAGTCAAGGGGTTTAGGGGGTTAACTTTTGTGTTTAGAATAATTATCTATTTAAATGAAAATCAGGAATGAATGAATGCACCATTTACAAATCATCTTTTAATGAAAAAAATCACAAATAAGCAAACTTTCCAGATGAAGGACAACCACTGATACACTGTTCATGTAAGACAGTAGAATAAATGGAGCAGAAATCGGTTTCAAGTCTGGGAGACTTGTGAAATATGAACCTAGTGTGCTACCTACCTAAAACTGGCAAAAAACAACAGAATGGGAGTGGATAGCTGGTTAGATAGTCGCTAATGGTTTTCATTGGAGAATGTTACCTTGGTGGTACTAACTCATTTTCAGCAATGTTACCTCATTCTCCAGCACTTTGCCATTTTAAGGCCCGATGTGCCACGAGGCGCAAGAGGAGAGGTAACAGGTAACTTTGCCATTTTGGATGAAGTTGCGGATTCTGCAGAGGAAGGGGTGCAAACATACAGTGGGGTGCAAAAATTTGGGCACCCCTGGTTTAAATGTCTCACAATCTCCAAGTTATTGAAAGCAAACCTGAACACTAAATGCTACGAAGTTAAACATGACACATTTCAAAGCTAGAATAATTTTTATTTTTAACTCAGAATAATAAAACAAGGAAAAAGGCCTTGAGCAAAAGTTTGGGAACCCTGTCAGCGAGTACTTTGTTGTTTATTGTACGCTGTATTGTTGTCCTGTGAACAACTTGACCTGTGTCTGCTACTCATTTTTGCAGCTCTTTTGCAGTGATGTGTGGGTTCTTCTGAGCATTTCTCACCAGATCTCAGGCCATTCTATTTGAAATTTTTCTTGGTCTTCCAGATCTTGCCTTGACTTCAATTGTTCCATTTATTTTCCATTTTCTTACGATGTTTCTGACAGTAGAAATGGGTAGTTTGAAACGTTGCGAGAGTTTTTTGTTACTACAGAATATATAGTTCAACCCTGGAATTATATTCACCAGACTCACTGAAGCCCTAATGAGTAAATCACCTGGGTCTGGATCTTAGTAATTATCTTCTTAAAAGGTAACAAAGAATAATCCAAAAGGGTTCCCAAACTTTCGCACAGAGCCCTTTTTCCTTTCTTATCATTTAAAAACTCAGAAAAATTACAATAAAAAGAAACCTTGCTTTTAAATTTGCAGAAAGGTGTCATGTTTAACCTTTTAGCGTTTAGTGCTCAGGTTTGCTTTCAATCACTTGGAGATTAATTGTAACAGACACCAGGGGTGCCCAAATTTTTGCACCCCACTGTACATAACATAACACTAAAGCATGGACGTGGAACAAAACAAAATCAGTGTGTAACTGCTGTGGTTTCAGGTGAGCTTCTGCTTGGTAGGATTGAAAACCTGCGCCTCTTGGCCCTTAACGGATCAGTTTGACACCCCTGATGTAGAGCAAGCATTTGATGCATAGGCTAATGTACTGTTAGCCAGGGGTCCAAATAGTGTTATTAGCCAAGTGTTTAAGCAATTCAGCAAACATTCAGCTTAGCGGGTGTTGGGCTCTATCTCGTGTTCTGAGCTGCTGGTTCAAATGTGTTTATAAACAGTGATTTAGCTAGCAAGTAACTGGCACAAACTTACAATATTAAGTTTGTTGAGATTTTGGGCCTGCTCTCTCATGTTTTCTGACTGGCGGTTCAAAAGTTTTCATTACTCATTATAAACTAGTGTTTAAGCCATTAAATAATTCTTTCCTTCATCATACGTGGGTCACATCCAACATATCAGTCTACTTTTTAATGATAGCAGCACCCGTTAATCTAAACCAGCAATGTAGCTGGCTATTCCATCAAAGCTATAGGTTGAATTCTTGTGAATTTGTCAGCAAAACCACACAAAGTCCATTTATCCATCCATCCATTTTCTTCTGCTTATCCGGGGCCGGGTCGCGGGGGTAACAGACTAAGCAGAGTGGCCCAGGTGCCCCCCTCCCCAGCCACTTCCTCCAACTCTACCTGGGGGGACCCCAAGCCGTTCCCAGACCAGCCGGGAGATATAGTCCCTCCAGTGTGTCCTGGGTCTGTCTCGGGGCTCCTCCCAGTTGGACATGCCTGGAAAACCTGTAAAGGGAGGCGTCCAGGAGGCACCTGCACCTGATGCCCGAACCACTTCAACTGACTCACCTGAACCAGCTCCCTGACTCCAGAAGTCCATCCCTGAGATTCAGAGCGAAGTATCAGAGTTACACACGCGGTACAGAAGCAGGCAGCACACTGTACTTCTCTTGACAAACAAGAAGCCTTTATTTTATATGGAAAAGAAGACTGCCATGTCATTTACTGAAATCCAATGTTTATGCACCGTTAGAATCTTAATGCCTTCTGTTATCTTTTTATCTTAGGAGTAGGGGGAGAGAGGCTATTAAGTTTTACATTTTAAACACGTACGATTTAATAACGATCACAAATCATCCCAGTTCTGTGATTTCATTCACGATTTGATCAGAGGGCAGAGCACAAAAAAGAACTGGTAGTACAGCAGGTTATTTGGGTTTAAACTCTCTTCTGTACACTTCAGAACGATGACCTAGAACACCACAATATCCAGCATACACAAACCTCTGCACGAAGGAAGGGGTTAGTAAACACACACGTCAGATTTTTTAATATATCCCTCCGCAAATGGAATGGTCCCACACGAAAGCACTGTATACAGCACAACGAAAGGTCATCCGTTACAAATGGCGCAAACGAAAAGACACCAACGACTTCTACACATTTAATCGGAAAACCTGCGGTGGCTGGGAAGGAATAAAATCTCACTTAAATTTATCTGTATGCATTTTAAAATAATATTTTATATAGCTACACAAACAGTGTAGGATATACTGGTATTACTTAGTGTTTCTAGTTGTAGTAATGGAAGCAGTCTTATGTTCAAATATTAAGAACATTGTAGCTTTTTTCCTCAATATACAATAATTAAATGCCTTTTACAGACGGACTGAACAAGCTGCTCACGCACATGAAAATGAAGAGCTCTACATTAGTATCTTCTCACTACAGAGTGCAAATCAGATGCTTCAACAAGAGACCTTTTCTGATTAAGATTACTCGCTCTTCCTACAAGCTCTCTTATGTACACAAACCATTCCCCTTTAACACAAATTATTCTACTAAATAATATGGAATGTGGAAAAACAAATCAAACATTGTGATCTGATATTTTTTTTAAACAACAGGAATAAAATGGAGTCCTTCATGACAGATTAAAAGAAAAGAATAAAAAGAGCACATTTGCATTGAATCCCGTGCTGAGCTGGTGGAGAGCTGCAGGAGAGGTGGATGGGTGCAGGAGTCCGGCCCTTACATGCCGTACCCAAAGCCCGGCTGCGCTGGAGGGGGCTGGGCGTAGCCGGCGGGCGCTGTGTAGCCGTAGCCGTAGGCCGCCGGCTGGGGAGGGACAGCCACGCTGGGGCCTGCGGTTAGCATCAGCTGGGGAGTGCCTGAAGGACACGCGGACGCAAGGTTATGGTGTGCTGCAGTCATGGACCAGGCTCCCGAGCAAGTCATGTCAACAAGTCAGAGCGTTCCATGAGATTTCCTGTTCCCATACACAACTCAATGGTTACAAGCCAAGCAATTCACCAAACTGTGATGCGCTTTAACGCAGATATACTTTACTGAACCCCGTGGGGTCATCTGTCCTCTGCATTTGACCCATCCTATAGTTAGGAGCAGTGGGCAGCCACAGAGCAGCGCCGGGGGATTAACTCCAGTTCTAAAGCCAGAGCCTTGGACCGGTAAGAATGCTCCTATTGTGCATGTTTTTGAAGGGGGGAGAAAATCAATGCGCCAGGACAAAACCCACACGTACACGGGGAGAACATGCAAACTCCACGCAGAGAGGTCTTGGCTGGCCTGGGCATAAATCTGGAACCTCCTTATTGCCAGGCAACAGATTTAACCTCTGCTCCAACGTGCTGCCTAAACAGTTTACTGTATTTTAAACGAGTGAGATATTTTTCAGTCTAAATCGCTGATAAACTCCTTTTCCGAAGATCTGCCATCCTGTGTCTTTACTCTGACAATGCTAATTTGTTTCAAAATCTAGAGGGCTTGGTGAGTCACAGAATCGGATGTTTTAAATTAGAGTCGATCTGAAGAGCTGCAGGAGAGTCGATCGATAGAAACCAAGTTCAACACCTATGCTCTATATGCTCCGGAAATCTATACATGATGGGGAGAAAAACCTGGCGACTGGTTCAGCTCACAGATCCTTCATTAAGGACTTTATTCCCCTTGGAGATACTACAAAGGAGCTCGTCCTTCAGTCCGGATAAGTGGGGACGATTCTCACAAACCACTTGATCACGATGGATGAAATTTTGTGTGTATTGGGTTTGAAAAAGGGATTCCATGGCCGCAGGGCATATTAATGACAAGGTATTCTTGTTTACATAGGACCGTGTCCACTGATGCGCCTGAGCCAGTTCTGTAGCTAATTTTCATCAGTGCTGGTTTCTCCTGAGTTTTCCGTAGTCAGTCAGGGCCTCATTTCACTGTTTGGACGGGGGGCTCTGACTTCTACACTTTTCAAGCACCAGACTTCTATTCCAAAGTCTACAATGGTACATCTGCTTATGAGAGGAGTTCATGTAGCTCATGCTAATCAAAGAAAGCTTACTGATATAAGAGTCCAACTACTGTTCTTTTAAATAAAACAAAAAAATTGCACACAAATTGCAGCCCAGGCTGACAACTCAAATCCCAGTTCATCAAGGACATTACTGCTGCTTATGGTACAGCAGCAATTCAATTAAATCACCTGTCGGCTAGAATCCAAACACCTTGATCTTAGAACCTTAACAGGAAATCAAGAATGCCAGCAGACACCTTAGCCCTCCAGAAATAGATTTTGATGCATGCGCTAGACTTAAAATGTGCAGAGTGAATGTAGGGGAATCCTACCGTAGACGATGGGCTGTGTTTCTGTGGCCTGTTCCTCCTCTTTCCTCAGAGACTCAGAGGCATCCAGCTTGTCCACCTGGAACAGGACAGCAGGGACAGCAGTTAGCAAGATGCTAATGCTGGAAGCAGCAGTGAGAACCACTGGAAAGGCCCCAAAGGGCCCTTCGTCATTCCAGGAAATGACAGGTGATATGGGACCGTTTCAGCCACTGGTAAGATGCGTATGGGGTCACAAGCATTTCCTTGAAGTTATCAGCAAGCACTTCGAGCTGCCCCAGCGCCACACTTCAGTGCGCAGACGTATAAATGAACCAGCACTGGTCGTTAGGCGAGGCCAATGAGGCTCAAGTTCCGGTGGTGGCAAAAAGGGTGCTTTGGATGCTGCGGCACAACAATGTGAACATTAAATTCTTGCAGAAAAATGGAGCTTTTTAAACATGGAGAAATCCTGCTGTGCTTTTGACTGTGCCAATCGATGTTCTAGGGATAGTGATGTGTCTTTCCATTGGTATCTTTTATACAGTAACAGTGTTAACAAATTAACAGTAATTTGTATTAATTTTTACATTTCAGTATTGTCCCGTGAAGTTGAAGACAAGATTAAAAGACTGACTTAGTTAATAAACTGTTTATGGCGAGTGTGGATTGGATTTTTTTCATGCAAATGTTGAACTTACAATAATAATAATAATAATAATAATAATTATAATGTACTTCTGGTTGTTGGGCTGTATTCCATGAAATCTGGCAAACATTAATCATACAGGTGAACCTTGTTGCAGTGTTAGGAATTATGACAGATTGTGCCAGTTGTCCAATAGGGAACAATAGTTTATACAGCACCCTATTCACACATCTTCCTGAATTCTTCAGTAGTTTATACAGCACCCTATTCACACATCTTCCTGAATTCTACAGTAGTTTACACAGCACCCTATTCACACATTTCCTGACACAGCATTCCCTTCCTGAATTCACACATCTTCCTGAATTCTACAGTAGTTTACACAGCACCCTATTCACACATCTTCCTGAATTCTACAGTAGTTTATACAGCACCCTATTCACACATCTTCCTGAATTCTACAGTAGTTTATACAGCACCCTATTCACACATCTTCCTGAATTCTTTTAGTAGTTTATACAGCACCCTATTCACACATCTTCCTGAATTCTACAGTAGTTTATACAGCACCCTATTCACACATCTTCCTGAATTCTACAGTAGTTTATACAGCACCCTATTCACACATCTTCCTGAATTCTTCAGTAGTTTACACAGCACCCTATTCACACATCTTCCTGAATTCTACAGTAGTTTACACAGCACCCTATTCTTCCTGAATTCAGTAGTTTACATCTTCCTCTTCCTGAATTCTACAGTAGTTTATACAGCACCCTATTCACACATCTTCCTGAATTCTACAGTAGTTTACACAGCACCCTATTCACACATCTTCCTGAATTCTACAGTAGTTTACACAGCACCCTATTCACACATCTTCCTGAATTCTACAGTAGTTTACAGCACCCTATTCACACATCTTCCTGAATTCTACAGTAGTTTATACAGCACCCTATTCACACATCTTCCTGAATTCTACAGTAGTTTATACAGCACCCTATTCACACATCTTCCTGAATTCTACAGTAGTTTATACAGCACCCTATTCACACATCTTCCTGAATTCTACAGTAGTTTATACAGCACCCTATTCACACATCTTCCTGAATTCTACAGTAGTTTATACAGCACCCTATTCACACATCTTCCTGAATTCTACAGTAGTTTATACACCATTCCCTTCCTGATTCACACATCTTCCTTCCTGAATTCTACAGTAGTTTATACAGCAGCACCCTATTCACACATATTCACACATCTTCCTGAATTCTACAGTAGTTTATACAGCACCCTATTCACACATCTTCCCTGAATTCTACAGTAGTTTATACAGCACCCCTGAATTCTACAGTATTCACACACAGCACCCTATTCACACATCTTCCTGAATTCTACAGTAGTTTATACAGCACCCTATTCACACATCTTCCTGAATTCTACAGTAGTTTATACAGCACCCTATTCACACATCTTCCTGAATTCTACAGTAGTTTATACAGCACCCTATTCACAGTAGTTTATACAGCACCCTATTCTTCCTGAATTCTACAGTAGTTTATACAGCACCCTATTCACACACATCTTTTATACCTTCACATCTTCCTGAATTTTATACAGCTATTCACAGTTCCTGAATTCTACAGTTTACACAGCACCCCCCTATTCACACATTTCCTGACATCTTTATACCTGAATTCTACAGTAGTTTATACAGCACCCTATTCACACATCTTCCTGAATTCTACAGCACCCTATTCACACATCTTCCTGAATTCTACAGTAGTTTACACAGCACCCTATTCACACATCTTCCTGAATTCTACAGTAGTTTACACAGCACCCTATTCACACATCTTCCTGAATTCTACAGTAGTTTATACAGCACCCTATTCACACATCTTCCTGAATTCAGCACCCTATTCAATAGTTTACACAGCACCCTATATACACATCTTCCTGAATTCACATCTTCCTGAATTCTTCAGTAGTTTATACAGCACCCTATTCACACTTCCTTTCCTGAATTCCCTATTCACAGAATTCTACAGTTTATATAGCACCCTTCCTATTTATACACATCTTTCCTGAATTCTACAGTAGTTTATACCCTATTCAGCACCCTAGTTTACACACATCTTTCACACATCTTCCTGAATTCTACAGTAGTTTATACAGCACCCTATTCAGTAGTTTATACAGCACCCTCTTCTTCCTGAATTCTTATACAGTAGTTTATACAGAACCCTACCCTTAGTCTCGACATCTTCCTGTTCTACAGTAGTTTATACAGCCCTTTTCTTCCTACAAGCTTTAACTTGGCATTAAACTAACTGGCCTTTTTCCCCACTACTATCATCCTGTTACCCCTCGGTCACCTGCCCCCATAAAACAATGAGCTTTTTTCTGCTTAATCCACCATGAACGTGAAAATGCCGAAACAAAAGGACCAAGGGTGCTGTAGCATACCGGCAAGCAATCTTACTGTGACGAGTAAGTGCGAGTAATTAATATTTCATTTTAAGTTTGACAAAGTTTTCACCAGCTCAAAGGTCACTAAGGGTCAAGCTGAAGATCACCAAATGAAAGTTCTCAAAGGACTTCCTACACGCCTCGAATACAACCTACGCTTAATCCGAGACTATTTTGCTGATAAAAGTCATTGAAATTACACGATGCTAAGTTAGAGTTCAGAGGGTCATCATAGGTCAAGTTAAAGATCACCAAATGACACTTCATAGATGACTTCCTATATGTCTCTAATACAAACCTAAGCCCTATCTGTAATGGCTTTGGTAATGGAAGTCATTGAAATTTCACTATATCAAGTTTGGTCTTCAAAGGTCAACAAGAATCGAGATCAGTCACCAAATCAACGTTCATAAATGACTTCCTGTAAATGACACAAATAGTCTATGTTCAAAATTTTCAAGCCTAGGAGCCTTTGAAATGTTAACATTTTGACCTTGCAAGGTCATCTGAGGTCAACTTTAGCACAGCCAAAACATTAGTCATACATGACTTACGATATAATTATTAAACATACTTAAGTTCTATCTGCAAGAATTTGGCCTCCACAGGCCATTTCATTAGAAAGTGCTGAGCTTTCCAAAAAATATAGGTTCCAATAAAATGGAAGGATACCCACATCTTGAAAAAAAAGGCTGAAAAAGGGTCACCCCCCAAGTCGGTAAAATAAAGGTCCATATTACCGAAGAACAATAAATGCAACAGGATATTAATTGGTGGCTACTGACAGCTCTTGACCATTACTAATAGCTGATATTACCATAAATCCACATGTCATCAGATGGGTGTGAAAATGGTACCCTTAAATGTGTATGTTTTGAGACCGGTTTGTAAAAGTAGCATTTTTGAGAGCCTATAAAACCACAATAAAATCGTTAAAACTTTATTAGTTCCAGAGTTACAGCCTGTTAAATATGGAAAAAAAGCACATTTTGCCAATTGGGGTGCCACGCCCACTTTTTTTTGACCCCCCCAGAAAATTAAAACTAGTGGGTCGATTGAGCTAAAACTTGGTGTTTTTTCATTTGGCACCCAAAGCAACATTCTACAAAAGTTTGAAGAAAATCCATGACTACGCCCATGAGAGCCCTGGTTGACTTCATGTGGAATGACCCATAGACTTAACATATCGTCACCCTATTAAAATAATGACCCAAGTCATTTTTTGATGAAAATTTGTTTTTGGCCTGAATCATCTCTTGCTCTGCATTTGGTGAAGTTTTTTTGTGTTTTCCCAAAAACTTGTAAAAAATGACTTAGGCCATTATTTTAATAGGGTGACGATAAGCATCTTTAGCATGACAAATTGTATTCTGAAAACATATTATTTGACGTGAGGGAAAAAAAAATCCTTCTGCTCTCCAATGTTTGCTATGGGCGCATTCAACTGGGATCGTACAGTCCGTAAACTTTAAGCTCTGCTCACATGCGTGGAGGACGAATTGTCTGAACAATTTCCAGTCAAATGGAATGGATGTTGTTTGAATAGTCGCCGTGTTAGATCTACTATTGTTGGCCTAGCTATGTAAGTGAGTGACATGGGATTTCCATCACCCCTCGCCATAGGACAGTTGGCATGTAAAATTTACATTACTAAATTCTACCTTGACTCATCATTGAACCTTAAACTTTTATTTCTTTTTGATTTGACCGTGTTGACAAAGTCCTAACCTGCCATCTGCATTGGTCAAAAAAAAATACGGACTGTATAAACTCAGCTTCCAGTTGAATGTAAATTCCTCCCCTTCGTCTTTATCGTTTGAATGCGAAAGCCCAGTCAAATACGCCCTATGCCAACCCCACGCTTTCTGCAACCACCGGAAATCCACAGCAATTGGCCATGGTGACGGGAGCAGTTTCTATTGGATACCCGGTCTAGTTAATTTATACGTCTATGTTTCAGTGTCTGGTAGCATCTAATTAGGCAGAAGCATCTAGCAACTCAAAAGCTACAGAGAACAGCACGAGAGATGATTAATTACAAACGCAGTCAAGGTAAAGAAAAAGAGGGTTGTATTGAACATGGTCCCATCTTCAAGCCAATGGTTTCCATTTCTATATTAATATAACCTGTAAATAGGGAACCAAACCCATATGCCACGTGTTCGCAAATACCATTCAAAAATACCATGGATTTTCCCTTAGAAAAATGTTACTTCTGTCAACGGTTCTCCATATCTTGACAGCAAAGTATAAAAGAATGGTGGATGGTGCGAATGCGACAGCGGAAGAGGTGTTGAAAGTCTGCAATTTTAGGTTTTTGAAACGGAGAGGAGTTCTGTTGCAGTGCCGATAGGAATCATCACTTTATCCCCCCCCACCCCCGCCACCAAAATTCCTGGACATCAAACACATGGCGAATCGATTTGCGCTAACTAACCAAGGAGTTCTACATAGCAGTTTCAGCACCTGCAGACCTTGGGACTGTTTCCACACTCAAATCTTAAAAATCTACAAAGATCTTAAATATAAATTGTTTACATTGCGCCTTTCGACATTCAAGAATGTAAATACTTGTATGTACACGCTGACTTTGCTGGAAAATGTAACTGTAAGACGTCGGATGATAATGGCATGCAGCCTGCAACCTTTAAACAAATGCATATGTGCGTATGTTACCACAAGCTAACAAATATCAAAGTTGCTATAGTAGGCTGATTAATATTTTAACAATAAGGCAAAAACAAAGACTCTGCTGTTGTTTTTGCATAGCGGTAACACTTTCCCACAAGGCAGCATAATTTGTTAGGATACCGGCCAGCACGAGGAGTCAAAGATATGTCCTGCTTTGCATCGGGAATACGTCGCACGTCATAACGGCACCTCGCGTGAATGAGTGCAGTATTGGTGGATGGGTCAATCGTCATCCACTAGTCACCAGCAATATTATTTCATCACCACTAGGGGCACTCATGAGCTGATCTTTCAGTCATCTCACCACTGTCCCTACTGGAGTATAAAGCATATCACTTTGGTACAGTTTCATATATGTAACGGTCCATTAATTCCCATCATCGCACAATCCAAAATAAAACGGGTTCAGTTCCCTACATACTTTAACAAATTGGTAAGTTTAATTAAAATGGCACTTCCCACATATCTGAACTAAACGCATGTTTGTTGAGAAGGAAGGGGGGGGCATGTCGATAGCAGTTACCACACCGTACCATTGTGCATGAAAGAGGAAAGAAACAGTCCCCAGGGTACACGTGAGAGCAGATGGTTCCTACGGCAGTCCAAGGCTTCCAAGAAGCGCATACAGCGAGCAGCAGCCCAAAGACACTACAGCTCACTACAGCTATAACAGTCATGCATGCTCGCAAAAATCAACCGTCAGCATGGTGCAATTCTGCTACCCACTTTCGCTCACACACTGTCTACAGTTCAGGTCTGTGAAGGACAACTTTTCAGCTTTTGTTAGAGGCAATTCACTGAGAACATATAAAATGAAAAATATGACAGTCGTCGATGAAATTCCAAAGAATTTTTTGGAGTGCAGTTACTGGGTGGGCAAAACCGAAAAGTTAACCAATGGCAGACTGGCATACTGGGAGCTATTTCCTCATATTACGGTTTCATTAGTACCTAGAGGTCTAAGGAGTGAATTGTAGCGCCTGCACTAGGTCAGGTTTCCACATCACACTCAGGCAGGGGTGAAATATTAGAGCATCGTAACATGGAAACAGTGATCATGCACATGTCTCAGGCCTCACGCTTTCAGAATAAACGACAGATGGTGCATAAGAATAGACTTTCACCTTCTCCTTAACTCCATCAACCTGAAAGGGAATTCAAAGGCGCAGCTTTAGAAAAATCAAGCTCAGTTTTACCAGCAAAGAAAGCAGGTTGAAAAGGCACACAGGAGCATGATTATGCAGAACCCCATAACCAGACAGGAGAAAAGGACAGAGAAATCAAAGGTAACTGACGGCCACTTACACTTACAAACGGCTAACCTACAAATTCAGCCAACTCCAACTTGTCACCAACAACATAATAGTATTTTGCAACAGTTCTGAATGAGATTAAGTAATTCAGTTGTGTTTGCTTAAGCACAACTTTAACAATGTAGAGAATTTACCATTCTCAAAAGAATATGAGAGGTACAAAAATTAAGTGGCGTGTTTTACTGTAGTTCGGAGCATGTCGGATTATAAAAGGTAGGACAAATGCACATTCCAGCAATGTATGCAACTGCCTCGTGACATTCAGAATCCAAAAGTATTTATTCAATATTCCAAAAAAAAAAAAAAAAAAAAAAAGGCTGCATGGTTCTGACAATCAAAGATGTCAGATAAGAGGTATAAAATATATATATATACATATATACACATAAATTCAGTACATGAAATCAAGCACAGCATGATGGTAGCTGAGCCACACAGAGACTGTGGACTTCTTGCATGTGCAGCAACATGCTAAACATGCAGTCAGTCATGCTCAAAGCAGGCTACTGAGCAGAGTTTCTCCACATACGGTATAAAGCTGCTTTCATCGGACCAAAACGATTTTAAGACGACAGATTACATTCAAAGTCAATGCAAAGACGCCGCATACACGCGCTTTGGCGTATTCATTCGCTTTTGCATTGACTTTGAATGTAATCTGTCGTGGTGAAAAATCTGCTTTAAAGGAACACATGAGCCACTAAAATAAACCAAATACACTTGGTACAGCATCTGGCTTGAGTTTTTTTTCCTTCCTCTTTTTCTGGTTAACTTCAGATCTACCTCAAAACATTCAGCTTCAGAGTGTAATGCGCACACGTAACAGTTCTCCAATCGCGGTTGATTTTCTCTTCTAATTCGTGAAATCCTCGACTTCTGTTAACGCGGAGCAGTTGGTATTTTGTGATAACTTATACCTTTACTTCTAGAATAATAATTTGTGTAACCAGGCACACAACAGTTCACCATTTTGCTCCAAAAAATGAAAATACCTACCACACGCTATTTCACTAGAACTAAGTACATGGACATCTGAAGTTGTGACATCAAGGGCAGTAGCAGCAGCTGATCGGGTTCGGACATGGTGTCTTTCGAAGCGATTTACAAAATATTTTTGAAACCAATTCCCAGGGATACGGATGGACGATCCACCATGGAAATTATGTCCTCAGATTGATGGAATTAAAAAAATGTTTAATTTAGGGGCTCAGTGTTCCTTTAAAATGCAAAAATAATTCTAGACCATGATTATCGATCAAATTACCTGTGTAAACCAGCAACGTACTCTTGTCAGAGGAAAAATGTTTAAATCATTTGCACAGGGCATACAGACAAAACTATGTATTCAAAAACACTGTCCTCTACTCAACCCCAGAGCACAGACTGTAGTGACGTGACGTCTTCTGAGATATACCCAGTGCATCACGTCGGGTAACGAGGAACGCAGTCTGTTTACACCAGACCAAAAAAAAAAAAAAACCTTTAAGATTTTCATTCAGACTTTTCCTAAAGCGTATATATACGGAAAAGCAGCCATCATTAACCAACACGAAAGGATGTTTGACGTCTATGAGGAGCAACAGGGACTTGCTTCAGAAAAAAAAGCGAAACAAAAAACAGATGCTTAGGGATAAGAGAGCGGAAAGTTCTGGAATAAGTTGCTCAGAGGAGCAGCGAGTGGCAGAGGTTCAGTGCCTGCAAATGGGAATCAGATGATGGAGTCCGATGAGTTAAACCCAATTACGCAAAAATAAAATGCAATGTTCACTGGAATATTGTTCTGTAATAACATTTCCAGTATATGGCGAGAACATTGCGAGAATGATTTTTGTAAGCCGGTATCATTTCCAGAGCGGTAAGCAAGGCCTCTGCTGTTGCCCCTGACCGCAAAGGGTTTATCGCCGAAAGCCCCCGAGCGAAAGCGCTCTAAAAAGAGGTGTTCCCAGAAATTAATTAGTTAATCAATACATCATTATTAATAATACAAAGCCCAAAATCAATCTAGTTCTGTCTTGGTAAGATCTGAGGGCCTATGAAATGTGAAAAGGATGTATAAAATAGTTTTTGAGTTATGGCATCAACACGAAGGATCTGAGGCAGAAGCGGCGGCGATGATGACGCCATACTATTGCGTAATGGAGTTTCGCCAGTATAATTAAATTGATTAGATAAAATCTTTGTCAATCTGTGTTTCAAGTTTGCAATGGGGAGGGAATCGGAGAAGACTGTACAATGCATGACTCGATCCTTCCATTATGGTATAAACACTGGAACAGAAACAGAATGTCCAAGGCTCATGTAGAGGTCCTGCCGTGTGGTTCTACCGCCCATGAACTACGCCTCCTGAAGTTCCGCCCCCGGCTGAAGACCTGAGCCAATGATCAAACCCAGGCAATGGGCACAAAACATAAGGGAGAACCTTTACTGTCGGAACCAGGATTTGCCACCCGTGTGACGGAGATGTCGCTCATGAACCTGAAGTTAGCCAGGGTGCCAAAGGGCCCCATACCTTGCTGAGGTACTCCCTCATGACCTGGATGAAGTAGGGCATGGAGAAGTCCATGATGTTGTGCCTCCAGGCCGTCTCCAGCACCACGTCTGGCCGCAGCAGGTCGTAGCAGGTGAACAGGCAGGCAGCGAAGCACTCTTTCTTATCCTCCTCCAAGAACCACTGCAGCAGCTCTTCTGCCAGCTCTGTGTCCTTCGACTCTGACGCGTACTGCATTGCATCCTGGGCAGGGAAAAGGTGACGCAGGCTGAGAGGGCGCAGTTCTTGTGGAAGTAATGCGTCAGGCCGAACAATTACGCACACATGTGCAAGCCACATAGTACCTGGTGGTGCTGGATTACGTTCTTAGAGTTACTTTTTTATTTTGAACAACAAATAAATTAGCAAGAAGCAATGATTACCTTCACCTAAAACATCACAAAGATGAAAAAACCAGGCTTGGGAAAACTGGCAACCCCAAAACAACAGCGCAACAACCAGCTCATTTTTTGTCCTACTGATGAATGCGCTAAATTTCTGCTCATTAATCCATAATCGAGTTAGCCGAAAATTAGGACTAAGCACCAGCGTTAATGCACCGAAAGTTAATTCGGCTTGGCTAACCTTGTAGAGTTTGTCCTTCTTGCAGAGCTCCACACTTTGCTTCCAGCGGTTGTTTCCCTTGAAAAGGTAGGCCGCGATTCTCCTGAACTCGATCAGCTCGTGCTTCTCTAGCCGCTGGGCCAGGGAAATGTTGTCGAAATTGTCGTAGGCATCTATAGACGTCCGCAGAGCCTGGGCAGAGGCAAGAAAAAGCATTAAGGTATCTGCCACGACGACTCCAGACATCAGGAGGGCACATTACTGCTGAAGAGGGGCTCTCACCTGGTAATCTTCCTCTGTGATGAAGAGATTGTTAAGTGCTTCATTGACTGACTTGTTATTGTGATTCTGTACAGATCGCAGGTAGGGCTTCACCAGCGGCAGCTGCTTAACCTGAGGGGACAGACAAATCACTCAATCATTACAAGTCCAAAAAAATGCCCTACATTAACCCTAAGAACGCCAAATGCAGCTATTGTTGCTCAACGCTGTAAGATATCAAAATCAAAGCTGTTGAAAACCTATCATGTGGCGACTTGTTTAAAAGAGCTCCCGCCACATGATTGGTTTTCAAAAACACAATTCAATTTGCACTTTTAAAAAATTTATTTCAGCGCTCTAAGGGATAAATTGATGGAGTATATGAAGCAATTATGATAAGTAACCGAAAACATTTAAAAACTTTACAGGCGATTCTTAGACACAACAAAATATGAGGGCTACCTTTGAGAAGAAGTTGACCGCGCGGGAATGGTCGAGTCGAGGAGACAGCACGATGAGCAGGTCGTTCAGTAACAAGGGCTTGAACTCCAAATAAAACTGGATTGCTTTGTAATACAGCTCCACATTGGCCACCTATATTCAAAAAGGAACCGGGAAAAGGAGACATTTAATGAAACGGCTAGCTATCGGGTGTCGAGTCGGAACAAACTTAACGGGTAGAGGCCGAAACAAATCAGTCACACGAATGCTAATTGTCCACATAATTTGTTTCCCACATACCTTTGTGATGATGTCTTTAAACTGTCCTTCCTTCCAGGCATCAGTGGGATGGTTCATCATGGTGATGATGGCGTTGTCATACTCCTCGTATTTGTCGTACAGGAAAACGAGCTCCGCCCACAGGTGGGCCTGTTCCGCAGCTCTCAGAACCTGAGAAGGAAACGATGTACAAATTCAGGATGATGAATACTCGAGAAGATTAGCACACAATCCAGGGTTTTTTTCCAGGCATAAGAAGGGTCCTTTGAGGCTCTTCCTCATTGGGCTAGCACTTACGGTCGTCCAAATTAGTTTGCGTTGACCCATATCCTGCCTTTGATACATTAATCCTCTTCGGCGCACGCAAATTTTTCCTCCTTGCATGCCAGAAATATTGATATACAGAAAACACCCCATGTTCTATCTGCTTGACGTTCTGATCATACACGACCACCCAATGCTCCCACCTTTGGGATGTTGACTCGGGACCAGAAGAGCTCCAGGTGTTCCCTCATCTTCTGCGGCTTGAATTTGGAGTAGAGGATGGCCAGCTCGGTGAACATGCCCATGTGCGCACGCTCCAGGCCCAGGGCCGCCTCCAGCATGGTGATCAGCTCCTCGAAGTAGCCGCGGTCCTGAGAGGGAGACGAAAAGCCGTGATCAGCGACACGATACATGAAGTCCAAAAAACTGCGAATAAGGGGCGCGACTGGCTCCCAGCAGGAGTTAGCAGCAGGTTTACACTCGCCTGGTAGTAGTTGATCAGCTCCTCCAGCTCATCTGCATGGACCACGATGTGCAGGCCACACATCTGGGCCAGCCGGAACTCCTTCCCATCCACACAAGCGAAGCACACCTGCAGAACGAGAAGAAATCGCTGAGAAATCACAAAGAAAACTGCGTTTAGATACTCCACAAGGTACGGACCAAGATGGCGAGTCCACTGGTCACAAAGTTAAAGTTGTGCCACGAGTTTCCACCACTGATTAACTCAGCCAGCAGATGTCAGTACATGCCAATACTGGCCGGCTGCTACTCTTTTCCACTTTTCAGTGAGATACTAGAGGTGCTCCTAGAGCGCAAACCTCCGCCAGGGCAGCACAATCCAAATGTTGCTGAGTGGGAGCAATGTTCAGTTATCCCATGTCATAGGATTTCAAGATGGCTGTCGTGGCAGCCATATTGTTTGCTGCTGTGGCGGCCATATTGTTTGACTGATCACAGTGAAAATCAATAGGGTCCATCCCTGATGTTATAGCGACCCACCCACAAAATTTCAGAGATATCTGTTCATTGCTTTTTGAGTTATCACAAACAAACAAAAGGCACCGATCACATAACCTCCTGCTAACTTGGTTTGGCGGAGGTAATAAGACAGTCACTGACAGACGGAGGAAATGGTACACAGCCGAGACTCCCTCACCTCCTTCCACGTGCGGGTGCTGTTGGCCTTGCGAGCTCCGTCCACAGCGGCCTGGTACTCTCCCAGGTGGACCAGGGTGGAGGCCAATCGTCCGAAGTTGGAGACGTTGTTGTAAAGTAGCTTTGCAGCTTCGTACATTTTTTCATCGTAGCACCGGTCACCCACCTTAGAAAATATAAGGAAAATTTTTCTAAAAATGGACAGACTTTCTTTGTGACATCCCACATTTAATTTAAATGTAAAACTTTTTTAAATGCAATACCACATAATTTTGATTGAATAAAATGTTAGTCATACCATCTCAAACCAATTTTCACCACAACAAAACATACTACTAAATTTTAAATAGTGATATTTCACCCAAATATTTTATACGGTATTGCAAACATCTGAAGAATTCATTTTAAATATAATGTACAATATCCCAACCAATGTTTTAATTTAGTGAAGGAAATCACTTCAAAGGTACAACTGTGTGTAACAAATCGCTAAGCATACCAAATTTCTTGCCACATTTGTGCATGATACCGGCATGGAAAATTCCGGGATGCATTACAGAAAATGGCGTCATAATGCATGGCACACGTCTGTGACATACTTGCTGGATGTGGGCGTTGTTGGGACCGTTGATGAACTCCTCCAGCTCAGCCAAGCGGTTGGTTTTGGCCAGAGCGAAGATGAGCTCCGTCTCCACGTAAGACTCTCGGGCCTTCTTACGCGCCATCTGCAGGAACTTCACCAGGTCCTCCCAGTTTCCTGGTGATGACATCATCAGGAATTACATCAGGACTTCAACAGATTGTAAAAAAATTTACAGTCAAATCAATTCTACTTATATGAAGCTTTATGAAGGGTAATAAAAGTAAAATTAGCCAATCACCAGGACTACATCCCCAAAAGCAGTGAGGTGCAAAACTTCCAAGTGGGGAATAAACATTCTAGTGGTGATGACAAAAAAAATTTAACCAATGGGGCCAAATCCAAGGAGGAATAGGTTCACTGATCCCATCCACCTCTGGCTGGTCCAGTATGATGTGGAGCTAACAGCACATCATGGCCTTAATGAAGACCCACAGAGATGATCCAGGCCTTACCACTCTGGTCAGCTGCCTGCACCACCTCCATGTAAGACGAGGGGTCATCGGCCTTAATGTAGGAGTCGATGGCCTCCTTCACCAGACCCTTCTGCAGCTGCGCCTTCGCCAGCTGGCTCCACACTGCAGGCTCGTTGCAACGCTCTGCAAACTCGTAGGCCCGGTCCAGGTTCCCAATGTGCTCGATCAGAACCTAAATCAGGCAGGACACATTAGGCGATGCCCGAGGACAGTGTAGTTGTTGCCTGGATAGCGCTAAAGTTCCACCGTTATACCTGCACTGCCGAAGTGTTCACATCGAACTTGCGGAAGATGGCAAAGGCCTCCTCAAAGAGCTCGTTGCTGATGGCGATGTTGGCGATGTCCGGGGCATCGTAATTGTCGAGGCGGTTGATGTACTCCATGACGCGTGTTCGGTCAGCCTTGATGGCTGTGAGGATCAGGAGGTTCTGCAGGTTTCTGAAGACGAAGAACGAAGCCCTCAGTGCTGCTACTCATACAAAGGTCTGCCGATACAAGACTTTATACATATCTGAATATTCTGAAGTGACACATCACCATCTCCGAGCAACAGTGCACAGCCCTATCTCACTCTCATCTTTAGTTAGACAGTGGGGTTTCTTTAGGCTTGGAGTACAAACTAAGAGGACGCTTCATCTCAATGAACAGGTCTGATTACCACAGCTCAAAAGAGTATTTCTCAATCTCCAACTTGCAGAATACAAATATCAATAAATGTGTGGTACTCCTGACCATAGGCGTAGATTTCGGTAGGGATGGTCGGGGATATGTCCCGACCAACTTTCAAACCAAGCAAAAATATCCCGACCAACTTTGGATCGGTGGGTAAAATGAAAGAAACACGGGATCGTAAATCTAACATGATCCAGTCTGAAGTGATGCTTGGTTTGCAGCTTTGTCCGATCCACTGATAGTCATTAGCCCAAACTGAAGTGTTATACGTCAGTGACATTCGCATTACTAATGATGTTTCAAACAATACTGCATATAAAGATGCTAACTGGACAGGATTGCAAACTGGCAGCGTAGCTATATGTCCACTCACTTGGTTTCAATGTCCTCGCTACTAGAACTGAGCAGGTTTCCGGAATGCGCTCAGAGCGCTTGACAAGCGAATGAAACTCAAACATTCGTTCATATGAACAAATTTCTTGACCAGTGAGGGGAACACCAATGGTACAACTGCACTGGAACCCAGTGGTGATCAAAACCCATTCACAATCGAAGCCGTGACTACGGCGATCTGATCACTGCGGCAGTTAGAAGAAATATTTAATACATTAACACTGATTTGAGACGAATTTTGACAATGTGCACGACATCTTTATTGACAACAAAAGTATCTGTAAATTATACTGTATATACGACAGAAAAAACAAATAAGTCTCATTCGCGGGAAGTAGCATTCTTAAGATTTCAATTCATCAGTGTTTAATATTCATGTAAATATTTAGGGGTCTACGTTATATAATTTAATTTTTTAATCAAAATTGATGGCGTACCGGCTGCATTGTTTTTGTTTTTATTATGGAAAATATCCTTCCACTTACTTTCTTTTTTGTGGAGATTTATGGGAAATATGTTGACCCATCAAATTGATTTCCTAAAAATGCGGTCATCGAAGTCAAACAGAGAGTGGGAGAAATAAAGAAAGCTGAGAGGAAGATGAGATGAGGGTTTTTACCGAAGGTTCTGCTCGGTCTTCGGTAATACTGACTGAGGTAAACTCCTTTATTCGTCTCCTTCTGCGATGCGCAGTAGTAGATAATTCGAGGAAAATCAGACGGCATTACCTTAACGAGCCACAATGAAATCTGGCTAGTAAGCTAATTAACCTAACTTTATCCCTGTCCTTTGGCGTGGGACTTCATTTTACATGTCTCTGGTTTTATCTCCAGCTGGAGCTTATCGCCGACGCAAGACAGTCGACAACAGGATGTCAGTACCTAGCAAGCACCTGCTTTCGTTTTAAGTTCAAGTGGACACTTTCTGATTCAAAAATCAAATCAAAAGTATATGGATACAAAATGGAAAAAAGAAGTTCATGAATATGGCATCGATCTCTGAAAATTATGGAGGCATCTTGCTAAGCATCATACGGCACAAAGAAACACTTATTAGGATAACCTCGACAGGGAAAAGGCAGTTATCTGCACTCAGATTACTGCAAAAATTTTTCCAGCTCGCGGGCAATGTGCGCTCGCTCTGCATATGTGCACACACTAACTCTCACATTTAACCAGAGCCCTTGCTCCTCACCTGTGTTCGCTGAAGACGGAGTTGTCCAAAACGATCTTCTCAAGAAGTTCAATGAGTTCATTGGGAAGGTCAGCGGTCATGAAGGCCTTCACCGTGACCGACACCTCCTCTGGGTCCTGCGTCTCTGAGAGAGCAGTCTGCACCACCTGTGGAAGCGCGAGAGGGTTAGGCAGTCGAGCACAGCAATCAGGGACAAACCCCCCCCACCTCAACCCCAACCGAGTTCTTCATCCATGTGCGGACGGAGCAAGCAAGCAAGGGCCCACCTGGTCGATGAGGGGCCTCCTATAGGGGTTGCTCTCCAACAGCACACTGGCCCACAGCTCCGGGTCCCTGCGGCGAACCAGGTAGCGGGACAGGCTCTTAAACAGCGAGTTCTCATTGCAGACCTGAAAGCCAAACATGCAGAAAGCTAGTCAACCAAAAAGCAGAGGAAAAATGAAGACAAAAAGCAGTTTACAAACAGACTAATTCTGCCCCTGGTACTCAAGTTTCCAGTAGGTCTTCACTTCAGTCAGAACAAAGCCCATCTCATTCTGCCAGAGAGCTCACTGAACCCATAATAAGAGATGCCAAGCTAGGGTTGGTTCAAAAACCGACAGACAACTATGCTTCAGCAGCGGGGTTGGGAGGCTCTGAGCTGACCAATGAGTGGACTGAATAGGTGGTGAAACAGGAATTGGGCCCAATAGCACTCACATTGATGAGCTCCTGGTCACACTGGCCACGCTCATAGGCCACGCAAGCCAGGTGAGGGTCCCTCTTCTCACAGTACTTTCCCACCACCCGGCTGTCGTAGAAGGGGTTCTCCCGCAGGAAGCGCTCGGGGTTGTTGTTGCTGTCGATGTATATCTTGGCCAGGGCGTTGTGGGTGGCCGGCTCCTCGCAGCCTTCGTGGATACGAGCCTCCAGCCAGGGCAGGAGCAGCTTCAGTCTGTTGGACAAAAGCAAACACATTTTAGCAGATTTTCCAATAAATGATGTAGAAATATCAGTGGTGAAATTGACCATTTTTAATTGAGGAAGGTTGTCATTCAAACCAGCAGAGGCGGTGTGAGGCTTGGGTCGTGCCATTCACGTACATGTTACTTTGACACATACGATCTACCTAAGCATTGTTGCAGACCAAGTACACCCCTTCATGGAAACTGTATTCCCTAATGGCAGTGGCCTCTTTCAGCAGGATAATGCACCCTGCTACGCTGCAGAAATGGTTCAGGAATGGTTCGAAGAACACAGCAGCTAGTTCAAGGAGTTGACTTGGCATCCAAATTCCCCAGATATCAATGCAATCGAGCATCTGTGGGATGTGCAGGATAAACACGCCTGATCCACAAAGGCCCCACCACACAATCTGCAGGACTAAAATGATCTGCTGCCAACGACTTGGTGCCAGATACCCCAGCACACCTTCAGAGGTCTAGTGGAGTCCGTGTCTCCATGGGTCAGGGCTGTTTTGGCAGCAGGAGGGGGACCTACACAATATTAGGCAGGTGGTCATAATTTTATGGTTGATTGGTGTATATTATGTATTTAAATTATTGTTCAAACTTAGGATGCACACAATCTCATTTTCATCATTTTGATGGAGTTTAAAACAGCTCAATTTGACAACCTCACATGCACAGCAAATGTCGACAGAGTAAGGGCGTGTTCACATTGACATTTTTTTTTCTCAGGTGCGAGTGGATGTTTCACATTATATTCCTATGACACAGAGTGTTTTTGAAAAAAAAAATTCTGAGCGCTTTTAAAAACACTGCCGCCAGCGTTTTTTTTTTTTTACTGCTCCGGGTGCTTTTCAAGTTGAGAAAACTTCTACTCTCCAAGAAAAAGCACCCTACGTCAAGCGCTTTTTTGACAGCTGACCAATGAACGAGAACTTGCGTCGCTATGGAAACTCCGTTTCAAATTGACTCTTGTTGAGTCTGAAATACGCACTGAACCGTGCATTATCAAACCGTAGCTCTTGGACTAAACTATGAAATGCACCGTACTGCTGCCGTCCCCGGTTAATATCATGCACCCACAAACGTGAAGGTTCGTTTTTATCCTCGTCCGCATCTAAAGCCAAAACAAGGGCTAATTTTCTCATCCTTGACACTGTAACTAGTTGACACTGATACAAGTAGCCTAGGCTAACCTCTTTGATATTGTAACTGATTGTAACGTACTTGTGCTCTAGAATTAACTGTTGTCATGGGGATAAAAAAAAACGCCCGGCACTGTTTTTAGGACAAAAACCCGCTGTAAGGTTTTTTTATTTTAAAAAAACCGCTCTGGTCAACTGTTTTTTTTTAATTAAAAAAATGTCAATGTGAACACGCCCTAAGAATCATTAGCTTGTGAAGATTAGCGGCACTAAGATGCGAGGCCACAATCCGACTGATGAGCCCTCTGATGCCATAGTGGAAGCGGGTTTCATTACTGCACTCGACTTCTGACCCACCCACAGGGCTAATGGCTTAAGTTACACATCAAAGTATTTATCAATATCGCTTTGGCTACTGCTTAGTTGGCAGCAAGTGAAATCAGGAGACAGCTGAAAACATAAACAGTATTTAAAGATGGATGTCTTCACATGTCTCCACTTCCAGTTGCGGTACAAAAATGGAGCCAAAATATCCTCGATACGGACCCTGCCATCTTGCACATTTGGAGCCAGAGTGTGCGCAGTAGTGATCAGGGCCGCATACACCTGCCCTGCTCGTAATCACACCCCCTGAACCTTTTACACAGCCCAATTAGTTCCTTCTGTTAGAGGTACACAGACAACTGACCGGTTCTACTACAACTGAAATCTTGTTAAAAGGGTTGGACAGTTCAGATCTTTAACAAGTACAGTCGTATGATGCAAAAATGCTTTCCTCATCCTTGGCAGTTGGTTGCCTAGCCAATGTCCAGTAGTAGCGAGCTAGCCAATACACTGACTATGGTTAAGTAACTAGCTAGCTTCATCATACAGACCTACTTTAGAAATCCGAGCTAGCTACCTTTTAAAACTCAGGTAACTAGAGTATGCGTGAATAGACTCCCCACTACCACGGGTTTTAACGTTAGATCTAACTAGCTAGCTATCTAGCTAACGAGGGTGATCCTAGTGAATCTCGATTCACTGATGTTAGTTCAGTACCTAGCTGTCAGGATTTTGGATCACTTATACTAGCAACAAAAATTAATAGTAGAAAGCCCTTTGCACAGAACATAACATGGCTGCCACCAGTTGCTACATTACGCTGCATTCAAAGAGCTTTTCACCACAGATTTCTGTTGCTGTTTACAGCGACTTATTATAATTATAAAATGTTGCTAAACTAGCTAGCTTGCTATACCATTCTGCAATAGCACCGCTGCAAACAGTACATGATGCTATGCTCTGAGCAAAGACCGTTTTACAATCAATTTTCATTGAACTTGCAAATCACTGAAGGTTATATTCAGTTGTACTGGGACCTAGCAACTTCAGCACGTGTAATGTTAACATTATATCTCTTCTGGATGGTTGCACTCCAGCTCTGGAACATTCCTGGAAGTAATCCAATGAGTGAAAACTTCTCTATGAGAAGCTGTCAATCAAAGCTCTCAATTATGACTTCACACCCCCTTTTTATAGTTTCAAATAACTAAATAAAATAGAACTCATTAGAAAAAAACAATAGAGCATATATCAGCATGGTAAGAACTACTTAAAATGACTGAAACCATCTTCGGAAAGCCTTAATTGACATGTACTTAAATATTTTAGCGAGACCCACGTCCCATCCGTTAACATAGAAGGAGCAGGCTTATAACTTGTACTGCAGCCAGCCACTAGAGGGAGATCAAGATGTCTTGGCCTCACTTTAGGGGAGCCGTTAGGTTATCCATCTTTATATACAGTCAACGGTTGAAAACCTTTCGTAAACCCCTGCAGTGTCAGCAAACATTCTGTCCTGTACCTGTTCCTCTTCTCCACCTCGGCCACCAGCTCGTCGGTGGAAAACTGTCCCCTCACGACCAAGATCAGGTTCTTTATGACGTCCTCAGAACAGTCCACATCCAGAAGTCCTCCAATAACCACCGGGAGACGGCTGGGGTTGACCTGAAACGTAGCCACGCTAAAGATTACCCCCCTAGGCAGATGACTAAAGGTGATTCGTTTTTGGAAAAAAAGAAATGTTTCAACACACTGAAGCGAGGGTCATCTGATGCATTTCTTAGAGGAAAGCTTCATAGAGTTACATTTCTCTCAGCTACCAGTATCAGCCATTACATCGGCATCAAAATATTTAGCCAAGACCTTTCTCATTTACCATTTTTGATCTAAAAAGCCCTTGATGAGTAGCTTTTTAACTTTTTCCAAAAGTTTTATGCCCATGCTCCGTTTCAATAACTAGTAGTACTTTTATTACATTATTTAAAGCATTTTTTTCAGTGAAGACATTCTAATCATGCATAGTCTCATCTTAGCATGCACACTGAAAGACTAAAGTCATCAACTAACAGAAGTAGGCAAGGCTTTTTTACTTCCTGTATTTACCGTATTTCCAAATGAAAAACAATGTTTTTGCAGGGCTGGGATACATGAAGTTCAGGGTTGTATCCAGTGTTGGAGGTGGAAGTAGCCTAGCCCCATTTTAATTGTTGGCAAGTGCTACCGTTCTTCCAACGGAAGGGGCTACGGCACTCTCAAAAAGGTTTCGTCTCACGATTTTCCAGGCTGAGAAAAGTTCTAGTGGCCGTCAGATTTTGTGAGTGGGATTTTTACGAGTAAAAAAATCTTTGATGAGACACGGCGAACAGAACAGAATTTTCGCACTGCAACAATATCCCCACTAAAAGATGGAAAAAAGTCCCGATTTGATTGCATGGTGAGATCAATATCTTGGGGTTAACATACCGTGGAATGGTATCCTGGTGGTTGAGTACACTCACCTTCTGCACGTAGATCTCGATGTACTTCTGCAGGTTGTTGCGGTACAGGTACAGGACCAAATCGTGGACGAAGTCAAACCGGTCACAAACAATAATGAGCGGCAGCTGGTCAGTCAGCTTGGCCTCCTGTCCATGGGAAAATACCAAGCAAGATCAGGAGCTATGGCACATTCTTCAATGCTTCAATCCGTATTAAAGAGCCAAGCACATCTCCAAAAATCACAGATAAAGCTTCCTAACTTCCAGTGGAATAAATTCTAGACAGTTACTGAGAATAATTTAAGGCCCCCCCCCAATTTTTCAGAAACTTCAGAAACATGACATGTGATTAAAGTTGTTCGACTGACCCTCCATGTTGTTCGGAGGCCCACCACCTATATTTGCCTCTCAAAATAATGGACGGGTCACATGTCCTTTGGCAATTTGGCTGCCTTTATGATGGTCTGCTACAGATTGTAATCTGCTCTTTGTCATTATAGAATATAAAAAAGGCCTGCACTGTCATCCCTGACAGCAAAGCGTATATCGGCAAAATCCCCAAGCGAAAGCGCTCCAAAAAGAAAGCCTAGCTACAGTACTGCTCCAGACAACCCAATGAAATTATTATAAACTGAACCCAATTTTATCTTGTATATGCTCAGACTGCCTATATTTACTTACTAATGATGAAAAATACACTGAACTATTTTTCATGTGGTCATTAATAAATTAATCCCATTTACTTATTTTATTGATATTTTTGGTGTAGTATTCAGCAATAAATAATCATGATTGAAGGAATGAAAGGGCAAAATTTCAAGGTAATATTGCTTACACCTCAGGCAATATAATAGAACTCAAGTGTTCCAGGAAATTAATTGGTTAAAATATCATTATCATCATCATTATTAATAAAAATACAAAGCCCAAAATCAGACCAGTTCTTCGTCTTGGTAAGATTTAAAGGCATTTACATTTGAAAAGGATCTATAAATTGTCTGAGTTACCGAATTAACACGAACGCTGAGTGGTGGACGCGGACTTGGTGGCGATGATGCTATCAACCGACACGACTGAACGAATCAAATGGCTTAATTTCAAGCCGATATGACTTAGATATCAGGCAATATGATGGAACTCTGGTGTTCCAGGAAATTAATGGGTACATTAATCTATTATATTGAATAATACAATACTCAAAATCAATCCAGTTCTCCATCTTGGTAAGATCTAAAGGCATATACAATTTGAAAAGGATCTTTACAATACTTTTTGAGTTAACGCGTTAACACGAAGAATCTGCAGCGGATCTGGTAGACACGGTTGTGGCGGCGATGCGGATTGCGTAGTATCGACTCACATGACTGAATGCATCATACAGCAAAATTTCAAGCAGATATTGTTTACATATCAGGCAATTTGACGCAACTTGGGTAATCCAGGAAATGAATGGGTTAATTAATACAAATACAAACTTTGATTAATACAAATCCCAAAATTGATTCATTGCTCAGTCTTGACAAAATCTAAAGATACATAAAATTTGAAAAGGATCTATAAAATACTTTTTGAGTTACTGTGTTAACACGAAAGATCCGCGGTGGACGCGGACGTGACGGCGATGATAATTCCGAAATATTGGCGAAACCGTTTTGCCAATATAAAAAAAAAAACTATACTGGCGCAATAATGGGTGTATCGTCTCCTAAATCAATCACCCTCCCAAAGAACTTCAATTTTGCAATACCAGTGGAAAAATGTATCAGTCGCACCAATGGGAAGGTAGCTCCTTTCAACGTAAAAGGATGATCATGTATTGCAGGAGTTCTGACACTACATACTGAATAAATAAACCAAAGAGAGGAGAAAAATCATACGTACTCTAGAAGTGCGGCTCTGAACACGAAGCCCAGCAGGTGGCCCGCACAATCACACTGAACACTGACACTGGACCACAGTTAAGCTGCTTTCACACTGAACGCGAAACAAATTTTTCGCACGACAGATTACATTCAAAGTCAATGCAAAGACGCGAATATACCCTTCTTCTCACACTCCTGCCACTGTGCAACTGCCATCAACACTCCTACAGGATTAAGACTCTGGGATTGTGCACCTCACATAACACAATCACAATGACTGGGGTAGGAAAGATTTGCCTAATGAAAATGTAGAGTTTGATTAATGTATGGTTATTTTCCCCGAGTCAGGACTGTCCTTTCTGACAACACTGAACATGCGATATGGATTCGGAGCATAAATTAAGAAGGTCAAGAGTCAGCAGTGAGCAAGCTGCCGAATGCTCAGTTTCATAATTTTACCAATAAAATGTCAAAGTGAAAATTCTGACAACCATTACCACTGAAACAAAATTTGACTTAAAACACAGTAAAGTCGTATAAATTTTGAAAATGGGACAATAAGATGAACCCCAACAAACCACCAACCTTGAATTAGTGATTTTGGTATCCTAGGGTAGATACGGGCATGAACTACAAGCCTACAAACACACATCTAGACTACAGACTAGTTTGTCTACATATTTTAATTCATACACAACACTGATTAACAAAACTTTCTATATAATAATGCGGTGGCTCTATGGGGAGGTTACAGTAACTGTCATCATTTCCTTCAAACAAATCCCAGGTTTGGTCCTGTACTTAGGAAGGGGTGAGACTAAATGGGAGGGGGTCCTGAGCTGGGAGATTTACCTGATACATGTCCTGCCCATCCCACAGACACAGGAAAAAGCACAAGAGACAACAGCTGCCATCAGGAGACAGTCCATGTTCAATAATCCATGTTCAATAATCCATGTTCATTAATCCATGTTCATTAATCCATTTTCATTTTTCATGTTTCCAACAGGCACACAGAGCAACATATGGAAGCTTTTCGGCATGATCAGCCAAGTCAATTCAAAACCCCACGAGAGGTCTGGCCGCAGCATTATCTTAACGTGTTTCAGTCAGCTTGGCTCTAACATGCCTTCAGATTACTGCGCACATGCAACCCCGTATGTAATGTGTGTAAGCCAGTCGTCCGGGAAAGAGTGCAGTGACTGTTTATACGTTCAAAATGAGAAGTTCTTCCAGAGGTTACAGATGAACAACAACCCTCCTACTGACATCGTAAAATACATTATACAAATCAGTCGCTATTCCTGTTAGCAGGGAAACCACTGGGACAGAAAATAAGGTGGTGAAAGGAGGGGATTGCCAAGCAACAACATGCAAAAATGGTTTTTACCAGAACAATGGCATATCTGTCAACACGCAAATATGTAGAAGTAATAAAGAGAGACTGACAGCTACACCCCATAGACGTTATGGAAGAGACGTAGCCCCGCCCCCCCTAGCTCAGGGCGCCTTCTCCTCATACCTTCAGAAAGTTCTTCACGCGCTCCGGGTCATAGCAGTTGCTCTCCCGGCATATCCTCTCCACCTCCTTAATCTGCCCCGTCTTACACGCTGCCTGGATGTACTTGAAGTGAACCTCTGGATCCTGGCTGAAGTTCACAATAGAACCCAGGAAGTAGAACAGACCTGTGGAACAGTACAGCCAAGGGCGTGAGATCCCACGCTGGGGCACACTTCACTGGATTTCATTCACTAGTGAGACATTTCCGTCATCACTTCCATAATTATCTCACCATCTCCATCATTTTCACTCATGTATACCACCCAAATTTTCTTCAGCATTCTATACAATTTTACTTGCCTACTGAATATGGTTTCTTTATACTGCATTAATTTGTCACCATTTTTTGCTGAAATGTTTCCATTCACTAGGCTCAAGTTATAAATCATATGCCATTAGACCAAGAGTAAGAAAAACCCTCTAATTTATGCAAAGAAATAATTATTGTTTGTGGCCAATTAGAACATTTACATTTGAAGCAAGTGCAAGAACTGAAAGCGAGTGCCGTCACCTTCTAGCCCTGCTCATTTCCGGGACTTCAGCAAGATAATCGTCCGTCTCCTAATAATTAGTTGAAATAAACTGAGTTTATCAAAGAAGCCACAACAGCAAATATTACTCAAAGCCTTACAGTAAATATAATTTAATTGATAAACCAAAAGTCATTTTGTTTTCCCATTTAACATCAAACCAAGAACAGAAAGGGTGCACTCCTGATAGCAACAATAACCGAAGATCCTGCCCTGCTTAGCTTGCTGAAGTGGGATGACATCAAGCCTGCAAAAGTAGCACAATACTAGCTTCGCAGCTACTCAATTTTCATTTACAAGGCTTGTTTCAACAACTCCTGGCGGCCTCTCCTGGGGGAGGGGGGGCTCGGAGTTATGAATTTTTCACAGATTATTTTAGCACTGTCTTATGTTGCGTGTTTAAAGCTAGACTCTTTTGGCTGACACACGTACCAAACCAAACGTCTTGTACCGAATTGTTTGGCACAAATTCGTGTACCGTTACACACCTTGAGGCCATGCGACATGAATGAGAATGGTCACATCGAAATCCATGCTGCTTTTCACGTGTACAGTACAAATCACATCAAAACGGAATTCTATTGCAGTAGGGTCGGGAGAAGATAACTGTCTTCAGAGCAACATGAGGGTAGAAACGCCGTAGGTTGTCTGAGAAAGCGCGGCGCAGGGATACAAAGCATTTATAAATATAGTACCCAGTCATGAAACCCTTCCAGGATACACATCACAGGTGGTCCAGCGTGTATCTTATTTCATTTTAAACTTAAAGTTGAGGTTATATTTTTTGCAGGTCCGCACTAATTGCAAAAAAGGTGAATCCCCACACGAAGTTCTGACATAGGTTATTGGGGTTCCAGTTTTCGTTATCCAGACTCGCTTCAGCTTGGCAGATAAGCGAACATTATGAAAGGCAATATTTTGACAGACTTTCTGTGTGAGAAAGAATAACGATATTTTATTATGTTTATTATGTAGAGCGCTGTGGTGTCCACACCCATTTTCACTTTCCTTTGGATAAGTGCGCCTGAATTTACAAGGAATGTTGCAACTTAAGTTTTTGCGAGATAGAAAATAAATGAAGATTTGTTTTTTATCTGTTTAATCTTGCAAAACAACGAGTTAGTCTGGCCTTAGAGTAGCCATACAAAGACGGCAAGACAGCGGTAAGTTAGGGAGAGTTCTTGCGATTTTTTCCATTTTAATGTGAGCTGTATGGTGCACTGAGTGCCAGCAATAGCTGTTAAAACCTCCAAGGGCAAAATGCCATCCATACATCCTCGACAAGCACGTCCATTTTCTCAAGTGCTTTCACAAATATGACACTTTTGTTTTTGGTGACACAGATGACTCCTGCAAAAACTAATCATTGTGCGCCTACGAGCCGTTTCAAAGGACAGAAGCGCTCACATTACAGTTAGACAGAGGTGGCTCGTGATTATGAATATGAACTGTGGAAATAGGCAAACCTCATCTGAATAAAAAATGAGCAATGAGCCATGTGTTATGAACTCGGCCAAAAACACCAGCTACCAGCTCCTGTCATGAAAGTGGATGGTTGATAAAGAGTAACAAAGCCAGCGCTCGGAGTGATCCATACCCTCGAAGCTCTTGAAGGACTCGAAGAGCTCGGTCAGGGCCTGGGTGGACAGCTGCTCGTGGTACTTGGACGCGACCTGGACGCATATTTGCAGGTTCTGGCGGATGTTGGCGGACAGCATGGCCCTCAGGCACTCCAGCGAGTCCTCCACCGACAGCGAGCCGAAGAAGTTCACCAGCCACTGCAGGGAGAGAGGAGAGTCTGCATTCACTCCAGCCGCTGGCTGCAGAATGGCGTCACGGCGGGATTCCTGCTTACCTCAGGGTTGAGCAGGTGAGTGTGCACCACAGCGCGTTTGATGTCATACAGGTCAGTGTAGTGCTCCAGCGCTCGCTGCAGAAGCCCCGCCTTCTCGCACAGCTGGGCAATATGGGCGCGGTCATAGTTGGTGAACATCTGGTTTCCCAGGATGGCATCAGCGACCTGAGGGAGGCAAGCACACGCTTCATATGCAGCTCAGGAACAGTGACAGCCTGAGCGATCGTGCAGCCCAGGAACAGGAACAGTGACAGCCTGAGCGATCGTGCAGCCCAGGAACAGGAACAGTGACAGCCTGAGCGATCGTGCAGCCCAGGAACAGGAACAGTGACAGCTTGAGCGATCGTGCAGCCCAGGAACAGGAACAGTGACAGCCTGAGCGATCGTGCAGCCCAGGAACAGGAACAGTGACAGCCTGAGCATTCGTGCAGCCCAGGAACAGGAACAGTGACAGCCTGAGCGATCGTGCAGCCCAGGAACAGGAACAGTGACAGCCTGAGCGATCGTGCAGCCCAGGAACAGGAACAGTGACAGCAATGAGCAGCCAGGGTGCTGCTGAGGTGGCGTTTCTGTTTAAAGTGCTGCTTTGGTATTAGCACGCGCCCACAAGTCTCACAACTGTAAACCACTCTACTAATGCCTTGTGCTTTAGCCCCACAGGGCAATGCAGAATCATCCAGGCTGGGGTTCAGTCAGTAAAGACACCAGAGAACCAGGAACCATATCTCACCCCTTACAAGCCACCCTTTCAACTCTCCATTTTCCAGCTCAAGCATTTTCCCAAGCTCTACACTGCATTGAGTGTGTTTTCTGGAATATTAAGACTAGAGTCTCCAGCAATTCAAAGCAGAAGACTCCTGCTGCACTAATTTATGCTTAAAAAAAAAAAATTCCATTATCATGTCCAGTTAATTAGGACCTACTGTTAATTCAACGTTATTTTCAGTTAAGAACATTCTAATTACACATTTGTGATCCAACTCCTTATAAGAATTAAAAGCCAAATTGAGCCTCATGTCTGTGCAAGCCAGCTGTGTTAACTACCGAGTTAAAAACGAGCGGCGCTGACATCGAACATTTCATTAAGGAGCATGAGTGAATACAAGCCCTGAAGAACCAAGGAGTCCACAGAGAACACTGCGGCTAATAAATGCTATTTGACTATCCAATTAAGGAGTAAATTGAACAGAAAATATATAATATAAGGACATATAATTAATGCAAGGCACCATTCAGCAATTTCAGTTCTGATAGCTCTCCCTTGTGGTGGGTTACAAGCCAGGCACATGACATTCCTGGCATCTAAAAACAGAGGCCCCTTTTAAATAAAAAGCAATCATTTGTCATGCTTGACTTGCTTAAAGATGGTTAAAAGACTGATGAATATACTTCTGTTGAAAAAGCTAGCTTCATTAGTTGCAGGGTCAATTATTTATTAAAGTTCCTTTAAGTTCAAAGATGGACAAATTGAAAAGAGAACTAAAAGTGACTAAAGCCTTACACCAATAAATAACATGATATGTGGTCGTATTAAGTCACCCAGCAATTAGTATTGCATGCCAAACAAAAAGTGAAGCCAATGTTAGCTAGCTAGTTGCGTCAACATAAAGTTGGTGTATTGTATACATACCAGTACCCACCTTCACTTCCTAAAGACAAACTGTACATATTGGATTCTTTGCTAGACAGTTGCCCTGCACAAGCGCGCAGATTCAATGTTTAAGTGTGTCTAGAGATGGAGTTAAAGCCTGCAACATCCTACAGCTTTCTGAGTCAGGAAATTTTTAAAACAAAGCAAAATTCATAAGCCGGAATTGCCCAACTTCAGGCCAAATTTGGTATATATAGTGGTTCTCTCTTAATCCTGCTAACAAAGAAACAAATAAATAAATAACTAATGAACAAACCAAGGAGATCTAATTGCCCTCGCCTTAACCCTTTGGGGGGGTGCGGTATGAAGCATTCTGGAGCGGAAATCCTTTTAAGCCTGCCCCAGACGGTGCAACTTTGCCTGAGTCAAGTGACAGGCGTGTATACTGCATCAGGCAATGTTGTACCGTGTGGGGATGGTTTTTGCAGCGTAACTTCCTCGCGTAACAGTGCAGCAGCGTATCTAGCATGCTAGATATTTTCGCGTCACACGAGGAAGTTACTCACCGTGTGGGGGCTACCTGCTGCAATGTTACACGTGCTCGACCAATCACAACGTGCAGACCCGTCATATGATGTGCAGATGAGTCACGTGTTACAGTTTCAGAGGGTGCCGCCATTTTTCTGTATCATGTGACTCATCTGCACATCATATGACGGGTCTGCACGCCAGATTGGTCGAATCGTAACATTGCAGCAGGTAGCCCCCACACGGTGAGTAACTCCTCGTGACGCAAAAATATCTAGCATCTAGCGCTAGATACGCTGCTGCACTGTTACGCGGAAGAAGTTATGCAGCAAAACCATCCCCACACGGTGCAACATTGCCTGATGCAGTATACACGCCTGTCACTTGACTCAGGCAAAGTTGCACTGTCTGGGGCAGGCTTAATGGAAAGGGGCGTGACTTTTCCTGACTAATGCACGAATGGTGGACCAATCTCCAGTGAGTGATCAAATTGACCAATCACAGCACACTAGGGTTTTCGGGAGGGTGGGGGCAGGACCTCAGCGGAGCGTTTCACAGACAGGTACTGCTGAAATGGCCAGCATGAGGAAACTCAAGTGTTTTTTTAACAATGATGCATTTAAACCTTTTTTAGAAGACTTTGAGAATACAAGAATGACCAATTGTACTTCAAAAAAAAAAAAAATAATGCAAGTCAATTTTGAGGGAGAGTACCAGTTTTGTGCTGGTATCCAATGGCGCAAGTTTGTTTCAAAATAGAAATACAGTCTCAGTTAGTGTGATCGACCTGCAAACAACACTGCTGTCATTACCATGGCTGCTGTCAATGTTTTAAATAGAACCGCAATGCCTCGTCACGGCTTGATCCCTGGCTGTGTTGTCATTCCAGTGTTGCATCGTTCTAATGTTGCAAATATTCTTCCCATTTATGTCACTGGAGGGGACACTCCATTAGAAGAAAGAGACGTAAACTTGGAAGCGAATGCAGTCGATAACGAGGAAAGAAATCAAACTGCCCTACAACAGGACAGACGAGCGCCCGGGAACAGCACTTGCCACAGCGGTTCAGCTCGTACCTGTGGAGCGTGCATGAGGTTCATTTCCAGCAACCGCGTCTGCAAGGGCCCCTCCGATGGCCGGTTGTTCTTCAGTGCGTCCAGCAGGAAGGACGTACATTGCTGGATCAGGTTGTACTCCATGAACACATCCACAATCTGCACAAGCGAGACAGTCAGCGAGTCAGAGGCTTGAAAACAGCATCACTAAATCTGAGACGACAGAACATCATTGCAGCAGTTAGTTTCAAATAGATCTTTCAGGCAAACTAAGGGTAATGGTAGCAATAGGACTTCACTGTCAGTTACGGGTGAGTAAGTGACTTCTATATGCAACCCAGATTCCCTCACCATCCCCCAGTTTCACCATTTCTTTTTGAGCTGACCTGAGTAATGTCAGCCAGAGGCTCCTCATCCTGCACCAGCATCTGTGAGAACTGCAGGCCCTGCTCAGGGCTGATGCGCATCACGTTTCTCAGGAGGAAGATCCAGTCTGGAGTGTAGCCCACCTGCAGAAGGGTGCATGTCGGAGAGGACAGGGAGGGGGAAACACAAAACATGAAAAATTAAGTGCTGGGGCCTCCTTTATAAACGGTGCGCAGGCACAAGAGAGATACGTACGTCACTTTCTTTGCAGATTTCTGATTTATAAAAACAAACTTGACATGAAAAAAAGGGAAATTATTAAGATTATGCACAATGCCAATAAATTCCAAGTCCATCCTGATTAAATAAATGAAAATTCCATGCAGTTTATTTTACCCATTGGTTTATAAATTAGGTTATTTTCCACAAAATGTCTTTTTTTTTTTTTTTTTTTTTTTTTTGGGCATACGTATTATTTAGGTATGAAATCCACGCAAATTTTTATAAATAAGGCCCCTGCTGATTACCCCACGGAGACCTACGAAATAAGTCAGCATTTTTAGAGGATTAATGTTGTCCTGAAAGTTTACTCAAACATACTTATATGTTAAACAAAAATGATCAATCCACAAGCAAATTAACGCTAATTTTGGACATAAAGTGTTCACACAAATTCTCTAGCAATCTCAGTGCGTCCGGTCTCCGTAGATCGTATCTTTCCAGAGCTGTGACTAAGATATTGCTGGACAAGATGTACCGAGAGAAACTAGTTTTTGTCATGGCTCTTTAATTCATTATTTTTTCATGAACGAAAGAAAAAGAATGCTGAATGTTTTAAGGGACCCCTCAACGCGTTAGCACCTATAACATTTTATATTTATATTAATATTACATGGGAGATTTTGATAATTAACTGACAACTCTGGAATTTTTTTGTGCATTTTTTATTCCGCAAGCAGCATTTCACTGCTGTATTCATGTACATTTGAGTATGTAGGGCTTAATGTTGTTGCTAGGAGGTTAGACAAATTTTTCATAATCACTATACATAAGGAGACAATAACTGGTAGCGTGTGTAGCCACATATGCCCTGCTGGGAGCAGATCAGCCTTTATGGGGAGATATGATTCGTGCAAAATTTGGCCCAAACAAAATTTTCAAGTTCAAGTTCACTTTGCCAAGGTCAAAGGTCAAATGTTAAATCCACTAATGACCCTTACCTTGCACACCCACCCCTCAAAAAGAACCTGCGTACCAAATCTGAAGCTCCTGAGGTTAACGCTTTCGGCGATATGACCCGGACAAATTACGGAGGTGCTGCCCGCCAGCCTGCGAGCCCGCCCACGCGCCATACAGGCCTCGCTCAATATTCAGTGATCAAATTATAATTTGTCATTGGGAAAGAATAAAAAAGCCCTTTTGTCATTTAAAATCTGATTTGCTGTTTTTTAAAATTTTTGCTAATCATTTTTTATATGTGCTAAACAATTGCTCATCAATTGATATCCTGATTAGCAAAAAATGCTGTTTTTTTCCCATTAATCTGATCACTGATATCCAAAAAACTAACTTTCTAAAACAGGATTGAATGCTCTGCTTTAAAGTGAAACTTTTTGCAAATATGATTCATTTCCAGTAGAAACTATATAAAAATAATATATAACTGCACGTAAATAATTTTGAACATGAGGACACTTAACCTGATATTGAAGTTTATATATGAATGTTATCCAGACCTTTTTAGCATAGAGCACGATTTTGGGGAACTGCCCGGTCTCGGCGAAGCACTGGATGACCTTGTTGGGGACGTTTGCCCTCAGGTACACACTGAGGGCCAGTGTGGGGTCCACAGACTTCACCAGGTCCCCCAGCTCCTCAGAACACTCCAGCTGGAGAGCACAGAACACACACACACACATATAAACACAACACACACTGCCAGCTGCGCAGCTTAACATCCTGCAGAAATAATGACTGCGCAAAAACACAACTGACAACATGACAGTGATCCCACCGTGAGGGCTGCAGTCAGGTGCACTGATGGATTGTGTTACCTGGGACTGCTATGTGCCCCCATTTTATTTCACATTAATTTAAGTCATTAGCATTACCTCTACTTTCACCTACAAAATGGCAAATTATGAAATGGCCTGAATCTACTGGCTTATTAAAGTGACCGCAGGCGGTTTGCTCACAAGTCTGTGATGAGGGAGTACAAACACTGACCAAAGTAAACTCTTTTAGACACTCTTTTAGACACTCATCATGAGCACTGCGGGGACTTTACATGATGTCACGTGGCGCTATAAAATTAACACAGAGGTGCGTGATGTGCAATAAATGCACTGAAGTATAGTAGTATATATAACCAATGCACTAAACTGCACAGTATATAAGATACAACAGTACTGAAGCACAGGTTATTTAACACATGGAATGAGTTGTTCATTCGACTTGTTTGTATTAATTAAAGACTAATGTTAATAACTAGGGGGCTTTTACCCATCTCTTGGTCGTCGTAGCTGTTCGGGTTAGTTAGATAGATAACTACCGCAACCACTTTTGAGTATGGAATTGGGGCTCTCGGGTTTAGTTCTTAGAGTAAGACCGACACAGCCTACATCTTTCTTTCAGAAAGTGAAAATTTCAGATGAATGTCAAGGTCATGGGGGAAAAGGTCATAAGTCATTGAAACATTCATTAGGCACAACTAGAGGATACAGCCAACCAATGAAAGCAATTTTGAAAGGCCAGTATCAGTGTTGAAGATATGCTCCAGAAATTAAAAACAATGATGGAAGTCATCACTTAAAGTTCAAAGTTCAGAATTCACAAAAAAAAAGTTAACAGATATAAAGCTTTGGTAAAGATCATAAAGTCAGAGTAAAATGTTAAGGCTGCTGCACACAGTCTCAGAGTAATAGATTTGGATGCTTGCACATGCGCACGGACACACGCACGCACGCACGCACACACGCGGGGAGATGGTCTAAGTCAACAGTCCCCCGTCCTACCCATTGAGTGGCATGGGGCTGATTAGTGGGTTGGAGCAGCTATAACAAGTAGACATGGTCAACAACATCCCCCGCCAAAATGTCTTCTTTAGAGATACTATGAACAGAGGCTCCCAGAAGTGCCACAAGGGCAATAACTGTGGGAAAAATAATAGTGTGCTTCTTATTTTCGAACTCCATCAGGGTCTTTATGGTCTTAAGCTACACACCAAATTTGGTGATCCTATCTGGAATATTTCCCGTGAAAAGTAGTTCCCCTTTACATATACCGTGAACAGAGTTGAAAAAAAGTGAATCAAGGGCAATAACTCCGGAGAAATAATCACGCGTGTCTCATTTTCGAACTCGATCAAGGTCTTTATGGTCTTAAGCTACACACCAAATTTGGTTATCCTATCTGGAATATTTCTTGTGAAAAGTTGTTCTCCTTTATAGACACCGTAGTCAGAGTTCAAAAATGCGAATCAAGGGCAATAACTCAGGAAAAAATAATCGCGCTGGTCTCATTTTCGAACTCGATCAAGGCCTTCATGGTCTGAACCTATATGCCAAATTTGGTTATCCTATCTCGAATATTTCTTGTGAGAAGTTGTTCTCCTTTATCCCGGACGGACGGACGGACGGAAGGACGACGCATGCACGGACGGACGGAGGTCAAATCAATATCCCCCGGCCACTTCGTGTGGTGGGGGATAATAAATGTACTGAAGTGTAGGATACATTATGTAAAGAGAAAGTTAGCACTGATCACTGCCATAGTACCTTAATAACTATGAAGATGCATTGAAATGTAAGTTACACTATATATAGAATGGGTTGGCACTGATCACCGCGGTAGCACCACATCAGCTATAATAAATGCGGAGTGGGTAGGCAATAATAACTGCAGTAGCACCTTAGCAGCTATAATAATTGAACTACAAGGTAGAGTACATCATATAAACAGTGAGCTGGCACTGATAACTGCCGTAGTACCTTAGCCACTATAATAAATGCACTGAAACATAGACTATTTCATACAAACAGTGAGTTGTTACAGATCACTGCCGAAGTACCTTAGCAGCTATAATAAATGCACTTAATTGTAGGATACATTATTAAACAGTGGGTCAGCGCTGATCATTGCAGTGAAGAAATAATTAATTAGAAATTATAATAAATATATTGAAATACAGGATATATTATATAATGTCAGAGCTGGCTCAGATAATCGCCGGAGTGACAGTATATTAGCGACAGAGCTGGCTCTGATAATCGCCGGAGTGACAGTATATTAGCAACAGAGTTGGCTCTGATAATCGCCGGAACAGAGTTGGCTCTGATAATCGCCGGAGTATTGAAATGCAGGATATATTATATTAGCGACAGAGTTGGCTCTGATAAAAGCAGGATATATTGTATTAGCGACAGAGCTGGTTCTGATAATCGCTGGAGTGACATTATATTAGCGACAGAGCCGGCTCTGATAAATGCAGGAAATATTATATTAGCGACAGAGTTGGCTAAGATAAATGCAGGATATATTATATTAGCCACAGAGCTGGCTCTGATAAATGCAGGATATATTATATTAGCCACAGAGCTGGCTCTGATAAATGCAAGATATATTATATTAGCGACAGAGCTGGCTCTGATAAATGCAGGATATATTATATTAGCGATAGAGCTGGCTCTGATCATCGCCGGAGTGACATTATATCAGCGACAGAGCTGGCTCAGATAAATACATTGAAATGCAGGATATATTAGCGACAGAGCTGGCTCTGCTAAATGCAGGATATATTATAGTAGCGACAGAGCTGGCTCTGATAATCGCCGGATGACATTATATTAGCGACAGAGCTGGCTCTGATAATCGCCGGAGTGACATTATATTAGCGACAGAGCTGGCTCTGATAATCGCCGGAGTGACATTATATCAGCGACAGAGCTGGCTCTGATAATCGCCGGAGTGGCATTATATTAGCGACAGAGCTGGCTCTGATAATCGCTGGAGTGACATTATATTAGCGACAGAGCTGGCTCTGATAATCGCCGGAGTGACATTATATTAGCGACAGAGCTGGCTCTGATAATCGCCGGAGTGACATTATATTAGCGACAGAGCTGGCTCTGATAATCGCCGGAGTGACATTATATTAGCGACAGAGCTGGCTCTGATAATCGCCGGAGTGACATTATATTAGCGACAGAGCCGGCTCTGATAAATGCAGGATATATTACATTAGCGACAGAGCTGGCTCTGATAAATGCAGGATATATTATATTAGCCACAGAGCTGGCTCTGATAAATGCAGGAAATATTATATTAGCGACAGAGTTGGCTCAGATAAATGCAGGATATATTATATTAGCCACAGAGCTGGCTCTGATAAATGCAGGATATATTATAGTAGCGACAGAGCTAGCTCTGATAAATGCAGGATATATTATATTAGCGACAGAGTTGGCTCTGATAAATGCAGGATATATTATATAAACGACAGAGCTGGCTCTGATAATCGCCGGAGTGACATTATATCAGCGACAGAGCTGGCTCTGATAATTGCCGGAGTGACATTATATTAGAGACACAGCTGGCTCTGATAATCACTGGTGTGACATTATTTTAGCGACAGAGCTGGCTCTGATAATCGCCGGAGTGACATTATATTAGCAACAGAGCTGGCTCTGATAATCGCCGGAGTGACATTATATTAGCGACAGAGCTGGCTCTGATAATCGCCGGAGTGACAGTATATTAGGGACAGAGCTGGCTCTGATAATCGCTGGAGTACCTTATCCTCCTTCAGCCACTTCTCCAGGAGCTGCTTGCGGCCCTGCTGCAGGACGGGCCGGCACAGCTCCAGGGACTCATACTTGTTGAGCTGGCCCTGGTCCAGCAGGATGCCGAAGTACTGGAGCAGGGGAGAGGTCTGTCCTGGCTGCGCTGGAACACTCTGGAACCGGCGGATGGTGTCTGGAGTGCGCAAGATTCCCTGCGAAGAACAAGGGTGGAGTTGCAGACGTTGTTCAGTCTCTTGCCCATATTATTAATCCCGTTCGCACCAAATCTGCACACAGCTGTGAACACAAACTGGGGATGTTAATGATTAATCATTAATCGATTAATTGCCGTCAAGAATTAAACTGGTTAGAAATGTGTTAACCAGAAACGAAGGCTATGTTTTTGTGTAGGCAGCCAATTCTCCAGAGCTCACACTGTTAACTTCTATACCACAAGAGGGTGCACTTCAACTTTGAAGTTCCAAAAAAAATACTGGGTTTTGTTGGGTTCGTCTTGTTTAGGTGCTGTCACATTGGTAAACATAATTGCTGAGTCAAACATACAGAGTACCCAAGTGCATTGCCACGTTTCTATGGTAGCAATTTCCCTGGATCTAAACAAACTTTTCAAATGGTGGCGTTAGGTTAGCTGCCTGCAGTTTCGCCGTTTTAAAAGGAGCTGTGTCAAGATAACTGCGCATGCACAGAACTTACATCCTAAGAAAGTGAATCTGCTTGACTGCAGGTCAGAATCTGATTCCATTCCATCTGATTCCTTGCCAATCCATCTCTATGCATTTATTTTTTTAAAGATTATTTTTTTGGGAATTTTTTCCTTTTTATTTGACAGTTATACAGTGTAGAGAGAGACAGGAAAGTTGGGGAGAAGAATGGGGGAAGACATGCAGCAAATGACCTGAGCCGGAATCGAACCCAGGTCGCTGCGGGAAGGACACAGCCTTTTGGTACGCACACTTAGACTGATGAGCCACCGGGGCGCCCCAAATCCATCTTTATTTTGCATTGTATTCATACATTTCAGTTACTCAGTCATGATGCTTTTTATACTAAAGGACAGCACCTCGGCAAAGTATATTTCAGCGGAAAGTAGAATACTTGAACTGTCTAAAACGTATAGTTTTATAAATTTTAATTCGATAATGATCCAGTACGACACATTTTTAAACCAGCGAGTCTTCAATTTGGCTTCAATGCCAGGGGGCAGACATTTTTACTTGGGGAATCTTCAGATTTTGAATTTGATCTTTGGAAACCTCATCTTTAAAAATGCTTAATAACCTCAACCTTTCGCAGTTCACATCTCCTGATTAGCCACAGTTGCTCAGACTAATTGGTAAAAACCGACGACAGTCTAATTCACTTTTGATAGCATTGTTATGCATTGCACCACAAAATTATGAGGCGTCTTCTGCGCATAAATGACGACATAACATATCAATATGTCTTCATAATTTTAGCGCTCGTTAAGGAGCACAGATTTCCGGAAATTAGTTTGTGAGGCTGCAAGAATCCGTTTTTTATTTTGAATGTTGTCACGGCTAAAGGGCGCTGTAAGGTTGCACAGCTGTATGACAATCCAAAGGATGGCGGAAATAAAGGATGCAAAGTCAGCGAAAGTTTTGGATTTACAATGCCATATCAATTATATAAATGTAGGCAATGGCAATTCACCGTTCATTACCATTTCTAATTATAGGTCATGTATTGGTCTTGGTCGCTCAGTCGATAAATTGTTTGATTGTTAATCAGGCCAGCTTAAATATAAACAGCTTGCAGGCAGCCAAGCTGTAAGGGGACAGCTTACTGAAGGCCCTTTGAACTACTCCATGGCCCGGATGAAAGGAAAGAGAACAACTGACGTCACGAAAGAGAATAACTGACGCACAAGCACCGCGGCACTGACATTTGATTGGATAATGCGTTCGAAATGCACACTCACCCACTATATAGGGCACTATGAAGTGAATGTTCTACACTGAAAACAATATTGAGAGTGAGTGAGCGAGTGGACAAGTGTGCATTCCGAACGCAGCCTTAGATTCCCCAAGTAAAAATGTCTGCCCCCGGTACTGACGCCGATTTGAAGACTTGCCAGTTTAAAAATGCGTCGCACTGGATCATTACCAAATTAAAATTTATAAAACTATGCGTTTTAGACACTTCAAGAATTCTACTTTCCGCTGAAATATACTTTGCCGAGGTGCTGTCTCCCTTTAAGGAGTCATCTATGGAAATTCGAGGATTCAAAGCGCTATTTTAAGCTTTTGCCGAGGGATACAAAGAATGCAAGCGGCTGCCATAGCCAATAATCATAGAAGGAAAAAAAACACCTTTCAGATTTTGACTTGCAGTTGAACGGATTTACTGCATTCAGTGTTGTGAGCGTAAGCAGTAATGGTGACACAGCTCCTTTAAAGTCATAACTGGATCAGTGTTTAGTTCCAGAGTGCGATGATCCATCGGAAAATCATGCTCGCACTTTTGATCCCTTTCCAAAAGATCCAGCTCAAAGGAAAAGATTTGGACAAAGCTCATACGGAACATATTCATTTCCCGTGAAACGCGATGAGACATGCTGATAATGGTCAAACGATATGCTTCAATACGAGATTGCGAGGATGGGAACCTGAATAATTACTTTGAAAAAAATTCTCAGCTTTTTCAGTAATTCTGCTTTTTGTTGTAGCCATTTGTTCACCGGATTGTGAAAGATAAACGGAAATAGACTCCACATAATGTTTGAAATGGCTGTAAATAGTACGTGTCAATAGTGGAAAACATCTTAAACAGTGATCAAGCATTGAACGCGTCATATAAAAGGTTTAAGCCAGCTAGCTAACATTTGTTTGAGATGGCACTGCATTGGCCTCCTGAAAATCTATAAAGAAAATGCTGATTGTTTAGACCCAGGCAAATCGCTACTATGGAAACATGTTGTCATCACTTCAGTACTCTATACTAGTGTCAGAGTATACCTGAGTGAGGCGTGATTTTTTTTTGCACTTTGTGCATAAGTAACCACATCCCTTAGAGATGTCAGTAATTGCGCTCCATTTGACATTGTTTTATTTGGCGGCACCATTTGCTGAATGAGGACTGGCGGACGAGAGCAGCCATAATTGCTTTAGTGTTTTATCACTCTGTTTAAGTTGTTTGTGCTTCAAGAATCAACGTTTCACGAAAGTATTGTGCCTTGAAGATTGTTTAGCGAAATAAAACTTAAAAATAAGAAAAAGATGAATGTTTTGCATCTCAATTATTATTGATTAATCGATTGATAGCATGTTTGATTATCGGTGAAGAAAAATGCACAAACTTTGCAACCCTAATAGAAACCAGCCCTCACTGAGGACGCCCACCAGTCCATGGTCTATAGGGCATGACAACACCAAGTTGAACTGCGAAGTTTCGATAATAATACTTTCTACACAATATACCCAGTTTCATATATACACCAGCTTGTGTGTAGAAACATCTGCATTCCAACACACGTACACAAAGATAAAGTACATGCAACATGTTAGTAACGTGTAAAATCATTCTATGGAACTTGATGAAACAAAAACAATAATTTCAGTCCAACTACTTAATAAGTTCCCAATCAGCAGCTGAGCACACAGCAGCTTCTCTTCTAGGAATCAACACAAGTCAAAAAAATGACAGTACAGTTGCAGGGACAGAAAAGGAAACACCCCACCAAAAATCTAAAGATCATCTCTACATTGGGCCTGCTAGTGTACTGTCAATTTGTGATGATTGCAGGTGTGCGTGCAAGATGTCTAGACAGTTGTTTTGTGGAGTAGGCAGTATTTTTGACAGCTGGGTGCATAAAGATGCATGCATATTATATTATACACCAGCACATGGCATCAGTGGAGCGCTGGCGGCCATTTTGGCCCCTGGTGTATAGGATGTCCTCAGCAGGTGTCATACCTTCAGCAGGTGTCATACCTTCGGTGCGTTGGCAGCCACTTTAGCAGCTTCAGAGTAGTTTCCCCCAGCAAAGAGGTTGTTGAACTTGCGAGCGAAGAGCTCTTCGGCACCGGCAAGGTTGTTGCGAACAGCCATACGGAGCGCCAGGTCTGGGTTCTGCAGCACGTTGGTGATGTAGGGGATGATGTTCTCCTCCTCCACACATACTGACAATACCTGCAGACAAACCGAAACGCTCAGCTCTCGTTTTACGGCTTCTCCACGCATACAGACACCCACAGACAAACTCACAAGCTTACATTATGGGAAAACACTCCTAAAATTGACTAACTGTCAATAGAAAAATTCCAAAAGTTGGTAGAAAATGTACCAAACTAAGGCACAAGGTTACAGAGGTTAAAAAATAGGGTAAATTCCTGTGAACGACAGTATCTCCATCAGCAAATGTTTGAAAGTGAGTGTGGTCTCACAGAATCTCCGCTCAGGAGTAGGGGATGGGGGAAATATTTCCAGAAAATCCTCTCTGTCACTCCCTCCACAGAATTATGTCGCTGCCGTTTGCCAAAACAGCTTTTTTTTTTTGCCAGCAACAAGTCAATCGCTGCTGCTCTCAACTAACTGGTTCCGTTGAAAAGCTTCTCAATGGATGTCATAGAATGTGGCATCAAATTCAAAATGAGTGAACATTTCCAAAAAAAACAAAGTTTATCAGTTTGAACATGAAATATCTTGTCTTTGTAGTGTACTCAATTGAATATAGGTCAAAAAGGATTTGCAAATCATTGTATTCTGTTTTTATTCACGTTTTACACAACATCCCAACTTCACTGTAATTGGGGTTTGTAGTATGCCCGGGGGAGAGTCATGTAAGCAGGCTGTATAGAGTAAACATCACCATGTGACAGGGTGAGGATGACCAGCGTCGGGTTTCCCTCAAGATAGCTGCACAATAGGAAAACAACGGGAGCTGCAGTGAATGATTCACCGCCTCAGGTGTGAAGGTATGCTTGCGAGGGATTTAAGACCATTTTGGGTCAATTATAAACCAGTTCTGCACTTGAAAAGTGCTTTCTCACAGCAATTCAGAAATCCTGACCACACAAAATGACACCAAATCAAATAAAAAGTGTGTTTTTCAAAGAATTGTCATAAAGCACTTTAGAGGAAAACTCAGGCCAAAACTCCAACAAGAGCAAAAAGAGAGTAACAATGGCGAGGAAGAACTCCCAGTGGACCCATCCTCCCCTGGAAGGCTCAGAGTGATTGGCTGTGCCAATCATCACATGATCGCAGTCATGCAATGGTGATTGGCTGTGCCAATAATCACATGATCACAGTCATGCAATGGTGATTGGCTGTGCCAATAATCATATGATCGCAGTCATGCAATGGTGATTGGCTGTGCCAATAATCACATGATCGCAGTCATGCAATGCCCCCGCGGGGTTCAGCCATGTACCATCATCATTACAATTTTTTTTCTAAATTTCATTTTTTGCTGTCAGAATTTGCAGGAGCGTGTATGGTGATATCAAATATAATGAATCCATTAATCATACAGTGACGGTAAAGGCTTCTAGAGGGGGAAAAAATTCTCAGTTGCTCATCACTTCAGCTTTGCCAGGGGGGGAGATTAATTTAACCCGTGCAGAAATAAATTTAAAAAAGTTGTTTTGATGCAACTTTAAAAAAAAACAAACAAACAAAAAAAAAACGCATTGTAAGTCGGGCTGCACGATTCTTGATAAAATGAGACTCAACATTTTTTTTTTGTTTGAAATGAGATTGCTAGTCCCTGTCACGACTCCGTGGAAAAATGTCATTAAGGCTATACACTTAAACGAAAATCCTGAACACACAAAAATAATGGATATCACTCCTATCGACCCTTCATGGAAAAAAAAAATGTAACAGAAAGCTACAGAAATGTATCAAGTAAGAAAACATTCTGCAAACAAATCAGAGCAACAAAAATGTTAAATAACAATTAACTATTAATCAATTACTAATATCAATCACGTTCATAAACAAAGCCTTCTTCAAACTAGACAGTCCGGTTGGCTGCGACCGCATGGGTGTAGCCTCCGAAAGCCCGCTTCTCTCCTTTTTTGCGCATTATTCAGCCAATACTGTCGCCATGGCAACCTAAACCGATAGGCGTTATAAGTGAAGTATATCATGTCAGGGCTGGCAATAAGCGGTATCACATCGCAAAATGCGATGTTTTTTTTGAAATGCGCCAATCTGCGACGGACTTTTGAAATCCCCATCGCATATTTTGCGATACAGTCTTCAGATAATGTGAATAAAAGTGCTGGTCCAGTTTTGAACAAAAATGGGCTCCTAAAGTCTCTTAATATTGTCCTGATCGGCCTCCACAACCGCACAATGGACAACCTAACGGCGCGACTCTGAAACCATGGTAGCGAGTGGAATGACCCCATTATTTTTCTACCTCCGCTCCGGTCCCACCCACTGAGCTAAAGAAAACACTAGTGGACAACGTCATTGGCTGAAACAACCGCAAAACTGTGAGACGCGTCCGCCACCTTTTGTAAGGAATTGGTGGGGGAATTGCGCAATCAAACGCTGAATGTGTGTATATGTAACTCGATAACATAAATTGAAAAACGCTGGACTGGTGTCACACATCAGCCGACAATACGTTATTATTTTGTTGTCAGAAAATGCTTAATCATTAGTTAAAATTCAAAAAAAATTAAATTAACTGTTAAAAATAATTATATATATATATATATACATAAAATATATATACAGTTACGAAAAAATGCAACGAAATGCTACAGACTTCGAGAGACTGCATAGCATTTTTGCAACGCAGTTCTTTTTGCTTCATGCCAGCCCTGCATGTCCATAGCAAATATGAAAGTAATCGGTCCAAAATTGCAGCCTTTACTGAGTCCACGAGGATATCTCTATTTCTGTCACTAAACTGTATATTATTCAGCCAATACTGTCGCCATGACAACCAAAATCCATAGGTGTCATAAGTGAAGTACAACACATGTCCAAACCAAATATGAAAGAAATCGGTCAAAATGTACAGCCTGTAGAGCGTCCACAAGAGAGGGTCTACGGACGCGGCAGCGGAGACGACATGTGAATCCATAGTAGCTGCCCGACTTCGTCCGAGGGTTACAGTGACAGCAAAGCACCTATAGATTCCATCCAGGAAGTCTAGCCCATCAAAATTTCGAGGAGGATACATTTTCTTTTGATAAGAAATGCAACTGTTTATTATGGAAAGGTAGGAATGTGTTAAAAATTTGAATGGAGTGATATCTTGCCCCTGCCAAATTGTTTCCGTTCTGGTCGTGGATGGGAAACAGCCCAAGATGGCTGGTACCGGTGGACCAAGGAAGAAGTTAAAGTATACGGCTATACCTGGACGAAAGCAGCAGCTTAATCGTGCATTTTCCAAGAACTGAGGGCTGCTAAGTCATGTAAAGGCTACGACAAACCATGGACAAGTTTAAGAAATAATATAATTCCAAAACAGCACTTGGCCAGTGTTTACGCTTTGTCTTAGATTCTGTCCATATTTCTGTTTCTGTTTTTTCATAAGTTAATAAGTTACGCTGTCTGAGTTCCATTAGTCTCAAAGCTGATGGAAGCGCTGATTCACAGACATTTTTTCAATATTTGAAATATCTACCCAAATTTTATTTGAAACTTCGATAGAAACAGAGAAATGTTCAGTCTTTGAAGAATTAAAAGGACAAGGAGACCTACGGTACATAATGCCTACTGTCCAAAATGATAAGCCATTATTTGATTTATATTTTTTACACTGCATTACCCACGTTCAAATGTCGCAGAATCCTACTGACTTCAGAATCTGCCATTGCCCCCATTAGAAATAATCGACCAATCAAACAATGGGAAATATTCTGCCCAGACCGGTGTGTGACGTCACGAGGGCCGGATAGGTCTTTCGAGTGTGCGTAGTCACAGTAAACTATTGAAAGTTGCGTCGATAATCAAGAGTGAATTGAGAGGTACCAGTTGTTTGAATTAGAACCGAATGTTTGCTGGAAATCTATATTTAATCCTCGACAATGCCACGGAACGGGCGATCCGAACCTGACTGATGTGACCTTTCACCATTTTCCCTTTAAAACAAAAGAGCTACCAGCCCGAGTGACGTAATCATCATCTTCCAGCCAAAGTAACACGGCGGCTTTCTTGTGCTGTCATTTAACATTTAAAGGCAGTTTGCACAATACAAAAAAATGTAAAAATTGCTTATCGTTTTGGATAGTAGAGATGATGTACTTTATTTGGTGATGCAAGTTCACCATAGGATTTTTCATCCTTTAACGTTAGCAAGACAAGTTTGATGGTTCTTTCTGTGACCTTGCTCCTAGCACTACATGGTCTAGTATGATTTGCTAAGTATTTGCTTATTCAGATTTGAAGTGATTCTCCCACACAGCCTTTAAGCTAAATGTGTCCCTTGTGCTTCCCTAGCAGTGTACAGGAGGAAACAGGAAGTGCCTCTCAATGCGACTCTGACAGAAAAGCAGCAAAATCACAGCCATTCAGGCATGAGATCACACAAGAGTGAACTGCAGGAGAAATCTTTTTACAATAAATTATACAGCCCTAACTACAAGTGTCCTTCACAGAAATCCAGCATACAAGTTGACAGTACATACTATATTGGGAGCAGGTAAGGCTATGCTTGAGGTTTGAAGGTTCTCTACAAATATAAATCATGAACAAGAAAACTAACTTTGAATTACTCCAGTGACAAGAGTTGGACGTTTTAATTCAGCTGTGACTCCGACACGGTCGATACAGTAAGACGAGGAGCCCAGCGACACGACGATCTTGCATGACGTGTAAGGTCGTTACAGGCTGAGGCTACGGTGAACCCTGAAGAACTGAAAGGATTGACGCACTGCCCAGCCCTCCCTGCCAGGGTCATGTGACTCCCGAGCGCTGCTTGTGGCAGGGCTGTCCTCATTTCCAGGGATTCCTGTATCTCAAGGTCATTCCGCAGCGCAGCGTGCCAACTGCAGGCTCAGCAACCGCCATTCCGGCTCTGCATCACTCACTGCTACAGGGAGGATATGCTGCTCCGTTTCCCCTGCTCTCTCTCAGTTTCCTACTGCCTCTCTTTTCTCTCGTTTTTCCTGCTCTCTCAGCTCCTCTCTCTCTCCTCTTCTCCCTATCTTCCCATTTCTCTCCACTTCCTCTTCCCCTCCCTCTCCTCTCTCCCCCCTTCTCGTCCTCTCTTTCTTCCAGCCACTTTTCAGCTGGAATCATAACTGAGGCCTCAGGCAAAATATTCTTTGCTAACCGCTCGCACTTTGCTTCAAAACAAAAAAAAAAAATCATTTCATGGGGTTCTGGAGTCAAGAAAGAAGTTGATAACCCTGCAGCTCGCAGATGTAGCGCCGATGAGCCGCTTCTGTTACACCTGACCGCCAGCTACGCAGAGGAAGTCAAACTATTAACCCTTAGAGCGCCATAGGCAACTATAGTTGCCCGATGATGCAAGCTATCAAAATCAGATGCTATTGAAAACCTATCATGCGGCAACTTGTTTAAAAGAGCTCCCATGCGGAGCTCTTTTAAACAAGTTGCCGCATGATAGGTTTTCAACAGCTCACGATGATTATATTTTTTATTCCGTGAAAATTCGTTTGGCGCTCTGAGGGTTAAAATGAGACGGGATTCTGGGCGCGCAGACACAGTTTCTGAGAGCCGGCAGCTGTGCGACCTGCCCCCCCATCGTACAGTCGTGGAAAAACAAAGCCTTAGGCCAGCCTCCACAGACACGGCCAACAAGGCCTGGATCGCATTTCTTCCTCCTGAATATTTCATGGCATTCCGGCTACGCTGGAAAATTATTCATCAGCGAGCTGGATCGAGTGTCCGCAAATGAAGAGGCACACGAGAGCAGCGTCTCTCCCAGCTCCTCTTACACCTGTGCATATTTATAACCGCACCTGCCTGCAGAGGAATGCACACTTTTGAAGGGCAAGAACCAAAATGAGTGTGTATTAACAGTGCACGCGCTAATCTTCTTTAGCAATGTGCCCTCCTTCAATGCACACTGCGCAATTCTGACCTGCCTTATTGAACAGGTTCAGCAACGCTCCCCAAAGTGTGGTCAGTAATATAATGCACGACATTTTTGCAAATGGGAATCATGTTATTTCAAGATCAGCAGGAGTACGCGAATAGTCCCCTGGGTATTCAGTTGATGGAGAATTTCAGCAGCAACTCCATTATCGTGAAAACAAAAAAAATTACATTAATCTGGTTGTTTTCTGTTAAAAACCAGGATGCCAGGTTTCCAGAATCAGCTCTAATGGCAGAGCTTCAGAAAAATTTGCTCGCCACCAATAAACAAAACCAGCCAACACAAAGTGACTAGATTAGCACAGGCCTCCACAAAGAAAATCACTAAATCACCTGTGACTAATGCAGTCAGCTCCTAAAGTTTGGGGGCAGTGGGTTTCAGGGCCAGAGCCCAAAAAGGGTACATTTTTACGATGAACTTAATGCATGAGCAGGAATTCAGCCTTTAATCCTACAACCAAAACACCTATGTGGTGCTTGAATTTCTCCTGCAGAAACATCTGCCCTCGTGTAGGAAAGCTGTTCGACACTCACCTGCCCCTTGCGGTTGACACCGATGATCCCAGCTGTGGCCTCATGGGGAGCTGTGACAAAGATGGTCTCCCCACTGATCCTGTTCATATAGATGCAGGTGCCCGTCTCCAGGTCATACAGGTGGATGTAGCCATATTTGGTGATGAGGAACACAACATCCTGTTTGGAGCTTATCTAAAAGAGGACAGTGAATTAAAACTGCTTTTTACGGAATTGTCTCAACGGAAAAGAAACGTTCAGTGTTACATTTCTCTGAAAAAAGACAATGCACAAAATCACATTTGCTACATAAACACAGGCCCTATTTATGCTTTCAACTGTCATACCCAGGTAAGATCCACAGAGCTTTATAAACACGCTTTTACATTAAGCCACATACATTTGTCTCCATTAGACAGAGAAGTAATCTGACTACATCCAAGATGCAAATCCCATCTAGGCTCTCCAGACCAAAGGCTGGCTGCATGCGCCCAAAGCCATTCAATGACCGCCATTTCCGCATACTTTCATAATATGCACACCAATAGGGCCATTCTCAGTCACGTGTGTGACCAAAAATGTAACAAATAGTAGAAAAAATCTCCTCCAATTACAAAAGCATTGGAGGTTCATGATTGTGGACCTTGTATAAGAGTACTACTTATCCAAGTCTACCAAGTAAAAATGTTATTTGTTACATTAACTTTAACTACTTAAGGTCAGAGGTCAAATACGACTGGTCACGTGTGTGACTTCACACGGAAACAGGTTTTTCATAACTCTATTTGACTTCAAAAACTCTGTGAAGTTGAAAAATCTAGAATTTTCATAGTTTTGGGGTATGGAGAATAGCAAGGAATAAATTTGATACCTTTCATTAATTTTCAAAGTATTTCTTTATTTGATGACATCTGGTCATGTGTGTGACATTTTGGTTCACTTCTCAAAGAATGGCCCAATACAGTAGATTTTGTTTTTGTTACTGAGTGCCATTACAACAGGGGCAAAACTCAAGAAGCGAAAACCCCCACCGACTGCTTACTGACACAATCCCAGCTGGAAAGAGTGAAGATTATGCACAAGGCTCAGAGGGACCAATGAATTGACATTCTCAACATCTGGCTACACTGCGCTCAGTGGAATCGGATCGCTTGTTTCTAATTCTTCTTCCCTGTATCTACACCTGGCTCTGAGGCTTTAGTTCCCTGGAGATACACAAATCATTCAGTCTCTCGGACAGCACAATGCCTCTGGCCCCCACAAAAGGAGGAGGAGGTACCTGCATGGCCACGGGAAAGTCATTCTGGGCCTCGGGAGGGAAGAACACGTCCACCGCCTTCTTTGGGAAAGGCTGATTTCCTGTTGGTGGAGTGCCCACTTCAATGATGTGCAGCTACACGAGAGAGGGGATTAGAGCTGCAGTTAGCATCGGAGGGTGAAGTTCTGGCCAGGTGTGTGTTACTGTGCACTCAAGGTGGGCATTCAAGTCCATACATGCTTCTACTTTTCATGACATCTTCTGACCTTAACCTCTTCAACCCAAACTCCCCCTAGCGGTAGCACAGGCACTACGGGATTTACATAAGTCAGTCAAATTAATCATTTATTAACATATAATCAGAAAAACGCGTCAATGTTTTCATTCATTCATTCATTTTCGAGCATGGGTGTGCATACATGTGTTAACTCGATGAATATTGAATGTCTACTGATGAAATGTACATATCCATGAACGAAATAAATAAATAAATAAATAAATAAATTCAGTACGCTTTTAAGACATCCATTCTTGATAACAAAGTCATTGTTCTGGCCAAAATACCAAGTTATAGCCTTAACCAAAACATTTTAACAGCAGTGTTCACTTGCAGGTTGCTACCTCTGCCCAATACATGATAAACGGTCCAGGATCATAAGACACAAGTCCTGGTTTTGAAAAATCTTGATGTAATTGAGCTTCAAGAAAAATCTTTTTGGATCACTTATGTATTTGCTGTTTATTTTTACATGATTTTTCCAAGGCAACCGGTCAATCAAGATTTCGTGTCTACTTCCCATGTTGTATAAATGCACTTCACCACAACCAAGAGCGTAAAGGTAACCAATCTGTTCTTTTTTTGATACAATTTAATAGATATGACCAAAACAAATGGGAATAAATAAACGTTTTCTCCGAGAACACTTGCAATCCCCCGAATATTGAATGCAAAAATAGTTTTTGCGACCTGCAAAAAACCCCCTGCGCCATTTGAAATACCTCATTAGTATTCATGAGTATGCAAAAATGATGTCACGCGAAAGCGGATGTGCGCAATGGACGCAGAAACGAATAGAAGTTGGCCAACCTCAAAATGACGTGGCCAAAGAAATACCCAACTGATTCGGCCCGTAAAAGTGCTAAAAAAGGCCAGGAAGATGATCGATTGAAGACGAGGATAAATATAAAAGGGCAAAGTGATTTTAAGCCAGGTTTGGAGATATTTCCGATGAAGATATAGCCAAACTTTTGCTGGATACGCAAGTAAACTTGATGCAGGGTGCAAAATGCCCGATTTCCCCGTTTCCTAGCACTTTCAGATCGTTAATGTACTTGAAATTGTCCCATATTTGTAACTAGACATATTTATAGTAATGAATTCTCATGCATGAATGCAATTTATTTACTAGCGGTCGAATCTGATTACTGATCTGATGCTCATGCATATTAAATGGTAGGCACATCGAAATGGCCGCAGTCCAGCAGCCACAATGGCTGATCGGTCAAGTGATTGCTTTCCTTCGGAATTTATACTTGTTAGAGATCGAGGACGACATTAAAACTTACACACAAATCTTTTCATTGAACAGCCTGGCAAATTATGTGAAAAAAGTAGAGGATAAGGAACGAATTGGTTACCTTGAACTGGTTTACACTTTGTTGCTTATAAGGTCCATACACCCAATTGGTGATTTTTTTCATGAGGAGTCATGGCTTATTTGCTGCGCTTGCCTGACTCATTGGGACTCTAGCCAATCCCATTATTATCCACAGTAGCGGAGTCACATGGTCAGGTCGTGTTATAATCCCACAACAGCACTGAACCATATTCCTGGCCTTTATTGTGTTTGATATAAATGGTTTTCAATTATACTAGATTTATTAAAAAAAAAAAATCCGGCAAAAATAGGATCTTTTCTGTTTTTAATAAACTGCTCTAAAATTTGAATGGTTAAAGAATTCAACACTTTCATATAAAATATTTTGAAGACATGCATGTTCACAATATTAGTGTCATTTCCTTGAAACCTGCCATTGCCAACTGAAAAAAAAATCTCCAAAATTTGAATATGATTTTGACTTTTTGTTTTTAGACATTCTCTTTACATAAATTGATGTAAAATAAGTTATTAACTGGACTTAGGTGGCCAATGACTGTTTGGTCATAAAGGCACAATTCTCTTCTTTAAAAAAAAAGCTATGAATCATATGTCTGGCATTTATAATTTTTGATTTTTGATATACACAGCTTTTTGTGACAGTAGCGAAAACAGGAAGAATTTTATCCATTTTCCCCTTCAGGTGTAAGAGGTTAAATACATTATTAGCCCAACATTTAAGCCGTCAGGCATATTAGCAATAATTGCTGACGAGCGCATCACAAACGTGAAGGCTGACTCTGTAGCCCCACGCAAAATTATTTACCGTGATCTAAACCAGTGGTTCCCAACCCAGTCCTCAAGGACTCCCTGCCCTGCAGGTTTTTGCTCCAGCTCTACTCTTTCACACCTGATCCATTTAAGGGATTCATGCTGATTGGTTGAAAAAGATCTACCTGAACAGGGTGTGCATGAAGGTGCATTGGGCCTTAAATGGAGAAGGTGTGAAAGAGCAGAACTGCAACAAAAACCTGCCGGACAGGGGGTCCTTCAGGACTGGGTTGGGAACCACTGCTGTAAACCACAATGGGCCCAAGTGTCGGGATATACAGCTAATTTGCTCATTTTGCCATGAAAATTGGAGAGAACAAAGACCACCATAAAAATTGGCCCACCTTGACTGCAGCAGTGCACACATGCCCTGAGCCTGTGAATATGTTGAACTTTAGGAAGGTGAGCAGTACGCCTCCCAGTTCCCAGACCATGTCCCTCCCTTTTACCTTGCCTCCAGCTTGGCCTCGAACAGCGAAGCAAAACAAGGTCGACTCCTCAGCGTTTCCCTCCATCTTAAACTGGGCGAAGCCAGCTGCGTGGCCCTCGATGGGCTGCGACACCTTCCTGTCCACCGAGTACAGCTGCATGGCTCCCACCACACGGTTTTGCTGAAATCAGTGATGAACAGCCAACAAAGTTCAGCCCAAAATCCCTGTCCCGAGAACCCCACTGGTTTCAGTCACCAGCGCTAACTGACCTGAAGTGCAAACATCACTCAAAAGCAAAACCTCACATGCGCAACAGTGTAAATGCTCAAAATCATGTGTGTGATAGTGTAAAAGGCTCAAAATCACATGCAGGTGACAGTGTAAAGGCTCAAAATCATGTGTGTGACAGTGTAAAGGCTCAAAATCTCATGTGCTCGACAGTGTAAAGGCTCAAAATCTCATGTGCTCGACAGTGTAAAGGCTCAAAATCATGTGTGACAGTGGAAAGGCTCAAAATCACATGTATGACAGTGTAAAAAAGGCTCAAAATCACAGTGTCAAAATCACATGTATGACAGTGTAAAGGCTCAAAATCACGTGTGTGACAGTGTAAAGGCTCAAAATCACATGTGCGTGACAGTGTAAAGGCTCAAAATCACGTGCGTGAAGGGGTAAAGGCTCAAAATCACATGTGTGTGACAGTGTAAAGGTCAAAATCACGTGCGTGACAGTGTAAAGGCTCAAAATCATGTGTGTGACAGTGTAAAGGCTCAAAATCATGAGTGTGACAGTGTAAAGGCTCAAAATCATGTGCTCGACAGTGTAAAGGCTCAAAATCACATGTGTGACAGTGTAAAGGCTCAAAATCACATGTGTGTGACAGTGTAAAGGCTCAAAATCACATGTGCGTGACAGTGTAGAGGCTCAAAATCACACGTGTGTGACAGTGTAAAGGCTCAAAATCACATGTGCGTGACAGTGTCAAAGGCTCAAAATCACATGTGCGTGACAGTGTAAAGGCTCAAAATCACATGTGCGTGACAGTGTAAAGGCTCAAAATCACATGTGTGTGACAGTGTAAAGGCTCAAAATCACATGTGTGTGACAGTGTAAAGGCTCAAAATCACATGTGCGTGACAGTGTAAAGGCTCAAAATCACATGTGCTCGACAGTGTAAAGGCTCAAAATCACATGTGCGTGACAGTGTAAAGGCTCAAAATCACATGTGTGACAGTGTAAAGGCTCAAAATCACGTGTGTAAATCACGTGCGTGCTCAAAATCACATGTGTGACAGTGTAAAGGCTCAAAATCACGTGTGCGTGACAGTGTAAAGGGTCAAAATCACATATGTGTGACAGTGTAAAGGCTCAAAATCACATGTGTGACAGTGTAAAGGCTCAAAATCACATGTGCATGACAGTGTAAAGGCTCAAAATCACGTGTGTGACAGTGTAAAGGCTCAAAATCACATGTGTGACAGTGTAAAGGCTCAAAATCACGTGTGTGACAGTGTAAAGGCTCAAAATCACATGTGCGTGACAGTGTAAAGGCTCAAAATCACATGTGTGTGACAGTGTAAAGGCTCAAAATCACATGTGTGACAGTGTAAAGGCTCAAAATCACATGTGTGACAGTGTAAAGGTCAAAATCACATGTGCGTGACAGTGTAAAGGCTCAAAATCACATGTGCGTGACAGTGTAAAGGCTCAAAATCACATGTGTGTGACAGTGTAAAGGCTCAAAATCACATGTGCGTGACAGTGTAAAGGCTCAAAATCACATGTGCGTGACAGTGTAAAGGCTCAAAATCACATGTGCATGACAGTGTAGAGGCTCAAAATCACATGTGCGTGACAGTGTAAAGGTCAAAATCACATGTGCGTGACAGTGTAGAGGCTCAAAATGTAAAGGCTCAAAATCATGTGCATGACAGTGTAAAGGCTGAAAATCACATGTAAAGTAAGTGCTCAAAATCACATGTGCGTGACAGTGTAGAGGCTCAAAATCACATGTGTGTGACAGTGTAAAGGCTCAAAATCACGTGCGTGAAGGGGTAAAGGCTCAAAATCACATGTGTGACAGTGTAAAAGGCTCAAAAATCACAGTGTAAAGGTAAAGGCTCAAAATTAAATCACAGTGTGTAAAGGTCAAAATCACATGTGCGTGACAGTGTAGAGGCTCAAAATCACACGTGTGAGACAGTGTAAAGGCTCAAAATCACATGTGCGTGAAGGGGTAAAGGCTCAAAATCATGTGTGAGACAGTGTAAAGGCTCAAAATCACGTGTGCGACGGTGTAAAAAGCTCAAAATCACGTGTGTGACAGTGTAAAGGCTCAAAATCACATGTGCGTGACAGTGTTAAGGCTCAAAATCACGTGCGTGAAGGGGTAAAGGCTCAAAATCACATGTGCGTGACAGTGTAAAGGCTCAAAATCACGTGCGTGAAGGGGTAAAGGCTCAAAATCACGTGTGCGATGGTGTAAAAAGCTCAAAATCATGTGTGTGACAGTGTAAAAGCCTCAAAATCACGTGTGTGACAGTGTAAAGGCTCAAAATCACGCAGTGTTAAGGCTCAAAATCACGCGTGACAGTGTAAAAAATCACATGGTCAAAATCAAAATCATGTAAAGGCTCAAAATCACATAGTGACAGTGTAGAGGCTCAAAATCACACGTGTGAGACAGTATAAAGGCTCAAAATCACGTGCGTGACAGTGTAAAGGCTCAAAATCACGTGCGTGACAGTGTAAAGGTTCTAAATCACGTGCGTGAAGGGGTAAAGGCTCAAAATCACATGAGTGTGACAGTGTAAAAGGCTCAAAATCACGTGTGTGACAGTGTAAAGGCTCAAAATCACGTTTGTGACAGTGAAAAGGCTCAAAATCGCATGAGTGTGACAGTGTAAAAGGCTCAAAATCACTTGTGTGACAGTGTAAAGGCTCAAAATCACGTGTGTGACAGTGTAAAGGCTCAAAATCACAGATGTCTGAAATGCTGAACAGAAGACCATAACGTGTGTGACCGTGCAAAGGCTAAAGAGAAGACCATCACGTAAATTCAAGCGTGACCACACACAAATGCAGAATACAAGCAGTTCATGGAGTCATTCAAGCCAATCCCCTGACCATCTGAAGTACCTGCGCAGAAATTCCGATCAGCAGAAGCCACTTCTGCTTGGCGTCAGTGCGGTAGTTGATGATCTGGCATCCTGCCAGGCTGGAGTGCCGGTCAAAGACTTTGATTGGCTGCGAGTCTCCCTCCATGCTCCAATGGTAGACGGCATTATCAGTAACAAGTGCCACAGTGTTGAGGGAAATCCACTTCCAGAAGGTCACGTCATCTGTCATGGTGTGGGCCTTCATCTTGCTCTTCATTTCAATGTTAAAGATCTGAAGGGTTTTTGCCGCTAAAAGTCACACGGAATACATTATTGGTCCCCAGGTTGCACAACAGCGATCTGGCAGAAACCACACCGTACTGTAACACACCAGATCAGGACTACTACCAAGGAAGCACCAAATTCTACTTGCAGATTCAAGCAAGAAATCTTGGCAGTCATGCCTTACTGCGCAACAGGCAGAACACCACGACTTCAGCGAACACAAAGAGCGGCATAGATATAGAAATAAAACTTAAGCACAGCAAACGTTTACAAAGAACCACCAAAATGTAAAGATCTGCATTCAGGTAATGAAAATTTAGGGCAGAGCCAGAGGGACTGCTGATACGAAGATAATGCCAAGGATTAATGCCTCCATGAGAGGGAAACTGATGACAACCGTCATGAATATTTCAACCTTCAGGAGTTCACCTAATACTGATTCGGTATTACGCATTTCATAAATATCCAGAGGTCAGTGTTCATAATACTCATCAGATTACCAACAACAGTAAATAAACACAAATATCAGACTCACCTGCAATTTCAGAGTAAGATAATGTTTAAAATCATGAGAGCAAATGCATTCATTGACAAATATATTCAAATTATCACCCATTTTCCCATTCACCAATTATAATGTGCAGTGGTGATAGATCGAGACAATCACATTTGCAACAAAATTAGCCAGATTTTTCTGTGCAGCCATTTTTTGTTTTTTAAGCTGTAAAACCACAATGAAGAACTGGATCAAAATCAATGAAAAGTCCGATTAAACAGATTAAAGTTGACGCTCACACAAGAGTGGGCTGATTGACCAATTTCTTGTGATACAGACAATGAGAACCAGCGAGCTCAACTGCCACTACCCAAGAGCCAATGATTCATTACAGAACTTGGCATGAAAGACTGACAGAAGCCCAAATAGAATCTGAATGCAGATTTGAGGAAATATCGGCACTAAGGACACACAGAGAGCACTGTCACAGGGATGAAAATCCACCGACGCCCTGAATCAGAGCACGTTTACTCAAGCAATTTGGACCAGTAAATGATATGAGGTTAAACCGAGTGCGGTCCTACACAGTCCAACCCGCTGAGCCAAACTCATTCAATTTACCAATTTAAAACAATCAAACTAACTTTACTTCAAACAAAACAACCGAATGATTCCTGCCCAATTGGATTGCCCCTCCACCACTTCTACCCAGTTATATTCCAAGCTCTACAGAAAATCACACCACCGCAAAGCACGTAAGTGTAGCACGTAACTACGCTAGCCGATGTAGGTATTCATGTTGTACAGGCTGCAACAAGTGCCTATGATGGAATACTGTCGGGCAAGATAATACCCACTGCCACTACAAACTTTAGAAAAAGCACAATGTGCCCAATGACACCATTTTACTACTAAATAACAACAATACTGGTATGAGGGTTTCTACCAAGTTTTAGCAATTCTAAAATCCCGCTTGACAACCAAGAACACAGCAGAATACAATACTCTATACAATGTGTAAATACAATAGTGTAGAAGCAAAGATACCGTCTCATCCGTCTTCAAGGATTTGTGTGATGCTTGTTTGCAAAAGAATGGACATCTAAAAGTACACTGAGCGAAGAAAGACTCCCCAACATTATTTCCATCCCCTAACAGATTACAAATCACGATTACAATGAAATCAACTTAATGCCAACATTCAAGCTAGTAAGATTGTGAAAGAAAAATCCTGTTTATTACCCAAGCTAAGAACATGCTTCTCTTTTGATGCACTATCAAAAACTGCCATCTTTTGTGATATTCCAGGACATGAATCCCAGGTTCTCTTAGGAAAACATTTGCACTGCAACATTTTGGCACACCTCGATGCTTGCGTATCTTTCTGCTCCTGACTTCTGTTCATGAAACATTCCCCCGAAAGTGTTGCAATTTTAAGAAAGATCAATTTTAACCCTCAGAGCGCTGAAATAAATTTTTTTTTTTTTAATATAAATTTAATTATCCTGTGCTGCTGATAACCTATCATGCAGCAACTTGTTTAAAAGAGCGGGAGCTCTTTTAAACAAGTAGCCACACGATAGGCTTTCAACAGGTTTGATTTTGATATCTTACATCACCGAGCAACAATAGTAGGATTTAGCGCTCAAAGGGTTAATTCGAAGGGAAGCACAGACATCAAAGCTAATATGGCTGGGCGTCTGGTGACCGCAATAAGCCCAAACTGCAGGTGGGTGGAAAGCACATCTTGAAAATTCTGCTTCTACTATGCACTACTGCGCCCCCTATTCAACATACTAGTCACAAATGCTACTGTGGTTCTACAAATAAGGGGAAGACCTCGAGGGGCGGTGCTCAGGTACAAGAGGACTCCTTTCTCGATCGCGTCTCGACCAAGATCGAATATCAGAGAAGTTATCTTGTGACAGATGACGTGTCTTAGCCTGGTTCATTTGGTCTACACACCATCCCAGTAACAAAGATGGCATGTTTTCACTCAAGGAATTCCAATACAGTGCTATAAAAAAAGTAATTGCACCAAGCCCCCCCCCAATTTCTTCCATTTCTACTAATTTGTCATCTTTAAATGTTTTTAACCATCCAAGTAATTTTAATATAAGGCAAGGACAACATGAGTAAACACAAAATGCAGCTTTTAAATTACCCTCTCTCTTATTGAAGGTGAAGAGTTATTCAAAAGAAGATAACTGCCCCCCGAAACTAACTGGTTGTGCCACCCATGCCGTCGTGAACAGAAATCAAACATTTGCAATATGTGGCGAGGAGTCTTTTATACTGCTGTGGAGGAATTTTGGCACACTCTTCTATGCTCAATTGTTTCAATCTAGCCACACTGGAGGGTGTTTGAGCATGCTCTGCCTGTTTAAGGTCATGCCACAGCCTCTCAATCGGGTTCAAGTCGAAAAGTCGATGAGGCCACACAAAAACCTTCTTTTTTTTTTTTGAGCCATTGAGAAGCGCTTGCTTGAGTGCTTCAGATCACTGTCCTGCTGCATAACCCCACTGAGCTTGAGCTTCAGGTCACACACTGATGGCCTGACTGTCCTCAGGATTTTCTGGCAGAGAGAGCAATTCGCCCAAGTCCTGCAGCAGCAAAGCAGCCCCAGAACATTAAATTTCCAGCACCTTGTTTGACTGTTGGTATGACATTCCTATTATAAAGTCCGTTTTAGCTTTATGCCAGCTGTAACAGGACTCATGACTTCCAGAAGTTTCTACTTTTGGAACTTGCGGATCATCAAGATTTTATTTCGGCGCGAAACGAGCCTTTGTGCTCCTTTTGGTCAGCAGTGGCCTTGCCGCTCTTCCATGGCTGCCATTTCTGCTGAGTTTCTCTCTTTTTGGGAAATCATGAACCTTGACCTTAACTGAGGCAAGTGAGAGCTGCAGTTTTTTAAATATTAGTCTGGGTTCTTTCGAGACCTCCTGGATGAGTCAAAGTGCTCTTGGAGGAACCTTCCCGGGAAGATTCACCGCTGTTGTGTGTTTTCTCCAGCTGTGGATAATGGCTCCCGCTGTGGTTCGCTGGAGTCCCAGGGCCTAAGAAATGGCTCTGTAACCCTATCCAGACATATAGATGTCAAGGACTTTGTTTCTCATCTGTTCTTGAATTTCTCTGGCTCGCAGCATCATCTGCTGCTTTCAGTCTACTTCATATTGTCAGACAGGTTCTGTTAAAGTGTTTTGATTCAACAGGGCAGTCAGTAATAATGCCGGGTGTCTCTAGTAAAGTTGAACCCAAAAAATCTATTAAATTTGCTAAGTTGGTTGATATCACTTTCTCCACATAGAACCAGGTGGACAGCTGTTTTCCTTCAATAAATGGAATCATAATTTTAAAAAAAAAATGCATTTTCTGTTTACTTGGTTTATCCTTGTCAAATATAATGATTACTTTGATGATCTGAAGCATTTAAGTGTGACAAATATGCAAAAATAGAAGAAACCAAGGCCACACTTCAGTCTGAGGACCGTCACTGACCTATCGCAGCTCCCTCAGGGCTTTTGTCAAATCCCCAGCAGTATAAGCGAGCTGTCGCAATGGCCAAAAAATCTGCGATTCCGAAATACCACTCGCAGAGAGCCTGCCTTGGGATCGAGATTCGGTCTTATACCTGGACACTCGAAAATAGCAACACTGTTGCCACTACAAGATGATTGTCGGCAACAAATGCAACAAGAGTGCACATTCTGAGATGGGCTGACCCCTCTGGAACTAAGTGATTGAGGAAATAATATCACAATACATGCTTAATCCAGTAGCTGTCAAGGATCTGTGAGACTTGCTTCATGAGCGCCTAAAACGCCCAGCGAGCCATAGCAAACCATTAACCATAAGCACCCAAATGCTCATCGTATTGCGTTTCCTGTTCTCTGACAGCTTCCGGCAGATTCATACCCAAGGGATAACGATGGGTCAGCGACCAGTCTCAGCTCTGCAAGAGGGTCACCAGTTTGCAAGGACTTTCGAGAAATAGCAGTTGCTGCCTGCAGTCACTCGCTAGAAGTCATCGCAGAACTTTGTGAAACACGCCGCAGGAGAGTTGCAAATACTTTTGTACAGCACTGATTTTGAAACAAATGTTCAGTTTAAATGCAGAGCAATGAACTGGTCAGCTTTAATATTCCGTGAATGGCGATACTATTCACATGGAAGCCACTGTGAGCTGCTTACAAAGGCAAGCAAAAGCTCAGCGAGAGTCTGCTGTGCATGACATCCAGCTGCAGCCCAAAGTCACACCCTCATCTTGGAACGAGATCACCTTTAAGGTCATTGGCCAGGCAATCCAGTGCTGATTTGTCAAGTGAGGAATGTAGAGACACTGGGCAAGAAAGCAAGCTGTAAGCGCAGATGTATCACAGCAACGCAGATGTTCCTGGATCACCGTATGCAGTGGCGCAATGAGCCATGCAATACATGACTTTATCGGCTGCACTCTGTCGAAACAGGATGCAGAATTTTAAGACCAACCGATGGAGAAACAGGGACAGGGTCCCAGAGCCTGCAGTCGAGCGGGGAGGGGGGGCGTTAGTCCAAGCTAATGGCATCTGCGACAGCTCCAAGGCTAGCTAAGCTCTCCGTTCAACAGATAATCGCTATGAAAACGATCAGACAGAGTGAGGCTCATCCAAGATTCCCTTCTTGTTTTTGTAACAGTGTGGTTATTCATTAACAGCAGCTGCATGAGACCACCACGGCGGGCGAAGTTTGCCGTCATTTCAAGTTAGATGTTGCGAAGTGCAAAAAATCTGGCACATCCTACCCATGAGGAGGCAAAAATTACCTCTGCATAATATCTGCAACAAATAAAAGTGCGCAGACTGGACCACGCCCAAAACGCGGGTTTGCACGTTACGCAATACATGCTCTGCACACTGATCTACGCATGGCAATTTCATATGAGGGGCTGCAATTTTTGAAACCGTACCTTTGCCCGGGCTGCCGCACACACCAAGGGCAGCGAGCTGCTCAGGCAAACAAACACATAGCCGAACCCTGCCGACAGTACGCTTGAAAGCGGCTCGTATAAACGAAGGCTGTTGAGTTTGCGAGAGCAGTTCTAAGCAGGGCCCAGGAGTCACAGCTTTGGGACACCACCAAACAGCAGAAAAGAAAAGAGAAAAATGACTGAATTGCAGAATTCCAGGCCAGGCCAAGCTCTTCCATGTTGGAATCCCATCTGAAGTACACTTAGACAGCTGCGCGGACTATCAATAACGTGTCAGTCGACATAAGAGGAAACGAAGAGGCAAAGATGAAGTGTTTAAAAAATGTCCTCACAAACCAGACTAAGACACGCCAGGTATCAGGTTGTGAAAATTCTAGAAATTGGTCTGAATTAAGACGAGACTGAAAGAGGATTCCACCAGCTCTGAAACATCGCCCCTTGCAGTCTAGAGCGCTAAAACATTGAAACCTATTTAAATGAAGGAGGTCATATATTGTAAGAGGCTTACAATAGATGACTGTTATAAGACTCATATATGAATGGTTTAAAACAGGATTATAACTTCCACAACATATTGTACGTAAATTTTAACTCACCGTCTGCATACAGATAAGAAAGCAGTAAAGAAATAAAAAATAAAAAGAACAAAAAACAGACAAAGCAATTATGGCAGCAGGACAAAAATGACAAATTATTCAATTTTTACTGGTTAAACTAAAAATATGACACTTGCAGAATAAGCAAATACTGGCCAATAACAAAATTACTTCACAAAAAAAATTGAAAATAACTGTAGTGGACGGAAACAAATGCGGACACAAGTGTGACTGCGCCTAGCATCTCAAGAAATTAATTTACACATAAAATGGAAGATGTTGATAGGTTATTCACTACATTAGACAGAAACAAAAACTAATAAATTAAAAGTTAGTGCAAACAGTGAAGTTCAGGGCTGGAATGGTAGCCGAGGAACCTCTCACCTTTGAGAGCAATGACCTTGCTTGCAGGGTTCATGATGGCGCTGTCGGCGGAGATGGGTCGGCGGATGGGGGTGTTGGGGTCATTCATGTCGATGATCACCACCTGCGCCTGCTCCCCGACCTTCTCCCGGATGCAGATGAACTTGTCCGACTCCATGGTCAGCGTGCTGAACCCGATGTTGGCCGGGTTGATGCCCAGGTTTTGGAGCTGGAAGGAAAGACAAGTTTTACGTGAACAAAAGCAAGATCTTCGCAGCGAAGTCACCAAGATGGAGTCTTCGAGGCTCATTCTTGGGGGGGGGGGGAAAAAATTAAACAAAAAATAAAAATCAAGCAAGCACTGGCCAATAGGAAAACTGAATCGCGAAAAATGATGTTAAACGGTTTACCGTCTCATCCGAAAGATGGCGTCTTCTTCAGTACAGTGCCCCCATCGCTGCACTGGGGCATTGAGGATTATTCCACCAGAGGGAAGATCACAACCTACTGGCCACCAACACCTCTTCCAGCAGCAACTTGGTTTTCCCAGGTGGTCTCCCATCCAAGTACTAACCAAGCCCACACCTGCTTAGCTTCAGCCACGCCGCTGGTGCAGATCGAGTAGTGGTATGGCAGCTGGCAATATACCCTAATGCCAAGTATCATACTGCTCATGATGGCTTGATACCATTATATTCCAATGATGGGAGCGCTGACGCTCAGCACCAAGCCTGGCATGGAGCAAGCCAGAGCACATGATGCCAAGCTCACGTAAAGTCTAAATCATCTGAACTTTGACCATGATGGAAGCTGATCTTTCATTACATTAAATCACAATGCAGTTTTTTCCCGAAAGCTAGCAGACGTAAGCATTGGAGAAGAGATCATTAGGCATGTCCTGCAGAACAGAGCTGCGTGGGGCAGATGAGTAGGTGGTTGGGGCTTCCAGAACTTTCCGTCCCATCTTTTGCCATTACATACCAATGCAACATAAAGCCAGGCCTTGGGCCAGAATTTCAAGGGCGCGATTAAGTCCTCCAAAACCACAGATGACCAAGGCTACATCCATCACCACTTGTTCACCAGGGTGGCTTAGCTACATTTTTAGTTTCAAAACAACTTACTTCCTCAATGGATGCCATCAAGATTCATAAGCTGACAATCCATGACTATCCCATATAGTCAACATCTGCCCAATACACAATTCACCCATCAACCTGATATCCGCAAATTATCTGCTTCCAATGTCCTCCTGTGTGCCGATTTGTTAAGCTATCAGGAAATCTGGCCAACGGAGAGATATGCTGGGGACCAATCAGCAGCAAGAAACATCACTGAGGTCAAACAACAAATAAGGTCACAGTTGCTTGATGTTCTTCCAGAATTAAAACGAATAAAAACCAGTATTTTAACAACTTGCTGCAATTGATTAAACAAATATTATTAAATGATGAAAAATAAGACGGTTCACAACTGAGCTGCTCTCCACTCATCCACCAGCACACATTCAATTGCCGTCCTCAAGCCTCATTCAGAACAATATCCTTTACAGACACCTGTACCAGAGGTGAGCACAGGCTCCAGAATTCCACCAAGCCACAAATACGGGTAAAATGTATGTTTGGCAGAAAAATTAACCCGAGTCACCGATCAGGTGGCTGGTAAATCATTTGGAATCAGAGCATAGGGGACCAGGCTGCTGCAGATTGACCGGCTAAGACAAATGTAACCCCCACTGTCCACTGTACCCATCATGACGTCAATTAATCAACTAAGAGCAACATACTACTAGTGCTTGCTGCAGCTAGCTACATCATCTGCGCCAACATTGTGAGCCAGGTCCAAAATTAGCACCAACCACTCAGCAATTCATAATTTCATGTGTCACGTGTTGCAATCTGATGGAACACCCACCTAAAGGATAGAAGTTTCCTCCACTTCCCTCCAGTCATTTTTTACCATATTGTTTTTCCCAAAATGCCAATTATTTGTTGTTCAATCGGATACAGCGACTGTGGAGGAGGAAAGCCTATTGTGTTTTTACAGAATCCTGTCCGAGAAAGAAAACCCAGAAAGGAGGCGTTTCTGGATTTATTGCTTACCTTACTAACGCAGAACGACTGGTAACCGTAAACTAACGACCAACACATTCAATGTCCTGTAGTTAGCTAAACAGCGCTCACACCTTAGCTTTGGCAATAAAGATCTTTTTTATCCTTTAGCTGCCAAACGACAGCATTGTCAACCCATCGAGATCGAAAATACACACTCTATCTGTATTTCTGTATGCATTCCTCCTATGACTAATCTATGACTATGACTACTCTATGGCTAAACGCGTTCAGGAGTTTAAAAAAAAAAAAAAAAAAAGCTTACCTGCTACTGACCAGTAACTGAAAACAGAAAATAGTTTAACGTAGTCCCTACTCGGAATTGTACATTCCCCTCTTGGCAGTATGCACGATGCCCTGAATTACCAATCCATTCTTACTTTTTGGCACCTAAAACGGTCCTTGAGTAACAATAGAATTTGTATGCACCATTAACCTTGACCATCGCTGTGCCCTGTCGATTCCTACTGTTGGTATTCTGTGATTACCCCTCAGTAATAAACTAACGTTAACGCTCCCTATAGAGCTTGCAGAGGTAAATTTGAGATTTGACGAATCAAAGTAGCTAGCTCACCACATTGCTAAAATATGTGGCAACACACTGCAGGAGTTGCATTACCCAAGAGGAAAAAGAAGGAACATAGAGGCGAGAATGAACGTTTCCGTCCATCCCATAAACTACTGGGAGGGAAGAGGAGCTTCACAGTGAAAGCTAGTGCGGGGCGGATCAGGGACTGGCTTAGCCAGCTAGCCATTTTGGACAAGTCCACAAACACGGTGGGCTGTGCGCCGAAAATACACCATCAACAGTGGCGTTTCATCCACCGAGGATGTCATTCTCTAAAACTCGAAAGCATTAGAGATAACAAGCGCTCAAAATGACCTCAAAAACTGTGTAATGTGTTTGATTGCACTGTGGCCATTGCCAGCCCTCATCTCTTTGAACAGGGAGATGGCTTCACAACCTGAGCAACACATTCTGGACTGTAACTGCTCTTGGGAGGAAGGGAATGACTCTCATACGTACTGTGGATAAGCCAGTCTGTTCATTCAAGCTCCACCAAGGCCTACGCTGTCGCCCCCGACAGCATACAGAAAGCCCCAAGCAAGCTCCCCAAATCTGAATACAATTTTATCATATACATGCCCACACTCGATTTACTCATTAATAATGAAAATTAACGATGAAACATGTTATCAGCATGCCTACTGAATCAATGTGTGATTAGTAAGTTTGAATGGGAATATAATTTGTAAAGGAGGTATATATTTCCAAGCAGAGATGCATTTTTCTTGTTCTTGGGCAATTCCACGGTAACGGAATTACAATCAAGACTAATTTTCATGTCATTTTTACCTGCCATCTATCACTCTAATGCAGTAGCTCCTTGCCTGTGCTTTTATCAGTTCCACTGGCATGCCTACTGAGCTGTATAACACAAAGTTTGGGGTAATCTATTTTTTTAGAAGGCTATACAAAGGTGAAAGTGTCGGTAACGGAATTACGGCAGAAAAAATGCCATTATTTTTGCCTTTACTTTGACAGGCATTTCTCTGAAATCTGGCAATGATAGGCAGTAGGTTTAAGCTTAAGTTGGTGGCCTAGGATGTTGACCAGGCCATGGTAAGTTTATATTGACTGGTATGTTCACAGATATTTTGTAGGATGCCATTTAGGAGAAAGAGACAGTGGTAACGGAATTACAAAATGGTAACGGAATTACATTTTCTGATGATCTTCTAAATTTATTATACTCAAAACAACAAAGCAATTGAAAATTGGTATCATAAATGATGTTTGTGTTGCTGACCTTATTGAAAAATGACAAATTTCACAATGAGCCACTGGAATTGTGTGTTTCAATTTCCTGCAATGACTAGTTTCAGTCTCAAATACTTTGGCTACCAATGTATGGAAATACAGTAAATACCAGGAAATAGCGCAATATCTTTCAGGAGTTGTCAGCTTTGGAAAAATAACCTTTGATCCTTGTCCTGGAGCTAAAAAAATTACTGAATTCAAATCTAAATTTTGAGAAGACCGTCAAAGACATTTCAAAACGGTTTTCAGTGTCTCATTTGGTAATGAGTATGAGTCATGAGTAATGAGTTTTGGTAATGGTAATGAGTCATCTACATGAAAACCTATATATCTCTAATATAAAACACTTTTTAAAAATTCTCTCTCATGTGGCATTGCCCTCTTTTTATAAGGTTATCAACCAATTCTTGTATCCAATTCTTGAACAGCACTAATTCCAGAGTACTGCACGTTCTGAAGCCAGTTCCAAATCCTACTAAACTACTGCTGCAGGCACTGTAAAGCACTGAAGACCACAGATGAATATAGTTACTGAAAAGAACAGCAGAGGAGTTGATCTGTGCAGCCCCTTGTATCAGTCAAGCTGCTTTCAGAGTTAGGGCAGACATTGATGCAAGAGTAGTCAAAAGGTGACATCAATTACTTAAATTTTCACTGAAAACAAACTGTTCTCCGTCACAGACAAGGCAGTCTTAAAGCAACAACAGCTAAACTGGAATCGAGCTGACGACCTTAAAAACCCCGCAGATTCGATCCGACCATGTGAACCATGGAGACTCAACCATTAAATTAGCAGCATCCCAGCTGAAAAACATTCCAGGGGAAATACTGAAAAGATAATTGTACCTCACAGTTTGGATTGTAAAGTCTTGACAACAGGGCTGCACACGGTTTTAGCAGCTAAACTGGTACTGTTCAGGGAAAATAAGAGACCGGTACACAGTGCCTAAGAACATGCTAACAAGTCCCATGCAAACCTCACAGCCACTGTGTCCCAACTACAGGACTAGTGCTAAACAGAATCTCTCTATGGCAAGCTTAACATTTAACTATAGATGACCACATTTTAAAACAATAAAATATTAACCTTGGGCAGAAGTGCATAAAACGATTACTTTCCAATGGTCGTAAAATGAGCTTTGGATGAGCTTTGTAAGTCTAAAACCAATAAAGAACAAGCAAAAAACGGACTTTAACGACTTCAGGAGAGCAGATTTAGGTGGTAAAGGACAAGTTTACAGCGCTAAGAATTACGGAACATGTCTCAAAGGACAAAAGACCAAGCCTTTTGTTCCCATAAGGCAAAAAGCGAACAGTTTGGGTACGGGCTGGAGCCCCTGCGTTTAAGATTGTGAAATTATGATGATGTTATGAGGTTTTACTCAATTTTGTTGATGGCTTTTCCCACAGAGGGACCGTCACTAAGGAAAAGCGGACAGGACCCAGCCCAAATCCCCAAAATAGCAAATGAAGAAGAAAACCCCAGTAGGGAGAATGACCCTCAAACTGAGGTGAAAAATAACTCCCCAGATGCAAGAGATCTGAAAGGGAACCCAGCTATAGCAGGGGGGGCTTCCTCCACAGGCACCCAATAGAAATGCCGACACATTGAGCACTCAAACTTTCCCATCCAACTACTCTAATGCCGATGTAACGATCCCCAAGAGACACTGAAAACGATGGACGTACACGGCGGTCAAATTTTAGAAAACACTCTAAAAGACCTGGCTCTTGAAAGGGTCCAGTCAGCAGCATGACCTGAATGGCAAAGGGGGGCGGCACAGGCTGGCTGGGGGGCAATTAACTTCCCCATAGTGCCATCTTTATCTGCACTTGCCCCAGCAGAATGGGTTCTAATCAGCTTAAATGCCCATGAAAAGGCCCAACCAAAGCATCTTGGGCTACACCGCATATCACCCACCCAAACCACGCCCAGACTCTTGAAAAGCTCTTCTAGCCGTTTGTGCAGGTTACACGTGTGCATGAGTCACAGCACACCTTTTCAGATTCAGTCTGCCATCTCTTCAAAGCACTAAAAACCAACATGGTCCCTTTTCACATCTGCTGTTCTGCGATCACCAGAGCCAAGGCCACATCCTGTTTATACCACCAATTCATCGTCTTCAAGAAAACTCAAGCAAGCGAGCTACCAATCAAAACTGGCCGAATCTCAAATGATCAGAGGATGTGCTTTATGACATTTCTCACTTCAACACATCAGAATCCACCACGGCCGGCGGCCAGGACACCATCAGAACTCGAGGACATTACAGCATATTTCCAATGCTAAAGTGCCCAATATACAAAGAGCTCCAAACATCCCCCACATACAAGAAGTGGGAGCAAATCCATGTACACTACCCTCATGTACACTACCCTCGCGTAAACTACCCTCACGTACACTACCCTCATGTACACTACCCTCGCGTAAACTACCCTCACGTACACTACCCTCATGCACACTATCCTCACGTACACTAACATCATGTACACTACCCTCGCGTAAACTACCCTCACGTACACTACCCTCATGCGCACTATCCTCACGTACACTAACATCATGTACACTACCCTCACGTACACTACCCTCATGTACACACCTCTCACGTACACTACCCTCATACGCACTATCCTCACGTACACTAACATCATGTACACTACCCTCACGTACACACCCCTCACGTACACGACCCTCACGTACACTACCCTCATGTACACTACCCTCGCGTAAACTACCCTCACGTACACTACTCTCATGCACACTACCCTCATGTACACTACCCTCGCGTAAACTACCCTCACGTACACTACTCTCACGTACACTACTCTCATGTACACTACCCTCGCGTAAACTACCCTCACGTACACTACCCTCATGCACACTATCCTCACGTACACCAACATCATGTACACTACCCTCACGTAAACTACCCTCATGTACACTACCCTCACGTACACTACCATCATGTACACACCCCTCACGTACACTACCCTCAAATACACAACCCTCACGAACACTACCCTCATGCACACTACCCTCACGCACACTACCCTCACCTACACTACCCTCATGCACACTACCCTCACGCACACTACCCTCATGTACACTACCCTCGCGTAAACTACCCTCAAGTACACTACTCTCACGTACACTACCCTCGCATAAACTACCCTCACGTACACTACCCTCATGCACACTATCCTCACGTACACTAACATCATGTACACTACCCTCGCGTAAACTACCCTCATGTACACTACCATCATGTACACACCCCTCACGTACACTACCCTCAAATACACAACCCTCACGTACACTACCCTCACGCACACTACCCTCACGTACACACTATCCTCATGTACACTACCCTCATGTACACAACCCTTAACTACCCTCCACGTACACTACCATCATGTACACTACCCTCACGTATACTACCCTCATGCACACTATCCTCATGTACACTACCCTCGCGTTAACTACCCTCACGTACACTACCATCATGTACACTACCCTCACGTATACTACCCTCATGCACACTATCCTCACGTACACTACCCTCGCGTTAACTACCCTCACGTACACCACCATCATGTACACACCCCTCACTTACACTACCCTCAAATACACAACCCTCATGCACACTACCCTCATGCACACTACCCTCACGTACACTACCCTCATGTACACAATTCTCATACAATACCCTCACGTACACAACCCTCACGTACACTACCCTCATGTACACAACCCTCATACAATACCCTCACGTACACTACCCTCGCGTAAACTACCCTCACGTACACTACCCTCATGCACACTATCCTCATGTACACTACCCTCGCGTTAACTACCCTCACGTACACTACCATCATGTACACTACCCTCACGTACACTACCCTCAAATACACAACCCTCATGCACACTACCCTCACGTACACTACCCTCACGTACACTACCCTCATGCACACTACCCTCATGTACACTACCCTCACGTACACAATCCTCATACAATACCCTCACGTACACCACCCTCATACAATACCCTCACGTACACTACCCTCACGCACACTACCCTCATGTACAATACCCTCATGCACACTACCCTCACCTACACTACCCTCACGTACACTACCCTGTGGTATTTATCTACTGACCAGCACCATCTACAGTATAACACAATACATATTATAGCAGGAATCCTGTGACCAATCAGAGCAGAGGACGACCCCTCAAAGGTTGATGCCAGGCAAGAGGCGCTCGGTGAGATGCTAGCAGGGGCTCCTATAGCATTAATTTCAAGGGCTCCATGCTGGCAGGGAGGAGGCAAGGTGCCGCTGGGTCATCTGTAGTCAGATAGTGACTTCGATGTACCCAGCATCCATCTGAAGCTCCACGCACTGACAGTGACCAGACAGCTCTTTTCGAGGACAGGCCTGAGAAAACAGTCTTGACTGGTTTGATTTGAATCACTACCACCCTGTGCTGGCCCAGCCATTACATTCACACTGCAGCTCATATGGTCCCCAGGCCTTTACACACACACACACATACACACACACACACACACACACACACACACACACACAAAACTCAGCACAGAGGTCCCACGCTGCCTTTGCTGATTACATCACAGCATTAAAATGAATGAGGAAGGAGAGGAGTTTACAACAAACAAGAAGGCAATGCAGACACCAGGACCAGAGTCAGTCATTATTCTGTAACACCATGTGAAGCCAAAATGGGTCATGAGTGTATGAGGCCAGAACCAGAATTAATCAGCCGTCCAGCTGGCTATGGTGCTACATGTACTTCACCACCCACTGAGAGGTACCACCTTTCTCACCAGGGTCCCAATATTTCATAGATGAGCTGTAGGCCAATGTGGAACTATAAATGTGTTGACACATAAACAATGACTTATTTTTTATAAGATAAGATATTATAATATGATATACTTTATTGAACCCCGTGGGGTAATTAGACCTCTGCATTTGACCCATCCTATAGTCAGGAGCAGTGGGCAGCGACAGAGCAGCGCCCGGGGACCAACTCCAGTTCTAACACCAGTTCCTTGGTCAGGGTACTGGTAGGAGTGCTCCTGTAATGTATGTTTTTCTGGATGGAGGAAACCAGAGGAAACCCACGCGAACACGGGGAGAACATGCAAACTCCACACAGAAAAGCTCCGGGCCGCGAACCCATGACCTTCTTGCTGTGAGACCGCAGTGCATCATCATCCACACCAGCAACCACATGTAAATACGTTTCCGTGTTGCTCGCAAATTTCTTTACCACTGGCCAGCCTGATTCCTTCCTAAAAAGCAAAATATCTAGTGAAAGTGAACACTACTCAAGTGCCCTACAGGAGTATTTGAAGTTGAAAAGGGACATGTTCATACCGTAAATATACTCCATACAGCAAACATTGTAGAGACACTTCACTGAAAGCTCCCTTACATACAACACTGGAACATTTTAAAACTCATCGTACCAAACATTTTAATTTACTTTGGAATTAATTTGTCAGTATTGCCTGAAAAGACAGACAGGGTTCGATCAAGGGGTAACAGATGCACAGTGCCATGACCTATTTGCCCATATCTTGAAACATAATTACAGCAAAATTATAAACTATGCATCAAATGGTAAATCAAAATGCCAGAATTTTTCTAGAACGAGCTGGAAACACAAGATGAATTTTCCACTGTTTATTGCCGTAATATAAAAGCTGCTCCACAAATTTTCCTTAATTTTTTATGGAGTGTCGACACAACCAAATCATGCCTTGAATTTAGGCATTTTTGGGCACTTTTTTATCATAAGCATTTTCAGATGCAAGTTACTCCTAAACTAGAGACAGGAGATGGGATTGGGTTTAAGAGGCCAGTGTGCTGTAGCTGCTGAGGATGAGGCTGCAATATAAACCCCTGATTATGCAAACTTCAGTCAAGGGGACCAACTAAAAATCATAAAAATTTTGATTCTGTGAAAATTGTTATTTTCAACAGCCTATTACAGGAAAATCAAACGAGATAAGTCAAATCTAATAGCAGGTTCATAAATTTCAGGTAATTTTACCCATTGACATTAATTTAGGAGCACTGGAAAGTGTATTTTTATCCCTACAAAAAGTCATTGTTACATTAACGAGTGACAAGACACCGCCTCCTTAAACTGGCAATTACTCCATGAAAATGTGCAGTTGGAACTTAAGATTTGGGATTAGACCATTTGAAATGATGGCAAACGCCCATGATTTTTTTCCAGATTTTTCTGAGACTGTGCGGTGCAGACCCTGGTCCATCTTGGCCCGGAATGACCCATTATTGTAAATTGCCAGATTATTAAAACTTATTTGTAAGAGAGTCCAAATGCATTTGTGCCCAACACAGATTTTGAAAAGTCTTCTTTCCATAAACAGAGAGCACTATTAAATTCCGCGAATAAAGATTTAATAAGCCTCTGTCCTTCTCAGAAAATGCCACCTCGGTCAGCACAACGCGGCGTGTGGCAGAGCTGGGCTCAGAGTGCGAGGAAGGATACAGAAAGTGCTGAGGCTGCGAGGATCAGCACCGGCAGCCCATAACAGGAAGCTGCCCATTGTCTGCCTGCATGAAACAACAAGCTCAGCCCAGCCTCGCAGTGACCATGTGACCCGCCGCATGTGACAGGAGCCCACAGAAGGGCCATGGAAGCCAAGTGCCGAGCGCTTACGGGATCAGGAGTCAGGGAGGACAGCTGAACCTGCCAGCTTGTGGATTTCTCTGCAGGAACTTTCAAGGCTTCTCACATCTGCAAAGCTCCTGTGCGCCCGTGGGACAATTCCTAACCAACTTATAACTTCCTCCGTCCCACACTACAGCCACACCAAAGCATGCATGCACACCCCCGCGCACGCCTGTGCACATGCACGCATGCCGGAGCGTGAATTTACAGAGGTGCACAAATGCTCACATAATGATACAAATCAGCTGATCATCAATCTGGAGTTCTATTTGAAGCCAGGCAGCAAGAGTGTGGCAGAGACCCAGTAGTGCAGTCCGTTTGGCGACTCGTTTAAATAACGAAACCTCAAGACGAGGCGTTCCATTTCCTGCCATGGTGCCGTCTGTTCCCTGACCCCAGCCTCCATCTATAGCCCCTCTCCACTGCCATTAACAGAATTAGGCCAAAATATACAAGAAATGCAGACTATACGCTTTCCTGTGACCGAATACAGCTTCATCAAAATTCCCAACAAACCATCAGCTTTATAAGAATACAATTACAAGAAAAGGATAAAAATTCACACAACTTAACAGTCAGCATAACAAACCACTCATTAAAGTCTCCAGCACCAACATGGTCGAAAATCTTTACAGTTTCTTCTTGAAAGGTGCACCTCAAAATGAACACCAATGAGAAGCTACCAGCCAGCCAGCATTACAGATGCAGACAAATCCTGCCGCGCAGCTTTCAAAGGAAAAGCCAAAATAAACACTGAAAACCAGAGTATTCGGCCTTTTACACAATCACTCAGAGTTAGCTCCGTCCCTATTGGGCCTTCAGTTATGTTGACTTTCTTTCCCAAGCAAACGCAGACTGATCTACAAGCACTGATGTAATATGATCATTGTGTATTTATATCAATAAGCTCAGCGCATCTGGAGTGAGATGTCCCCACAAATAGCAAACATGTCTACTATTAAACCTGGCACAAATCTTCTGGGGATATTATAATCAGTCAAACACAAAAAGGCCAATTACGACTGCATAACAGGGTTACATTTAACAAGTCGTCAGAGAAGCATTACTCTGGTATTTTCAGGGTTTGGAAACGAAGGACATTGTCAGATAGGAATATGGCACATTTAGTTATTAAAGCCAGTAGAAACCATAAAAGATTGCTAGATAGTAATAAAGACAGTGAGTCATGATTTACAGCAGGTTCATTCATAAGCTGGAGTGTAGTTCCCCTGTCATTTCCATTCAGGTGGCTTAAAATAAAGGCTACTGGTGCCTTTATCAGTGGGCCCATACTGCCCCAGCAGCACTTCGGGCCGTGTTTACCCACCTGCTCGCAGGACTACAGACAAGCCCTCGGCAAAGATATCCCATCACATTCCTTTCAAACACAAAGGCAAAAATACCCACTGGCAATTTAGATCAAGATGTCAGGTCAGTTGTTCTCACTGCCCGAATGTGACACGGACAGACACCAGCAATCACCTTTCTAAAGCTCACAGCCTGAGAGTTCCTTCACTTTCTGGCTGTTACAAGCCCTGTCCTTAAAGACAAGAGGAACTAAAAATATGACATTTATTCTCCTGTGGCCTGGAGCTATACTAGTACATTTTGAAACTTGAGCGTGCAAGTCGCATCGACATACTTCATACGCATCACGTCACATTGCTATGCCAGCAGCAGCTCTATTCATAAGGTCCCGGGCAGAGCTTCACAAAAGCAGGAGATATTTTTTTACTTCCTACCAAAGCTTATGTGAATGTTTTTAGGAGATCATGACTTTGTGATCATTTTTCTTTCTCTCTTTTTTATGTCCATATGTAAAACTATTTATGCTTCTATCCTGACCAGGACTCCCAGGAAGAAGAGGTCTTGTATCTCAATGGGACCTTCCTGGCAAAATAAAGGATAAATAAATAAATAAATAATGGACTAACTCTGGAGTACCACTGAAAATCAGGGAAGGCTCCATGCCCACTTCCTTCACTTAAATGCTCATGTTGGAATAAAAAGTGAACCCTAATCTTATAATGCATTGTCACTATTCAAATAGAGCAGAGATCCTCAAACAAGGCCAACATGAACGCAGGCTTTCGTTTCAAACCTGTAGTTACACCCCTGATACTCAAAATCAAGATCCTTAGCAAAGATTCCAGTTCAACCCTTGTCATCTTCCGTCCCTTTCGCCGCCAAAACATCCCTGATGTACTGAGGCCTGGGCTCCACTAGACCTCTGAAGGTGCGCTGTAATATCTGGCATCAAGTCATTAACAGCAGATCCTTTAAAGAGCATGAAAACCCAAGGGGATGGGCAATCATTATATGATAGAGAATTACTCAAAGATTCCAAAACTTATTTATTTTTTACAAAAGCCGATCGCAGATCGCTGCAAATTAAATTTACTGATCACCTCCGGCGGAGTATGCCGACCACGGCGCGAGTGCACCCGAAGTATGCATGACATCAGCGCTAGAACACAAACAGGCAAGGTCAACATGGCGTCATACAGTTTCAGTGAATCTAGTGGGAATTCCGGTGAGAGTTTTCACGACTGAAGCGATGAGGAACCAGGAGACAGAGAATTAGTTATTACTTTGGCAGATACGGAGGAATACAACGGTCCTCAATCCTACCTGTATGAGCCACCAGCAAGGCAAGAGATGGAGGACCAAGCGGGACATGCGTTCCTGACGATGCCTTATTATTACAAGATCGCGTTGGCAATACGACTTGGTATGTTATTTTCCTATAGTTTGAACTGCGGTAACGTTTATTTGAAAACAATAGTAAATTAATCAGTTGTATAAGGAATGACTTGACGCAGTTTAACATCCCCGATCTCCGCAAATATATTGGACTATTAGCTAGCTGCAGTGGCATGTGGTCAGATGTCAGGAAGGCCTTCAGTAACATTACCCTTTCCCGCATAAATAGTTTTAAACTGTTTGCGATCAAGTTTGCCTGATTAACAATCAAACAATTTATTAACTGAACAACCACAGCTAATGCATGACACGTAATGATTAAGAAATGCTAATGACAAAACGATTGCCTGTTGGCTATGTTGATATAATTGATGTGACTCCGCAAGGATGACAATCTGAAAAAAAAAATCCGAAACTTTGGCTGACTTCGCAGAAATTATTGTCGCCATCACTCAGCTGTGCATCGTACCGAACAACGCCATTTAGCTGTCACTTCATTCAGACTGTAGAAAGAATTCTCATGGCTTATTGCTCAATTAGCCTCGCAAACTAATTTACGCAAATATGTGCTGTTTCACCAGCTACACGAGTGCAGAAATTATGACGACTTATTGATATTTTTCGTTGTCATTGATCTGCGGAAGAAAACGCGGTATAATTTCGTAGTGCAATGTATAACTAGGCTTTCAAAAATAAATGACTCTCGTCGGTTCTGCCAATTAGTCTGAGCAACAGTAGCTAATCGGGAAAGGTAAACTGCGAGAGGGGTAGGTTGGAAATCTGTGAATATTATGTCCGGTTTTATCAGAATTTCCACAGAATTTGACAACACAACGCTGAATTATTGTTCAAAAAGCTAGATAAACAATCAAAACAACGTGAGTCAATAGCTGAATGCAAATTATGGCTGTTCATGCGCGGCTGGTGCGGCCTGCACGTTGATTTGTGTTCTAGAGCTGACGTCAGATGCCTCTAACAAGAGCGCCGTCCTATTTTTAGCCAGGCAGCGCGAAATGGTGACTTTCAAACCTTGGTGACATGGCAACAAAGGACCACGGGGTGGAATAGGTGTCTCCAAAATGGTTTTGGGTGTGTATTCAAACAGAACACGAAAGCAGAGCGAAAGTGAAGGAAGGGTTTTCATGCTCTTTAAGTCCTGCATGTTATGATGTGGGGCCTCCATGGATTGGACTTGATTGTTCAGCACATCCCACAGATGCTTGATTGGATTGAGATTTAGAGAATTTGGAGCCTAAGTCAACACCTTGAACGGATTTTTGTGTTCCTAAAACCATTCCTGAACCATTTCTGCAGTGTGGCAGGGTGCATTATCCTGCTGAAAGAGGCCACTGCCATTAGGGAATGCAGTTTCCATGAAGGGGTGTACTTGGTCTGCAACAATGCTTCGGTAGGTGGTACGTGTCAAAGTAACATCCACACGAATGGCAGGACCCAAGGTTTCCCAGCAGAACACTGCTCAAAGCATCACACTGCCTCCGCTGGCTTTTCTTCTTCCCATAGTGCATCCTGGTGCCATGTCTTCCCCAGGTAAGCAATGCACACGCCCTCGGCCATCCACATGATGTAAAAGAGAACATGATTCCTCAGACCATGCCACCTCCTTCTATCGCTTCCTGGTCCAGTTCTGATGTTCAAACGCCCACTGTGTTCCCTTCACCAGTCAGTGGTCATAATGTTATGGCTAATAGGTGTATATCGTAATGAATAAATACTAGGGAAAATGAGCCATAGCGTGAATTTGGTTACAGTCTTTACTCATAAAGAAGAGGTTCTGATCCCAACATAACAGCATTATTACAAATGATGACAGAGAACCCACTGCTCAGATTCTTACAAAAGTCTGATTCCATTAATACATGTTCCATTGAAATGACAAGGAGGAAAAAATGTATACCATATAAATCATGAGAACATACATTATACCATATTGTTGTTCTCGATCCATGACAAATTTAAGCCGGATCGCCCAGCCCCACTCCTCATACGTATGCTGCACATCAGGGCCACTCTGCGTTTTCCATACACACGACGGCTCCCCCTCCCCCTCAGGGCCCTGTCCTTTGAGTGAGACGAGCCCAAGAGGAAATGATCGGGGAGAAGAGGAGAGGACTTTGATCCCTCGGAGGCTAGAGTGCCACAGCACGCGCTCAGATACTGCGCAAACCTCCTGTCACACAGAGAGGCTTCCCAACGTCACGACTCCCCGTGATGTCATGATTCACACAGTCTCTGAACTCGAGCAGATCTCCAGTCAGCTCCACTCTACAGTGGAAGAAAATCGTCGTGACTCAGCCAGTAAGTGGAGCACAAAAGCGGAGTTTGTGTGACAAACACCGGCTATCAGGAACGACACAAAGAGCTGACAGCCTGCTACCGAGTGTCGCTGGATTTCAGTGTTTAAGCCAAACGCAACACACAAACAAAACAAGAACCAGCCTACATAGACAAAGATTAAATGAAAAAATAAAGTTATCCATGGCTTTATGCAGTCCCTCACGACGCTGTGAATATCCTTGAAGCTTGAGAATAAATTTTTTCTGACAGAAATTTCACACTGGAGTTGTGATCCTGCTCAGCACTGTCAAATACACAACTTAAGTGAATTGCTTGAGGACTGACAGATGGAAAACCTACAATCAGACAAACACTGAAGTGCAAAAGACAATGCGCAGTAAAAACAAGCGAGAAGTTGAGCAGTATGTTGGAGTAAACTTATCTGCCACTCAATACAAACCAAACAACAATGCTCAGTGGATGGCAGAGGGACATATCCCAAAACTATAGCATTCTCCCCATATGAAAAATTCAAAGTTTGGCCCAGTACTGGCTCTATAGCAAAAAATATACTGTCCAGAACATCAACAGGGGAACTACTCCAGGCTCCAAGAATGTTCACAGCAAATTTTACCAGTATGACTTACTGCATTTTTGAAAAAGTTTAGTCTGAAGGCAGAGCAACAGGAACAGTCAGAAAAACAGGAAGGAGAACAACTAGAAAGCTTTTTTTTTTAAAGGTACATTAAGCAATTTCTGGCCACTGGATGGTCCCAAAAGCACCACCTGCATTTCTAAATAAACGCAGGCTCCTCCCTCCTCTGCCCCCCACGGGACTCCTGAGGGCGGAGCCTAAAGCCCCACGCCACACAGGCACGCCTTCAACGGCCTGCACTGGGCAGCTGGCTCGTCTCTTTGCAGTTTATATTCCTTCTAAACCACCAACCATTACCCAAAAAGCTGTTTAACCTAATCTTTGCTATAACTCCAAGATTAAGCCAACTAGAGAGCCCTCTCGCCTAATTGTCACTTCAGAGCTGATCATTTTATTTTTGCGATCACTGATTAACAATACACTTGCATTTTTGCATTTTGTAGCAGCAAATGCGACTAGAATTCCCAGCAGATTTTCCATGGACTTTTACCTGACAAATAATAAATTCCAGGGCTCAACATGGCCACTTGTCAGCTGGCCTATCGGTCTTTTGCGGAGGGCCAGGGCCAATTAATCATGCCTTTCACTCCCCGGCCAGACCAGTGAAAAAAAATAATCCATTAGTTCAATTTTTAATGCCCACGTACCCTCCACAGCACTAAATGCCCGCTGTGCTTTTGATGCGAATCCCTCAGCCGTCCGCTGCTACGCCTACGTGAGAAACATCTGGGCAAGTAGATATTTTTCAGGGCCAGTACAAAAAACCACCTGCTCAGTGGGCCACTGGGCAAAAAGTCTTAATGTCAGGGCCAGAAATTCTCAATATTTCCATCATAACATAATACTGGACAGTATGAACAACTAAATAAATTATGTTGTCATTTTGACTGAATGAATTATGTCAATCTAAAATCTACCCAGATGTGGGATCTGTACTCCGATATCAGTGCAGTATCTGGCATCACAAGCCCAGCCCAAACAGGCTTATGAGGCAGGCGAATCATTTCAGATACCATTAATGTTACACTGGAGCGAGACCAAAACAGGAAAACATGACAAGTATATTCTTTATTATGCCATCCTATTTGACTTGAATAAAATAAAATGATGTCACACTGTATGCATGAATTACTGTCAAGTTTGCCTAATTTTCCAAGCTTTATAAATAAAACTAGCCCATACTTTGCAACCTAAAGTTCTCATTTTCACATTTTGTTATCCATAATTCGTACTTATTTTGCCATGACAAGAGCAATGCTGTAAGGGAATGTTTGCTAGCTAACAGAAGCATGTTAGTGTTCGCTTCCAGTCATACTGACAGGGAACTGAACAAGATGCAAATACAAATGCTACCAAGCAGGAGTCCACATCTAACAAGTTCACACAAGGTTCAAGTTCTATGGCTATAACCATTAAAGAATAAATATGAATTCTGGTTATTGGGTGTTAGCCAACAAGTACTGTTAACACTTTGAAACTGTTTGACCTGGCAGAGGTGCAACAGAAAAGGTTGTGGGGGGTCACAAAATGAGTGTCCATCCTCTGTGCAGCAGGAATGAACACAAGAAGTCTCATGTGATTCCTACCAAAAATATACTAATAATCCTGCTACAGAGGATCTGCAGAGGTAACAGCATGCAAAATGAAACCCAAATATCCCAGAAAACATGAGGACATATACACAATAGGTGAAGTATTAGGTCTGCAAGTTATGCAAACAGATAACGCAAGCAAGAAAGTTAACGAGCTTTGTCTGATGCCAGTCATAGATTAGATTTAACTTTAGTGCAATGACAAGACTGTAAGTACATGCAGTCATACAGTCATAGGGGTTCATCAAGCAAAATGACGTTGCTGGGGCAAAGTCATCAACTGAAATCTACTTATTCCCAAATACATTTCTGCAATTTGATTGCAAGCACAGTGCTCTACATCACAAGCCAATTAATGGGTTTCCTTTTAGAGCATCCATTCATCCATCCATTCATCCATCCATTCTCTATACTCGCTTATTCCTCACTAGGGTCGCGGGGGGAGCTGGAGTCTATCCCAGCTGACTCTGGGTGAAAGGCAGGGACCCACCCTGTACAGCTCGCCAATCCATCGCAGGGCGCACACAGTATTCACACACCATTCGCTCTCACACTCATACCTATGGGCAAGTTAGCGTCTCCAATTAGCCTGATATGCATTTGTTTGGACTGTGGGAGGAAACCAGAGTACCCAGAGTAAACCCACGCCGACACGGGGAGAACATGCTAACTCCACACAGAAAGGCCCCAGGCTGGATTCGAACCCACAACCCTCTTTCTGCGAGGCGCCTTTTAGAGCACCTCACATAATTTCAAAGCAACCCATTCTACATTTCAGAATAACCATCATCAAATTACCTTAGAAGCAATTTTTACCGCTATAAATACACACACAGACCATGCTTGGCAGGTAGGGCTGTCCCGATCGATTAATCGCGACTATTTTAAGCGCAATGAAAGTAACTGCCACTATGAGGCAGACAGACGTGCTTGCTTATTACCTTTTCTATGACACATACCTAATGCGGTCATTTGAAATGCTTCCGGGAAGGAAACTGTGATTTGAAGTCCGCTAATTACCAGCGAGGTTGGACAGCCTCCATCGCCTTGGCATAATTAGCTTACCTTTAATCAATTCCCATGTACTTTACCTAACCTGCAGTCAAGCCATTTATTCAGCCAGCTGACCAATCAAAACCAAAATATGGCCAATAATGATAAAGAAGAGATAATGAGAAGCAGACAGACCTAACCAGGTTGCCATGTTAATAATCTGAATAAATAGTAGACCTCTGAATTCCACCTCTCGTAGAATTCGTACATATCATTAAAAAATTTCTTAAAAATAAAATAATTTTAAGATGGTCCTGGTTTTTAAGCGTTTCAAAACATACGCGAAGTGGAAAACATTTTGTGAAGCAAGTACCGTAAAATGGCATTCTATTTAATGGCCAGCAGATGGCGACGTCGGTGGTTGCAGAAAGAAGTTCAATGCTATAGAAGTCTATGAGAAAATGACCCTACTTTCCCACCTGATTTTTCATTTAAATAATAATTTTTCACACTATCTTATGGTAGCTATAGCAAGTTTCAAGTCTCCTTCGATATATCATAATGTTCATTTTTGTAAATTATGGTCCCAAGTAGACTAGAATAAAGGATAAAGCCAGAATATGCTTTAGAGGCGTGGCAATCCTCTAGTCCTCGTCCAATACGGTCAGATCCACCCCTCACGTCCCTCCCCGGATCTTGATTCTCGCTCTCGTCCAATAGAAATCACATCCGGTTTCAAATTGACAAAATGGCTCAATTCAAATTGCCAAAATCGAGGCTTCCTTTATGGTATGCTGAAACCAATGGGTGACGTCACGGTTGCTTCGTCCATCTTTTTATACAGTCTATGGTCGGGACAGCCCAATTGGCAGGTGGATTTAATTGGCTCCCATGCAGATCAAACTTACAGAGTAATGTGATAAATAAATGTAAGAAACGTTTAATAGCTGCTTTTTACCCTCCAACTTTGGAACAATGCTTACGTCTGCAATTAGGAACTCGTCAAGATTCAGGCTACCAGCTATGTTCCACATATTGACAGTTTGGTGCACAAAAGTGTTACATTTTTAGCTGTGACAAGTAAGTTGGATGCAAATCTTATTTTTCACATTGTTTCAAAGTTTTACATTGCTTTTTCTCAAAACTTAAAAAATGCACTTAACCTTTTTGTGCTCTAAGCAGTCGATATATTCGATAGAAAAGGGCCATTACAACAGATTCCTGCTCTCGCACTCCATACAGCTCACAAAAAATGCTCAAGTACTTCGAGATCAGTGATTAATATGTTTCAGCAAAAGGTTATTTGACACAAACTGATGCAGTTGAGTAGCTTCGCATCTATTCAACAACCATGTTGGAAGACATATCCTGTGGTCATAGAAAAGATGCACTCCATTCAGAAGGGTGAAATCATAGAGAAAAAAAACAAGAATTGTCAGAAGACAACACAGCTCGCCGGAAAACTTTAACCTTGCTGTCCACAGACGCGGACGCCGATTCAGAGGGTATGGCAATAGCTCTCCGAGGACATTCGTCCCGGCGAGCTAAAAACCAACAGTAAAACTCACAGCTAGGTTTAATAGTGAGAGTAAGAGCATTTCCACGTGCACAGTGTAAGGAGAACTCAAGGGACTGGGATTAAACAGCTGCACAGCCTTACAAAAACCACTTACAGAGAGGCTAATCAGAAAAAGGCTTCAATTTGCTAGGGACCATAAAGATTGGACTACAGAGTAATGGAAAAAGGTCATGTGGTCTGATGAGTCCAGATTTACCCTGTTCTAGAGTGACGGGCGCATCAGGGTAAGAGGAGAGGCGGATGAAGTGATGCTCCCATCATGCCTCATGTCAACCGTACAATGCTTATGGGGCAGTGTTATGATCTGGGGTTGCTTCAGCTGGTCAGGTCTAGGTTCAGCAATATGTGCCCAAAAATGAGATCAGCTGACAACCAGAATGTACTGAATGACCAGGTTTTTCGATCTATGGATTTTTTTCTTCCCTGATGGCATGGGCGTATTCCAAGAGGACGATGCCAGGATTTATGGGTCTCAAACAGTGAAAGAGTGGTTCACGGAGCATGAGACATCATTTACACATATGGATTGGCCACCATGGAGTCCAGACCTTAACCCCACTGAGAATCTTTGGGATGTGCTGGAGAAGACTTTATGCGGTGGTCCAACTCTCCCATCACCAATCCAAGATCTTGCCAAAAAAAATAATGCGACTCAGGACAGAAATAAATGCAGTGACACTGCATAAGCTTATTGAAACCATGGCATGGCGAGTGCATGCTATAATCAAAGCTAATCGAGGTCCAATAAATATTAAAGTGCGCAACTTTTTTTTTTTGGCAGGGCAGCGCTTATTGACGTAGACTACAGTGGTCTGTATGTAGAGGGAAAATATATTGCACGAGTTTCCAGAAAAGCGTGTTGTGTCTATGCTCCCTATTCGAAACCTCATAGAAGAAACTCAATTAATTATAGCCCTTTGTTTCATAGAATATAATAAATTAATAAATGTGCCTAGTACCATTATCTTGTTTTATTTGATAGCCCATAATAATGCAAAATTCTTCTAACTGCAGTGTCTGTGCCCTGTGTAGTAACCCCCACGACATTTTGTATCACAAACGCAAACACTACATTCACGTATTCTTTCTAAGTATTACGGTCATCAAAAATTCTTGTAGTACACCATTCATAACTATTGCCTGAAAACATGGCCCGTACCGAAATACTTGCATGCACTTCTATATACACATGTATAAGCATCCAACCTGTTTATGAAACAAACTTATGCTACAAAATAAGTTCATTTGCATCATTAACCCTTTGAACCCTGTATTATACAAAGTGGTCATGACCCCCACCTATGCCTGTGATGGGGAAACCGCCTGATCGTAAACAAGGTCACATGACAACCAAAAGTCATGTGATCATAGTCACATGCTTGGAAGCAGGTTTTCTGGCATTTCAGGTTATTGCATGTTCTTTATGCGGTCGCTTAACCAGCCTGCAGGGTTCAAAGGGTTAATAACTTGTCGCAAGTAACAGTTGACAACAGTTTGTATACAGTTTGGCTAACTTAATGTTAAAGTTATTACCTCTGTCGGGGAGGTTATGTTTTCACCCCATTTGTTACTTGCCAAAATCGTACAATTTCAGCAAGCATATCAGTCGGATACGTTTGACGTCTGTTTGTCTGTCAGTTTGATAGTTACCATTGCCATTTGTCCTGTACCAATCTTTTTTTTTTTTTTTTTAAAGATAATTTTTTGGGATTTTCTCCTTTGATAGTGACACAGTAGAGAGAGACGGGAAAGTTGGGGAGAAGAATGGGGAAGACATGCGGCAAATGACCCCAGCCGGAATCGAACCGGGTCGCCGCAGGAAGGCCACAGCCTTTATGGTGCACGTGCTAAGACCGATGAGCCACCGGGGCGCCCTCCTGTGCCAATCTTAACAAAACTTGGAGACAGACCTATACTTTTTTAAGTTTCTATGTCAGAGGTCAAGGTCAAGGTCATACTTAAGGTCGAAAACACATTTTGATCCAAAATTTCGTTTCTAATTAAGCTAGGGTCTTGAAATTAACGCCATTCTTTTCGTAAATGCAATGCAATTCTAGCGGGTAGGAGTCTGATGATGTCACTCTGACGCAAGTATGTGAAAATGAGGTCACATTTCGCCAAAATGAATTTTTTTGATTCCATTCTTTAGACAATGATATATCTTTTCACCTTTTTAAATTTCGATTTCGGCACGTCATCGTTCTAAGAACTACCTTTAATTTGTTTTTTTCTTCGTTTGTCAGTCTGTCGACAGGATAATTCAGCAAGTTATGAACAGGGCACGAAATTTGATAGGATGATAGGTGGTAGTCCAGGGAAGAGTTGATTTAACTCTGGAAGTGATCTAGACCATATTCTGGATCCTGAAGAATTACAATACATCTGTCCAACGCGGGTCTGTTTGACATTTTTGACCAGATTACTCAAAAAATTTTGAATGGTTTGGTACGAAATTTCGCAGGACGATAGGTGGTAGTCCAGGGAAGAGTTGATTTAATTTTGGAAGTGATCTGGAACACATTCTGTAACCAAAAAAACAAAGATGACGTGGCTGAGGTACTCACTGTACCGAGTGCCCTCTAGTTTTTTGTGTGGTCACTACTGGTTACATAGTTACTGAATGAAGCTAGAAAAACATTGTAATACATTTCTAGACTCTATAGGTTATCTGGACAGTACAGGGCATTAATTTAATGGGCATCACTAAATGTCGCACCAGTTTATGAGAAACGATTACACTGTAATCCAACATTTAAATTTCGCGGGGCCATAGGTTTATCTCACACCATACACTGGCGCCAAATTAGATGGTGCACAGAGGCGTCTGTGCTCCATTCGCGGTTCATCGCAGTATTTTCCATAAGGACAGGGGCTACAAAACGAGTAAAACCTTGAGTCAGACGCATCACTGAGGGGGTAAAGGCCACGAGTCTTACAGAGCTGTCTTACCATTTGTTGACTTTTTGAAGCCTTCGACTCCGTTCACCATGAAAAAAAATGAAAGAGATTATCCTTTCATACAGTATTGCCAGGGGACACTGAATTTTTTTTTTTTTTTTAATAAATTTGGCATCTCCAATCCCACCCGAATCTGGAGTGCCCAATTGGTGAACTATGTACAAGGCTTGCTCGTATGCGACCCCCTGCTGCCAACTCAGGAGAGTGAAGACAGTTCGCAGCTCTCCTCCGAAGCACGCGCCTGTCAGCCACCTGCTTCTTATACACTCATTGGTTGAATCCTCGCAAGTTCAGAACGAGGGCGGAGGATACCCGGACATGAACAAGCTTAGAATCTTCCTGACGAGCGCCCGTCTGGCCAACAGGAGGCCCTTAAGCAACGAACGAAGCGACAATTTTATATTACCCTATCCGGGCAGACCCTTCCCAATTTGCATCCCTGTAGCGCAATGGCCAACTGTGCACTACTCTGAAAAAGCTGCCGACCACTGCCGGTAGGTACGACCGGGGCTCGAACCCGCACCGTGATCGTCACTTCTGCTTCGCAATGCTGGACACTGAATTTTTTATGATTTTCTAGGAGTCGTCAGCAAAGAAATACACTTGCCTCGCATCTGTTTGTTATCTGCCTTGTACATGTTCTACGACCATCAGCGGATGACCAAAGAAATTAGTCTCACACTCAAAAGAGATCGGAGTCTGGGTCACCCAGAACAGAAAAATCACTGATGCGCACTACGCTGATGACCTCGACAACGCTACCTCTCCTCACCACCCTCTAGAAGACGCAGCACGTAAGATAGGCCTGTATGTCAACACAAGCAAAACAAATTCAAGTCCCACAAATAGAGGGTACCATCCAAACATCAGGATGAAATCAAAGAGAGCAATGAATTCACCCATCTCCGTAGTAACATTGCCACCACCAAGAAAGAAGCCGAGCCTCATCTTGGCAAAGCCTGGGGAGCTCCAGACAGTCTGGACAGAGTTTGGAAATCCAACTTTCCTTCAAACCTGAAGCGCAACTTCTTTCGGGCCATCGCTGAGTCTGTCCTGGTCTACAGGTCAACATCTTGGACACTTACCAGCAAACTCCAATCTGCACTCAATGGTGCCCTGACACGCATGCCAAGAGCAGCACTGGACATTTCTTGGAAAAAACCACCCAACAAACCGAGACCTCTGCGGATGTATTCCACCTTTAACCGTAACTATCCGGGAACGAAGGCTGCAGTAGGCAGGCCACTACTGGCACAGTAAAGAACCTGCCAGCAACATCCTTTTATGGCAGCCCAAACACAGTACCATCTCTGTTGGTCATCCAGCACGTACCTACATCGATCAACTACGGGATGACACAGGCTGCCTTCCAGAAAAACTATCTGCAGCAATGTTCTATAGAGATAGTTGGACGGGGAAAGTCCTGGAGGTCCGAGCTAGCTCCACCAGATAATGATGGTAGTTTCATTCATCCAAATTATTTATACTTAGTTGCACCTGTTATGACTTTGAAGATGATTTTGTGAGTGTTGAGAGTATACCTCGTGGTTTAGCCAAACATGATTAAATCCAAATTCTGTTGTGATGAGTTGTAAGGCTATTAGCTTAGAAAACAGTTTCTCCTCATTTGACCTTGAAGATGGCCTGGTAACCTGCAGTCTACCATTTTAGGCTACCTAATGTTTTCATAAATGTAATTTCAAATATCAAAGGAAATAACCATGCTTAATAATTCCCTGCCCTTATCCACCCAATCATATACTGTTTCTGATGCATTCTGGGTTTTCTTAGCACCGTCAGGAGCTGGATAAAATGATGAAAATGATGACTAAAGGCAGTAGCAGGAAAGAAGAGGGACGTCCTGTTTTATTTTCAAGATCAACAGCGGTTAAAAAAAGCCCATCAGTCAGAACAACAACAGCGGGAAAAACAACCAGAACAGCCAGAACTACAACAGCTAGAAGATCAGAGGAACATCCAGAACTACAACAGCAAGAACAGCTAGAAAAACAGCCAGAACGACAGCAGCTAATAAAACAACAAAAAAAGCTATAAAAACAGCCAGAACGATAACAACTAGCTGTTTATTTTTTGTAATTATTTATTGATTTATTCATCATTTATTATTTAATGCAAGTTTGATTTAAAAAGCGTAAATCTGACCCAAGACAGAATGGAAGTACATTAATTTTTTACTGAATTAATTTTAGAAATTAAACTGTTGCAAAAAAGAGTCATGCTGTGTCTTGTGTCATGCTCTGTCTCCATACAGTTTGGATTATAATGAGGAAAAATGACTGCGCATGTACAATGTGTGCCAAGGCCAGATGTAAGCAGGGCAAGTGGTGGACTATGCCTGCCCAAATGTTTTTTTTTTCCTTCATTCTTTCAGTCACTGGAAAAACAGTACAGAAAATACCAATATCGCTACTAACTTCTGATTGGGCAAGTGCCCTACATTCCTTCATGATGCATCTGAATAAACTAAAGAGACGAGCATAGGCCATTTTTAAAGTTGCTGGCTATCACCAGTGCTTCTTTATTGCATATTAGTGATCAATGATCGGCTCATAAGCAACAATAATCATAACAGGGAACGCAAGTTGGATAATAAAAGTCCAAGTCTATGGTACAAAGTTTGCCAGTTGTGATATAAGACTAAAGGAATATTAATTTTCTAAAAAAAAAAAAAAAAAAACAAAAAGCAGTTCAACACAGGTAACCACATTGACCTATTTTTTAAGGCTCAAATGTGTACAATAGTCGTTTTGAGTTTTCGCCATTTATAAGCTGGGCTAGATTTTCAATTACCATGCTTTATGGGTGTGACTTTTTCTGCCAGTCATCACCATTCATATTAAAACAATGGGTTTATGAATGAACAGTTAACTCGAGCACACAATTATTTACAAGAGTAGGCAGTTCTTCATCGATCTAGACCGCTTATTTTGTTCTCAAAGTGCGCCAAATTGATGCATCCAACTAAAATATGCACAAAATTCTCTTCCAGGGGACCATGTCCTCGGACGCGCCCAGAAGGTTTATCGCCCGCCCATGCACACACATTTTTTCCTTCTGGTCTCACTCCAACGCATTCTGCTTTACCAACTGCCAGTTCCTCTTCTGTGGTAACCAGCAAACTTTGAGTTAACACTGGTCTGCCCAAATAATACACGCAAGCACACAAAGTACAGCACACTGAACGGCCGTTAAAACAAAACTAGAACGTAATTCGATGAATAGTTTTCCTTGTTTTCATCATTTGAAATGAATATCTCAACGGTTTGTTTACGCATGGCTTGTCTGACTGGTGTACATGAATCATTAAACGACCGTGAGTTAATCAGAAGAAAATTAGCAAGCCGAGACATCGTGCGTGTTCAATAACAACTCATGCATAGTTCAGATCTGACCACTGTTTACCACGACCACTCATAAAAAAAATCAACTTGGCAACAATTCAACAAAAAACCTGAGAATATTTTGCGCAATTACACACTCCGAATACAGCTCCGCGAGGGCATTATTAAGCGCAGTCAAACGCAAAGTCAGCTGACTACCGGATCCAGGCCGTCTTCAACGGCACCTGCCACTGACAGAAAGCCAATCTCATACCCTGGCGTGTAGGGTTCGTATCTCATACCCTGGCGTGTAGGGTTCGTATCTCATACCCTGGAGTGTAGGGTTCGTATCTCATACCCTGAAGTGTAGGGTTCGTAATACTCAGAGGACGACATTTTACACGTCACTCAATTTCGACGCAAGTGTCATTCAGGTTCGCGCAGTGCGCAGGAATACGGAAACATGACCTCGCTATCAGCAGTAATCAGAGACTGAACGTAAAATTCTCTGCCGAAAATAGCCAGTTAGCCACAGAAAATCATGACGATCAAGTGACGTTAACAGCTCACCTGCCGAAACGGACAGTCTGATTCATTACTCCCTGCCTGAACTGACAGATGGCCACTCCGAAACTGAAGTAGCGAAGCAAAACCATGAAGTAGGAAGCAAGGTAGCCATCTAGATAAATCAGCTGCGTGGCGATCGTACATAACTAGCAAGCTAGCTAGCTGACATACGATCTATTTAAGTTAGTCACTATACTGATTTATGCAGGCCCATCAAATACAAGCCACCATTATTCTCTGACATTGCTAACCTGGCTGCTCGGTAGCTTAACGTTAGTGATAGTTTCAGGTCCCATCAACCGGCCTCAATGTGCACAACAGCTCGGAAACTGCTTCAGATAGCGAACTACCCAGCAAACTAAACTGCGCTGACCGAGATGAACATACCGAGCTACAGAGTCAGCTAAGAGGAATAATGACAACTAGTTAGCGAGCAAGCAGCTCGCCCGGCTTTCGTTACCAGTGTTAGTTAACGTCGGCTAACTGGCTAGCTAAGGTAGCTATTAGCGTACAGCGTTAGCTAGTTAGCCAACAAAAACCTCAGCCTGTGAGTCAACCACGCAATGACCTGCACGCTGTCGGCTACGACTTGACACATGACAGATATGTCGGTCCGTAAATGTTCAGATATTATAACAGCACTCATACCTGCAGGTGCTCCTGGAAGCGGATCGGCAGGATCTGTGCCATGGCGGTTCCTCTCAACTCTCACTCCTCCTGGATCTCCTATCGCTAACTGCGGCTTCTTCAGTCAGGTCCGACCCGGACAGCCAGAGAACGGCCTAATTAAGGTCCAAAAAAGTGGATGGGAATGCCCTTTTTAAAACGGAATGTTGATAGGGTGACTACTTTGTCCGCCCGTAAGTGCTTACTTGTTTGACAACCAGTGGCCGCAGTCGTGAACTCTGAAACCTGCAATGGCGGCGGAAACTGGTCGGGAGAGAAACAATCCGGAAACGGCGCTCGTCCCCAGCGTGGCGGAAGGATACAGTACATAAACGAGACTGTGACATGCACCGCGGACATCCTGACATACAGGGACGGGCTGATGGTTAGATTGTCAACACGAAAATGACATCAGATAATGAGAGAATACTGCAAGTTTAAACTGAAATGTGAGAGCCTAATGGATGGAACGAATAGAATATCATAAGAACTATTTTTTGCGATTCGCCCTTTCATTTTTGCCACATCATTCGTAGTCCTGTATTGACGTCAATTCCGGAATTTCGGCCCCGGTTGTGCCTCACCTCAGGAGCGGGTTTACTTGCTTGCTACGGTTGCGATGTCCTAGTTACGAGTGATGGCCAAGTGAGGCGGTTTGAGCAATGAAGCTGTCCAGCTGGTTGTATCGTAAATCGAATCACTACTCGAGGTCCATTGAACACAATGTGCACAAGTGATACCAGCTGATAAAAATAATTTTGTGCGCTTAAGTCATTATAGATCACGTGCCACCCGTGGTGGTCAGAAATATTAGCCTTTTCTCAAGGTGTAGGCTGTAGCCTATGAAGGCTGGATTTTTATGCTGCTACGTCATCGCAGGCTTTTTGAATACGGCCGAAATGCAGCCTTGAGTACGCCTGATATCAGAAATAATATTGTCAAAATGGAAACGGAGCGCAAGCGAGGCAGATATCAGGCAAGATGAAGGCTGCATTTCTCCTCAGATGAAACGTTTTGTCATTTTGAAAATAAAAAGCCCAAATAGAATATTATAAGAGTTAAAATTAAAAGGATTATCATTATACTACTATTATTACACTATTATTATACATCACAACTAGGGAAAAAAACCTAAAAAGAAAAGGAAACTGAAAAAGTAAATTTAAATATAAAATGATCATTTAAAAATGTAAAGTGACACTGAGTGAAGTGAAATTCAAATCGCAGAAGCTTAACTATAAATTCTGAAATTGAAGCTTAAATTGTAAAAATTAAAATGAGAATGGCACTGGAAATAGGAAAAAAGGAAACATCAAATATGAAACTCAAAATGGGAAATAAAAGCTTAAATTTAAATACTTAACCCTTTAAAGTGCAGTCTTTTTCAGCCAATTTCCTCTCAAACTAAAATACTTACTGTTCTTGAACAACTTCGACTACAGGCAAAATTGTGGTCTCATTTGAAAGGTGATACTCAGTAGATTGCCCTTAAATAGCCAGAATTGCTGAGAATATTATGCAAATTGAGTAACAACTCTGGAAATGTAAGTTTTTGTCAAACAGAAAAAGATTCTGTTTTCTTCTGCCCCTGTGGCACTGTGACCGAGCCTCACCAGTTGAGAAATATAATGCAGCCACAGCCAGATGCCTAAACAACTGCAGGTTCAAATATTATGCCTCTGTTACCAAAAATGAATATTTCCTGGATTTTTTTTTTATCCACCGCCTCACGTGTTCCACATGTTCTTCATAAGTGGTTGAGTAGACGAAGATGTCATTGAGGTAGGCAATGACGAATCTTCCCAGCATCTCTCGCAGCACGTCATTGATGAAGGACTGGAATGCAGAGGGGGTGTTGACAAGGTCGTATGGCATGACGCAGTACTCTTAATACCCAGAGGTGGTGCGAAAGGCCATCTTCCACTCGTCTCTTTCCCTGATGCAGATGAAGTTGCATGCGCTACAGAGGTCGAGCTTTGTGAAGATCTTCACACCTCAATGCTGCTCCACAGTGCTGGGGACCAGGGGGAGTAGATATCGGTACTTCACTGTGATGTCATTAAGGTCTCCATAGTCTATACAGGGGTGTAGACCTCCATCCTTCTTCTGGATAAAAAAAAAAAACTGGGGGACGCAGGTGAAGTGGAAGGTCAAATGAAGCCCTGCTAGAGCTTCTTGTAAAAACCCCAATTCCAATGAAGTTGGGACATTGTGTAAAACATGAATAAAAACAGTATACAATGATTTACAAATCCTTTTTGACCTATATTCAATTGAGTACACTACAAAGACAAGATATTTAATGTTCAAACTGATAAACTTGATTGTTTTTTGGAAATATTCACTCCTTTTGAATTTGATGCCTGCAACGCGTTCCAAAAAAGCTGGGACAGGGGCATGTTTATCACTGTATTACATCACCTTTCCTTTTAACAACACTCAATAAGCGTTTGGGAACTGAGGACACTAAATGAAGAAGCTTTGTTGGTGGAATTCTTTCCCATTCTTGCTTTATGTACGACTTCAGTTGCTCAACAATCCGGGGTCTCCATTGTTGTGTTTTGCGCTTCATAATTTGCCCCACATTCTCAATGGGAGACAAGTCTGGACTGCAGGCAGGCCAGTCTATAACGCGCACTCTTTTACTACCATGCCACGCTGTTGTAACACGTGCAGAATGTGGCTTGGCATTGTCTTACTGAAATTAACAGGGATGTGCCTGAAAAAGACTTTGCTTAGATGGCAGCATATGTTGCTCCAAAACCTGAATGCACGTTTCAGCATTAATGGTGCCTTCACAGATGTGCAAGTTACCCATGCCATGGGCAATAACACATCCCCATACCATCACAGATGCTGGCTTTTGAACTTTGTGCTGATAACAATCTGGATGGTCCTTTTCCTCTTTAACCCAGAAGACACGACGTCCATGATTGCCAAAAACAATTTGAAATGTGGACTCAGACCACAGCACACTTTTCCACTTTGCCTCAGTCCATTTCAGATGAGCTCGGGCCCAGAGAAGCCGGCGGCGTTTCTGGGTGTTGTTAATACATGGATTTCACTTTGAATGGTAGAGTTTTAACTTGCACTTGTACTGTAGATGTAGCGACGAACTGTGTTTACTGACAATGGTTTTCCGAAGTGTTCCTGAACCCACATGGTAATATCCTTTACAGAATTATGTCGCTTTTTAATGCAGTGCCACCTAAGGGACCGACAGTTACAGGCATTCAATGTTGGTTTTCGGCCTTGCCGCTTACGTGAGAGATTTCTCTGCATTCTCTGAATCTTTTGATATTGTGGACTGTAGATGATGAAATATCTAAATTCCTTGCAATTGCACGTTGAGAAACGTTTTTCTTAAACTGTTTGACTATTTGCTCGTGCGCAGTTGTTCACAAAGCAGTGAAACTCACCCCATCCTTGCTTGTGAATGACTGAGCCTTTCCAGGATGCTCCTTTTATACCTAATCATGACACTCACCTGTTTCCAATGAACCTGTTCACCTGTGGAATGTTCCAAACAGGTGTTTTTTGAGCATTCCTCGACTTTCCCAGTCTTTTGTTACCCCTGTCCCAGCTTTTTTGGAACGCGTTGCAGGCATCAAATTCAAAATGAGTGAATATTTACAAAAAAACAACGTCTCAACTTCCTTGGAATCAGGGTTGGTACATACTGCTGTACTGCTTGAATTTTGGCCACCGATAGGGGGTGTACATGGCTCCTGGGGGAAAGTGCCAGACAGGAGCTCAATGGCACAATCCCAAGAATGATGAGGAGGTAGCTGGGTCGCTTTGGTCTTGCTGAAAGCCATCTGCAGTACTCTTCGGGGATCTCAGGCTGGTTTCCTTGGTCAGGGCTCTCGACGGTTGTGGAGGCAAAGGGGAGGGGGTCACAGTGCCACCGACAGGTGGGTGACCGGAAGTGGAGATGTTTGGGTTGCCAGGAGATGGTGGTATTGTGCTTGAAAAGCCATGGAAGGCCAAGGATGAGTGGGTGGCTTGAGTTTTCGAGAAGCAGCAGTGGGATCTCCTCAAGATGGCCCTCTTGGACTGTGAGGGAGATTGGCGCTGTCTGGTGGGTGATGCTGTCGCTGCCCAGAGGTTTCCCGTCAACAGCTGCCACGGCGAGGGGAGTGTGGACCCTGTAGATTGGAGCCTTCAGCCGTCGCACCAACTGGGAGGAGACGAAGTTTCCCACTGCACCGGAGTCAATCAGGGCCTCTGCACAAAGGGTCACGTTGTTAAATGCCACCTTGACCTGGATCTTAGAGTGTTGGCCAGTGATGGCAGTGGGTGACACCTTTACCTTCCTGGGTGCTGGATTCCCCTCTTGCCTGTGGGTGCAGGGCCCGTTCTCCTCCAGGGGCGACGCTTGCTGGGTCGAGAAAGCCCCAGTTCCATAGGTTCCATCCCCTCAGTAGGCAGCTGGGTGGGGCCTCTGGGCTGAACGTGCCATCTCTCCTGCAGGAGCTGGTCCAGGCTGATGGCCCCGTTGATGTAAGAGCTCTGGACACAGCCTATTTTGGAAGATGGTCAGTAGTGCAGGCTCATTCAAGCCGCTGGCTGCAGCTAAGGTGCGGAACTGGAGGGTGTAGTCAGCCGCGGTCTTCGTCCCTTGGTGCAGGTCCTGCAGCTGGTCCCCAGTCTTCTTCCCGGGGTGCTCGAAGACTGAACGAAACTGCTGGAGGAAATCGGCATAGGTGAAGAAAGCTGTTTCCCCCCAGACAGCGTCGCCCAATCAAGGGCTTTGCCAGAGAGGCGGGTCACCACTGTGGTGATCTTCTCTGTGTCATTCAGGCCAGGATGGAAAGTAAAATAGAGGGTGCACTGGAGAATGAAGCCTTTGCACGCAGTGGGGTTTCCATCATAGCGCTCTAGCAGGGGCACTGGCAATTCACCCCAGGAAATGGCTGAGGAAGCCTGCATTCTGGCATGAGAGACGGAGGTGGATGGTGGCAGTGGAGCATGGGAGATGGTTAGTTCGTGAACTCAATGGACCAGTTCAGCTAGGGCAGCACCCAGATGAGCAATCTCCCTCTGTTGTTCCGCCACAAGATGGTAAAGATCGGGAGGCTGGGCAGCAAACTCTCCCACCTCTTGGGGCAAAGGAATCCTTGCTGAGTCCATGGATAAGGCAAAGTCTTCTGTAAGGGTTGTGCTTCGTACACTGGTGATGTACACGGAGGACAGGAAGTTGAGAACTAGACTCAGGAGCAAGGATAGACTTGGTTGTATTTAATATGCCTTTGGTACAGCGAGAAGGCACACACAAAGCAATACAAAACAAATAAGAATTGAGGTTCCAGAATTACACTATTAGTAATACAGACACTGGGCTTTAGCTACAGTAACAATGTATTACAAAAGAAAAAGGAAACAAGGTTTCTTAATAATATAAATGTGCTGAAACAAACAATAAACAGCACTTAGTTCAAGAGTTATAATATATACACACGATACGCGGGAGATAAGTCTATACAAGAGTAGAGATTTAATACGGACTTGTGGATTACGAGACTTCGCAAAGACGAAGTGTGAAGCTCGGTCTTGAATAGCACAACACTACCACACAGTGGAAATGAGCAACAGATGCATGCAATGATTGCCGAGCCGAAGAATGCAGTCTGGGACTGCCTCCGAATTGACAAAAAATTACGGCCTATCCACTAATTCCTAACCACTTTTCTTTAACCTTCGTGGAAAACGTCATAAGGTAAAAGGAAGATGTAAAAGGGAATTCCCAACGGCTTAGGAAGACAACCGCGCTAATTAGAGAATCCGAATTTCCTTACACTAGACAACGTGATCATGAGTCCCCGGCCCATCATACACGTTTCTTTACGCGATTGGCCAGATGAATGGTCACTGCTTTAAATATTGTTGCTGCGCAGAATTGTGGGATAGCGTTATCTCCTTACTTTTCAAAAAGGATGGTTCACTGTACCCTATGCTAAAGGTGATAAATTAAGAAGCATTGTGGCACCTTTCCTTTAGATTGAAAGAATCCGAACACACTTATCATGGCTGCCACGTAAATACTTCCGGATCGTTTTCTAGGGCTGCGTCCGAGTTGTCTTTTTTGCTTAGGAAAGTTCCTAACTGCCGACCAAACAGTATACTCTGCCCCGACTCGTTGCAGCCCCTGTCTCTGTACTGGTGACATCACGAAGGTCGCGAGCAAGCCTTGGCGCGCAGTGGACTTCATGGAACGGGAAACTTAGCTAACGTAGCTCGCTAGCTAGTTTACTACGTTCGTTTTGCCAAAATGAGAAGGGAAAGTCGCAAATGATTGGCTTGCATCTTAAAAGTGAATCGATGTAATTTGCACTTATTAAAATACTCGCCGAAAGTATCAATATTGCAATATTTATCCATTTATATCTGAACAAGTCGATTTTTTTTTTTTTTTTGGGGGGGAGCTATCTGACAGAAAATTTAATACATGGTCTGGCGTAACTAAGTAGCTAGCTTGCTACTTTACCAACCAATAATGTGCGATCAACAATTTTGGAGCGGAGGGAGGCCTCCGCCCTCCAAAATTGTTGATCGCACATTATTAGCTGATGGTATTTAGCTACAACGCCTAACTACGCGTCAGCTGCGGTAAGTCGTGACAATTTCACCCGCATTTTATCTGTTTTTCGTCATGCTTTGACAGAATGTATTGCTAGAGAAAGGTTGGTAAATTATAATTTCACAACAGGCGGCAAAAATAGCGTTAAGCCGCTTTCACACTGGACGCGAAACGAATTCTTCGCACGACAGATTACAATCAAAGTCAATGCAAAGGATAATAGCCTCTCGGCTACTGTTGACACTCAGAAAAGCACCAGTCACTCAGTATCTCGGTTCACCGTTTTTGGCTCACTGTTTCATTCATAACGGTAAGATGAGTATAGATTTAGAGATAAAACTGCTCCTGTTTTATGCCACTCTGGTTTTCGTCATTAGCTCGGGGAACTGCTGGACTAAGGAAGGCCATCAGTCAATTCCATCAATAAAATGAAAAGAAATTTGAGTGAAAACCTGCACAGACCAACAGCAGGTGAGATGGACCCACTGTTAGCAAAGCAGCTGAGTTGATATATGAAATCATCTACTTTTTCCATTTATTAATAGAATTACCCGCATATTTCTATAACAAATTTATGATGAAAAATAAACAATAGCTGTGTCGGCTTATACTTCGTTTTCAGTTATTTAAATGGCATCATAGTGATTTATATATTTTGAAACTACTTGTTCTTTAAAGTCAGTGGTTTTGTGTAGGTTGTCTGCCTGTGCCACTGTTTAATCAAAAGAGAAGAAACAGACTGCCTTTGACATCAAATCCATCTGAGAGTGAATTTTACCAGACTGACAGGAATGAATTTTCTGCAGCAGAGAGCCTGGCCTCTCCCTCACTGTCATCAGGTGACTGGGCATTCTGCGAGCTGTATCGCCTGATTGCAATAATTTTATATATATATATATATATATATATATGTATATATGTATTTTTTTTACACTTACCCAATTTTTTTTGAACTTGATGAACTTATTAATTGATATGAGGCTGTTTCTTTTGCTCTGTAGCACCCATAAGCAGGTACATTCAGCAGTCATTTTAAAAATACTCTCCAATGTGGAAATTATTTCCTTAGGGAAATCTGGTAATCCCGATTGTTATGGCCCAAACTGCAAAATTCCTGGTGGGCAGAACAGACCTGCTGTAAACGCTGCTGGAAGAGGGCTTGGACATCCCAACAAAACAGGACAGTTGAGGTAAAGACTGTGGTCAAATATCAAAAATATTTTGAACCTAAGGGTTATATGTGAAACATGAATGTTGAAAATGGTATGTTAAAAATTTCATATTAAATATACTGCAAACTATATTATTTGCTTTTTTATTTTATTTTATCTTTTTTTAGAAATGTACCATATCCATAGCAGAACAAATCATGAGTATCCTTTATGATAGTCAATAAATGCACTCACTGACCACTTCATTAGGTACACCTGACAACTGGATAGGACCGGTTGTGCCAAGAAGGTTGGGCAGGAGAGTAGCTGATGTAGCCTGCCCACTAGAGGGGCGGAGCAGTGTCTGGTATACATCATAAATGATATGCGTGTCTCTTAGCTCTGAAAGTATCAATATGTGCACTAAAATCTATACTGCTGGCCGTTCAGTGTTCACTGTCAATGCGTATGTGGGAATATCTTGACTTGTCTGCCAGAACTAGCTCCGCAAGCTGCGCCATATTTCTGCTAGCCAGCTCATATGTAAATTGCAGTTGTAATGAATACAGTGCTGTGAAAAAGTATTTGCTCTCTTCCTGATTTCCTCTTTTTTTGCATATTTGTTGCACTTAAATGTTTCAGATCATCAAAGAAATTTTAATATTAAACAAAGATAACCCTAGTAAATACAAAATGCAGTTTTTAAATGATGATTTCATTTATTGAGGGAAAAATCTGTCCAAACTTACCTGGCCCTAGGTGAAAAAGTACAACCTCAATTCTGAAATAGTTGGGACGAAGTGTATATTGTGAATAAAATCAAAATGCAATGACTTTCAGATCACGAGCCAGTATGTTATTTACAATAGAACATAGATAACATTTCAAATGTTGAAACTGAGACATTTTACATTTATATCCATAAAATGAGCTTATTTCAAATTTTCTGGCTGCAACAGGTCTCAAAAAAGTTGGGACACTGGGGAAAAAAGGGCTGTAAAAACAATTAATATATAAGAGAATCAGCTGAAAGAACATGTAGCAAGTAAGTAAGTAAACTGGCATCAGGTGTGTAACATGATTGGCTATAAAAGGGATGTCTTTGAGAGGCTGAGTCTCTCAGAAGTAAAGATGGCCAGAGGCTCTCCGACCTGTGATGGCTTGCATAAAAAATTGTGGAATACTTTAAAAACAATTTCCCTCAACGTCAAATTACAAAGGCTTTGAAGGTCTCATCATCGACAGTGCATAACATCATCAAAAGATTCAGAGAAACTGGAACAATCTCTGTGCGCAAGGGACAAGGCCGAAGACCTTTACTGGATGCCCGTAATCTACGGGCCTTCAGACACCACTGCATCACTCACCGGCATGATTTTGTCATTGGCATTACTAAATGGGCCCAGGAATACTTCAAGAAACCACTGTCTGTAAACACAGTTCGCCGTGCCATCCACAGATGCCACCTGAAACTCTATCATGCAAAAAGGAAGCCATTGTTGAGCATGATCCAGAAGCGCCGCCATGTTCTGTGGGCCAAGGCTCATTTAAAATGGACTGTAGCAAAGTGGCAAAGTGTCCTGCAGTCAGAAGAGTCCAAATTTGACATTCTTGTCGGAAATCATGGGCGTCGTGTCCTCCGGGCTAAAGAGGAGAAAGACCACCCTTCCTGTTATCAGCGTTCAGTTCAAAAGCCAGCATCTTTGATGGTGTGGGGAAGCATTAGTGCATATGGTGGGGGACACGCATGTTTTAAAAAGCACCATGAATGCTGAAAGGTATATAAAGGTTTTAAGCAACATATGCTTCCCTCCAGACAACATCTATTCCAGGGAAGGCCTTGTGTATTTCAGCAGGAAAATGCAAAACCACATGCTGCAGCTATTACAACAGCATGGCTTCGAAGTAGAAGAGTCCGTGTGCTGAATTGGCCTGCCTGCACTCCTGATCTTTCACTGATTGAGAACATTTGGCGCATAATTAAATGAAAAGTCTGTCCAAGGAGACCCAAAACACTCCAGCAGCTGGAAGCCTGTATTAAACAAGAGTGTGATCAAATTCCAATGGCTAAACTCAAGAAACTTGTCTCCTCAATGCCCAGACGCCTCCACTATGTGTTAAAAAGAAGAGGTGATGCTACACCCAGGTAAACAGGGCCCTGTCCCAACTTTTTTGAGACCTGTAGCAGCTATCAAATTTGAAATGAGCTCATTATATCACCGAAATACGAGTTTCGGGGATATCATGGTTTCGCCCCACCCGCCGCCACATCTGCCACCGCCACCGCGTCCGCAGATTTTAGCCGTTAGCGCGATAACTCACAAAATGCTTTACATTGGCTTCTCATTTTTAGCACATCGGTAGATATGGTAGAGAGGATGAACTGATTAGATTTTGGGCAAGTATGCACTCCTAGGTTTGCCACCAGGTAGCACTATATATTGAAAAAATCAGTTTTTGGACCATATCTCTGGAACAATTACTTACACAGACCTCAAATTTTCCTTATTTCCTTATATTGTAGGTCTAGTAAAGGGGAATCTAATAAAGGGGGCTTCGAGGATTGGGTAATTTCGGGGATATACCCCTTGCTGTCGGCCGCCGACAGCGTAGGCCTAGTTTTGTGGATAAAATTGTAAAATTTCTCAGTTTCAACATTTGCTATGTTTTCTCTGTTCTATTGCGAGTACAATACTGGCTGGTGTGATTTGAAAGTCATTGCGTTTTGATTTTATTCACAATTTACACTTTGTCCCAACTATTTCGGAATTGGGGCTGTAATTACCCCCTAAACCTAATAACTGGTTGTGCCTTCTTCGGCGACAACAACTGCAATCAAGCGTTTGCGATAACTGGCAATGAGTCTTTCACATCGCTGTGAAGGAATTTTGGCCCACTCTTCTTTGCAGAATTGTTTTAATTCAGCCACATTGGAGGGTTTTTGAGCATGAACGGCCTGTTTAAGGTCATGTCACAGCATCTCAATCGGATTTAAGTCCAGACTTTGACTAGACCACTCCAAAACCTTCATTTTGTTTTTTTTTAAGCCATTCAGACTTGCTGATGTGTTTGGGATCATTGACCTGCTGCATAACCCAAGTGCGCTTGAGCTTGAGATCATAAACTGATGGTCAGACATTATCCTTCAGGATGTTGTGGTAGAGAGCAGAATTCATGGTTCCATCAATTACGGCAAGTCACCCAGGTCCTGAAGCAGCAAAGCAACCCCAGACCATCACGCTACCACCACCATGTTTTAGTGGGCGATTCCACGCGTGGCGTACGGGACATTTGAAAATGTTTTTCGACCCTGCTTAGTAAGCACTCAACTTGGCAGTATTACTGTACCCCATGGTAATTTAGGGCCCCTTGACTGTTACTCCACCAAGGGTAATTTCCATTAAATGTCAACTACAGAGAGGATATTAGGAAAAAACCTGCGTGGCGTACGGGACGCAGAAAATTCAAGATTTTTCAGGAATTATTCCAGCTCAAAAGGTCTGAGTTGGTCAGTGGAAAACTATCCTCGCCATTCTTAAAAAAACAGAGAGCCTTAAAGCAACTAACAGCACATGGGTACAAGTCAAACAATTCTTTTTTATTAAGTAATAACATCTTGAAAATTAGAAGTCAGCGTGGCGTACGGGACAGTGAAAATGTGACGTACGGGTCAATCTAAAAAACTCCAACAAAAAACTGTATATCAGTATTTTTTGGTAATGCAACAAGCTGTATACGTAGTTTGATTCATTAAAACAAGTGTTTTAAAACAGTTCTCACTATTGGCGGACAAAATAAAATTCTTATTTTTACTTGATACACAGACCTGTGGCGTACGGGACATATTGTGTGATGTACAGGACACACTTGCTCTTGTTCCTACCATCCCTTACTGTACATGGAGTCATTAAATAACTGACAGGCTCTGCTTTATTTTTTGCAGTTTAGGTGTAGGATAAGTCTCCTACTCAACTAGTAACTAACCTAAATGTGAATCAAAATGAACTTGACCAAGTTCAGAAACATTAACACTTAATCTAGGACTAGGGCTGTTGGAATAAATTTCAGGTGTCGAGTATTATTCGAAGATAAAACTAATTAATATTCAAAAGCTAAATTAAGTATTTGAGTGTGTGTTTTTTAGTTTATAAATGTGTTTTTTTTTATCGTTCCTAAATCTCACCCTCCCGTCCACCCACTCCCCCCAAAACTGTGTACACCTCTTACTTCTGACAGTGCGCCTTTTACTTGGCTTTCTAATGAAAAGCCTGCTAAATATTAGGCTATCGTGGTCCACAAAAAGCCATAGGTGCTTGACTCAGTGGCATAACCAGAGATTGTGACCATGGACTGTCAGTAATGACTTAATGTCAGTTAGTCTCATCTGCTTCTTCTGTTGCTTTCAGCATTTTCCTTGTTGGTGACAGTTCTTTTGAAATGTCTGTGCTTAAAGACATGTTAATTGGGTCTAAACTAGAAAACAGCCATGAACTAAATGGGGTTCACTGGAAACACTGGTTACACTGGGAATGTACACTGGGCCAACATACTGGGTCTCCATGGGTTTCCACCCAGAAATAGGTGATCTGGAGGGGGATATTGTACATTCTTGGATGTTTTACTTGAGTAAAGTCTTTACACACTTTGAATCAAAGAACTTACCTTCTGTCAGCATTTGTCACTCTGGATAAAACAAAGACCTATTCAGTCTGAAGCCACCTCCTGTTTGCTAGAGGAATGTGAATTCCTTCTGGAAATTTCCAACCGCTTTTAGTGCCCCCTATTGTTTGAGACCAATTGGTCAATTAACAAAGTGACCCCTATTTTTTTTTTTTTTTACTTGAAATTATTCACGTCAGTTTGACTGTAAAACCCCATTAAAAGGGAGGAAATGGCAGTGTGGCATACGGGACATGTAAGTAAGTAAGTAAGTAAAATTTATTTACTATAGCACCTTTCACAGAGGACATAAAACTCACAAGGTGCTTCACAGTATATATATAAAAAAAAAAAAAAGACATGTCCCGTACGCAACATGCGTGGTGTACTGGACAAGTTCTAACAACTAATTAACACATTAATTCATAATCAGATTGCAAATTCTCCCTGGAAATACATGCACCACTGCTCAAAGACAGAGAATATGGAGTATGAAGATTCTTGTTGATTAAATATGGAAATACATCTAACATTTGTCATCCTGTGTGGCATACGGGACATGGCGAAAAACGCCTTAACGATTATTGCCTGCCCTAACCCTCGGACTTGAGTTAGCTGATCGGAATTGTGCATGAGTGAAATAATCATCCTACCCTATTGACTACTTAAACAAAGATACTGTGAAAGTTAAACAATTAGAACAATTAGAAGAAAAGTTTGCATTTCACACTATTATCAGAATTCGCGAAAAAGTCAAGTTTTTTTGTTAAATTAATAAAAAACATGTTCTAATCCAATTTTCAGAAAAAACATCGTTTGGTCCTTGAGGCCTGGGTATCATAGTTGATAACAGGCAAACAAAAAGTTACTTTACTCAATTTTCAATTTTCGACAAAAAATCAATTTCTAGTGTGTAATCGCCCTAGTGTTGGTATGATGTTTTTTTTTTTTTTTAATGAAATGCTGTGTTAGGTTTACGCCAGATGTAACGGGACACACTCCTCCCAAAAAGTTCAACTTTTGTCTTGTCAGTCCACAGAATATTTTCCCAGAAGCCTTGGGGATCATCAAGATGTTTTTTGGCAAATGTGAGACAAGCCTTTGTGTTCTTTTTGGTCAGCAGTGGTTTTCGCCTTTGAACTCTCCCATGGATGCCGTTTTTGCCCAGTCTCTTTCTTTTTGTTGAATCATGAACACTGACTTTAACTGAGGCAGGTGAGGCCTGCAGTTCTTTAGATGATGTTCTGTGTTCTTTTGTGACCTCCTGGATGAGTTGTCGATGCATTCTTGGAGTAATTTTGATAGGCCGGCCACTCCTGGGAAGGTTCACCACTGTTCCAAGTTTTCTCCACTTGTGGATAATGGTTCTCACTGTGGTTTGCTGGAGTCCCAAAGCCATAGAAATGGCTTTGTAACCCTTTCCAGATTGATAGATGTGAATGATGTGTTTCTCATCTGTTCTTGAATTTCTTTAGATTGCGGCATGCTGTGTTGCTTTTTGAGATCTTTTAGCCTACTCCACTTTGTCAGACAGGTTGTTTTTCAGTGATTTCTTGATTCATTAGGTCTGGCAGTAATCAGGCCTGGGTGTGGCTAGTGAAATTGAACAAAAAAAAAAAAAGTGGTTAATCACAGTTAATTCATGATTGAATGGGGGGGGGGCGCAATTACTTTTTTTCATTGGGCCAGCACTAGAATTTTCAATGACCGAGCGGTAGGTGGCGTTCTTTTGCAAGCGGGTTCGTTTTGTTGAGCGGTGGGGGGGGTATGCGTTTTATTTAGTTTGTATGCGTTTATATTGTGCACTCAATCGTCTTCCAGTGCTCTTTAAATTCTCAGTTTTTTTTTTTTTTGTCTTTGACCGGGCGGCCGAGGATTCTCAACGGGCGCATATATTATGAACAGGCGGCGATTGCGTAATCACTCAGAATGAACGGGCGGCCCGCCCGGTCATTAACGATAGTAGAGAACCCTGGACCAGGTACTTTTGAATAGCTTTTTTACCCTAATAAATGAAATCATCATTTAAGGACTGCATTTGGTATTTACTTGGGTTATCTTTGTCTAATATTAAAATTTCTTTGATGATCTGAAACATTTAAGTGTGACAAATATGCAAAAAGGTAAGAAATCATGAAAAGGGCAAATAGCACTGTAGATATTAAGATAGCTTGGCATCTACACTATGACCCTGATACATGCTGCAACCTATTCTGCTTGAGGAGAAAAAGCGGGTGTTGTGTAAAATATGGTCCCCCCACGTGACCTTCGTCGCACTATATTGGTCAAATGCTGTGATTTGTGAGATTTTCGTATGGCTTACTGTTGAAATAGCATTATGCCATTGGCTAGCTTGCTAAATAGATTGGTGTGCTTGGTATGACATTAAAGAGAGAATTATCACCCTTGCTAGCTAGCTAAATATATTGGTGTGCTAGCAATAGCGTTAAGGAATGAGACATCACAGTAGCTTGCCACGCTGCTGTGCTAGCTATGACATTAAGGAGATTATCACTTTTGCTAGCAGGCTAGCTAACATTATTACAGTAGAAGCGAGCTGTTGCCTTATTAGCTAGCTAGTTATTTCACCACAAGTGAATAATTGTATGGCATCTGCTAACGTTACTTCTGTACTGATCATTGAGTTTGTCCGGAATACATGACAGTTTCAGCTGTTTGGTGATCTAGCGAGCCACTGGCTCTAAACAGGAGGTAAATCAAATGCATCCACTCATATATTGCGTTGGTTTAAAGCTATAGTCTACGATTTTTCCAAGGTTAAAATCATCATCTTTGGTTTGATGATGATTATGGCTCTAAAGTACATTGTATCTCCTACACACAACTCATAGCAAAAGGAACCAAGAAAATCTAATCTTTCTGGAGGCTGCCGGCACGCAAAGAATTCGACCAATAGGAATCGTTCGGCCCGAATAGGCGTTTCCCTGGCTCGGTTCCGCAACTCCTTTTCTGCTGCTGTGTACCTCCCTCCCTCGTTCAAATTTGGCGCTCCAGTTCTCCTGCCCTCCGTCTTCCGCTGTGCCCCGAAGCCACCCTGCTGAGACGTCACGAGTGCCAAGCACAGAAAAACATCGAGGATAAGTATTAGGTCAGTGCTGGCTTACTGCAGTGAAAGCTAACCTCAGTAACTTTATTTCTGTCAGCCTACTTACTACAGAAATTACGTTGGCGTTAGCCTCTAAATGCCGGTGTGTTGTGAGCATTGGTTGTGAGAAAAGGAAACAAATCTCGATGGGGGAATGGTTTTGGACACAACACTGGACTTATATGCTTATATGCTTTACACATTGGTTGTGCAAGGTCTGTGTGAGCGTTTATTTGCTCGATAGAGATCCACATTACGGTGTCAATGCTAGTTACAATTAGCCTCTATGTAGACCTTATATGCCAATATAGCTAACATGTTTACACATTGTGTTCCCAAAACCACTGTGTTTGTTTGGTTGAGGCAGCTTAGCACTGTTGTCATTATGAAGATAAGAAGCTAACGTCAGCAATTCTTTGCCTCCACGTCATTCCAATAGGCTAAAATGCCTGCTATGTTGACATATGTTGTATGTAAAATCTATACATGGCTGTCTGTGTTGTGATTACAAGCTAACGTCTGCATCTGTGAGCCTCTCTGATGCCTACACGTTATGACTGTACAATATTTCTGTTAATTTTCTTGCCGGGGAAGTACACAGTGAGGTCATATTCATCCAGAAATGTTTATAACTTTTTATAACTCCAACATAAGTCGATGTTGACAGTGAAAAATTTCGCTCTCCACTGATAACCGGCGCGCGATGTGCACCTGCTCTCTTCTCAGCGGGAGGGGGCGTGTCGATTTCCGAGGGGATGAGACGGGGCTTTCAGGGGAGGGCACATGGCGTCGGAAGAAGCACAGAAGGGGTGGGGGAGGTGTGTGTGGCGGAGAAATCGTAGACTATAGCTTTAAAACTCAATTGAAGTGTAATCTCACCATAGAATTCAAAATGCTATGAGTCGGCTTATTTATTTTGGGGAATACTTTGTTACAACAAAAATCACATAGATCACTCAAATGAAGCGATTTGATGCAAATTGATGCTCACTATGAAAGTCAGTAGTCACGTGGGGGGACCAGATGTTACGACGGGATTAGATTTTACACGACATCGGGTGTGTCAGGATACAAAAATAGCATGACTACAGTTGACCCCCTCCAACAGTATCACTACAGTCCCTTCATGGAACAGCCTAATTACAAAACCAGATGCCAAACGCTTGTCTTAGTGAACCTATTAATGTGATGGCAAGGCACCCCCTGCCGTGAGGCCATTCCGTGCAGGAAAACAGTACCTTTTAATTAATTAATTTGTGAAAAAGATGCCTGCAACCACAAGGCTATCCCAAGAAGGAATGTTCTGGGTAGTGGAGCTATCAATGTGTGGCCAGGGTACCTGCCACTGTGAGGCCCTTCCATGTAAGAATATGCTTTCTGGTGAAGTCATTGTATCAATGCGTGGCCTAGGCACCAGCTGCTATGTTGCCATTCCCATGAAAGATTATCCTTGCGAGTGATGCTAGCAATGTGAGGCTAGGTGCAGCCGCAGTAAGGCCGCTCCAACAGGAAGCACCTCCACCCTTCAAGGAGCATACCGACTAAATATAATCCCGAGGGGCACCTAGTCTACCCGTTGATCCACCGAGAGCAGTTGCTGAGAAATATAGCCAATGTGTGCTGTGAATTTATTTAAATATCCCAGCTTTGTATGGCACTGGTACTCGAGTGACTCAAAGCAGGCATTTCATAGTTGAGAAATGTAATGTAACATTTATAAACTGGGCTTCCATTAGGATTTTTTCCCCTGGGGCCTTAAGCTCATGGACACTTTAGTCTGGGGGTCCTAATCTCGAAATTGTGGGTCCTACCCTTCACATATTCGTATAGCCTTTTAATATCAGGGACAAAGCTGGTATTCCTCTTGATTCTGGTCCACGCTGTTACTCCAGCAGGACGGCAGGTGGAGCATACTGGGGATGTATGCAGCGTGAAAACACCGGATGAATAAATTGTTACCCCTCAGCCGATGAAAGTCGTGGAGGGGTATTGTCGTGGCGAGTGGCGTCTGTCTGTCTGTCCGTTAACTTCTCGTTTCCGGACGATAGCTGAAAAATGCCTCGGCCAAATGCTCTCATTTTCTGGTGGTATGTTGGGGGTGGTTAGAGGAAGCTCCCCTTTTGCGAGGCAAAGCTCTAGACTGGTTCTCCTCCTATTTTAAAGATAGAACTTTCTCTGTTGAGTTGGGTAACCACTCGTCCTCCACTGCCCCTATTACCTGTGGTGTCCCTCAAGGCTCTATCTTAGGCCCGCTACTATTCTCTCTGTACATGCTACCTCTAGGCTCTATCCTTAATGAGTACAACATTCAATATCACTGCTATGCGGACGACACACAGCTGTATCCCCCTGTCACACCGAGCAGCTCCTATGCCCTGACTAAGCTACTTAGCTGCTTAGACAAAATTAAATCCTGGATGGCTAGCAATTTCCTCCAGCTCAATGACAGCAAGACCGAAGTTATTTTATTTGGTTCTCCAAGTGCTGTTGCTAACCTAAGTAATGTTCTTGGTCCCCTGTCTGCTAATCTACATAGTGTGGTCAGAAACCTTGGTGTCATATTGGATAGCTTTCTGAATTTTAATAAACAAATCAGTAATGTGGTTAAAGACAGTTTTTATCAACTGCGCTCAATAGCTAAACTTAAGCCCCTCCCCTCTCAGAGTAATCTGGAAACACTGATCTATGCTTTTATTTCCTCCCGACTTGACTACTGTAATTCACTTTACGCTGGTATTAGTCAGTCCAACATAGCCAGACTACAACTAGTTCAAAATGCAGCTGCGAGATTCTTAACAGGCACCAGGAAGAAAGATCACATAACTCCAGTTTTAGCCCGACTGCACTGGCTCCCTGTACAGTACAGAATCGATTTTAAAATCTTACTGTTTGTTTTTAAAGCTCTTAATGGATTAGCTCCATCTTACATTACTGAGCTTTTATCTCCGCATTCTGCTCCTACATCTCTTCGGTCATCCTCGCGGAACCTTCTTGCAGTCCCTCGCACTCGCCTTAAGACCAGAGGGGACCGGGCTTTCTCAGTAGTTGCTCCCAAACTCTGGAATTCTCTCCCCCCTCATATCAAGTCATGTCCCATCATTTCTAGTTTTAAATCTTGTCTTAAGACCCATCTTTTCTCCTGTGCTTTTAACTCCGTCTGAGGCCCCCTCCTTGATTATTTTACTTATTTATTATTACTTCTTGTGTGGTTTTTAGTACTTGTCCTTTTATGACTTGCCTTTTCTAAATTTTATACCTGCTTTTATTATTATTTGCTCTTGTATGTTTTATTTCTTGTTTTAGACCTCTGTGATGCCTTAGCTCTGAGCTATATTAAGCTAAGCAATGTTTCATCCTAATGTTTTTACTCTCCCTGCCTCTTTTGTAAAGCACTTTGGGTCAACTCCTGTTGTTTTTTAAATGCGCTATATAAATAAATTGACTTGACTTGACTTGACCCTATGGATTTCTGTCCCGCTGCGATAATCAATATGGCCGCCACGGCTGGGCAAGCTCAAGGCATTTTTTTTTTTTTTTTTTTTTGCTGTGAAACTGAGCTGTGAGTGGCAAAAAGCAACAGATATTCGCCGCATTTCTTACCTGTTTGCGTGCAAAAGAATAATTCCTTGCTTACAATGCACAATAACCAGTGATGAAATGTCCTTGTGTATGCTGGTTTTCATGCCAAACTCAAGGGCAATCCCAGAATTTTAACCAGCTGTTAAGTTTTATTAAACTGGATGCAATTGATTACTTAAGCTCATTAATTACATTCTAAGTAGCTGCATTACACAAAAAATGAATTTATGTGGGCATAGAGTGTTTACAGGTTTATATTGCAAGCAATCCATAAATTCTAATACCCATAAAATTGCATAAAAGAGGTACATTATTTCTCACTAATTAAATTGTTGACTGAGGTGAGTGAGTGGACTCGTAATCGGTCACCAAACATAACCATCTTGAAGACAATTAAGAATTCAGGGACAAAGTAAATGACAATGAGGTAAACGTGCATTGTGTTGATCCCCCCTGTTGGTCGAACTTTATTACTTTATCTTCCCGATTAGTTCTCTCAAGGCATGGACTGCTAAAAATTAGGCCAGTATGTTCCATAATTTGCCCTCAAATGGTGATATATCAGTCTATATTGCCTCTCTGTGCACATGCTGTGTCGTTGACCATCCTCAGGGTCCCTTCCCAACGACATGTACGGAGTCTGACTTGATAGAAAGATTGAGCAAGTTCAATATTTTTGGCCTGAGATCAGGGAAGTGGTAATGGGTTTTTGAGCTGATTGTAATTAAAATGCACTGCTAGCACCCTACACCAAGAGAGAATCTGGAAATATAATCTTTTGAACCAATAAAAACTCTGGCCTTTTATAACGATGGTCAGAAGGGCTGAATTGAAAGAAAAAATTATGTTGCAGTGTTCTTGAGAAAAATATGAAAATTTGGTAAATGGCTGGTTATTTTTTCGGTGTTTCAGACCAGAAATCGGTCAGCAGAGACCTACAGCATGGCGAGGCCCTGGTGTGCAGTCAGACACCAAACCAAGTGGTTTCAGTGATCTCATCGAAAATGTTCACAACAAGCCCAAACCTTCGCAGACTTGCCGGCAAACAGGCCAACTGCAGCCCACAGCTGGCTGCCAGTGGAAGGACTCAAACTGGACATTAAAGGCAACGGACCACAGCAGTCAGTTTAAGGTTGAGAATGTGGCTGCCTCCACCAAAAGTGTCACACAGTATCAGGTAAGATAAAGTTGAGAACCTTAACTCCAAAATTATTGAAACTGTGTAAAATGGAAAAGAAGAACTGAAATTAATGATTTGCAGATGTTTTGGCCTGAATTCAAGTGAAATGTTGCAGAGACAAGATAATTACTGTTATAACGAATCAAAATTGTTTTTTGTCAATTTATTATTATGTCAACTTATATTTTTTAATTATGTCAGCAGATTATGCATGTGATCCCTGCCATACATTCCAAAAAAGTTGGATAGGATAGTGTTGACCCCGGCGACGTCACATTTAATTTGTACAGCACTCAGCAATCATTTGGGAGCTATAGGCACAAAGGGCTTTATTTTTGTGCCTTCACAATTCGAAACGCGTGTCGTTACGTAAAGCACAATTTCGTCCGTCGCAAATTACGTGTTTATTGTCTTCATTCAGTTTGGTAGTTTTTTGCTCTGGAATGGAGATGTTTGCATCACAGTGGGTTGAACTGTACCGTAGGCAGTGAGTCGTGTCAGTACAGCTGGCGGAATGCAAGTTTTTTGTCACAGACCTCCTTTGAAGTATGACTCACCCAGACTACCTTTGAATGCAAATGCCCTTAATCTATGGTAGATTCATGAATCTGAATCCCAGTCAGTGGAGCTAGGTTGCCAATGAACACATATTATTCATATAATTTTCCTTCCCTTTTTATTCATTTTTACTGTTTGTGTGTACCCTATAAATCAGGGGTGGGGAACATTATCCAGGAAGAGCTGGTTTGGATGCAGGCTCTCATTGCAACCCAGCAGCTACACACCTGATTCTACTAATCAATCTCTGGAATGTTTGTTAAGGGCCTTGATTAGTAGAATCAGGTGTGTTATTACCTGGTTGGAATGAAAGCCTGCACCCACACCAGCCCTTTCTGGAAAAGGTTCCCCATCCCCTCTATAAATAATGCCTGCAAAATGTTGGTGGGGTCTGATATGAGGGCATATTTTTACACATGAAAGTATTTTTTGTGCAGGGGAAATACAAATGATTAGCTTCATTCTCCACCTTGTTTTAATGCCATAAGGGCCATTTTGTTTGCAGTTTAATGGTCCGCGTCTTCTCATAGCTTTAACACACCCCCATTCCGACGTCAGGTGCTGATTTTGAATTGTGCGTCGGTAAGAATCAAGCCCACAGAAGTTAGCGTCTCTGGGTGTTATTGATATATGGTGATCACGATAATTCATTGGACAATGGCACATTTTTAATTTTGGTTCTATGCTCTAGCAGTCTGAGTTTGAAAGGAAATAGTGACAATGATGTCGAAGCACAAGCTGTCAGCTTTATTTTGAGTGTGTTTTTATCCATATTGAATGAACAAAAAGAAAATGATAAAAGAGTAATAGGAAATGCAAGTGACGCTACGGAATCAAGCCCTGTGTACAGCACTTTGAGAACTTCTGAGAGACTTCTGACCAAAAATGAGGGCCATAAAGGACAAAAATGGTAAAACACTGACTTAAGCACAAGACGTTCTTCACAGATGGAAGGAGTGATGCGAGACTATGCACAAAGCAGACACTAGGGGTTACCAACAGAGACAAATTAAGTAGAAGACAATGAAGCAGAAGAGGAATGACTAGAACCAGTGTCAGAGGAAGTGAAGGGCAAGCATTAGAACTCTAAAAGCGAACAAACACGTAGTAGAGTAAAATGTATATTCACTGTAAAACACCTGTTAACACACTGAATAAAGATCCATTGATGTTCAGTGAATGAGACATGACGCGACACAATGTCTGCAAACAAGATTTCATTCAATGGAAAAATGCATTTCTTGATTTTGTGGTACAAATGGACCATAAATTATATATATCTTTGAGTTTTTGAATGTGATTTCTTTGATTTAATCATAGTTACACTAGAATGATATTACTAAGCCATGTTTCTATGATCATTTGAAAAACTTTGATAATAAGATATAATTCTGTATGATCAAAAACTTAAATGCTTGCATCTTTGCTAGTTTTCCTAACGAATATGAGGTTCTTTTGAAAACAATTGACAATCCTGTAAAAATTCTATGAAAGTGAATGAGTTTGTTGTAATATAACTGTTGAGTTAGAATCAGTGCTGTCATTGCTCATGTGTTTCAGCGCTGCCCTGTATTTTCAGAACAGTACACTATAGTGATACAACAGTATAACAACATGCAAAAAATCCCTTCGTAATAACAGGTTAAAGTCCATACATCTTAAGAGTTGAGACCATTCTCTAATTTACACTGAATCTCTAATTTTTTAGACTTTGAAAATGTAAGCAGTATTCTGATTCTTTAGTCGAACATTGGTCGATCCTCGAATTCCAACATGGGACGGTCCGGACCTCCACCATCATACAATAATCTGCAGTTTTTTGTGCAATAGGAGTGATCTGATTTAGCGCAAAACTGTCGTAAATTGGGAGATGAGATGAAGGAAGGGGATTTTTTGTCGACATCCGCACTTCCGGTAATAAGACCAGCTTCGCCAAGCCAATGCATGCATGACAAAATGCGATGAGCATTGCGCAGCTTCGCAGTCGAATACCATCGTGGATACACAGATATGAACATGAAAATACCACAAAATTCAAATAAACGCTACAAACGAGTCAAAACCGGAGTTCACGTTTTGGAACCAAACGGTATAAATCGCCATTATATTAGCTAGCATTTGACCGTGCGCGGATATGAGCGGAAGTTCACTCGTCGACATTTTTACATTTGACTCGTGATTTTCTGCCATCATATCCGCCTGGCGATGTGCCGTATTGTATATCAGATGGCTCCTATTGGCACATCTGGAAATCGTCTTTGTCATCGTAATTTTTATGTTTCATATCTGTGCGAGAGGACACCTTGCTAGGTGATAACAAAAACAAAAACAAACATCGGAAACACAAGTATATGGTGACAAAGTGATTTCAAATTACACCATGTATATAATCTCTCCAGAAGTCGACCTTAGTCTGCAATGCAAGCATAAACATATTTGCGATTCATCGGTAATTGACAATATTTTACTAGGTAATCGGACTAGTTTGAACACGAGTTTACTCGTCCTCCATAACTAGTAGACTAACGGACTGCTGCGGATTTAGAACTCTGTGATGAAAAGACTGATAAATTGCTATTTTACAAATGCACACGATCACGAATGATCTAGAAATGGCGGTCACGCTTCTACTCAAACTAGAAACATAATTTTCTTTCGCACCAGTCAGATCACGTAATTTCATACCACCCATGGTATTGAACGTCAAAAACGGCAACGAAAAATCAATTTGCCACATCATTCACTATTAGCTTGTTTGCAGTTAACAGACCTTTTATTACAGTACTAAAATGGCAGTTTTAATGAAGTGTTTGTGAAAATATCGTCTGTTAAAGACCAAGTGATCTGCGACTCCTTAATGATCCCAGTTGTCACAACCAAATTCCTCTAAGAGTGCATTGATGACTCATTGAAGTGGTCACAAAAGAATCCAGACACACGTCTAAAGAACTGCTGTCCTCACTTGTGTCAGTTAACATCACAGATCGCGATTCCATTGTAAGAAAGAGAATGAGCAAAAATGGTATCCGTGAGAGAACTGTAAGCTGACCAAAAAGAAAACAAAGGCTCATCTCACATTTGTAAAAAACAGCTTTGAACTCCAAGACTTTGGGAATAATATTCTGTAGGCTGAATTGCCAAAATGGAAATTTTTGGAAGAAACGGGTGGTATTACATCTGCTGTTAAGCTAACAAGCATTCTAAAAGTAGAACGTCACACCAACAGTCAAACATGATGGTGTTAGTTTCATGTCAGGGGCCTCTTTGCCGCTTCAGGACCTGGGCAACTTGCCATAATTGTTGGAACCATGAATTCTGCCCTCAGTTTTGGACCTAAAGCTCTAAGCCGGTTGGGTTACACAGCAGGACAATGATACTAAACACAGAAGCAAGTCCACTCTGAATGGCTCAAAAGAAAAAACGTTTCAGAGAGGCCAGTTAAAATACTGTCTTAAATTCAATGGCGATGCTGTGGCCTGACCTTAAATGGGCGGTTCAAGCTCGAATATGGCTGGATTGAAACATAAACTCTCAATTTGAAGTCCAAAAAGCTTACAGTAGAAGATTACAAATGCAAATGCCACACTTTCATCTGCTGTGCTTACCAATAAAATAATGAGGGAATAGCCCGCACCTGGCCATGGAACAGCTGATGGTGACCATTGTCTTATTACTTTTGATCACTTTAAGGGCAGGGGGGAATTGTGTTAGAAGTTCTGTAACTATGACAATATGAACCCCATTTAGATTTAAATATCCTCAAATTAAGCCTGAAAATCTGCACTTTCAGCTGATATTCATTACTTCATTTAATTTTCCATATGATTAAATAGCTAAAATAATAACTGACCAAATATTTATGGATCTGACTTTATAAATAGGTCACATGATATTATCACTGAAGCTGCATATGATGCGTATTGTTTATCAGGGTACAGTTTTCAGTATTTTTTGTCTATATTTTCAGAAATCAGCTGAGTTCCAGAGGAAACCAGTGGTAGACAATTCCCTGCGTATTCTGACGACAGTCATCGAAGGGATGAAGCACTGGAGCAAGTTCAAGGACAGAGTGGCTTTCTTATTTGAGGTGTTTGGTGGGTGTCTCGTCTCACCCTGCCTGCATTGCATTAAGACTGAGCCACAGCATCCAACAAAAGTTTCCACAAAGACAAAGTCAGAGATGGGAAAAATACTATGTAAAAACTTTGTTTGATGAAAAATTGCATATCTTAGATTGATCAAAGTGACCAGCTGTTGCTGTAATAGCCACCTCTGTAAAGTATAAAAAGTATGTATTTTTGAATAGTGCTCAGTGAAAGAAGAAAAATGCTTTTGGGATTTTCAAGATCCGTTGAGCGGTTGCCGAGTGATCAGGATTTTTCACCCATAGCCTTGTTGGAATCAATTAACAGTAAAACAATAGGGACAGTCAGTTAAAATTTTTGGCGCATTTAATTAGTCCTATTGCCCCATTTCATGAATGAAGTCAATTTTCTCTACTATCACTGAAGTTAAATTCATGAAAATTCACACAGCAGCAGTTTCAAATATTGGAATAAGATGTGCCCATGTGGCACTGTTTACATTACTGACACCCAGTGAATCACTCCACGTGATTGGGAATCACACTGTTCTATTTTTAGAATGCATAGTATCTCATCAGGAGGATGAAGCGGGCTGAATCTGGAAGCGTTACCAGCTTCTGACAGCGATCTCCGCTTTGTTTTGGTGTATATTTTTATAACATATATATGAGAAGATGCAGAAAACATTATTAATCAACCTGTGTTTGAACGATGGCAATATCTTGCCTCATTTCTGAAAAATTGGCAGTCAACTTCAACACTTTGTAGCGGTGATCTCCCAAGTTGTATTTTTTCGTTCATGCTCTGGGGTGAAGGCCAACTCGAGCTCTGATTGGTCAGAAAATAGCATGGAAATATTCCATGGGGTTTTTTTGGGGTTTAATTTAGAAACAGGGATATCACATCTGCTGACATGAAATTTCTGGATCGCCATTATTAATGATCAACTGGGCCCCGCTGGGGTTTTTAAATTGCCGTTAAATAATAACTTTACGGGTAGTCTCCTCACCTTTTAGAAAAAATTACAGATGGGTTTCTTGGCTATTTAATGGTATTATTCTGACTTTGATACAGTGCTTAACAAATTTATTAGAGCACCTGTCATAACAAAAGGGAAAACACGAATATTTTAAAAATTTGTCAAAAACTTGTTCAAAACTAAAAATTATTTTGTTATTTCTTTGACAAAAAACGAACTGAAACCCCTAAATTGTCCTTATTCACACATAAAAACCAAAAAAAAACTATATTTTGTATGGCCTCCTTTGGCCTTGATAGCAGCTTGCTTTCTTGCACTCAACCACTAAAATTAATTTTTATGTTCAGGAATGTAAGAAAATGACTGTTATTTGGCATCTTAATCAAAAAATAATAATGTGCTTAACTTTTTTTTGTGCTTTTTTGTAAAACGGTAAATTTGAAAATTCATGGATAATAACAATAATTATATTTTAGCATTAAAAATATCATTTCAGTTAAAGAGCTTGCGCATACTGGTGGATTAACCATTACAGAAACTTAAAAATAATTTTGGTAATTACCAGTACTGTTAATTTAGGGCAGCTGTGGCATAAACCTTACACTGGGTGGTGGTCTAATAAATTTGTTAAGCACTGTACCTTGTTTCGTTGCCAAATTATAATGATTTAACTGTTGTGAGTGGGCATCAAAATAGGTATTCCAACGTCACTGGTGAGGCATCGTGCATTACTAATTAAAGGCTTTATTGAGAGGACGGTCATATGCTTCCAAAGTTTACATCTCAAACTGCTCTGGAAGTTTCCAAGGATATGCTCCATTAGTGAGTTGCTGCTTCTTGATATTTTTAGTTCAATTTGCATCAGTCCAGGTTGATTTTTACATCCTTTATCACAAAATGGAAGTTATAGTCTATCTACATATTTTGCCAAATACACATTTTTTTAACCTCACTATTTAGGTCACTGTCCAAAATTAACAGACTCTTTTCAACTTTTCACTACTCACTTCTTGCATTTCATCATTTGAGGTAATTTGCATGACTTAAAGGATTAGTGTATTGGATTTAGTGGCATCTAGCCATGGGTTTGCAGATCAAAACCATATGATAACCCCTTCCCTCATCTTCCCTTTCCAAGCATATTAGAAATCCATGTTGGAATTCCCTTTCCAAGCATGTTCAATTCAGAATAGTGGACTTCATGTTGGGCTTAGATCCTGGCATAGAGAGACTTTTTTTTTAAGTCTTGGCATGTGCCATGTGCTCACAAAATTTTGCACATCAAGGTTAAACGAGCTCAGTGGGCTGCTTTTTTAAAATCTTCTTGGGGGTGCTATGGAAGAATTTTGCCATTCCTGTGTAAAGAAACTGCAGAGTAGTAAAACATATGCCAGGCCTGATACATGTGCAAAATTTCATGAGTTTCTGAGCACTTTCAGGCCCTCAAAATTACAATTCACTTGTGAAAGGGGTTGGGGGGCATCGTATAGCAAATGTGTCAGCCTCTGCCAAATTGCAATACAAAATGGATGAACATTGCTCTTAAAAACCTTGGTGCAAAGTTTCACAAATTTTTACCCATCATACAGCCCTCAAAAATGTGTTCGTAAAATGAAGACGGACATGTATGATTAAGTTACAACAACTTCCTGTTTCATGGTGAAAATTCTAATTTCCCCGCAACACCACGACAACATCATGTTATGAAAACTGAAGCTTTTAAAAACTTTGTCATTATTGTGTTTAAATTGCACTGGCCAAATTTTAAGTAAGTCGGAAATCCCCTTGGAGGAGTTTGTTAAAGTACAGCAACTGTAAATGGCCAAATTCGGGCAAAAATGGCACATTTAATTCAAAATGGCTGACTTCTTGTTGGGTTAGGGTGTGGGCCGCAGAGGCATTTTTGTATGTCTTGGGATGTTACATCAGGCGTCTGAATTTCGTCCATGTAAGTTAAACCTGCTCCGGGGTGGTGCTTCATGGACATTTTCTAGGTGGCGCTACTGAGCCATTTTGCCCTGCCCATGTGCAATTCTTGTAAAATACATACATTTTCGCTACTTCTGGAAACATAATAATAATATAATAATAATAATTCCTTAATTTACAATAGGGTCCTCGAGCCAGTCGGTGCTTGGGCCCTAAGAATAGTAATAATAATAATAATTATTTTTTTAATAATAATAATAATAATAATAATAATTATTATTATTATTATTATTATTATTATTATAGTAATCCCTACAAAAGCAAAAGGCTCTGCGCACCTTCTGTGCCAGGATCCGTTTTGGTCCCCGGCGATTGTTGCTGCCTGGGCTTTAATTATAAGAACAACTAATAGAGATACATTCGGGCCTTTGCACTTGCAACCAGGCCCATGATTAGGGAATCTCCTCCCAGTTTGCGATCGTGGCGAGTGGCTCCTACTAGTCTTTCCTACACCCTTGTTCAAAGGTGTGCACCTGCCTGCATGCCATGGTTATTTCGTCTCACTCTCCCGGCAACTGACCTTTGGCCAGTCCTTTCGACTTTGCTTTGCCTGACTCCCAGTTTCAGTCCCCCCCTGCCTGACTTCAGACCGTCTCCTGGCTGAGCTAAAGTGCCTTTGAGTTTCAGTGATCGGCATCTGGCTCTTGATCTGAAATCCATGACACAGATGTTATATTCTGTTTCTGCCAATACTGTATTATTAGAAGATATTTTCCCCTTCCCAATGTGTTCTATTTTCGCATGTTTGTCAAACTTAAATGTTTCAGAACATTAAAATAATTTTAATATTACACAGAACCCGAATAAAAGCGAAATGGAGAATTTAAAGAAGCCTTACATTTATTGACGGAAAAAGCTTTCCAACCCTACCTGGCCCTGTGTGAAAAAGTAATTGCCCCCTTAGTTTATAAATCAACGAATTTAACAAATGTGATAATTGTGTTCTATTTTATTAGACACACCGAGACATAATTACTGCCTGCCCAGTTGAATTTAAAAATCACTTAAATAAAACCTGTCTGGCAATGTGAAGCTCATGACCTGAAGCTCAAATGCAGCTGGGTCAAGCGCACAAGCTAGTCCACCCCTGAATGGCTCGAGAGAAGCCAAATGAAGGCTTTGGAATTTGGAGTCCTGACTCCTGACTTGAACTCATTGGTGTGGTGTGACCTTGAAGAGTTACTCAACCCCTAAACCTCTTTTTAAAGCTGATAACCGATGTATATGGATATTTAGCGGTGTTGTTGATGGTTTCTGGTCGAAGTTTTGACATTGTAGTGCAGAGTATTTTAATTTTATGTATTGTGATATAAATGTGCATAGCGACTGCCCTCTACTGGTTGAAACTCTGCTATTGCAATTGAATTTTGCTATTTTCTGATACGGTGCCAGGTTTTGTCACCAACAACCCCCCCCCACCTCTGCCAGTACCTAACACCTGTCTCAAACATCGCCCCCCCCATCTCTCTGCCATCAGATTGTTGATGGGAAAATACACAAATCAGCCACAAGATTAAAACCACCTGCCGAAAATAGCGAAGGTCCCCCTTGTGCTGCCAAAACGGCTCCATCAAACTGACATCACTTGAATTTCCAAACTCAGGGTTTCCCAGCAGAATATTTCCCAGAGTATCACACTCCCTCCACCAGCTTGTCTCCTCCCCACAGAGCAGAATGATGGCATCTCTTCCCAGGTAAATGAGGCACATGTACTGAGCCAGACCACATGATGTAAAAGAAAATGGGACTCACTTTACTAAGCGACCTTCTTCAACTGCGCGGAGGTCCAGTTCTGAACCTCAGGTGCCCATTGGGGGTGCTGTTAGAGGTGGACCGGGGTTAGAGTGAGCACTTTTGTCTACAAGCTAAAAAGTGCAATACACAACAGGGTGTGATGCGCTGTGTATTGCAAAACATTCCTCGCGTTGGTTTGGACCAAACGCCATAGCCCTCGTAGCCATTGTGCATTGATGAGTCTTGGGCACCCAAAACCCCATCACCAGTTCGTGGTCTGTTCCTCCGTGGACCTCTGTCAGTCAGTACTCACATCTGCTGACAGGGAGCATTCCAGACGTCTCACCACTTCAGAGATGCTCTAACCCACTCGTTAGGCCGTAATGATTTGGCCCTTGTTAAATTCATTCTGTTACAATTTCTCCACATCCAATATGTTGAATACACGAACATACTGTTCTCTTACCGTCCAAGATCTGTCAGCAGACCTTGAAATGAGCCATTGTTATGAGATAGTCAACATTATTCGCTTTTAATGTTTTGGCTCATCAGTGTACTTGGTAACCTTGAACCAGATGGTCAGCTATCTCCAATTCACTGTGCATTACTGTACCAATCTCGGCGACATTCCGTTTTTACTTTCCATTTAACTGCCCACCTTGGCAAGAGCTTGATTACTGCAGCTGAACAGGGCAACGGGACAAAAATGTAACTAGCTATGTACAACCCCAATTCCGAAATAGTTGGGACAAAGTGTAAATTGTGAATAAAATCAAAACGCAATGACTTTCAAATCACACCAGCCAGTATTTTATTCACAATAGAACAGAGATAACATACCAAATGTTGAAACAGAGAAATTTTACAATTTTCTCCACAAAATGAGCTCATTTCAAATTTGATGGCTGCTACAGCTCTCAAAAAAGTATGGACAGGAGCATTTTTACCATGGTGTAGCATCCCCTCTTCTTTTTAACACAGAGTGGAGGCGTCTGGGCATTGAGGAGACAAGTTTCTTGAGTTTAGCCATTGGAATTTGATCCCACTCTTGTTTAATACAGGCTTCCAGCTGCTGGAGTGTTTTGGATCTCCTTTGACGGACTTTTCATTTAATTATCCGCCAAATGTTCTCAATCGGTGAAAGATCAGGACTGCAGGCAGGCCAGTTCAGCACACGGATTCTTCTACTACGAAGCCATGCTGTTGTAATGGCTGCAGTATGTGCTTTTGCATTGTCCTGCTGAAATACACAAGGCCTTCCCTGGAATAGATGTCATCTGGAGGGGAGCATATGTTGCTCTAAAACCTTTCAGCATTCATGGTGCTTTTTAAAACATGCAAGTGTCCCACACCATATGCACTAATGCATCCCCATACCATCAGAGATGCTGGCTTTTGAACGGAACACTGATAACAGGAGGGGTGGTCTTTCTCCTCTTTAGCCCGGAGGACACGACACCCATGATTTCCAACAAGAATGTCAAATTTGGACTCGTCTGACTGCAGGACACTTTGCCACTTTGCTACAGTCCATTTTAAATGAGCCTTGGCCTACAGAACACGGCGGCGCTTCTTGATCATGCTCAACAATGGCTTCCTTTTTGCATGATAGAGTTTTAGGTGGCATCTGTGGATGGCACGGCAGACTGTGTTTACAGACAGTGGTTTCTTGAAGTATTCCTGGGCCCATTTAGTAATGTCAATGACAGAATCATGCCGCTGAGTGATGCAGTGGCGTCTGAGGGCCCGAAGATCACGGGCATACAGTAAAGGTCTTCAGCCTTGTCCCTTACGCACAGAGATTTTTCCAGTTTTTCTGAATCTTTTGATGATGTTATGCACTGTTGATGATGAGACCTTCAAAGCCTTTGCAATTTGATGTTGAGGAGCATTGTTTTTAAATTATTCCACAATTTTTTTACGCAAGCCTTCACAGGTTGAGGAGTCTCTGGCCATCTTTACTTCTGAGAGACTCAGCCTCTCTAAGACATCCCTTTTATAGCCAATCATGTTACACACCTGATGCCAGTTAACTTAATTACTTGCTAAATGGTCTTTCAGCTGATTCTCTTATATATTAATTGCTTTTTCAGCCCTTTTTTGCCTGTGTCCCAACTTTTTTGAGACTTGTTGCAGCCAGAAAATTTGAAATAAGCTCATTTCATGGATAAAAATGTAAAATATCTCAGTTTCAACATTTGAAATGTAATCCATGTTCTATTGTAAATAACATATTGGCTCATGTGATCTGAAAGTCATTGCACTTTGATTTTATTCACAATTTACACTTCGTCCCAACTATTTCGGAATTGGCGTTGTTATATGGATTGTTACAGGCTTGCAAGCAATCAAAACATTCAGAATGTTTTGGCTCGATTGCAGCGAGGGCTGAAACACCTTGGGTAGAGGTCCTCTGCAGAAGTTTATTCCAGTCACCAGTTTTTTTTTTTTTTTTTTTTTATCAACACAAATCTTTTTTCCACTGAAATTTATCACAACCTTTTGGCTATCATGGCTGCCATAGTTTTAATTCATGTAACCTTCTCAGACCCACCCTCAGCCCTTAGTACTATTTTTGCATTTTTCAAAAGTATGTCGTGGTTGCAGTTTGGCTCAAAGCTGGGGATTTTATTTAAACTTACAGTTCATGCTCAAAAACCCTCCAGTGTAGTTGACAAAAAAATCTACGCAGAATAGTGCGTCAACATTCCTCCATAGCAATGTGAAAGGCTCATTGCAAATTATGGTAAACATTTAATTGTAATTTTTGCCACCACTGGCAGCACAACCATTTATTAGGTCTTGGGTGGCAATTATTTTTTCACATGGGTGATATAGCTTTGAATGACTCTTTACCTTTAATAAATAAAATGATAATTTAAAAGCTGCATTTTGTTTACTCTCACTGTCTTTGTCTCATACGAAAAAGCCGGATGATCTGAAGCATTTAAAAATTAACAAGAAAGCAGGATGGGGAAAATCGTCCCATGAATAACAAAAGGTCGCAAATGACATTCCTGATGAAACCTGTTTTTCTGCACCACGTGGTACAGAAAAACAGGTTTCATCAGGAATGTCACTTAGGGCCTTTTGTTATTAATGGGACGAAATACTTTTTTACAGCACTTTATTTCTACAAACAGATCCCCCCACATCTTACACACTAATCTTTGAAAAGCTTATATTTCACTTAAACATGGAACAAAACATGAATAAAGTCTTCAAGTACAGTAACCACTGAAATCCATCAGACAGTGGCACATTGGTTATCTTGGTCCAGTTGGCCAAGTCAGTCACCAGATCTGAATCCGACTGAGCATGCATTTTACACGCTGAGGAGCCTGAAGGCAGGAAGTCTGCGAAACGAGCAGGAAGTGAAGGTGGTTGCAGCACAGGCCTGTCCGAGCATCACTCGGTAACATACTCATGTCTGGTGATGCCTCACAGAATTTGAATGTTAAAAATAGTACTTTATTGTACTTTATGGTAAAGTGTCCGGTAATTTTGTGGGCCTGAACTCAGAGGGGACAATTTAGGGAAGGTGCCTTTAATTCCAAACAGTTCATTGGGTATGGATGAAAACTGTCTTAAATTAAGGCTGACAAATCTGTGTTTTAGTGCCATCGTCGCTTTGCCCTTTCAAACTCAAAGTGCTGGAGCATGGAACCAAAATCAAAAATGTGTCACTGTTCAATAAATTTTGGTAGTCACTATATTTTTGACCATGAGTGTATACGACCTTGTTTGGTTTAAGCGATTTCTTATTACTTTTCACCTCCTCCAGCTACCCTTGATTCTGCTGTCACTGCTGGTAATCACGGTGCAAAGAGCTTCCTCTTGAGAGACGGGAAGGATACAGTGCACTGTGTCTTCTACGAAACTGTGAGTTTTAATCACCTTCCGTGTAAGTGCTGCACTTGGGAGTTACACAATATTTCAAAGCATACAGAAGGCCATTAAAGATCAGCCTTAGCCTCCACTACTTGTGTCAGTCACAGAATATTCAAGAAAAGCTGTGATGTCGGCTTGTAGAGATTTAAAGATTTAGTGAACTAAGCTATAAAAGAATTCTACTTTGAGCAATAGCTGAGTTCTGAAACCCTTCACGCCCAGCAATGGCGGATCAAAGAAAAGGTTTTTATGAGCAAAGGTCAAGGCTGTGTGCGGAAAGTTGAAAGTTGTTTGAAGTGAATGTCATCTGAGCGGGCAGACTCCCAGAGCATTGGATGTGCTACAATCTGCCAAGCCAAACTTTGTGCAAAAGGTACAGTGCTGTGAAAAAGTATTTGCCCCTTCCCGATTTCTTATTTTTTTCATATTTGTCACATTTAAATATTTCAGATCATCAAACAAATTTTAATATTAGACAAAGATAACCCGAGTATATACAAAATGCTGTTTTTAGCTTACCGGCTCTATGGGCCGATAAGCTATTGTCGTGGTGTGGCGTCCAGCGTCCATCGTCTGTTGTCCGAACATTTTTTTATCTTTTTTTTGGCCGGATGAATTTTCGTATAAATTCACCATAATATACTACTAGACTACTCTCCGGGCTTTTTTTTTTGGATTTTTGATTGAATCATTTTTGTCCATTTTATGGGCCCTTGAAATTTTGGCCCCAATGTTAAAGATAGGACTGAGAAATTAAAAAAAATTATTTTTCAAAAACTGCGCAATAAATTTTTTTATAAATCAGGCAATCAACTTACCCTGGTACCGTCAATGTACAGTGGGAGCGCCATTTTGATTGAATCGACGGAAGCGGGTCTATTGGGGGCGCTGTACTTTATGAATATGCAAGATGGCCTGTGGAGGCCAAATGGTTGCAGATGGAGATTAAGGTTGTATTTTCGACATATAGGAAGTCATTTATGACCTGTCGTTTGGCTTTGTTTAAGTTGATCTCAGATGACTTTGAAAAGTCAAACTTGAGATCAGAGAAAATATTAACAATGTTAAGAGATAAAAAAATTATTTCTCAAACTGTTTGATAACTTTTAGGGCAGCCACGAGTGACGATGGCAGCTCAAGGGCGCTGCATCTGGTTACAGCCTGTACGTGACAGATTCCGGACAGCAACCAAAACTGATCATGAGATGAGGGGTCCGAGACAATTGAGGGCGAGAGCAAGTACCGTTTGACGCCGTCTACGTGAGCAAAACATGCGTGCACACGGCCCCTACAGAAAACCCATTTTTTGCCCATCAACAGGAGTAGGAACTCTTCACTTCTGACTGTGGGCACCTGCCTCTGTGTCATTTCTTGACACTTTATTTCCCTGTTTCTGTCTGAGAATGGAAAACAGAGACTGTCGCTGACTGACCGCGGTAAGGGCAGCCATGCGTAAATGGGCAAAAACTGGGTTTTCCGTAGGGCCCATGTGCACGCATGTGCTGCTCACATAGACGGCGTCAAACGATATTTGCGTTCACCCTCAATTGTCTCGGACCCCTCATCTCATGATCAGTTTCGGTTGCTGTCCGGAATCTGTCACGTACAGGCTGTAACCAGATGTGGCGCTCTTGAGCCGCCATCGCACTGTGGGCTGCCCTAAGCGGGTCGGTCAGTGACAGTGCCTGTGTTCCATTCTCGGATAGACAGCCGACTGATTGTTGAACGGTGACAGTGCAAATGACGCACAACCTCTCGGCGGCTGAGATCTGCCCGTAGCATGCCAAAGGCTCTTTTTCTCTCCCCTGTGTCACAAGCTGTAGCATTTTCTTGATGCAGTAGCATTTTTCATTTTTTTTGTTGGCTTTATGCAGGCTATTGACCACAGTGAAAAGAACAAGTCAAGTGTCACTGTACACATCACGAACAGCTCAATGTTTGTTATTACTGAAGTGCTTGGCGCGTGCACGTGGTGCGCGTCAGGATTACAATACCACACGCTTTTCTTTATTTCCTCTCGTGCCTCACTGGAAAAGCAATAAAAATCGATCTATTCTTCAATTTGTCGCAAATACAGTACATACCTCACCCGTGCGTTTTTAATGGAGCTAAGTATATAAGAGAATCAGCTGAAAGAACATTTAGCAAGTAATTTAGTTAACTGGCATCAGGTGTGTAACATGATTGGCTATAAAAGGGATGTCTTAGAGAGGCTGAGTCTCTCAAAAGTAAAGATGGCCACAGCCTCTCCAACCTGCGAAGGCTTGCATTAAAAAATTGTGGAATACTTTAAAAACAATGTTCCTCAACATCAAATTGCAAAGGCTTTGAAGGTCTCATCATCGACAGTGCATAACATCATCAAAAGATTCAGAGAAACTGGAAAAATCTCTGTGCGTAAGGGACAAGGCCGAAGACCTTTACTGGATGCCTGTGATCTTCGGGCCCTCAGACACCACTGCATTACTCAGCGGCACGATTCTGTCATTGACATTACTAAATGGGCCTAGGAATACTTTAAGAAACCACTGTCTATAAACACAGTCCGCCGTGCCATCCACAGATGCCACCTAAAACTTTATCATGCAAAAAGGAAGCCATTGTTGAGCATGATCCAGAAGCGCCGCCATATTCTGTGGGCCAAGGCTCATTTAAAATGGACTGTGGCAAAGTGTACTGTGGTCAGACGAGTCGAAATTTGACATTCTTGTTGGAAATCATGGGCGTCGTGTCCTCCGGGCTAAAGAGGAGAAAGACCACCACTCCTGTTATCAGCGTTCCGTTCAACAGCCAGCATATCTGATGGTATGGGGATGCATTAGTGCATATAGTCTGGGACACTTGCATGTCTTAAAAAGAACCATGAATGCCGAAAGGTATATAAAGGTTTTAGAGCAACATATGCTCCCCTTCAGACGACATCTATTCCAGGGAAGGCCTTGTGTATTTCAGCAGGACAATGCAAAACCAAATACTGCAGCTATTACAACAGCATGGCTTCGTAGTAGAAGAATCCGTGTGCTGAACTGGCCTGCCTGCAGTCCTGATCTTTCACCGATTGAGAACATTTGGCACATAATTATAAAGTCCATCAAAGGAGATCCAAAACATCTCCAGCAGCTGGAAGCTTGTATTAAACAAGAGTGGGATCAAATTTTCAATGGTTAAACTCAAGAAACTTGTCTCCTCAATGCCCAGACGCCTCCACTCTGTGTTGAAAAGAACAGGGGATGCTACACTATGGTAAAAATGCCCCTATCCCTACTTTTTTGAGACCTGTAGCAGCCATCAAATTTGAAATGAGCTCATTTTGTGGAAAAAATTGTAAAATTTCTCATTTTCAACATTTGCTACACTACCGCTCAAAAGTTTGGGATCACTTGCAAATTTCTTTGTTTTCCAAAGAAAAATACATTTTCATGCATTTCACAAACATTTTTTTTCCATTTCACAAACATTTTTATCCATTTCACAAAAGATTAAAATTAATCAGATGATTTTCAAAGAATGATCTACATTTCTGCATAGAGGCCTATTATCAGCAACTGTCAGTCCTCTGCATCAATCTCCTGGTATGGCTGCTAATCCAAGTTAAGCATTTTATAAGGCTAATTGATTATTAGAAAACCCTTCTGCAAATGTGTTGCACAGCTGAAAACCGTTGAACTAATAAGGGAGCGCAAAAGGGAGCATGGCATTCTTGAGGTTGGTTTAGTACCTGAAGCATCAGCAGTTGTTTGTTTGTTTACAGGCTCAAAATGGCCAGAAAGAAAGAACTTCCTTTAGAGACCCGTCAGTCTATTGTTATGCTTAGAAAAGAAGGCTATTCAATGCGAGAAATTGAAAACTTAAAATCTCTTACCATGCTGTCAACTACTCCCTTCAGAGAGCAGCACAAACTGGCACTAACAAGGACAGAAAAAAGGAGTGGGAGGCCCCGATGCACAACTGTGCAAGAAGACAAATATCTGAGAGTGTGTACTTCAAGACAAAGACGCCTCACAGGTTGTCAACTAGCAGCTGCGCTAAATAGTTCCTGTGAAACACCAGTTTCAGTATCAACAGTGAAGGTGGTTTTTTTTTGATGAAGGCAAAGTTTGAAGTACATATTCATCATTTTCCATTAAAATCATTATTTCTAACTCAGACAATGTCAGCATGTTCTGTTCATTTGCTATATTTCCTATTCAGACTAATTTCATGTGTGTTTCCATGGAAAACAAGAAATTTCCAAGTGATCCCAAACTTTTGAGCATTAGTGTATGTTATCTCTGTTCTATTGTGAATGAAATACTGGCTGGTGTGATTTGAAAGTCATTGCGTTCTGATTTTATTCATAATTTACACATTGTCCCAACTATTTTGGAATTGGGGTTGTAGAAATGGGGCCATTCAAAAATCCTGCTCCTAAATAATGGGGTCCTGACTCCACTCAGTCATTCATGGATATGAAATGGCTCGGTTACTTGAGGGTCAAAATTAGTTTGATGGTTTGAAACATTTAACAGTGGAAAATGTGAAAAATAGAAGAAATTTGGAAGGGGCAAATACTTTTTCACAGTACTATTACCAATTAATTTATTTGGCGAAGACCATTGTTTAAGAAATTTCTCTGGGTTTGAATTTTCAGTGTAATGATGGGTTGCTTCACCTGCGGTGGCAGCTCTTTGGGCTACCTGTTAAGAGTTAATAGTGAAAGAATTCAAATGCAAATGCAGCACTTGAAATCAGCTCAAGACCTTTATCTGCTTTCTTGTGAATGAAAAAAGGAAATACTACATAATTGGCCAATGAACAGCTTTGCAGCCAAGTTGTATAATTCCTTTTGGTCCCTTAAAAATCAAGAATAAAACGTTCTGTAATGCCTACACCATTCGCAGGATTTGGGTGTTGTTATGACTTGAAAATCACAACAAAGAAAACCAGCAATGACAACTTAAACAAATTTATTCTTCACTGATTAGGTTCAAAAATTTCTACAAATAATCCACTGTGCAATCTTATAATAACACTCTAATGCCACTTTGTAACTCTGATGCCAAAACAAAAAAACCTCTTCAACTGACCAAAATTACAGCATTTATGTAGACTAGGAACATTCTGGAAAGATCTACAGGAGTCCTGGGTGATCCGGCCTCCTCCAGGCAAGAAGATGCCAGAAACCTCTAGAAAGCACTAGTCTATTTCATCACAAACAAGTGGTATTGCATCTGATCATGTTTTGCTTTAGACATACCACCAGAGGGTGCTAAATGATGAACAAAATAAACAAATAGCTGACCAGCAAGGCAGCAAAAACAGTATGTAACAAATCTCCATTTACAAATGATATACAGTGCTTTACATAAAACACTCATACATAACACCTCCCCTCTTTAAGAAAAGAAAGGTTTGCTAAAAGCTTTCTTTAGTTAAAATTAACACGGTTTCATAATCAGTACAATCTTGAAACTTTACACATAAAGTATCATTGATCATTATAACAATCATATACCTAACAACCAGTGCAATTTTCACAATCAAATAGAGAAGTAAAATTTACATGCGTGAAAGTGCATCTGGAATAACATTATCTTTTCCCCTGATGTGAGAAATATCTAAATCATACTCTTACAAAAGTAAACTCCATCTCAGTAATCTTTGATTCTTGTTTTTGATCTTATGCAAGAATGTGAGGGGATTGTGATCACTGAAGACCTTGATGGAAGTAGCTGAACAAGTCAAATAGACTTCAAAATGCTGTAAAGCCAAAACAAGTGCCAAACATTCTTTTTCAGTTGTTGAATAGTTTTTCTGATGTTTATCAAACTTTTTGGAAAAGTAACAAACAGGTTGATCTACTCCATCAGTGTCTTCTTGCAGTAAAACTGCGCCTGCACCAATGTCACTGGCATCAACAGCCAACTTGAAATCCTTTTTGAAATTAGGAGATGAAAGAACTGGTGTGTTTTTGAGGATAGCTTTCAGTTGGTCAAATGAATTTTGACATTTTTCATTCCAAACAAATTTTGCATTTTTCCTCAGTAAATTTGTCAAAGGTTCACAAATGATGGAGAATTTTTTACAGAAATTTCTGTAGTAGCCAGCCATCCCTAGAAATCTCATTAGTTGTCTTTTAGTTGTAGGCTCAGGAAATTCATTGATAACTTTTACTTTTGCATTAGTTGGTTTGACTTGACCCTGTCCTACAATATGACCTAAGTAAACAACTGTAGCTTTACAAAAGTCACTTTTACTTGGTTCAACAAAGTCATCTTCAAGCAGGCATCCAACCTCCCGTTCAAGGCATTTATGCTTCTCCGGATCCACTCCGCAAGGATGCTGTTCCACAGGCCCGGCACCATCCCATAGGATGACATCATGGCAAACCACATCAGTCCTTGATGGAACGTCAGGGAACATGCGACCACATTCAAACATGAGCTGCTTTATCTGTTGTTGTTGAAAAGGGTCCAGGTGGGACAACTTGCGGTCAATATTTTGAAGAATGTCTGAATTTTCAAGTTTGGCTGGACCAGGTTCATTATCCAAGGGGCAGTCACAATCTTCAGAATTTTGCAGTTCAATTGTATTTACCACATTGACTGGCTTTTGTTGAGGGTCTCTGTCAATGTATTCTTTCAGCATGTTAATGTGACACATTTGTTTTTGTTTCCTCCTTCCAGGGGTTAAAATGACGAAATTTAGGTCACTGACTTTTTTGAGGACAGTGTAAGGGCCGAAATATCGGGCTCTTAGAGGGTTTCCAGGAACTGGCCAAAGCGCAAAGACTTTGTCTCCAGCTTTAAAACTTCTATCTTGGGAATGAAGGTCATATCTGGTTTTCATTTTGCCCTGAGCCTCTTTGAGATTAGACAGCAAAATCACAAGCCTTAGAGAGACGATTACGGAAGTCAGAGACGTACTGAAGCATGTTCATTGGGACATCATCTTTGCTCCAGTAACTTTTCCTTCATAAGCTTCAGAGGTCCACGGACTGTATGTCCAAAAACAAGCTCAAAAGGGCTGAACCCAAGAGACTCCTGAGCAGCTTCACGGGCTGCAAACAGAACAAGATGGACACCTTCATCCCAGTCTTTCTCTGTGTCAAGGCAGTAGGTCCTTATCATGTTCTTCAGGGTTTGATGGAACCTCTCCAAACACCTTGACTCTCAGGATGGTAAGCTGATGACCTGTATTGTTTAATACCAAGCTCATGCATAACTTGTTGAAATATGCCAGACATGAAATTTGACCCTTGATCAGACTGAATAGACTTAGGAAGACCAACAAAGCAGAAAAACTTGGCAAGAGCATTGATGATAGTCTTTGCCTTGATGTTACGAAGTGGAATTGCCTTAGGAAACCAGGTGGAAGCACACATGATAGTCAGTAGGTACTCACAACCAGATCTAGTCTTCGGCAATGATCCAACACAGTCAATGATGATCCGACTGAAAGGTTCTTCAAAAGCGGGAATGGGCTTAAGTCGAGCCTTTGGAATATTCTGGTTAGGCTTCTCAACCATTTGACATGTATGACAGGATTTGCAGTACTCCTGTACATCAAACATCATGGAAGGCCAGAAGAAATGATTCCTGACATGTTGAAGGGCCTTCTTGATACCCAAATGACCTGACATAGGATTGTCATGGGCCAGGCTAAGAGTTTCTTGACGATAAGACTTAGGAAGAACAATTTGATGGGTGATCATCCACTCTTCATCTGCAGAAACATCAAGTGGATGCCACTTCCTCGTAAGCACACCATTTTTGTAGTAAAAACAGACAGGAACTTGAGTAGCCTCTTGTTCACTTACAGCCTGTGGTAGAAGATGCGCTAGATCACGAGCTTGTTGTTGCTCCTGAATAAGTTGTTTCCGAGACAGAATGTCATTAGAATGAGTCTTGAAGATTTCCCAGACATCTCAGGACTGGAAGGTTCCTGATGAAAAGACTGCCCAATGAAGGTGTCAGCCAGGTTGAAGTCCAGGTCAGCATCATCTTGAATAGCCTTTTTAGCCATAGAATGAGTAACTGCACATGAAGGATAGAGGTCTGGAATTTCCTCCTCTATAGAGTCAGATTCTTGATCAATCAAAGGACTGTCAGTTACAACAGGGTAGGGCACAACCTTATCCCCAGCAAGATCATTACCAAGAAGCAAATGAACACCTTTGAAAGAAAGAGAAGACCTAACACCAACAGTAACAGGCCCAGAGACCAAGTCTGATTTGAGATGAACATTATTGGGAGGTACACTTGTAAAACCACATTCTACTCCTTGAATAAGGACATTAGCCTGAGTAGAAATTTGTCCAAAAAAGGCAGAATATCTGCAAGAATAAGAGATTGGGAAGACCCGGTATCCCTTAGAATTCAAACAGGAGCAGATGAGGAAAAATCATGTGAAAGTGAGACAAAACCATCGGTGATGAATGGCTCAAAACCCTCCATAACAGAATCAGACACAGAAGGTAGAAGATCAGGTGAACTGACCTTTGATACAAGAGATTCTCTCTTAGTGAAAGCAGTTGGCTTGGTTTCTTCTCGTTGTTTTTGCTTGAGAGCATAACACTCAGAAATAAGGTGACGTTGCTTTTTGCAGTATTGGCAAAACACAGAAGGTAAAGAATCATAAGATTGCTTCTCACTGGAAGGCTTCCTCTCAGAAGTGGCCTTGGAATCAATAGAAGTGTTATTAGAAGAAGTCTTGGACTGAGACTTGCCTTGAAATTTAGAAAAAGTGGATTTTTGGACAAAAGAAGACTTATGAGTCAATGCATAGCTATCAGCCAGGGTGGAAACATCTTGCAAAGTATTGGCTTGTTTCTCTTCAAGGAAAGTCTTGATATCAGGCTGGATACACCTTTTGAATTCCTCGACCAGAATAGGTTGCCTCATTCTGCCAAAATCTTTCTCAACTTTCATGGAATTACACCACTGATCAAACAACTGTTCCTTCAACCTGCCAAATTCAACATGAGTTTGACTGGCTTCCTTTAAGAGAATTCCTAAATTTTTGCCTGTAAGCCCCGGGGACCAATTCATAACCCTTCAGAATGGCAGATTTGACAAAATCATAATTAGAACACTGTTGGACAGATAACTGGTCATAGATTTTCCTAGCTTTACCTGTAAGAACACTTTGTAACATCATTGTCCAATGCTCTTTTGGCCATTTCAAATTTTCAGCTATTTTCTCCAAATGGGTAAAGTATTGGTCTACATCATTTTCTAGGAAGGGAGGAACAAGTCTGATGTGTTTAACCACATCAAAATGATCAGAAAGTCCAAAAGATTTTGTTACAGTACCTGCTTCTATTTTCTTCATTTCCAGTTCATACTGCATCCTTTTTTTCTTCTAGTTCTAGTTCTTTCTCCTTCTCTAACCTTCTTTCTTCCAGTTCTAGTTGTTTCTCCCACCTTCTTTCTTCTATTTCTAGTTGTTTCAGGCGTAGCTGCTTCTCAAGTCTTTGCAGCTCTGTTGCAGGCACCTCCACATCGTTAATCAATTCTGCTGCTTCTTCCCCAAAGATCTCTTCATCGATGAAATGTTGCTCCAAAATGTTTAATATTTCTTGTTTCTTCATTGATGATTTCACATCAGATAATCTAAGGTTTGAGGCTATTTGCAGCAAGTCCTTCTTCTTTGCCAGCACAATTGATTCCTGGGTTGGAGTTTTCAGAAAATTTTCAACATCAAAAGTCATGATTGCTGGTTTTTCAAATAGTCACAGGATTTAAAATGATATTTCAGCTTTAATCGTTGGTGAATCCAATGGTTGACCCAATGAATGGTTTATCTTGGTGGGACCTCCAATTTGTTATGACTTGAGAATCACAACAAAGAAAACCAGCAATGACAACTTAAACAAATTTATTCTTCACTGATTAGGTCCAAAAATTTCTACAAATAATCCACTGTGCAATCTTATAATAACACTCTAATGCCACTATGTAACTCTGATGCCAAAACAAAAAACCTCTTCAACTGACCAAATCACAGCATTTATAGACTAGGAACATTCTTGAAAGATCTACATGATTCCTGGGTGATCCGGCCCCCTCCAGGCAAGAAGATGCCAGAAACCTCTAGAAAGCACTAGTCTATTTCATCACAAACAAGTGGTATTGCATCTGATCATGTTTTGCTTCAGACATACCACCAGAGGGTGCTAAATGATGAACAAAATAAACAAATAGCTGACCAGCAAGGCAGCAAAAACGGTATGTAACAAATTTCCATTTACAAATGATATACAGTGCTTTACATGAAACACTCATACATAACAGTGTAAGTACCTGCTAATTAAAGATGAGACTCTACATTCCAATGTGAGGTTCATCATGTAACTTCTACTACAGTGTACTGTGATAATCGGCCAAAACAGAATTCCTCTAATTTCTCAATGTCCAAATATTGATGCTTCTGACTGCATCCTTGGAGTCAGAGGTACTGGAGTACCTTCCTTTTTACTCCGGCTATATAAGCTGACTGTAGGGTCTTTGCTCGTTATCTTCCCCATGTTTAAGTGTCGCTATGTTTGGGCACTTGGACAAGTAAATACACCTAACTTGATATAATCACACGCTATAAATAAGTGATTGAATTGCAAAGCTAGGTGCAGACTGTGGTGCCAGGGTTTTCATAGTTGTTGTCTGTTACATGGTAATGTGATTCCCTCCCACCCACACACATACACAGGACCGGGACCTCCCGAGACTGATCCGGGGTCAGGTGCACCGCTGCGTTGGAAATTACGACAGGAGGCGGGATGTTTTCACCTGCGTCTCTGTTAGACCCGCCTCCTCTTCGGAGCAGAGGAATGCCCAGGAGTCGGTGAAAGTATCGGACATGGAGATGAGGGGGCTGGTGAAGTTCTTCAGTGAGATTTGAGGTGCAAGCGTGTACAGCCAGCAACTTAACATTTGGCACACTTAAGTTCTCAGTGTACCATATTTATTTTAATTTCATTTTCAATAAATGTTTTCATTTTTTTCACCAAAATATACTATATAATATATAATATTGTAACATTTCTGTTCTCTATAAGTGTTACATTTCTGTGAGAATCCATTGCAGATTTCATTGGTGTTAAATAAAATTTGATTTGTTAATATAGACTGTATAGACTTATATGTGGACCCAGGGAAAATTCACATCCATGTGGTTCCTCATCAAATTCTACCTCTTTTCTCATATTTTTATACCTGTTTGTACCCTCGACTAGGTTTAGTTTGTAAATGGGTTTTCAGCACTGATTATTTTTTAACCATTGAGGAAGTTATTTTATTAGTACAGAAAACATTTTATCACAAAGGACATCCGGTGCTAACAGTGTTAAGGTTCTGGTGTTGTATACATTGATGGTTGTATAATATTTTGAATGAAAAGGGAGCTCACAGAATTTTTTTTTTATATTAACTATCAAGAAATACGGAGTAAACTCATTGCATCTAATCTACAAAACTGAGTTCCACCAGACTATATTTCACACACCATTCACTTACACCAGTGGTTCTCAAACTCGGTCCTGGCGCCCCACTGTGTACGCTGGTTTTTGTTCCAGCCACAGTTGCAATCTTAGGATTTTAACAAGCTGTTGATTTGTTTTAATTAGGTGCATTTATGCTAATATCCACATTGAGATATGTTGTAAATATCAGCAGAAGGAAACAATTTAGCCAAACATTTAATCAACGTAAACAATCAATATGTTCCTCATTGGTGAAACACTTGACACATGGTGGCAAAACCCAACAATTTACTTGGCAAACAATGGAGTCACACCTGTTGTGTTTTGTGCTGATTTTGTTTGGTTCAGGCAGGTTATTTGGGAAAAACTCAAAACACCTGTGTTCAGAAACCTAATTTGGAGCTTACTGATTTTCTCAGTCTAATTTGATCTGTTTAAAAATGTTCTCACCTGAAAATCCTAAATATTGAAAATTAAGCACATGTTCAAGGGTTTTTATTCTTCATGGTAGAATGGATTTGTCCATCAAAATGTGACTTAAGATGGTAAATAACTACTCTGAACGTGGAGTGCTGCTAATTAAGACAAAGTAACAGCTTTTTAAAATTCTAGAATTGCAATTGTGGATGGAACAAAAACCAGCATACACAGTGGGGTGCCAGGACCGAGTTTGAGAACCACTGACTTACACTGTCATACCTACGGGTAATTTAGCGTCTCCAATTAGCCTGATGTGCATGTCTTCGGACTGTGGGAGGAAACCAGAGTGCCTAGAGTAAACCCACGCGAACACGGGGAGAACATGCAAACTCCACACAGGAAGGCCCCAGGCCGGATTCGAACCCACGACCTCCTTGCTGTGAGGTAGCAGTGCTTCCATTTTGGGGGGCCACTGGGCTAGGTCATTCAGTTAAGGCGCCACTTTGCGGAGTAGTTGTGACTATCACAGCATGATTTGCTTGGCGCTGCATGGAAATGAATTGGGAGGGACTGCCGGTTTGGGATTATGGGATTGCAACATTGTTCGTTGCTTAAGTACCTCCTGTTGGCCAGCTGAGCGCTCATCAGTAAGATTCTAAGCTTGCACATGTCGGGTTTCCTCCACCCTCGTTCTGAGATTGCGAAGTTTCGAGCTATGAGTGTAAATAGAAGCAGCGGCTGACAGGCTCGTGCTTTGGAGGAGAGCTGCGATCTGTCTTCCCTCTCTCGAGATGGCAGAATGGGTCACTTACGAGCAAGCTTGTGTACATAGTTCGCTAATTGGGCATTCCAGATTCGGGTGGGATTGGAGATGTCAAATAAAAAAAAAAAATCCATTTTATCGTAACACATCCATTAAAAAACTGCACTGGTATTTCCCATTGCCAGATAACCGTAACATTGAGGATAGCATGAATACGCAGTAACTGGGAACATCTTGCAATGATGAGAGTCTGTTGTGTTTTTCAGAAAAAAAAAAGTTAATCTGTAAAGGAATCTGTAGAATGGATTATTTGTCATCACCTCAGCTCACAAGATAATTATTTTTGGCATGCTTCGTGCTTTGCTGGGTAACTGTTGGCAATTTGTATGGCCTCCACTCCACCATGCAAATTCTTACTATGTGCAACAGCAGTCCTGGTGTTTAAAAATACCTGATGACTGAAGGACATGCTTGGATTACATTATGCCATGACACTTTTCAAGGACCTAATGGAGTAAAAAACAATTATTTAAAATCATGTTCTGTCTAAATTGTACAACTGCAAACACAGACTATATAAACATACACCACTGCATATAACTGCACCACTTATAGGGGGGAAAAAAATCAACATAGCAGACTTACCATGACGCAAGAATACAGTTTTGACCGAGACAACCTGTTGACCTTATTGAAAAATTAAGTTATTCTGAGGGCTGAAGTAGGTTTGGTTTCAGTTTTCTAAAACCAGGAAACACTGCGGCAAAAACAACACAATACGAGAGGGCACTCGGTAGAGCGCATGCCACTGCTATACCATATCTGTTCTTTTGGTCGCAGACTATGTTCCGGATCACTACCGAAATCAACTCTTCCTTGGACTACCACCTATCATCCTGCCAAATTTCGCACCAAAGCGGTCATAATAATTTGAGTTATTTTGTTAACAGACAGACAAACAAATGGGTTAAAACATCACCTCCCTGGCGGAGGTAATGATCTGCAATTCAACAAATAAAGTATGGTTGAATATAGTTTTTTTCTTACCTTTTCCCTATGAAGCCGACCAATCTTGAATTAGTTGAAGTTAAGAATATCCTTTTACAGAAAGCTTATGCATTCATACTTTCAGTACATTTAGCTTTCAGTACATCCAATGGTTAGACATAGATATACGTTATGCCAAAGAAACTGCTCTTGAAAAACTGAGCTCATAGGTCTTGATTTTTCAGTCTGGCAGTATAATGCCCAGTTCACTGGAGTGGGTCGGGGTGGGAGTATTTGCTGCATTGGGGTCATCAGGTGCATACCCTCCTTCACAGGTGTTCTGACGATGAGTCCACGACTCCTCCAGAGCGCTCATCGGTGACGTTTGGTGTTCCAGGTGCAGCCCCTTCTGCTTTTACCCCTCCCGCTGGATGCAGCTCATCCTGCAGCCTAACTGGGGTCCCTCCTCTTGATCCAGAGCCAGTTGCTGCTACGCTCAACAGCCTCTGACAGCGACACGATGGCTGGCCGGAGCGCTTGTCCCCGGACTCCCATCTGTTCCCACCTCCATGTCCACTGAAGGGGTTAAACAGTAATTTTTGAAATGTTCTCCAACTCTACGGCGCATATAAGTTCTGCATTTGGGTGAGAAAATTTTGAATTTTGAATCCTCGGTCCAAAGGACTTGTTCTCAGTCCACTGGTGTCCAATCCTTGTATTTCTTTGCAAACTTAAGTCCTTTTTTCATGTTGCCAGCTCTTGGCCGCAACACGGCCAATCAGGCCATTTTCATTCAGGCGTCTGGAAATATTAGATCTAGATACTTCTGTGTCTTCACGTCTGGCGCTAATATCATCACAGAGTTCTTGCGCCATCAACCGCCGACTTTTTTTACTTGTTATAACGAACATCAGAGGCTTCTGTTTTGCACCTCTACTGCCTCTAGTTTTCAGCGAACCAGTCTCTCTGAAACGCTTGATGGTGTTTCCTACAGTGCTATGGCAGCATTTAATATCTTTAGCATCATATAAAGCCACCGTGGGGCTCCGAACAATCTCTGAGAGCTCCTTCCATCGTGCCATTGTGTTTAACATTGTGACACTGCTCAAAGTTCATGTCGCATCATATACTGGAACAACTGACCATCAGAGGTAATTTTGCAGACTAATGTTGCCTCAAACCAGTATAAACAAATTTTTTAGCATCAATAATCTTAAAATGAGCCTTCAAACTGCATTCACGCTATGCAAGAGTCAAAAAATAAAATTTGCGACACCTTTCTGTTATTAAAAAAAAAAAAATTGATGTTTTGAGTGTTTTATTACCCATATTTTTACCTCAATATGCTTGTGGGAATTATTTTTATTTGTTCTCATTGCCTACAATAGTATTTTTCAATACATTTTCACAAAAAAATTATTGAGAGGTGATATATTCGGACCCCTTTCAGACAGAAGTGGTGGCGTATAATCTTCACCCCACTGGATATCATACATTTAAGGTACAGACAGCTTATTGATTGATTGAAAACTAGCATCTTTGTAAAAAAAAATGGTACAAAAACAAAAGTAAGGCATGTTTGATCTAAAAGCAGATACACATTCTTGCTAATCCTGTAAAGTAAATGATTGTGGAAGTGTTAATTCATCTTTGAAAGAAACACATGCACGTTGGCTTTGGGTGTGTTCCACTCTCATGTTCTCAAGAGTCACCTACGGATAAAATCACTATAAAATGGTGGGAAATATATGTTCCCCGGGTGCATATTTGGCAAAGAAAGGCAGGAAGAGAGTGAGCATAACTCCCAACTATGGCCAGCATGTAGCCCCAGTCGATCTGGCGGTCTCCAGTATAGTGGTTGCCCAAATCCCTGCACAGGATTACACCGGGTGGAGCTGAGTCTGAAGGGATACCAGCAGTCCTGAGGCCGTGCTGAAAACTGGAGGAGATGTTGAGAAGGAAACAAAGAATTAAAGCACTGGAAAAGTTGATGCACACTCTGAGTAAGAACAAGGCTGCATGTTTAAAATCTGTTGCCGTTAATACAGGCCTCTAAGCTCGGCACTTGAGCAGAATTTGTACATTTCTACCTGTGGAAAATGGATACTATGCTGACTGGAGGGAAACTTACTAGCCACTGTGATTGTCTGTAAAATAAATCAGAAAAACATGAGTACAAGGTGTGCTGTATTTTTTTTTTTTTACTGCAAAATATTCTGTCCGTTCACTAGATGGCAGTAAAGGCCAAACATGATGTGGACAGAGCTGATAGATGAGTCCTGCCATTAAGAGGAGGTAGCAGATCAGTCGGTCATGTGGTGCTGGCCAGGAGACCGAATTTCTCAGAATGGTGACAGTTGTTAATTGTTCTGGATGAAAACTGGGCACAGACTGGATATGAAGTGAAAAGAATAATGTACTTAATGTACTTGAAATTCAGGAGCTGCATTTTTTATATTTCATTGCCAGCATGTCCATTAGGATATTGAGTCACATATTCACTGTTAAAGCGCCAAATGTCTACTGGTTGTACATCTATTTATTTCATAAAAGGCAAGGAGTCTTTACTGAGATTAAAGGGGGGTACAAAGACATAAGAGTGTCCTGCACTCTTATTCAATTAAACTTTAAAGACACGTGGTGCCATAGTAGCGATTCCAATCCTGACCCAAAGCCTACCCCTTCCTCAACCCTCCAATACTGGAAAATGGCCATAGACGTCTAAGACTAATACCAAAGGAAGTTAAAAAAAAGTCACCCAAAAGCTCTCACGTGTACAGTATATAGTCGGTTAATCACAGTTAATTCATGATTTAACAAGGGGGGCAAATACTTTTTCACATAGGTCCAGGTAGGTTTGGATAGCTTTAGCCCTCAATAAATGAAATCATCATTTAAAAACTGCATTTTGTCATTACTCGGGTTATCTTTGGCCAATAATACATTTTTTTGATGATCTGAAACATTTAAGTGTGACAAATGTGCAAAAAAATAAGAAAAGGGGCAAATACTTTTTCACAGCACTGTAGCTGTCTGTTCTAAGTATGAAAAAATTGATTCGAAGAGTAAAAAAAATTGGGCTGAGGGTCCTGCAGCTTATCGGCCAGCAATCTTACTGAGATGATAAAGGTATGAAAATTTCATGTGAAGGTTGAGCTTTGAATCATCGAAGGTCAAGTTTAGGGTCAGCAACGGAAAGGTTCTCATAAACGTTATGACTCTGTACTATATGCGTAATACAATCTAAAGCTCTGAAGCATTTTGGCAATACAAGATTTTGAAAATTCAATATGTCTATTTAGAAATTTAGCAGTGAGGGTGAAGTTGAGGTCACTGAAGAAACTGCGTATTTGAGTTCTCTATGTCTCAAAAAATGAAGCTGATTCTGATAGTTTGGGAGATACTTACATTGCATTGGTTGTAATTACTGTCCATTGCCTAATGCATACAGCTGAGTTACATTGTTATGCTGAGCATAAAATGCTATGGGTCTAAAGTGCCTGCTGTCAGTGAGAGTGTGTCATTAAAGCGTTTAGCGAATTACACCTTTCAATTTCGAATTACACTTTTTTGAATTACACATATCAATCTCTAAAATAATTATTTTATTTGACAGTAGAGGGAGCTGTTACTGAAAAATTGCATGAATTGATGAAGAGCAATATGTCACTGAAGAAAATTTGTTTTAATTGATTCTGATTTCAAGTAAATTTGTAATACTTTTTTCTTCTATATTTTATTATTTTGGCTTTAAAATGTGTCCAAAGGTCAAGCTCAAGGTAACCAAATGAAACTTCATAAATGACTTCCTATATGTCTCAAATACAAACCCAAGCTTTATCAGTAATAGCTTTGGTGATAGAAGTCATTGAGATTTCGGCATGTCAAGTTTGACCTTTGTAGGTCATTGAAGGTCAAGTTCAAGGTCACCAAATGAAAGTTCATGTCTGATGTCCTATAATTGTTCAGTATACTTATACACTCTATCTTCAATATTTTCAAGCGTAGAAGACTTTGAAAATTTTAACATTTTGCTTGACCTCGAAATATAGGTCATATATGATTTCCTGTATGTCTATAATACAAACTTAAACTCCATGGGCCATTTTGCATATTCTCCATGACACCCAATGTTAAACTACAGCGCCCCCACTAGACCCACTTTCATCGATTCAATCAAAATGGTACTCGCACTGTACATTGAACGAACCGAGGTAAATTGATTGCCTGATTTATAAAAAATTATCAGTTTTTGGGAAATCATTTTTTTGAAATCTCTGTTTTTAAGTCCTATCGTTCGATGTTAAGGCCAAAATTTCAAGGGCCCATTTACAGGAAAATTCATCAGGCCAAAAAAAAGATGAAAAATATTCCAGACAATGGACAACAGATGAGAAACTACCAGAATAGCTTATTGGCCCATAGAACCGGTCAGCTAAAAATGCAGGAGATCTGTTGGCGATGCGTGCCTCATGTAATCAGTGCGGACTGATTCATTTAACAGAATAAAAGCGTATCTGTACCGTGAGACGCGTGAGTACGGAAGTCTACAACGATTCTAAAAACACTTTTGGTGTGGATTAGGCTTAACTCATTGAATTCCGGGGAACAAAGAACTACCGGATTAATGTGTGCAAACTGATCGTATTTATAAATCATGACCTATGGAATCTGGATCGGTACGTGGAGTTGGTGACATCAGTCCGATATCCAACCTCAGATGTATGTCTGGATCGGCACCCGATGCTGATCCAGGAACGGACTGGTCCCTGCCCTAGTTTAGGTAATGAACTGCAAGTCAGAGCACGAATACATGAGTATCACTCTTTGATTCAACATTAAACCTGCATTCAGTCACATACAGACAAGCAGACACAAAATCAGTTGTGCACATACATGCAATGTATGTATGTTTGCATACAGTCAATCTAGCATATATACTCTCTCACACACACAAATGCGCACACGCACGCACACACACACATTCATTTCCATGGACACACAAACACAAATGCAGATGAACATACAGAGAATACAGATATATAATCGCCTGGAGATACATTCATACATAGATGTCCATGAACACATGCAGCTACCCATGGAATCACACACTCATACAGCACATGAAAACACACAAACAAGCATAACTGCAACACACACAATCACACACATACACACACATACTCCCTCTCTCTCCCCAGCTCCCAGCCAGGGAGGTGATGCCACAGTTGCAGCCTGTGGAGGACAGACCTGAGCCTGACCATGGTTGCTGGGGAGCATTATTCATCAGCCAGTTGTCAGGCTAATAGCGACATTCTAACAGCACCGTGAGGCACTCACCTCCCTAAAAACACCTGTTGGGAGGCGATGTGAGAGAGCTTTAACTGTGGCTGTCAGCAGTACTCAAACAGCCCGGCTCAACAGCCTAAAACACAAGTACCTCTAATGAGATTTTATTCCTTTCTGACACAGCTGAAATATGGATATTGTATGAAATAGAGACAAACTCTGCCCACTGGTTATGTATCCATTTGGGTTTGGCTTATGAAAATGAAAATCAGCAACCATACGGAAACAGGTAAAAATCACTTGTTAGGAAGGCAAATTTCCCTCCACAGTGCGCAGTGAGAGTGTCATGTTTAATCTGTCAATGTAGAACAAGCAGGGCAGCATGGTATGGAGAGAATGTATGTGCTGTTATCTACATGTCCACCAGGGGGCAGCACGTACAATAAAGTGGAGAGTTTACCTCAGCCCTGTTTCATGCAGCTGGATTATGACTTGAGCTGGATAAGTGGACTGCTTAAAGTCCAGAACCCACTCAATTCTGGATGTGGACTGAAGTATAAAGGATTTTACTTGTTGCATTTATCCGACAAATTTTGTAATTTGGCACAATCAATTGCTGCCCCCCCCCAGAGTAGTACTTGCCCTCGGTGCAGAATATCATATGGACTTCAGAGGCTAAGGGTCTTGCCCTTAACCGATGTGATGGGCGAAGGCTGGTGCCTGAGGGCAGTGCATGGAACACAACCAGCCCATGACATCACATTCTCCCTCAGATATCGACCCTGCCTCCCAACCAGTCATGCCTCTGACACACATCCATCAACTCAATGAAATTAGCCATGCAGTTACTCATTCTTAACCCTTAGAGTGCTATAAACGACTGAGGTCACTCAATGATGTGAGATATCAAATCAAAGCTGTTGAAAACCTATCATGTGGCGACTAGTTGAAAAGAGCTCCCGCATGGGAGCTCTTTTAAACAAGTCGCAACATGATCAGCTTTCAACTGCTAAAAATATTTAAATTTACAATTCTTTCCAATTTATTTCAGCACTGTAAGCGTTAATTGAACTCTTTAATGTGGATGTCACAATCACGAAAGATAACTGAAACCAATGAACTCGGACTTAGAATTTCTGAGAGGAAAAAAACAAACCCCACTCTTCAAAGGGTTGGCGACCATCTTAGCTGCACTTGAGGGGAAGTAAAAACATTTTCACTCCTAAGTCAACATAACCCACACATGAAGGACTGCAAGATGTGGCGTCCACTCCCTTACGCTCAGCTCTTCCTCCTTATTCTACTGTAATATGGCAGCTTTTTCTATGGAGTTATTGCATGCAAGGTGATCAGAATGGAAGTTAATTGGCTGAGGAAGAATTAACAGCAAGATAAAGGAAGAAGGAAGAGACAGAGGAATAACGTCCGGCAGCGGTGGGAAAAAAAGTAAAGAGATGTGCCAGCAACTTTCAAATCGAAAGTCTGGACTCACTTCAGCTTCTACAGCACCGATGATACAAATAACATTGATAAAAATTATGCGATATATGCAAGAAATGTCTGGCGAATATAAAGTACACGAACAACACCACGAAGATGCAAAGCCACCTTACTCGCCACTATCCTGATGTCAACGGCTGCGTTTCAATATCGTTTTATATGCCCTCGCTCACTTCCCCTCGGCACTTCCTCTCGGTGGAATCCCCGCTGCCATTTTTGGTGTCGTTCCAGTTGCGTGAAAAACAGAAGTGAACTTGGTGAGATCGACCCTCGGAGGGCCGAGAGAGCAAGTCAACAACAGTGGTTGCTCCAGAGGTGTATATTACCCACAGTGCTTCATATTTCCGCAGTTAGTGCAAGAAGATACATCCACGACTCGGTGGCAGTAATGTGAGTAAAACTGCGCTAGGCTGAGTGAACCTCCACCACTATCCACTGAAGAAGGAGAGGATGAATAAATTGAGCTAGGTGGTTAAATTGAGCAATAAATTAATCACACTACAGCTGTCGCAGTTTTATTTTGTTTAATGAACTACCAATCATTGATTTGCTCAGTTGCTGAGACTATTTGGTCAAATGACTAATTAGTTCATTTTTGATAGCATTATTGTACGAAGTTATTGGGCATTTTCCTATACAGGGAAATAACGGCTTGTCTTTCGAAGATTCTGAACGCATGTAGCTCATAAAACGGCATTGATTCACATTTTTTCACGGCTTATTGCAATTAAAGCCTTTTACCTGTCAGTATAGTTTGATAAATCAAGATCTCTGCCTCTTCGGATGAATTTGTTTCAATGCTGAAAACAACAGCCTATATTTAAATCAAGAGCCATCTAACAATTAATTATGCTGCTGAAAATGCTAACATGAGAGATTGAAGTCAGGGAAAGTTTAGGATTTTTTTGCATTTCCTCAGATATTTTACTATATCACATCCATTACATAAGCCAACAGGCCATAAATTTGTTATTATTTCTCAATCATTGTAGGCTTTGTATGGGTTTAGATTGCTAAGCAAATTAATTGGTGATTGTTAATCAAGCCAATAAAAACAGGACATATCAAGCGTGATACACATCTCAAACAGCAGCCTAATTTCTAAATCAGAAACTGAGGCTAATTCGGCCACCAAGTGCCAAGTGTATTGCAATTATATACAGGAGGTGGCTTCACCCCACTGAAATGAGTCTGCAGGTATTTATGATGATTTGTAAAACACAGTATAGCACTAAATCTGCAACTGGCGGTCGATCCATGATAGTTCGGGCTGAGCCTGGACAGGGATAGGTGCATTCCATTTCAATCCCCCGCCCACTTTCCCCTCTATGCTCCAAGTGGCCTCCGTGTGACGTACACATTACGTAATACCAAGGGCTGAGGGGAAGTTAATGAGTGAATGTTGAAAAACTATTGAAACGCTGCCAACGTCGAGAAAGTCTCTAGCGCAAGCGCTGTAAGTCAGTCTGCAGCGATGAATGCAGTGTTCCAAGCAAAGCTTCCTTTCTTGTCCCCGAGGCCTGGCATCATTACTGAGTCAATCGCCGGATTTGTTTGCTGAGACCTCCGCTCGTAGCCTTACTGAAAATGAAGGTTTTGGCCTAATGCTGCAAACACTGGAGCCAAGGTTTGAAATAACACGCAGAAAATATTTCACAGAAAAAGCCGTTCCAGCTTTTCATGTGGAAACGAGAGGAGAAGTGGAGGACGCACTCTAGTGTTCAGGGAGAGTTTAACTCACCTGCGATTGGTGGACTCCATGGGCCACAGAGTCCTACAAGACAATTACAACCTATTTTACAGATAATAAATGGGAAATGTTCTCATACGTACTACAAACTAGAGTGACTTACAGACTCACTTCGGTGCTCGTATGGCTGAAGGTTTACTGAAGGCTACGGAAGAATGGATGCTGACTGAGAAAGATCCGGCTGAAGTTACTGACACCGCAGCGAAAATGACTGCAGCTGTTGCGCTGACAGGACGTTAACACAACTGCTGTTTTGCGCACGTGCTTTAACATTGCTTTACCGAGTGCTTTCAAGCTACAGTGCGTAACTTCTGTAGCCCCCTAGAGGAATTTTGCGTTATTAGAACAATACAGCCGGCACTTCCAAATGACGTATGCCCAGTTTCTGTAGTTTGTCACGGCACTGTTCTACTGTTCTGTGGTAACTACGCAAATGCAAGTACTCACGAATTATTCCATAAATCTCCGAGTCCGTAAAATTTAACCGATTTAGTTTTTCGACATAAAGTCCAACGTCGTTCGAATTAAAATGAGTTGTGAACTCAGGAGGCTTGAAATCTGCGGCGCTGGCCATTTTACTGCCATAATGGCGGTCCAAACGGTCCAAACAATAAGTCAAGTAGGGTCCAGAGCTCTCTTGCTAGGAGACTCTCCGCTCTTCCTCCCCCTCCCTTCTTGTTTTGAAATAAAACGCGTCATTTCCTGTGTGCCAGCGGGGGAATGTCGCCGGTCGACACGGAAAACAAAACAACAAATACTGAAAAATACAGCGAGATGTTAGAGGAGCCGATCGGCTTTATCAGCACTGTGTCATCTCCTATCATAGTGGCTTGGATGAAACGGAAATTTACGGACATGCAAAAGTTACATGCTATGGCTTTAAGACTGAACGCTGTTTCTCGACCGCTTGCGAAAGTTCAGAGGATTTCCTTCTTATTCCACAGAAGCGCCATAGCCGCGGATGCACTGAAGAGAAGCCGAAAGGAGCTCCTCCGGAACACGAGCTCATAACAGATGTTGTCCGATGGGACAGCGCCTATGAGATCATCTCATGGTTTCCGGAGCAGCAAGCTGCCATCTGTGCTGCCCTCTTATCTCCTGATGTAGGTTACTGATGATACATTTATCTGATAAACTGTATTAAAAATCTGATTTGTTTGTATATCACACAGATTGCATTGTAGTAAAGAGGTTGTGAATGAAGTGCAGTGCTACTCTGTTGTGGGATTAAAACTTAAGTACGGTAAATTTGGGTGTGTACATTTGTTGAGGATTATATTTCAATATTTCTCATCATATTCATCAGTAAATCAATGACCATAATTAATAACCATCAATAATCATAATCAGTAACCATATTAGGTAAGCAGCAGTAACACACACACACACACACACACACACACAAGCAGTTCACACACACATAAGCAGTTGGCTTCTGCAGCTTTGATTGGCATCTATTCCGTTCAGTTGATTTGAAAACATAATCAGGTGAGACATTTAAATGTATTTGATTTCTGTAGCATTGATCCATATTTGTTCAGTAAAATCATTAGTTATTACTGAAAACATAATCAGTTCAATCATTCATGTATCTATTTGTATCCTATACCTTTGACTGTATTTTTCTCTATTTTTTAATGTATTTTCTTTCCTTTTTTATGGGAACAATACTTCTGTGTGCTACCAATATTTTCCAGAGAATCCCATAGAGAGCTTGCCAACCAATAAGGGAAAGAAAAAGCTTAAGAGATAATCAACGTAATGTGATTGGAATTAAAATTTGATAAGGTTTGCTCAAGACAACCCATGTAATGTGATTGGAATAAAGTTTGATGAGGTTTTTTCATAAATATGGCCATCTGGAATCACTGGAGTAGTACTCCTTGCACAAGGACTACTCACCGGGTTTCGATTATTGTACGATTCAAGGCTGGAATAAAATTTGATAACTTCTCAGGATTTTGTCTCTCTCCAATTATTTACGGACAAGGGGACCTCGAAAATATGAAAACTTTTGATTTGGGAAAACACAACACATTATATACATTTTTAATTGGTGATTACATTCAACAAACCTAAGTTTAATGCAAGATTAGACTAACATAGTGCTTTAATAATAAAAAAAGAATTCATATTTTAAGGTTTTACATTTAGAAAATCAAAACATTTTTAACTAAAGTTCCTTTCTGCCCTGTTTTTTTTTTCATAACCTCCTGAAGCCCAACGTCCCCCTCGCAGTAATGCTGGCATTACGAGATTTTCACTGGCGTGCCGTGAGCCTCTGACTCTCTAATGCATAATTGCTTTCAAGCTGTTCTTGTGTAAGATCGCTTTATTAATAATCACACAATTTATTTACTGAACACTCAAGACCAATATATAAACCTGTTATTATTAAGAAAGTATTAAGAAAAAACAGATCATCGAAGGGCTACATTGACAGTGTAATTAACAGTGATATTGTAGGGATGGAAAAAAACCCCCAAATAATTAATTAATCCAGTTCTTTCCCTGAATTCCACCTCATAATCTAACATTTTTTTCAGCAGTGCAACCTAATAAGGGGTCCAAGCTCGAGGGGGCGTTAGCAGTGCTGGGAAACCTATTGTTTTTGGTTAAAGTTTTTATTATTCTTCCTCCTCGCCATTTTTATTCTTCTGCAACTAACTGTGTCCTAAACCATACAAACCAAGAAATTAGATATTTGGAGGGTTGGTACAAACCCCTGCATGTACCTCAGGAACCAAAAATAACAAATGTCCACCAGTAGGGGGTGGCTCTATAATTAAGGAAAATGCGTTTTTGTGTGTGTGTGTGTGTGTGTGTGTGTGTGTGTGTGTGTGTGCAGAACTCAAACGTCATACATAGCACATTCAAAAACCTTATATTCTCCTGTTCCTTGAATTTCACCAAATTACATTATGTAGGCCACGCCCACTTGAGCCCTGACTTTTTTTTCTGGAATGAATCACGCTGAATGCAAAACCTACTCCGAACTCCTCCTAGGTCATAACTATGATCTGCACCGAACTTGGCACATTGCATCCACACATGATGCTGATCAAAAGTTATCTAAAGAACCTTGATACATCCATTCATTTTGGACATAGAAATTTTCAAACTTTTGTATTTAGGCTAATTTACGAAAATGCCTACAGCAATGTTCACCATACCTGGAAGGTGTTGCCTATAGCAATGTTCACCATACTTGGAAGGCATGTATGGAACACTGCCCTTAGCTTCCCAATACAGTTTCACACAATTCTACCGCTAGGGGCACCATAAAGACAAGAAGTTTGTTTCTCATACACGGCCGCATAGATTTGCACAAAAATCGTGTGCACCATCTAGGGTCATGTCAGAGTCGATTTACAGAATTTGGTGATGATTGATGGAAGAGGGCCTGGCTTATGACATAAAATCTGAAAGTCTAAAGTACTACATGGCGAAATTTCAAAAAATCATTAAAAATCACCCGTACCCCCAACAGAGATGAAATTTCATCAGCACATCCACTAAATTGGTCACAAAACTTTTTTCATGCCGCAACGTTTGGTCATTCAAAAGTCTGTCATGCTATCTTTTTCAAAATATGAAAATTTGCATAATATTCATATCGCCATCAATCTTCATTCAAATCTCTCCCAACTTGACACAGACATTCTGTACATACTGTTAGGCCAGAATTTAAGACAGTGTTTAGATCTGTGGAATGGTGTGTCTGCAGCAATATTTAATATTTTACTGTGCATTGTACGATATGTACAATATGTTTTATTTCAATGAATTTTATCCCAAATTCAACCAAAATATTTGAGAGCACACTGCTAACAACCAGGATGATACGTGATTTTTTTCAGAATTTCCTCTCAAATCATTGAATTATGATGAATTTTTAAAACTTTCGGTTATTCCTGGTCGCGATAAATGCGAAACTCTTCCAAGGTCGTAAATGTGATCTGCACCAAACTTGGCGCATTGCATCTGCACATGATCCTGACCAAAAGTAAACAAACAAATTTTCACACAACAATTTGTTTTGGACGTGTTAATTAAAAAAAAAAATTGCTTTTGTAACTTTTACAAAACTGCACTTAAAACAAATTGTAATTTAATGTTTCCAGTCTCTGTGCAAGTACGAATCGCGTCCCCCCGGCAGTTGCATCGGTGGCTTAGACCCCGTTGATACCTGCTTCGCAGGTCTAGTTTATTTTAGGATTGCACTTAATCAAAATGTTTTCAGCATTCAAAAGAATAGGCTACATTTGTGGGAAGCACAGTTACACACTGGTTGCTGCAATGCGATAATCATTAATTTATTAAATTACCAATTCTTCTTCTGTCAAAGCGCTGCTAATTGAATAATTTATTAAATTGGTTATTAGTGCATCCTGGAAGTTCGACGCATACTGCCTTTTAAATAATTTAAATGCATGCCATGCATCGAAATTTCATGGGAGCAAAATCATTAACGAGGTCTTTATATTCAAGCTTCTGGGAAAGTTGTAGGAGGGCTACAACATGAGACTGTTTGGACGGAAATTATCTAATTAATTAATTAGAAATGAAATCTAAACCTGATCGAAATACCATCATCAGTAGCATTTACTACATAGCATTCTACTTCAAAATGCAATTGCGAGTAATTTCTGTGAATTGCCGTCCATGCAATCTCATAGCATTCCTCTTTGACACAAAGCTATGTCTTAATCATTAATGGCAAAGCGGTCTATTGGCAGCCTAGTTGCTCAGTGAATTAATTCAATTAATTGTCCCATTTTTAATTGGAAACAGGTTGAGAGTTGACCAGTTTTATGGTAATGTCATTGGTTGTAGATAGAGTTTTATTTTTACATAAGCAAATTAACTTAACACATGGACCTGAGTCTGCAAAACCGCATTTTTAAAAAAGTTTTCTTATGCGTATCAAGCCAATCGGACACTGACACAAAAAATAGACCATTTTGTGAGCTACAGGAATTCAGAAGCTTGGAAAGGCATTGACGTTTAATGTCACCATTAATGTGGATAAGAAAATGCTTGAGAATTATTACAATGAACAATAATGCAAGCTGTGGGGAAATGGACAGTAATTCTACGGATTGATCCTTGCATCTGAACAAATTAAGATTTAGTTGCTACTTAGGAAACATAAATGGGAACAGGTTTGGTGAAGTAATCCGCTTTAAGGCGAGGTGGGAGCAGGCCTATAATCCCCCCAATGGCACGTCTCGGGTGGAAGAGGTTAAAGGTGAAAAAGACTGTCACTGACTAGCCTGACTGAGACCAACATCTCAAATGCTGAAGAGACTGTGCAAGCCCTTCAGCCAATGATAGTGGCCTCACACATTATGTGCAACTAGAAAAGCCCAACAATCTCCGTCATTGCTTCACTTCATGCCAAACTTTGGAATGAGACAGCCAGCACCATTGAGCTTTCCCCTCTTGTCAGAGGGATGAAAAGCACCATCAATCAAGTTCTATCTAAAGGATATTGCGCTAATAAGGAGAAAGACTTCCTGCACATCTCATCAGCCTTGGACCCCAGATTGAAATCTCCACTCTTCCTGTCACCACCAGATGTGCAGGAGATGTATGCCAAAGTGTCGCCAAAGGCTGCCGCTCTAAAGGTTATTACTTCTCGGGAACAGTGAATGAAAAAAAAAAATAGTGGCAAAGCCACTGCGCCCACTTAGCCAAACGTGGCCAAAATGGAACGCCCCCTATTGGGCAAAGTATTGGTCCGATTCGGCTCAAAATCAAACTTAGTCTAGATCTTATGACCATATATACACATGTGAAATATGAAAAGGATCGGTGAAAAACTGAAGACGCTAGAGCGCAGACAAGCCAAAAGTTTACGCACCCATGGACACATGCATGACAGACCACCACTAAAGACCTCGAGCATAGCATAAGCCCCTTTGGGCCTTTTGGCCAAGCGGGCTAAAAACTGTTGAACGAAAACTGTGAAACAATAGTGATGACTTGAAGTGAACACATTTTTCGGATAATGTAAATGTGTGTTACTGTATGTTTTTTACATGGAGGATAATTCTCACGAGGGAAAGTCTGCTGATGAGAAGGTAAACGAGGAGCAGAGGGCCGCTGAATGCCTTGACACCAGAGAGAATGAGAACCATCCATCCAGTAAACACACCTCATATGAGGAAGTCCTCACTCGCTGACCTCCTCAGGTAGACGTTCCAGACCACCAGAGCTCCTTTGGTGTCACCTACTCCCATAGCTGAAAAGTAGATCAGACAACACCGAGAAGCTTTACCTCTGCCACTGACAGATGATCCACTGGTATGGTGGAAATTTCTAGCATAACGCTAACACTCCTTGTTAAGCTGGCTCAGGGGTATTTGTGTGTCCCAGGGACTAGTGCATCCGCAGAAAGGATCTTTTCGACTCCTGGTGCCATTATCGACGCTCAGAGAAGTTTACTCCCCTCTGAGTGAGCTGATCAGTTGCTGTTCCCGAGGAACATGCATACTTGAGGACAAATAGAAATGTTCTCTGGTTTACATAAAGCAAGCTGCTGCAAAGCACTGTAATCTGCCTGAGTTTAAATAAAGCAAGCTGGTTACCACTGAGAAGTTCCTAGATTATATGAAAGAAGCTGATAAACTCTGATGAAATGTTCCAGGTTACCACAGAACTAGTTGGTACCCAATGTGTCCAGGTTAACATGAAGACAAATCGGTGATGTTTTATAAAGTTTTAGCACCACGTTTTATAAAGTTAAGCTTTTAAAAAAAATATGAGCACTAATTGTGTACAGGTTTATATACACAAGTTGGTTATGCCCGTCAAGCACTAGAATGTATATTTATTTTTATATACTAAGAGGAATTAAAAACGCACCAGCGTAAACTCTCGACTTCTAAATAGTGTAAAGGAGTTTTTAAAAACAAAATGTTTAAGTAACAAATTTTAACAGCTTTACTGACAAATTTCTTAACATAAACTTGACAATTTTACAAAATCAGACATCCTCCTGGACAAACGGCACTAATAATGTGTGTGTCCACTGTTTGCTGCAAGCAGTGCCTGAATCTTATGTGGCACAGAGGTCACCAAATTACCTATCTGTCGCTGCGGGATCTGGTCCTAATCTGTCATCAGAGCAGCAGGAAGTTCATTGTGAGCAGTGAGAGCATGATTCTGATGGGGAACTCGCTGATCCAGAATATCCCAAAGATGTTCAATGGGGTTCCTGTCTGGCGAATAAGAAGGCCTCTCTAACACCCTTACATTGTTAGTGTCTGGCAGTGCTGGGTAATCTGGGCAGTGCTGGGTAATCCTTGCTGTGTGAGGACAAGCTGTTATGCGTGATGATGATGTGATGATTTTGGCAGATGTGGGGCACAATATGTGGTCCCAAGATCTCATCCACATAGCGCTGTGCTGTCAGTGTTCCATCACCCAATGCCAGCGGAGTCCTCCAGCCATCGCCTGTAGCTGCCCACGTCATCGCACTACCGACTGATCCACTTGCACGATACATGGATCAGCGTACCATTCACCTCATCTCTGGTACACATCGCCTTCCATCATTGCGATAGAGCAAGTAGTGCGTCTCGTCACTAAAAAGTAATGTGATTTGGCCAATAATTTGTAATTTGGCCAATTTCTGTTGGAATGCGCCTGTCCCCACTGAAGAAGAGTAGCATGTCTGTGATCCATCAGGAGCATCCCAACATTAACTCTAAATGAAGAGACGCCTTCATCCCCAAGCCATCTTTGCACAATACGAGGGCTGATGTGGTCACAGCATTTTCCAGGGCAGTGGTCAACATTGCTGCATGAAAGCAGTCTCTGAGATGCATCACACGAACGTGACGGTCCTGTGCACGCACGGTCATACATGGCTGCCCAGGCCGCGGTCAATCTCAGGTGCCTCCTGTCTGCAGAAGTGAAACGGTCACATGATGCACTCCGGCTGCACTCATTCTGGTCTTCAGCATTCCAATTGCCTGATCCCTGTTTTGTTGTGTCAGTGATGGCATTGTGACTTTTCACAAACGTGAAGTTTTTAAGCACAGCATTTTATAGCCAGGGTTGATGTTGAGCAATACAACATTTCTTTGCTCACTCTCCTTTTTGTGGATCATTTGGAGAGTGACTCATGTATGGCTATTGTTGTTGGCACGCGGCCTGCCAGTTCACCAATTCACCGTATTCACCATTTGGGAGCCAAATCCTTGCATTTATTTTTTCCTTATTGAATTTTGTACACTGTTGCTTGTTGTGTTTCGAATGCCTCCTAGTATATGTGCCTTTTTTGCCATACTGTACTTGTGCTACTTTTGTGTCATATTCTGTTTAACTCACACCAAATTGCAGTGAATAAATTCACGAATTCTGCACTATATCTTTTTAGGGACCTTTGTATTCTTCAGTTAATCCGATATTGTGATGTATCATTATATAATTGTCATGCAATATATCAATTACATATCGTGTATTGTATTGTATCGTATCGTATCGAGTTACCCTGCGACTCCCACTCCTTTAGACAGACACAGGGTCGTGCATGTGAACTAACCAGTCCTTTCCTAACCTGGCACGATTACATTACATTCATACACATCGAGTGGCCTTTAACTTCACATATCCCTTTGTTCAGGTCAAATAAAGGCCGACACCTCTTTCACCCCTCTTTCCATTCAGCCATCTGGGTCTTTTCTTGGTGGCCATGTGGCTACTTATCTGCAAGACCTCCATCTTGCCCTTTGCACTCTTTCTCTTTTACACACACACACACACGCGCGCATCCACACCTGTTTATATTCATTGATTGTATTAGGTATTGTGTGTTCTGTCTTCTTTGACCTTATTTTGAATAGAAGTGTTTTTGGAACACACATGCTGTTTGATTGATATAGTACAAGAGTGAGTGCTGCCAACCTCTACTATGCCAAGAACTCCCCAATTCTTTACTCAGAGAGGTGAACAGATCCTGCGCCAGGCCCAGAGGGGAGACCAAATCCCCTGCTCGGTCCAGAGGGGCCGCCAGATCCTGTGCCTGGCTAGGAGTGGCCACCAGACCTCAGTCAGCACCTCACCCCCTGCTCCTGTGGGCAGTTCTCCCCCTCCGCCTGGCGATCACGGTCTGCCACCCACACCTGGGGGTCACAGCCCTCTGCCTGAGCCTGGGGGTCACAGCCCTCTGCCTGAGCCTGGGGCTTGCAACCGTTCACCCGAGCCCTCGGGTGCCAGCCCTCTGAGCGGGCTTGGGGGTGCCAGTTTTCTGCCTAAGACCGACGGGCATACAGAGCTACTGCCAGATCCCAATGGGCGTACCAGGCCTCCGCCTGAGCCAGACAGGTGTCACAGGCCTCCGCTTGATCCAGACAGGTGTCTAAGCCAGCCTGGCTCCAGCCTTGTCCTGCCCAGTCCAGTGACGATCGCTCCAATCCTGACCATTCCACTGTCGGCAGTTCCAGTCCTACCCAGTCCAGATGCTCCAGTCTTGCACAGTCTCATGTTGGCCAGTCCAGTCCAGTCCAGACCCATTTAGCCAGTTCTGTCCAGTCCAGACCCATCTCATCAGTCCTGTCTAGTCCAGACCCTTCTTGTCAGACTTGTTCAGTCTAGACACGTCTCGTCAGTCCTGTCTGGTTCAGACTTGTCTTGCTAATCTTGTCCAATTTTGTCAGTCCTGTCCTACTCTGTTCTGTGCCTCTGGTTCTGCCCTCTCCTCCCACCGGGTTCAGGGGGATAGAGTCAGGATTCTGTCTGTTCCTGGTTCAGGGGGGACAGTGTCAGGATTCTGTCTGTTCCTGGTTCAGGGGGGGAGAGTGTCAGGATTCTGTCTGTTCCTGGTTCAGGGGGGACAGTGTCAGGATTCTGTCTGTTTCTGGTTCAGGGGGGAGAGTGTCAGGATTCTGTCTGTTCCTGGTTCAGGGGGAGAGTGTCAGGATTCTGTCTGTTCCTGGTTCAGGGGGACAGTGTCAGGATTCTGTCTGTTCCTGGTTCAGGGGGGACAGTGTCAGGATTCTGTCTGTTCCTGGTTCAGGGGGACAGTGTCAGTATTCTGTCTGTTCCTGGTTCAGGGGGGATAGTGTCAGGATTCTGTCTGTTCCTGGTTCAGGGGGGAGAGTGTCAGGATTCTCTCTGTTCCATGTTGTATTTCCCATATTTTCTTGAGTTTGGTTTCTGTGTCATTTCAGTGCACTTGTTCTTGTTGTCCCTTTCTTTGTGCATCTCGTGTGCCGTGGCCCTCAGTGGCATCTGGTCATTCTAACAGTGTTCCTCACGTCATCTTGTTTTTGGCCCCGCCCTCGCTGTCATGCTGTCCCCCGCCCTTTCCTCTCCTTGTCTTGTAATGGTTAATTATTTTACTTGTATACTGTTTATGTGTGTTTGTTCCTTCTGTCACTTCCCCGCTTACCCTTGTGGATTCCATGTGTGATGCTATTGCTCTTTCATGCTAGTATCCCAGTGCCTTTCTGAATTCCAGTTTGATTCCCCAGCCAGCCAAATTTCCAGATTTTTTGTTCCTGAACCTGTATTTTTTTCTTTTTGTTTTTTTAGGAAAAAAGAACTGTTCATAAATCTCATGTTTTGTCTTTACACAGGTCCGTATTCCTCCTCACTATTGTAACCTGTGTTGCTGAGCAGCTCAGTTACAGTTATTGTTACCGGTGTTGCTGAGCAGCTCAGTTACAGTTATTGTCACCTGTGTTGCTGACCAGCTCAGTTACAGTTATTGTCACCTGTGTTGCTGAGCAGCTCAGTTACAGTTATTGTCACCTGTGTTGCTGAGCAGCTCAGTTACAGTTATTGTCACCTGTGTTGCTGACCAGCTCAGATACTGTTATTGTCACCTGTGTTGCTGACCAGCTCAGTTACTGTTATTGTCACCTGTTGCTGACCAGCTCAGTTACAGTTATTGTCACCTGTGTTGCTGACCAGCTCAGTTACTGTTATTGTCACCTGTTGCTGACCAGCTCAGTTACAGTTATTGTCACCTGTGTTGCTGACCAGCTCAGATACTGTTATTGTCACCTGTTGCTGACCAGCTCAGTTACAGTTATTGTCACCTGTGTTGCTGACCAGCTCAGTTACTGTTATTGTCACCTGTTGCTGACCAGCTCAGTTACAGTTATTGTCACCTGTGTTGCTGACCAGCTCAGTTACAGTTATTGTCACCTGTGTTGTTGACCAGCTCAGTTACTTATTGTCACCTGTGTTGCTGACCAGCTCAGTTACAGTTATTGTCACCTGTGTTTCTGACCAGCTCAGTTACAGTTATTGTCACCTGTGTTGCTGACCAGCTCAGTTACAGTTATTGTCACCTGTGTTGCTGACCAGCTCAGCTACAGTTATTGTCACCTGTGTTGCTGACCAGCTCAGTTAGTTATTGTCACCCGTGTTGCTGACCAGCTCAATTACAGTTACTGTCACCGGTGTTGCTGACCGTCTCAGTTACTCTTATTGTAACCTGTGTTGCTGACCAGCTCATTTACTCTTAATGTCACCTGTGTTGCTGACCAGCTCAGTTACATTTATTCTCACCTGTGTTGCTCACTAGCTCAGTCACAGTTATTGTCACCTGTGTTGCTGACCAGCTCAGTTACAGTTATTGTCACCTGTGTTGCTGACCAGCTCGGTTACAGTTATTGTCACCTGTGTTGCTGACCAGCTCAGTTACAGTTATTGTCACCTGTGTTGCTGACCACCTCAGTTACAGTAATTGTCACCTGAGTTGCTGACCAGCTCAGTTACAGTTATTGTCACCTGTGTTGCTGACCACCTCAGTTACAGTAATTGTCACCTGTGTTACTGACCCGCTCAGTTACTCTTATTGTGACCTGTGCTGCTGACCAGCTCAGTTACAGTTATTGTCACCTGTGTTACTGACCCGCTCAGTTACTCTTATTGTGACCTGTGCTGCTGACCACCTCAGTTACAGTAATTGTCACCTGTGTTACTGACCCGCTCAGTTACTCTTATTGTGACCTGTGCTGCTGACCAGCTCAGTTACAGTTATTGTCACCTGTGTTACTGACCCGCTCAGTTACTCTTATTGTGACCTGTGCTGCTGACCAGCTCAGTTACAGTTATTGTCACCTGTGTTGCTGACCAGCTCAGTCACAGTTATTGTCACCTGTGTTGCTGACCAGCTCAGTTACAGTTATTGTCACCTGTCTTGCTGACCACCTCAGTTACAGTAACCTTGTTACTGACCAGTGTTGACCTGTGTTGCTGCCCAGCCAGTTACTTTATTCTCACCTGTTTGCTGACCAGCTCAGTCACAGTTATTGTCACCTGTGTTGCTGACCACCTCAGTTACAGTTATTGTCACCAGCTCAGTTACAGTTGCTGACCAGCTCAGTTACAGTTATTGTTGCTGACCAGCTCACCACCCACCTCAGTTACAGTAATTGTCACCTGTGTTGCTGACCAGCTCAGTTACAGTTATTGTCACCTGTGTTGCTGACCAGCTCAGTTACAGTTATTGTCACCTGTGTTGCTGACCACCTCAGTTACAGTAATTGTCACCTGTGTTACTGACCAGCTCAGTTACTCTTATTGTGTTACCAGTTATTAGTTAATGTCACCTGTGTTGCTGACCAGCTCAGTTACACCTGTTATCAGTTACAGTTATTGTCACCTGTGTTGCTGACCAGCTTAGTTACAGTTATCGTCACCTGTGTTGCTGACCAGCTCAGTTACTGTTATTGCCACCTGTGTTGCTGACCAGCTCAGTTACTCTTATTGTCATGTGTTGCTGACCAGCTCAGTTACAGTTATTGTCACCTGTGTTGATGACCAGCTCATTTACTCTTATTGTCACCTGTGTTGCTGACGAGCTCAGTTACAGTTATTCTCACCTGTGTTGCTTACCCGCTCAATTACAGTTTTTGTCACCTGTGTTGCTGCCCAGCTCAGTTAATTATTGTCACCTGTGTTGCTGAGCAGCTCAGTTACAGTTATTGTCACCTGTGTTGCTCACCAGCTCAGTTACAGTTATTGTCACCTGTGTTGCTGACCACCTCAGTTACAGTTATTGTCACCTGTGTTGCTGACCAGCTCAGTTACAGTTATTGTCACCCGTGTTGCTGACCAGCTCAGTTACAGTTATTGTCACCTGTGTTGCTGACCACCTCAGTTACAGTAATTGTCACCTGTGTTACTGACCAGCTCAGTTACTCTTATTGTGACCTGTGCTGCTGACCAGCTTACAGTTATTCTCACCTGTGTTGCTGACCAGCTCAGTTAATGTTATTGTCACCTGTGTTGCTGACCAGCTCAGTTACAGTTATTGTCACCTATGTTGATGACCAGCTCAATTAAAGTTATTGTCACCTGTGTTGCTGACCAGCTCATTTACTCTTATTGTCACCTGTGTTGCTGACCAGCTCAGTTACAGTTATTCTCACCTGTGTTGCTTACCCGCTCAATTACAGTTATTGTCACCTGTGTTGCTGCCCAGCTCAGTTACAGTTATTGTCACCTGTGTTGCTGATCAGCTCAGTTAGTTATTGTCACCTGTGTTGCTCACCAGCTCAGTTACAGTTATTTTCACCCGTGTTGCTGACCAGCTCAGTTACAGTTATTGTCACCTGTGTTGCTGCCCAGCTCAGTTACAGTTATTGTCACCTGTGTTGCTGACCAGCTCAGCTACAGTTATTGTCACCTGTGTTGCTGACCAGCTCAGTTACTCTTATTGTCACTTGTGTTGCTGACCACCTCAATTACTGTTATTGTCACCTGTGTCGCTGACCAGCTCAGTTACTGTTATTGTCACCTGTGTTGCTGACCAGCTCAGTTACTCTTATTGTCACCTGTGTTTTTGACCAGCTCAGCGACAGTTATTGTCACCTGTGTTGCTGACCAGCTCAGTTACTCTTATTGTCACCTGTGTTGCTGACCAGCTCAGTTACTGTTATTGTCACCTGTGTTGCTGACCAGCTCAGTTACTCTTATTGTCACCTGTGTTGCTGACCAGCTCAGTTACAGTAATTGTCACCTGTGTTGCTGACCACCTCAATTACTGTTATTGTCACCTGTGTTGCTGACCAGCTCAGTTACTGTTATTGTCACCTGTGTTGCTGACCAGCTCAGTTACTCTTATTGCCACCTGTGTTTCTGACCAGCTCAGTTACAGTTATTGTAACCTGTGTTGCCAGCCAGTTCAGTTACTGTTATTGTCACCTGTGTTGCTGACCAGCTCAGTTACTGTTATTGTCACCTGTGTTGCTGACCAGCTCAGTTGCAGATGCCTGCATATCAGGCTTAAACAACAGCATGAAAGTATAAAATCTGGTAAACAGCCTATCTGCCTTCTGAGGTAATATCCTCCCTTCCATCTGTCGCTGAGCAGCCCATAAACTGCAAGCCTCCACAGATCCTCTGACTCCTGGGCTGGTCAGTTCATGCAGAATGTGTGCTATCACTCTCAATCTCTCTCATCTTTCTTCTGCCCGTGGGGCACTTGTTGTCACCCTTCCAGGCAAGAGGCTGTCAATGCAGTTGGTTGTGGTTGTTGGTTTGCCGGGCAGAGTGCTTGTGACAGGGGTGCTCTGAGCGCTGGGAGGTTAGTACGAGAATGCTGTCGAGTCTGACCCCACACCTGCACCCTCCCTCTCCTGAAGCGAATGCTGCCGGAGGGAGTGGATCCTCTCAGTGACAGATGGAGGAGACTAATAGTGTAATTAAGCACCAGCGCCGACTGTTCCTGTTTACCGCTCCGTTGCTATGCAGTGACATTGACGGGTCCCTCCTCCTCCCTCCTAATCCCCTCGCTCTCTCTCTCTCGCTCACAGACAGGCACACACACTCCTGCCTGCAGGGTCACAGCAGCCTCGCTCAGGATACAGACAGCACCGGGAGGCAGACAGCATGGTTACAGTGAGCAGCAGCGGAGCTCGCAGACTCTCCGTCTAGGCCAGTGCCACTGGACTGCGCGGGGAGGGGGCTGCAGGAGGAGTAAACAGAGTCTGGGGGGGGATTTCTCCATTTTTACATTCAGTAGATAGAAAAACTTTCCTTCCTTCTCATTCAGTCATCTGCTGTTTTTTTTTTTTAATTTTTACTTTTTGTGTCTTGCTTAGTTGTGCCGTCTTCATTTTTGTGAGCTGTTTTTCCCTCGGTGAGTCTTGGTCGCTGGGTGCGAGGCAGAAGGGCTGCATGCATGACACTCCGCAAAGGCGAGAAGATGACCATCAGCATCCAGGAGCACATGGCCATTGATGTCTGTCCTGGCCCGATCCAGCCCATAAAGCAGATCTCCGACTACTTCCCCCGCTACCCCCGGGGTCTCCCCCCTCCAGCTGCCCCCACCCACAGCCGGACTGGCCACCTACATGCCTCTGGCAGCCAGCTGTCCGAGGGCCTCTCCTCCGAACAGGCCCGCGACAGTGATGACCTCGACCGAGCCTTTGGGGCTACTGCACCCCTTCTCAGCAAAAAGGAAGAGGAGCCCGATGTGGAGGGATACGACTCCGACGACTCCAGTTAGTACTCCGCCTTCACCTCTTTGTTGTTCTGTGCCGTCTGTCCATCTGTAATACCTTATGAGCCAGCTGTTGCAGTGCCAAATGGCAAGATCTCTTCCACGTGCAGGAGGAGCTCATGAGTTCACCAGGATGAACCTCCTTTTCTGCTCAGTGAGCATCATCAGGCTTTGCAGTCCAGTCGTCAGCTTGGTGAAGTTGGTTTTAGTCATAGGAAATTTGTAACAGTCCACTGTGCTGCTCTTACAACAGAGCATGAGATATTACTGGGCTCCAAATGATTGGCAGGTCTGTTTAAGAGGATCAGCGAAAGAACTGCAGAATTATCATCTTCGCTACTGCATTCTTTGTGTCGGTGAGCTCACTCAGTGTTTCCTCGTGGAGATCAATGAGGGGAGAGCCTTAATTACACGTCTGAACTGATACTGTTTGTACTCATTCATTGAGAGAGGGGGGTTGTATTTTGCATTAGATTTAGATCAGAAAGCCATGAGCATACAGGTAATGGAATTAAGAGCAGTGAGCAGGGAAAATGCTACATTCAAATGTTATGAATTGAATAGTTGAAATGTACCACCCGGGTTTTCAGTTTTCAAGCTTCGACAGAATGCTAATAAATCTGAAATGCATTCCAATTATATCTGTTGCAGGTATAATTTTAAATATTGTCAGGCAATTACGGTATTTTTTTTTTTTTTTTTCCTGGGGGCGGCAGTTGTGCACAAACTCATAACCTACGTGGGACTATAGATGGGAAGGTTCTTTTACAGTGCATGAGGACAGAAATGACAGGCTAAACCCTCAGACAAGAGATCCAGAGTGAGATGCACAGGCTCTTGTTTACGGTTAGCGAGGCTGGATAAAAACAGCTCTGCTGCAGCGCTGGCTCAGAATGAGAGACAGACCCCTCCTCACCATCCTCAACTAACCGGCTACTACCTGTGCGATTATACCGCAGCCCTAACTGTTCCCAATTCCGAACTGGAAATGTATTGCTTCATTCTTCAGTGCAGTGTGTGTTTGGTGGAGGGAGAGCACAGATGGCTCAGATGTTGACTGATGTTGCGCCGTGAATCTTCAGCAGACAGAGCCCTTGTTAGACATGGCTG